>OW584240.1:6020745-7224894 GCA_939192795.1 Bombylius discolor | reverse complement strand
AAAGGAACACAAATAGAATTCTCAGATGAAGTTAAATATCTAGGAATCATTCTAGACAGCAAACTCACCTGGAACAAACAAATCAACAAGTCCATTGAAAAGGCCACCTTTGCCCTATGGAACTGCAACAGACTCTTTGGCAAAACATGGGGACTAAAACCGAGAATGGTTTATTGGTCATACACGGCCATCATAAGACCCATACTCACGTATGCTTCAGCCATATGGTGGCCAAAGACAAATCAAAAAACGGTTCAAAATAGACTCAACAAAGTACAAAGACTAGCGTGTCTCAGTATCACAGGAGCTCTAAGAACTACTTCAACGGCAGCACTAGAAGCCATGCTCAATCTGCCTCCTCTTAATATACAAATTAAGAAAGAGGCACTTAATTGGGCCTTAAAATTTCAGAGAAAGAGAGAACTCAAACCGGGTAATCTCACACACAATCTTAAAATCCTTGAAGAATTTAAGAACTACCAAATCAGTCAAGTGACTGACGAGATGGAAACAACATTAAACTTTGAGAAGCCATTCAAAGTAATATTTCCGGATCGCAAATCATGGCGCGAAAACCAAATAACCCTTGAAAAAGGTGCCTCAATATGGTACACAGATGGCTCAAAAACCGAGCAAGGTGTAGGAGCAGGGGTAACAGGCCCAAAAAGAAGCCTTTTTAAATCCCTAGGCAAACATGCATCGGTTTTCCAAGCTGAAATACATGCGATAGACATGTGCGCCACTGAATGCCTAAAAAAAGGATTCAATAAGGCCACAGTCTACATAATCTCGGACAGTCAGGCAGCACTTAAAGCTCTCAATTCACATAAAGTTGTATCGAGGCTAGTATGGGACTGCCTAACGACTGTTAAAAGACTTGCTAAAACAAACAAAGTCTACCTTATATGGGTCCCAGGACATGAAGGTATCAGAGGTAATGAGCTGGCAGACTCTCTGGCTAAGAAAGGTGCCAACTCAAATTTCCTCGGACCAGAACCCTTCTGTGGACTACCACGAAGCCACATAAAACATAATATTAGGGAATGGGAAATGAAGAAATGTATCTCCCACTGGGATAAAACTCCCGGTAATCAACAGGCGAAGGAGTTTATTAAACCTTCAGCTAACATCTCCAAAAAACTACTCAACCTCAATAGGAATGAGTTAAGAACCATCACGGGTCTTCTCACTGGGCACTGTCCACTTAATTATCATTTAAGTAGGATTGGGCTACAAGAGGATGACAAATGCAGATTCTGCAAGGAGGCCAGGGAGACCTCAAAACACATTTTATGCGAATGTGAGGCGTTGGCCTCTAAAAGAGTGCAACATATGCATCAACTTTTTCTAAAACCAGAAGAAGTCTGGTGTGCACCTTCTCATAGAATTTTAGGATTCATTAAAAGCCTAAACCTATGAGAAGCACGGGCTGTACAAAAGATCTATAAAGGTCGAAGTGCAACAATAGCCCCTAAATATCTATCTATCTATCTTCTCTCATAAAAAAAAACTTCTACTCCCAATAATCACCCTTTCAAATGAAATCCAAAAAAAAGAAAAGAAAGAAAATTGTGTCTTGAGATAACATAACTTAATAAAAAAAAATTGTACAATACAGATTAGGCAAGACATTTATTTTATATCCTTTTTATAGTACATCAAATAAATTTATCTACTAGTCAGCCGTGCGTCGTCTGTATTATATTCTTTTAATA
The DNA here is from genome assembly GCA_939192795.1 of Bombylius discolor. Classification (NCBI taxonomy): domain Eukaryota; kingdom Metazoa; phylum Arthropoda; class Insecta; order Diptera; family Bombyliidae; genus Bombylius; species Bombylius discolor. Next base: position 7,223,179 of record OW584240.1, on the reverse strand, counting down.
AATATTTGAAAAAAGAAAAACCTCATAAAAACAATTTGTTATACATTCTTACAATAGAAAAATCTGAAAGAACACATATCATCAAAAGATACCCTATTGTTTCCTAGTACTTTTCTATATATATTGCAAGATACATATATACACCACACTGTAGATACGAGTAGATACTTTTATATGTATCAAATTAAATATAGTCTTGTCCTCCCATTCCTCCCATAAGAAGAAAATATGTAATTCTTCACAAGCTTTAAAAACATTAATCAATATGAAAGTATTTTATTAAGATTTTATCAGCCCCACAAATCATAGAACTTTTTTCTTTTCTAAGAAAAAAAAATCTGTACAAAAAAAAATTTAAGAAATAATAAAACGAAGCATTTTAACTTACATAAAAAATTAAAAAAGAAATTTTATACAGACATCGTAGATACAAGATACTTGTATGTACATAATATATCTGAAAATTAGTATCTAGAGAATATACGTATTTTCAGTACTGCTGCAATACACAAAACTAAATAAATAATCACAAAAGTGTTCATAAAAAATACCTGCATTGTGTGTAAACCATTTACAAAAAATATCAGAGAAAAATTACTGAAGTATATTCAAAAGTATATCTAAACAGATAATACCACAAGTCTTGACTTGGACTTGTCCCAAATATAAATTCACATGAGTTTACTTGATCAATTTTGAGTCTAGCACAACAAAACATCGACTGTCCCCTTATTTGACCTTCCAATGAGGGAGGCATGACATAGACAGCTTATTCAGATAGTACTTCACTTTTAAAAATACTAGATTTAAGCTTTAATCAGTTTAATTTTAGACATATAACAATTTCTTTTAGCTCTACCGAACAATGGACAAAACTCACAAAACGTCTAATTTCAAAAAAAAAAAGTTTTGAGATAAACACACAGACGAAATAACCATATGTGATCGGGACGAGTTTGAAACCAAATTTTAAAAAAAAGCGAGAGTACCTATATTTCAGGTCAATTTTGTCGTGTTGGATGAAAAATCTTGAAATGTGTATCCTACATAAGACCTCGGCTATAAATATGTTATGTATGTTAAATTTGAAACTGTTAGTCTAATAATTTAATAAATAATTAAAAATGATTCTGAAAACTACTGTATAGGCTTTAGGGCCTAACTAAATATAGTCGAATTTATAGCTTTAGCTGTATCTATAGAAAATAAACAAAGATATTAACAATGATGTATGTATCTATATAGTATTATAAAGTCTAAAACCTTTTTTGATAATCCTTTCAAATTTGGTACATTACATGTTTTGTACTACAATCGAACAATAAATATATATGTACACATATTCTTGTATCTTGAATTTATAATAAACTTGTTAATTCATTTGCAAAGACATATTAATGAAACAACAAATAACAATTATATATTAAATATTTGAATTGAGTATTTATTATATAAAATTGAAATATAATCCTTGGTAACATACAAATAATATATTCAGAATTGTAAATATTTCAGAATAGAAAATTAACTATATGATACACGTATCTTTTATGTATTATTCCGTTATGGATAAATTGTAAATATCTAATTTATAAAATACATATATACATACATATATGTAGGTATTACGTGAATACATTTAACATTTTATCCTTAACTTATGAATAAAGGATTTACATTTAAATCAAGAATGGATTTAATTCTTTATATCAACAGATACTATTGTCTCATACATACATACATATGTACATACTTACATACATATTTACATGTACATACGTGTGTATAGAGAAAGCTAGTAGGATGAAAGATGATGTTAATTTCGATATCATTTACGATAAGACAAATTGTGCGTAATGTGATTGATGTACAAAAACAATGCGCGTTTCAAGTAAAATAAAACAGTTCATTAGAGATTAAAGATAAATGTGAAATACAGTTAAAGAATTATCAAGGAAAATGCACTCGTTTGAAATTAATTTTCTTTCCACTTGTTTTTTTTTTTTTCAGTACGTTTTTTCAAGATAAAAACCTAAAGCCTGATGTAATATGTCAAACATTTTTTTTGTAAGTTAACATGAACTTTCTAAATTTTAATGATGTTTCATGCTTGTGCACATCAAATGTATTTGTGGTCAACAGGGTGTGAAAGAACATACTTATTCCTTAAACAAATTAATTCCACTAAAGTTTCGACCATGCAACAATTGAACAAATTTTAAGTGAATTTATATTTGGAATCTACTTAAAATTTAATTTGAACACTGGTTTAATTCGAAATTTGATTTATTTACAACCTTTTTGTCCTTGTTTAACGTTCTGAATAGTCGATAAAAAAAAAAGCTTATAAAGAAGACAAATAATTTTTGTTTTAATTCAAGTGAATTAGCAGTACCTACTCATTTGAGTAACATGGAAATCTTATGAGGGAAAAAGATTCAGTTGTCAAAGATGGTTTTGTCTACCAACAGTTCAAAATTTGATCCACAGGCTCTGCTACTTTCAATTTTCTGACTTTTGCTTCCAATTTGGTATTTAAGGTTTCTTAAGATCTTCCTGAACAAATTCAGGATACCTAAATAGTATAATCTTTTGCACAGATAGGAGTTTTCTATTGTAAAACCCACAGGAGTTCGTTGTTTTTTTTTTCAAAAATATTCTCTCGGAAATAATATCGAAAAATTTCACAAAAATCTTGAATTAAAAATCCTGCATAAATTTAAATCACACACTATACGTATACAATACCTACGGTGACGGATACCATACTTTCTACATACGGTATACAAACATAAAAAATTTAAAAAATATTTCCATCAGGATAAAATTGATGATGCTTGTGTGTATTTGTGTGCGTGTATATTTTAAATGAAATTTATGCATGAATTTCAACTCAATTTGATATTAATTCATTCAATTCATCTCATGTAGGTAGATGCATAGTTTTTTTTATTTTTTTATGAAATTGCACATTGATTCATTTGTAAAGTCAAATCTGGTATATCATTTCTTCCACTCAATTTACATTTGATTATAAATAACTCTTCTTCTTGCATTTTTTTTTCTTCTCTTCAATACATGACTATACGTAATACTGCCTACTGGGATTTTTATAGAAGGAAAAACAAAAACAAACAGCATGATTTTTTATTTCTTCATTGTAAAAAAAGCCGTTTTCAATTATTTTCATATAAATGACATCAATCTAATTTTATCTTGTACGGATTGAATGATTTCAATAAATGTCATGCAATATCACGAACACCTATGATGTATGGGTAAATTTAATTAAGGATAAATTTTTAAAAAATTGAATAACAATTTTTGTTCCATGGAAAAAGGTTAAACTTAATTTTATTGCGAATGTTATTCAAATTTTATTAAAATGGAACCAAATTAAAAAAAAGGACTATTTCCTGTCCTTGATAACGTTAGAACTATCATTGTGTCGAGCCTTGACGTTGGTTGGTTGGTTAACATCGCGGTTTTCGGATTACTTTCGAAGATTCAAATAGCACTAAAAGTGCCGTTTTGATACCAAAACTCGCGTAATCTTAGGGTGTAGCCTTAATAGCGTTTGACAAAGCAAAAGATTTTCATTCCAGAAATGTATTATATCCCCGATCTTGATATTGAAAATATCATTCTGGTCCTTAAACGAGCCTTGACCTACTGAAAGAGTATATTTATCTTACGTTATTTCCTCGGGACATTTTAAAATGGAAGAAAAAATTTTTATTAAACCTCAAAGTTAATCTTGAGAAGGTTGAGAAGGTGGCTCGAACTGAATCGTGCAGTAGCTTTCAAAGTCTTATGAAAGCAAAAAACAAAAAACAAATATTTTTCTCTTAAATGAGGACTAGAAGATATAATTATTTTTATGTTATGACGAATCTTAATTTCTGATACACATGGATCGTTCTTAGTGATCGTTGAAAAAAATAAATGATGACAAAAAACCAACCCAAATTTTCACATTTAAACATTTTCTATGCTAAAAAATTCCAATTTTTTATCATTTAAATTGAAATTGCCTTCTTTCAAAAACAAAAATTATACTTTAATTCACTACATTAACTGTAAAAAACAAAAAAAAAAACAAAAAGTTGAAAATAGCTAAACAAAACTTTATGTTATTATGATGATCCAAAAGTTTTCTGAAAATAAAGTAATTTTTTTTTTTGTTTTGTAAATTTTATTTTCCACTCAAAAAAAAAAAAAAAAAAACAAAACAGAAACTTTTAAGTATACTATATATTCTTAGCTTTTAATACACTTTCATATTTACATCAATAGAACATTTAAAAAACAAAACAACACCATTGTATTATAATATAATAGAAAAATCACATAAGGATATACCTATGTACAAACTACAAGGATATACTATACATTTTAAAAACAAAAACCACAAAATGATATCAAATATAAAATGGAAAAGTTTTTGGTTTTTCATAAACTCATACATATATACAGCAACAACTTTTATTTTTTTTTTTTTTGTTTTTTTTTTTTTGAACTGAATAACAAATGAAACGGAAATGTTTTGTAATTCTTTTAATAAAATTTTTTTTTTGTTTGGAAAAAAAAAGAAAAGAAAAGAAAGAAAAACAATGCATAATGGAAAATTCTAGTGTGTGGTTTTTACAAGTTTGATACATGTAAAAAGTAATTTCCTTTTATTCAAAGAAAACAAAATTAATATATTCACGAAATATTAATGAATTTTTATTATGAATTGTGTGTGTGTATGTGAATTTAGCTTCTTCTTAAGAAAACAAAATTCAAAACTTGAAAAACTGCAGGAACAAAACAAATTAAAAATTAATTAAATTCATAAGAAGAAAAAAAAAACAAAAAAAAAAAAATATAAGGTAAATGTTTTTTGAAAAATTTTCGAAGAGATAAAGAAATTTTATGGAAAATAAATAATTATGTACAAGAAATCACAGACAAAATTATTTTGAATTCTATAGAAATCCTTCTAAAATCCTTCACGAAAAAGAAAAATAAATCCTAAATGAAAATTTCATTCTTTTTGAAATTTTAATAAGAATTGTGAAAGTGGCTATACATATGTACATATGATGAAATTAACATATTTGACTCTGCAAGGACTAACGTGAAAAAAGGACCTTAAAAATGTTCAACCTACAAGGAAGATGTCGTATAAAACTTTTCATACTATTAATAACAGAAATTTATTAAGCCTATTTTAACGATGAATTCCTTTTTTTTAAAAGGACAATACATAAAGAAAAAAAAGCCTTATAAAATATCCTTTGGACAGAAAATATTTCAAAATTTCATATTAGTTAAAGTGCCAATAGATTTTCTGTAAGTTGAATATAAAGGAAACTTTTATCCTTATTTTTCTGTGTATTTCCTCTTTGAAATCTTCTCTAATTTTCATGGATCGAATTGCAAAAAATCCTTTTGAATACTTGATTTTTTTGTAAAAATCATCAATTTGCATTTCGTCCTTAAGAAAATAAAACTCTCATCAATAAAGGAACTAAAAAATATATTTTTTTTAAATTTTTAAATTCGAAAATTCAAAATTCAAATAATTCACCAGGAAATACTATTCGGTTTCTTCAAATTCTCTTTACTTCCGTTCCATATTTCGAAATTTCGAAATTTAAACAGCTGACGTAACTAAACTATTTATTTTCGAATTTCTTAAAAATATTTTTTCATTCATTCAGTCAGCTGTCAAATTATTTTCAAAAGAAGGCTGGGAGAAGAAAAATTCGATAAAAACATTTTTTAATACGCATTTTTCTTTTTTTAGAAAAAAAAGTTTTTACGCGTATCCTTAAAGATTTCCTTTTTTATTCTTTCAAGTTTTTAATTTCACTTTCGTCAAAACAAATTAAACTGCTGAAACGATTATCTAATCAATAAAAAAAAATATATTCGATGTTGTAAAAATTTTGTCCTTAAACAAAGCAGAATATCCATAGGAAAAAGGGTAAGTACCTGAATATAAAAATTTCTAGAAATTTCTTTCTTCCAAATTTATTTATTGTCCTTTTTTTTTAAATAATCGCCTCTTATTTTCTTATTTTTTAACATTTTTTAGTTATTTTCATACTTTTTGAGTTTTCAACAAAAATATTTTCAAAATTCAATCATCAAATTTATTTATCGCAGTGATATCATAATTTTTCTTCTTTTTTTTTTTTTAATTTTATTTGCGAACAATTTTTTAAAATAAAAAAGTAAAAAACAAAAAATAAAGACATTTTTTGTGGTAATTTTGTCGATTCTGCTTTGTAAAATAGAAAGGACGAGATGTCATTTCGTTTATTAACAAATCGACTTCTTAAACATGGTCGATATTTTTGGCATTCATCAATCAATCGACAAATTTACACAAACATTTTGGAAAATAACAGAAATCGAAGAATTACATCTAGTCTTTCAAAGGTAAGATAAAATCCATTTTTTTTTTATTTGTACAGAAAAAAATGAAGTGTATTTTTTAAATTTTCCCTAACCTTCTTAGACTGGATCAACACAAAATTCAATAAAATCTCAAAATGTATTTAAATCCTCTACATCATCAGCATCTAGTGGTATATTTCGTTTTCAACAACATGCACGTAAATTATTTATTGATAATGTATTAAATCGTTGTACTACAACATATTCAAATGATTTAAGAACACAAGCACGTAAAAAATTATTTTATGGTGGTGATTCAGTACCATTTTTTGCATTAATTGGTGTTAGTTTAGCATCTGGTGCTGGTGTATTAACTAAAGAAGATGAATTAGAAGGTGTTTGTTGGGAAATACGTGAAGCAGCAACAAAAATACAAAATTCATGGAATACTGAAGATTTAACTAAATTAAATATTGATAATGAACATTTTGATTTAGATCAATTAGATGTTGGACCACCAATAGCAAAAGGTTGTTCAGCTGTTGTTTATGCAACAGCTATAAAAAATCAACAAAATCAAATTGATCATTATGATAAAAATATTAAACCATTAAATGTTCCTGATAATGTTCATTTAAATTTACAATCACAACAACAACAATCAATTGATATAATGTCACCAATACAAAATATTAGCCGTTTTGTTCATAATTTTGGTGGAAGTGTTGATAATTTACATTCAATTAATCAAGGTGTTACATTTAGTGATTTTGTTACAGATCGTAATCATCGTGATTCATTATCAAGACAAAATAACGATTTTCATAATTCGAACGATCACAACGAACAAAATAATAAAGAAAGCTTTGAAGTGCTAAGAATTCGATCATCTGCTGAACATTTGGTAAGAAATTAAAGTTCTTCTTGAAATTATTCGAGATTAATCTTTCTTTTTTTGAAAATTTTTCAGCTTGAAGAAATTCAGGTAAGCAGAAATTCATTGGTAAATACTTATCCTCCAAGCTAATAAATATATCATTGGTGCTTGGGATCCCTTTTGTAAAGTATTCACTGGTGATCTATCTAAATTACCTTAATGGATGTACTAAATTTTTTTGTTTTTGCTTTCTTCTCTTTAGGATCACAGCACATCAAGTACACCAACAGCAAACATTTGCCGTTATCCTTTAGCATTGAAAATGATGTTCAATTATGATATTCAAAGTAGTGCAATGGCAATATTACGTGGAATGCATAAAGAAACATTACCAGCTAGACAACGTTTATCTGATAAAACAGCTGGTGAATGGGAGAAATTAATACAAGAACAAACAGCAATTTTACCACCACATCCAAATATTGTACTAATGTATGGTTATTTTTGTGGTGAAGTACGTAATTTTCGTGATGGACATCTTTTGTATCCAGCTGCTCAACCACCACGTATAAATCCCTCTGGAAGTGGTCGTAATATGAGTTTATATCTTTTAATGAAACGTTATGATTATAGTTTACAAAAATATTTGAATGATTATACAACTGATATTAATTTACGTACACGAATTTTATTATTTACACAATTACTTGAAGCTGTTGCACATTTAAATCGTCATGGTATTGCACATCGTGATCTAAAAACAGATAATATATTAATTGAATTAAATGATGATAATTCACCACCAATTCTAGTATTATCTGATTTTGGTTGTTGTTTAGCTGATAAAATAAATGGTCTACAAATACCATATACATCTGATGATATATATAAAGGTGGTAATGTTGCATTAATGGCACCAGAAATTATTAATAAAACTCCTGGTACATTTTCAATATTAAATTATTCAAAATCTGATTTATGGGCAGTTGGTGCAATTTCATATGAAATTTTTGGTTTAAAAAATCCATTTTATGATTATAAAAATTTATCACAAATAAAATCATTAAAAAATCGTAATTATCATGAAAATGATTTACCAGATTTAGGAAATGATATACCATTTATTGTTAAAGAATTAATTTTAAATATTTTAAATAGAAATCCAAATGAACGTTTAAGTCCAGATATTGCTGCAAATGTTATGCAAATATATTTATGGGCACCATCATTATGGTTAAAAAAAGGTGGAATGCCATCAAGTCCAGAGGTAAGAGTATTTTATGATGATTTTTTAAAAATGATTTCTTTTAATTTATTGATAATTTTTTTTTTTTTTCACAAAAGATCCTTCAATGGCTTCTATCTTTAGCAACAAAAATTATGACTGAAAGCCGTTCAAAACAATCAAATGATAAAACAGATGAAATTAATTACAAAATGGGAAGACGTACTTATACCGAATATATTTTGATATGTAGTTTTCTATCACGTGCACGTTTAAGGCGTATTCAAGGTGCTCTATCATGGATACAAAATGTTGTTTAAAAACTGAATTAAAGTTGATGATTTATTGAAAATGCGTGAAAACTATTTTTATTTTGTGTTTTGTTTTATTATAAATTTCGTTTTCAAGACAGAAAAAAAAAAAAAAAGAAAATTGGGTGATAAAAATGTTTAAGAAATGAGAAGAAAACCAGCATTATTGAAAGAAAAATCACAAATAATTATTTAATTTTACTTTTTCTTAAATTTTTTTTTTTTAAGTAATTTTATTTTTTTAAATTTTATTTGTATTAAGGATTTATTGAATAAAAATTTAGAAATAATTGAAAGTTAAATGTGTTCATTTTTTTCCCCCAAATTATTTAATCGAAAACTTTCAAATGGAAGGAAGAAAGGAAAAACAACCAAGTAAAAAGATTAAAATATTTATATAAAATTTCTAATGGCTTTGGAAAACTATAGGATGAAAAGTGTACAATAAATTTTAACATTTTTTTATATGGCCTTATGGCTGAACTTCAGTTTAAATCGGATAAAAAAGATCAAAATGAAGTTTCATACTTCCAGGGTCCAGTTCCAAAATCCAACAAGGAGGCCCGTTTTACATAAAATGATAAATAGAAAATTTTAAATTTTTATTTAACAATTTCATTCGATCGGAGAAAAGATATGGAAATAATTTTCATTTATTTGATAAAGACACAAAATATTGTGAATATTCTTTCGAACGGAAAAAAGCAATAGTACACATATTCGTTTTAATTTGGCGTAACAATTTTTATATGAGTACCATCAATTACTCCTATTATTGCTGAGAAAGAAGCTAATATTGGTGAGTATTTTGAATGACACGAGAAATGAGACAAAACTCATTCTCACTTTTTTTTTTTCATTGTATGTGATACGGCCCCTAGGATTGTAGTATCACAGAAGATTTCATGCTACGATCAGTGATTGCTGAAATCTTTCAAATGTTCCTAAAAAAGATTTTTTTTTTTTTTAATAATTTATTCATGAACTCTGATCGTTTTCAATGATGCAAGCTGAAAACTCGAAACCAAACAAAAAAATTGAAAGAAATAACGTGCTAAAAGTTTGTGAAAAGACAAGCAAAGTAATATAAAAAAAAAACCAATTTGCAAATTTTGCTGGCAGGTGATAGAGTAAGCTTGGTTAAATGAAATCGTATTTCTAATTTTAATCGAATGAGGTATATATGTACTTGGCAAATCACGCTAAAAGACATGTGTGAAATATTTAAAATGATCTCTACCTTAATTCATCTGTAATTAGTTTGAATCTTATTAATTCTTATAATTAGTACAAGGATAAGAACGATTTTTAAAGAAATATAAAATACACAAATACATAATTTGAAATTTTATTACATACATATATATATATATTTATAATCTATATATTGAGATTTTTTGTTCTTCTTGAATTCTTGAATTCTAATTTATTTTTGAATTCTTTTTATTTTTCTTTTTTTGAGAACACAATTTTCTTTTTGCGTATGCTAGAATTAAATAATTAACTTTGTTAATGATTTTTTCTGTTAAAATTTTTTTTTCTTTGTTTAAAATATTGTTTCTTTTTTTTTTAAAAAAAAAAAATTATTAAAAACTACAGTCTTGCAGATAAGTTTAAGACCATTTGAAAATTTTTCTGCAGCAATTTAATAAGCCTATTATAAAATAACTATTGAATTTAATTACTAGTTAAATATATAATTTTGGTCTAAATAGTCTCAGAGTTCTTTATGTATACAATTTGGTTTTCATTGGTAGCGAAACGTGGAAATTATTCGTTATTGAATTGTATGAAATATCCAAATTTTCAGATAGTTTTAAAATTATCTGCAAGATTGTATTTAACAAACTTCAAGAATTTTTCAGTAGAAATTATATGAAAATTTTATGGACTAAATAATAATAATAATTAAATAAAAAAAAACCGAATTGACTTTGAGTCACATTCAAAATAAACGTCTTAAATACCAATTCTCGAATTTTTTACATCCTTCTATTTAAAATTCTAATCACTGGTAAGAACGCATAATACAAAATATAATACCAGTACATATTTTTTTTTTTACCTTTTTTTTTTAAGGTATGTGGGGCTAACTGCTAATGAACTTCAAAAATATTGTATTGTTATTCTGTCTTAAATACTTTTGATAAAATTATAAGTAAAATTTATTTAGCGCTTACGTTTACATTTTCCTTTATGATCACTTTTCCAGTGTTTTTCTTGGCAATCAACTGAACAATAATTTGTATTCCAGCAGCAATAATATTTTGCTGGTTTTCCACAATAATAACACTGAAAAGAAAAACGAGGGAGAAGAAAAAATCACAATAATCTACAAGACAAAAAAAAAAAAAAACATATTTTATATTTACCCATGGTTCCTTTTTAATTCCATGAATTTTATTTTCATATTGCTCTTTTAATTGTTCAATTTTATATTGAGAATTATTTTGTTCATTTTTAAACAGTTCTATAGCAATATTCCTTATTTTAATTAGTTTCTTAGGTTTTGATATATTCTTAATGAACTTTTAGAGAAAAAAAAAAATCAAAATAGAATCACATTTTATATAAAATTTAAAAAAAAAAAAAATTAAAATTACATACATTTTGCAATGAAGTGTTATTTGTTGAATCATCAGTTGATGAAACCTGCTCTTCGTGATAAACACTTGCACGTCTCTTATATTGTTCAGTCATTGTTGATGTTATTGCTTTGTTCAATGTTGACATTGAAATTGATGAAGAAGGTCCAGTAACAGCACCAGAAGAAACAGTAGCAGCAGTCGCATTCATCGTTTCTGATGATGATGGTAATGCTTCATCAATTGTTGATTTTCTACAATGAAATTCACGAATACCCAAAGTATTTAATAATGATTTGATCCTATAATTGAAAATGAATAATACGACAAAATTTCAACACAAAAAAAAGAGAAGAGAAAAAAAAAAAAGACGAGCTTCTGAGAACGATAGACGTAAAACATAAATAAAACTCAAGAAAAAAATGGAGTAAACTAAGGTTAAATAAATAAATATTTGATTTTTAGTAGACAATAACAAAAATTTTCCATGAATATTTTGTTTTTTTTTTTTTTACCTCTTATTTCTGCTTTCTACAGCCGAAACTTTAGATTTTTTATTTATTGTTACATAATTGTTGTCTCCACCATTGAATACATCATCTATAGTACAAGAATTAGTAACTGCACCACTTTTTCTTCTTTTACGTTTATTACTTTCTTTTGGTGTTGTTGATGATAATTTTTCTATTGTTATTAAATTAATTGGATCATCACTGCTAGTAATATGAGCATCCAATGATTGATTTTGCTGTTTTTGTTTTTTATTTTTTGATTTTCCAGGTGATTCAGAATTATTTGAAATAATTTCAATTGTTTGAGATTGTTCAAATGGTAATTGTAATAATTCTTGATGTACACGTAATTCATCCATGGCTTTTTTAAAACTAGGAATGTATTTAACATTTAATTCATCTAAATCCGTATCAATTGGTTTTATATTTGAAGAATCAATTAAAGCACGTGAATAATTTGAACCAAAAAATCTTACATCATATTGATTTTTATATAAACGTAAAACTTTAGCTGGCCAATATGAATATCTACCTTGTTTAGCAAATACTAATTCATGACGTGTTAGACATGGTCTACAAAACCAATTTAATATTCTTTCATTTGAGTTTTTATAGCAATTTTGACAAATACGTATTTCATTCACTTCATATACTGCATCTTTCATTTGATGAATAGCTGCATCATACTCAACAGATTTACAACCATATAATATTCCAATGCAATGTTCAATATCCATTAAATCACATTGAAATTCTGTTATTGATGTATATTCTGTATTTTTGATTTTTTCAACAATTTCAAATAAGTATTTTGGATATTTAAAGCATAATTTCATGTATATATTAAAATATGTTTTATCTTGTAATCCCCGATTACTAGAAACGTTTGATAGTGTAGAAAATGTATCCAATTTAATCTACAGAGAAAATTAAATTTACAATATAATTTCTATTACAGATTAAAATAATACTAATTTTGTTTTCAAAGTAGATACTCACCCAACCTTTAATTCTTTCAAAAACAAATTTCAAGAAATAATTAACATCATTAACGTTCATATTAGGTGGATCACGAAATTTTCTACGTATTATACGACAACGACTACATAGCTTTCGTTCTATTTTTTCTTCTTCATTTTGGTTATTATCATTATTCTCATACTTAACTGAACTACGTCTTCGTCTACTTGGTGGTCTTACACGTCCTACCCAAATGCAATCATTTTTAACATTTGATTTATCATCAGATATTTCTTCATCATTTACATTCATATTTAAATTGATTATTAATGCTCTTTCCTCATCATCTCCAATTTCATTTGATATATTATTTTCAATTATTTCTTCATCATTTTTATTTTTAATATTCTTACGTTTTCTACCTCCAGTTTTTTTCTTTAATAAATTATTTTGATTATTCTCACTGTTCGAATTATTTAAGAATTTATTATCAAATTGTAATGGTTTTTTAACATGTCGTTTGTTGCATACAACAAACCTTGCATTATTTGATATATCCGGATCAATACGATAACATTCTTCATGAAATACTCTTGAACATTTGCAACATTCTTGTAAATTTTTACCGGGTATGTGACACTCATAACAGTAATAGTCTCTTTCATCTTCATTAATCTTTAAAGAAAAAGAAAAAAAAAAAAAAAAAACAATACCAACAAATAAAAAATCATATTTTACATATTTTACAAATTATTATTCAACTAATCACCTTAATTTCATCTAAGTTAGGAATACGCAAATATTGAATAGAACGTCCATTTTTTTCGACCGTTTTCATTAATATTATGCCATCATAAAGGGCATTCTCAATCAATTCATCTGCTTCGGCTTGAGTGAAAATGAAACTATCTTCACCTATATATTGATAAAAATAATTACAACGAAACAGTTTATAAATTATATTTGAATCTACCTTTTTTTTTATATTCCTTTTTAATATTAACTAAGAATGTGGAGACTTTTAACATTGAAGCACCACCATATTCAACCTCCATTAATTTCAGAATCCCATTCCAGAGATAAGTTATGTTTTCTGGTAGAGTTTTTCTTGGCGGTGTCATTTTCAATATACTTTTTATTTTTCTTGAATTTTATTCTCAAAACGTAAGAAAGTAATTATTATTGAACTTCAATAAATGCTACACAAATTGAAAAACATTTATAAAGAAAACAAAATTACATTTAAATAATGTGAATGACACATTTAATGATCAATAAAAACTAAAAACTTTTTAAAACTCAATTTTTAAAATTTTTTTAGCAGATTTTTACAAAATTATCACAAAATATTAAGAAATTCTTAAATGAAACTTTCTCCTCCTTGTTTAAACTTGTTTTTCTTTTATTTCAATTAATTTTTTCTTTTGTTCTTCTTCTATGAAAAAAATTGGTTGCTTAGTTTGCTACCCGGTGGCCGGTAACTAGATTGAATAAGGAAATAAAGCGAAGATGGTGTTGATTCGCCATTTTGCCCGGATGCCGGCCATTTTTACATTGTACAGATTTATAGCTGATCCACTTTTAATATGGATATTGATTTAATCCCAATTTCATGTTGTATAAACCCGCTATTTTCGGATTTTGGTTTAAACCCAAATTTTTGTATATGTATGTGTAGCGTAAAATGCAATATGGCGGATTATAACTTTTATGATGCGAAATGTAGAGTAAAGAAAAAAGAAGAAAAACATTTATACTATACGTGTATCAACGTTTGCATATATTATTTTTTTAAACTCAATTTCAAATTTGACCCGTTTATACGTAAAATCATATTAAAAATGGATTAGCTATAAACCTAGACATCATTTTATTTTTGACTTTAAAAAAAAAAAACTCAAAAGTAACCGACAGAATAGGATTTTCTCCCAAAAATTGCAAATTTTTATAAATTTTTCTTTTAAGAAAAACCTAGAATATATTATTCGCATATTGCAAAAAAAAACAATCAATCGAAAAAATTTGCCATAAAAATGGATTCAATACAAAAAAATTTACAAAATAATAAAATAAATTCAGAAATAACAATTAATCAAGTTAGTGATTTTGAAAATCAAGCAAAACATTTTGCAAATTTAAAACGTGCACAAAATATTGAATATCATGAAAATAATGAAAATATTGAAAAATTAAAATTACAAGAAGAGGAATTATCGATGAATTTACAAGAGAATAGTGAAAAATTAATTCAAATGGAAAATCAAATTGAAATATTGAAAAAATACATTGAAGAATATATTTCGCGTAAGTACAATGTTTTTTTTTTCTTGTTCTAAGTTACCTATTTTTTTTTTTTTTTTTTATAATGAAAATATTTAACTAAATAATTAAATATGTACATACCTTTATAGAAGCGGAAGAGCCTCTCTTAAATGATGAGAATATTCTTGATAGGGATACAAATGTGCTAAATATGATGAAAAGATATTTTGGATTTAATATAAAATTAGAGCCGGTTAACCCAAACAATTGGAAAATTCAGGTACTTGAATTGAATAAAATATTTTTTATCATTTGTTTTGTTTTAAAATTTCAATGTTAATGTATAAAAAAATCAGATTACTTTGTTTAAAAATTACAGTGGATTTCATGTACAATAATTGCAAAGTAGATTTTTTTATATTTTTTGTACTTTAAAAAAGTTTTGAATATTTTAGATTCATGAATTTTCTTAAGTGATTTTCTTGAATGATTCTATGAAGTGTTGTGTGAATTTAAAGGATTTAATTTTCTACGTTCTTTTTTATCCTTTTAGAAAAAATATTTTCATGTATTCAAGTTTGCTGATAAAAATATACATACTTGGTTTCTTAATTACAACTCAACTTGATTCACTGTCTCCTTCAACCTTGTCATCCAAATCCTTTAGTATTCGGATGCCTTTTTCCAATTAATGGAAGTTATTGGATTTTCACAAATTTAAGAAAATACTCTAAAGAGACCCAAAATTGATGTGTAGCGTTCCATACGATGTTACATTGAAAACTGAAATACAAGAGATTTGATACTTATTTTTTTGATTTGAAAGTGAAAACAGAGGGTGGAGAAAATCACTAAAAAATAAGAATTATTTTGGGTACTACATCAGACTTCAGACTTTGATACTATTATACTGTAGATAGTCTGCTGAAAGGTTTTTGCCACATATTGGCGTCCGATTCCCAGTATTTCCTGTTCTTTCTTATCTTTTTTTTTTTTTTAATTTGATGAGCCCTAGTATAGGGATATCTTTTTACTGCAATTTTGTTGAGCACAGCGGTAGAACAAATAAATTAAAAAGTGGATAGGGAATGGTTATGGGGTAGAAGTTGGAAAGGATGTTATATAAAAAAGAAACACATAAACGTAGCAAAAATTGAATAATAGATAACCAGAATTTTCAAAATTTTATTTATAAAACAAATTCGGCAGAAAATATCTGAAAAAATTGTTTGAAATGGAACAAAACTGTTTTATTCAAAAGTGTAAGCCAAAATTACTGGGAAATCGTAAAAGATTATAAAAAGAAAACAGTTTGTATAATCTTAATAAAAATAATCCAACAAAAGTGTACCATTTTATTAATTACTATTTTATTTTTTATTTTTCATAGTTCATATTCGATGAGAATAAATATGCAACACTTTATATAAATATTTCGGAGAAAACATTTAATTTACAACAATTAGAACCAATACATCCAAATTTTGATAATATTAAAGAATTTTTACATAATACATCTGATATATCAGGATTTTTATATTATGCTAGAAATTATTTTTTAAATTGTACAACAACAAAATAATTTTATTTTTGATTATTATATATTTTTTTTCCTGTTTTTTTTTTGGATTACATATGTTTTTTTTTGCTTTGTTTTTGTTTTTATTATTATTATTGGTGTATTTTCGGAAATGTAGTGATGCTGCCATGATACACAATTCAGCGTAAAAGAGTTGTAAGCTGAATTCTGCATTATGATTGTATCATTGCATTTTTCGAAAACACTATATTTTTTTTTTGTTTTTCTGAAATTATTTAACAGTATTTTATTTTTCTTAATATTTATTAGTTTATTATTATTATTATTTTTTTTTTTTAATATTATTTATTGTACACAACATTGAATTATATAACTATTGTATAATATTATTTTCTAATTTTATAATAATAATTTGAGAAGAAGAAAGAAAAAAAGAAGAAAATTAATTGGAAATTAAGAAATTGTAATTTAAGAAAATACTTTTTTTTTTTTTAATTTGAGAATGTAAATTGAATTTTTTTTTCTACAAAAAAAAAAATTGCAATATTAATTATTTTTAATTTTTTTTGGAGGGTAAAGAATTGAAATTTTATTTATTTGTAAAAAATCTAACAAAAAAAGAATTTAAAAAAGTAAATACAGAAAATTTAGAAATTGAATAATTTAAAAAAAAAAATTTTTTTATTCTTATTTTGAGAAGAAAAAAAAAAGTACCGAGTTTTGAACATTTCTATCTAATTTGTAGGCAGCTTTGGATTTGGACAAATTTTTTATTTTTAATAAACATTCAAGCTCGAAATTGGGATGGAATTGGTTAATTTTAAGAAAAAAAAATGTTCAAAACTTAATACTTTTCTTTTTTACACAAGGAAATTGGCTGTATGTAATTTTTTTTTTTTTCAATTTTCATTTTCACAATTCAGCATTAAAAAAAAAATTTTAAGCTGAATTATATTTTTAAAGATATCCTGTATTTGTTAATATTGAGCATACACAAGCCAAGTAATTTGTACTTTGCTTAAAATGAAATCTACATACTTTGATGTTTTTATTGTTTTAGTTTCTTATAACCTAGTAAGCTTCGTTATTGGTTTAATTTTGAGACATTTTTGTTTTTGGTCTTTTCTCAATTGTTTTTTTTTTTATTTGTTTGGTTTTTATTGGTTTCCATGGATTTGTGTGTAAATACACACACATTTTGTTATTCAACAATCCTGTAATTTTTAACATGAATTTGTATCTTCAAAAATGGAACGATGCATCCATGATGTATACAATTCACAAAAATGGATTTTCGAAAACTTCAAATTATTGCCAATTGACGAAATCCATGGTATAAATTATGCAATTCGAATACGATCAAACTTTTATCGTTTTTCCATATGTAGCTGAATTGAAACGATAATTTAATTTTCAGCTGTAGGAAAACGAGAAGAGTTTAATCGTATTGCTGAACCTATGTATGTATGTCTATTGACGATCATTCAATGTTTTCGAACGAAACAATATATGTACATACATATAATTAAGGATTTATGCTGAATGCGTTTTAAAAGCTACAAAATTTTACATAAACTTCCTTTTCTATTATAATTTTTCCATAATATACTATATGTACATACATACATACATACATATGTGCATTTTACATACAATATTTTCTTTTTTTATTTTCCAAAACATAACAAAATTTATTGTATATGAATTAAGATTTGTTCTAATAAATCAAAACCATTTTCCCATGGTATTATTTGTGCTTCAATTTTATTAGCTAATTTTTTTAATTTTTTATCTAAACTATAATTAATACGTGGACATGCATAATCATTACGATGTAATCTTAATATTGGACATATATCATTACTACCATCACCGATATAAAAAATATTTTCATAAAATAAATTTTTATCATTTTCACATTCTTTAATATAATCATATAATATTTTACCTTTACATAAATTTATGGCACTTAATTTACATTCATTTTGTTGATGATATGGTTTTATACATAATAAATCATTATCATCAAATTCAGCTGGATTTGTATAAATTTTTGTAAATAGATTTTTTAAACCATGTTGTAAATTCCATTCATTTATAAATTCTGAATTTGAATCACTTATTATAATTAAATCAAAATTATATTTATTATGTAATGTTTTAAGACACTTTATAATACCAGGTACTTCATTAATATCATGTATTATTCTTTTAATATCATTTGATTTAATTTTTTGTTTATGAAGTAATTTAAAAATTTCTTGCATATATTGTGTCCAACCATGTGAATCAGCAATTTTTTCTAATTCATTTTGATATGCCGTTGATGATTTTAATAATGAACGTACAACTGTATCAGTATTATCATTTGTTATTGTATGATCAAAATCGAATGCAGCTAAACGTTTTGGATAAATTGATCTTGATGATGTCGATGATGATGACGAAGAAGATGCAGAAGATGATGGAACAATAGACATTTCACTATAGCTAACTATTTTATGCCTAAAAAATGGAAAAAAAAAATAATAAAGAAAATGTTATTATTCTGTTGGAAAAATTTAGAAATTTCATTGAAGTTGAAACCCATTGAAGAAAAATATACATACATATGTATATAAGAAGCCTAAATGGGAAATCTAACAAAAAAAAAAAAAAAAAAAAAAGAATCAGTAAACTCAGGATCCCCAAGGATTTAAATATGAAAAACATTACAGTAGCATTTTCAATGACGTGTCAGTCTAATTTCAAATCTATTTCACAGAGAGTTCCATTTAGGAGCTTGACGTACATATGATTAAATTAACTACGACTTTTCTTGTACCAGAAAAAATACATCAAAATCAAAATGCGATATCCTTACAAAGGAAATCTTCATATTATTATTATTATTAATTTTTTTTTTTATTAAAATAATCAACTGACAAATTTTTCATTTCCTTCTTTTGATACGTTGATTTGTCCTTCAGCAATTTACAATATTCCAGTCATTAATCAAAAAAAAAAAATAAAACCAAGGAACTGTTTTGTACATTGAAATGCCACGTAAAAATTTAATACTGATTTGCATATTTGATAGACAACATATTTAATAGGACATTTTTTTTTCCTTATTTTTTTGTGTTTTGCTTTTGTATTATTCATTGATGTGATGAAAGAAATGTGAAATAAAATAATATGTAAATTAGTAAATTGGACATTAGCCAAATTATTTTAACGACAGAAAAATATTATCAAGGATTTGCCTTGAATAATAGACAAAAACGTGTAGGTAGGCTGTATAGCCATTGTAGGTAGTAGATCTATTGATCTACTTAGAGCCTTAAAGGTGTCTGGTATAAACAAGTAGGTGACTATGCAAATATGTACTTTTTTTTTATATACTTTATGCAATAACATCGATTTATTATTCTCATTATTATGCACCAGGTAATTGTAAAGTAGGTACAAGGTAAAGGTTAAAAAAGAGAAATGAAAACTAATGAAGCCTACCTTCTACGTAATTGTAAAATGATATTGAAAGTGTTGAATTTCATAAAAATTTTACAATGAAATAGAGAAATTTTATTGATTTTTAAATTTTATATATTTTTTACGTAAATTTTAATTATTTTTCGAAATTGAAAAAAAAAAAATATACATATGAAGAAATAAAAACAGCTGATTTTTAGATGATGTATCTTAGGTTAATAGGTTATGGCTCATTTTGATATGTGATATAGGTTAGCTATTTAATTTCTGCAAGTTTTAGTTATAAATTAAAATCATAAAAATATTAATTAAGTGAAATTTATTAAGAAAAAAAAGTATCTGTAGATTGAATTTTAATGAAAAACTGATGTGGTACACCAAAAAGATTCTCGTAATCATCCAACAAAAAAATTTCTGAGTTTATGAAACTTTAACAACAAAAAATGCTCACTTCACTAAAAAAATTGATAAAAATCGTCTAAATTTTAACAATTTCATAAAGAAAATATTATTTAGGAATTATTTAAAAAATATAACAACAAAATAATAAAGACAACCTATCTAAAATAATTAAAAAAAGAGAAAGTTCAATATACTCACAAGGAATGAAGCAGTGAAATACTCGAGGGAACATCTCCTGACATAACCTCTTACACAAGATAACCTTCTTTATTTTATTTTTTTGTTGTTGAAAATTGAAATGCTTGGTTTGCAACTTTCTTCTATTTTCCTGTAATTTTTCCGCTTTCTTTTTTATATGTAAAAGGTAATTAATATAATTGTGCTATTAAATATATTATTATCCTTTTCTTATACTTTATGATTTTCCTTTGTAACTTTTCTTTTTCCAGTATACAAAACCCACAAGAAGGAAAAAAAAAAGTATGTATAAAGAAGTATGCACTTTTTTTAAAAAAAAAAAATAATAATTTTATAGAGAATTAAAGGTATTTTTCATTTAAAGGTCAAGATCATCATCATCATCAACTAATACATGTGATGGATGTTCATGTGTGTATTATTATTTTTTTTTAACAGCTGCTTTTGCCTTTATAATTTGCAACAGATTTAATTTATAAGCACATACGTATATCTGATATGTGGCTATCTAGTTTATAGTGGTGAGGAAAAAGTATCTATTTAAATTTCTATTCCTTCACACTTAGGATTCAGATTTCAGAACATGCATACATACATGTATTTTTAATAGAAGCACTTGAATTTGAAAAGAAAAGGTAGGTATTTTTCCATATAACAATGATTTGTTTTGTACTTTTTTTTTTATCTAAAAGATGCTTTTCATTTTCAGTTTAGCTGCTGTTTTTTTTTCCTTTTACCTCGATTTGGTTTTTACAATAAAAATCATTCTGAAAATGAGAACAAAAAAAAAAAAAAACAATTAAATTAAACTTGCGTGTACAGAAAAGAAAAATTTTTTTTGCATATTTTAAAAATAGAATTAATTTCTTAAAATGCAAATTAAGTTTTTATCGATTAATGAAAAAAAAATTGACACAATCTAAATCATGAGAATAGATACATCCTCCTTTTTTTTCTTAATTTATTTTAAAACTCGTACATCATTTGAAATTTTTTTGTAAGCACCACCACGTATTTTTCTAATAATTTTTGAAAAAAAAAATTTTGAAAAACACCCACAATTTACTACTAAGATGCACTTAATCAGATAATTTTTATCATTTATTTAAATTTCTTCTTCTTTTTTTTTTGTTAAGATATCTATCATACTTACTTCTGTATCACTATGCATACACTATTATGTCCTGTTTTAAACTGAATTTCACTTTAAATAATCCTCGGTACTTATAATAAAATGTCTTGTATTTCTTTTATAAGACTACCACAAGAAGAATAAATGCACTATGGATAAATAGGTAGAGGTGCACAATATATCCATTGACATCACAACAAGAAGACATAATTAAAATGTAACTGATATCTTGGTATTATAATTTTGTATCTTTTTCCAGTCGTCCTCTTTCATGTGTATATACTATACTACATTATCAATTTCAATATCATTGAGTGAATCCTTTATTAAGAGAAGAGAGAATATATAATAAGGACATGCGCTATTATGGTTGTTTTTTTTTTTTTTTTTTAAATATAATATCTACATAATTCCTTCTAATAAAATTTCATGTGAAAACATAACATTTTATCAACCATTCAGTTAGTCAGTCAACAATTTCCTTTAATCTCGCTTATTGGACAGTAAAAATTTTGTTTTAAAAGTTTAAAAAAAATTCAAGAAAATTCAAAATGAAAAAAGCTTAAAAAATGTTACTAGATAAATTAATAATTTATTAAAATTTTTTTTTCATTGTTTTGAAAAGGATAAATCCAAGAAAAAAAAAACCATCTAAAAAACACACAAAAAAAAAAAGGATATCGAAATGGCACATAAAAGTCAAAAAATTGATTCAACAAATTTATGTCGTGAAGATTTTGATGGTGGCCCTGTTAGTTTAGATGAAATTGAAAAAGGATTATATCTTGGTTAGTATTTTTTTTTCTATTTTTTGTTTACTGTTAGTAATTTTTTTTTTTTAAATTAATTTTTTTCTTCTCTCAAAAAAAAAAAAACGTATATAGGTAATTTAACTGCTGCTACACATATGGAAACATTGAAAAATTATAATATTACTCATGTATTAACTGTGGATTCTGTGCCTCTACCATCTCATATTGTTCAAATTTCATTCTTAATAACAAAATATGTTCATAGTAAGTATATACATACATACATATTTATGTTATGTCGGATATATGTATCTATATTGTTGATTATATTTTGTTTATTTTTGTATAGAAAAAAAAAAAATAAATAAAGTAGGTAAATAGGGGAGATTAGAGAATGATGAGAATCATTCATGATTTAGATTTTTAATCTTAAAGATTTAGAACATGAATTTTTTATTGAATTTTTAAGAAGAAAATGCTATGAATTGAATTTGTAAATGAGGATTTTGAAAATTTGTTTTTCGTTTTGTGTAACGTTTTATTTAAAAATTCATTTGAATTTTGTTTTTATGCTTTTCTTTCGGGAAATTTCTTATTTTCTTGTCAATGAAAAGGTTTTAATAAAAATTTCTTCGCTTATAGCGTACTTAAAAATTTCTATTGTAGTCAACGAAATGAACTGAAAAAAAGATTGAAAAAACATTTTATAATGGAAATTTAATACACGTTTTTGGTAAAATTTTACTGAAAAAGATTCAAACTGATTTTCTCGAAATTAAATCAAATTAAATCACACA
Source organism: Bombylius discolor (assembly GCA_939192795.1). Lineage (NCBI taxonomy): Eukaryota > Metazoa > Arthropoda > Insecta > Diptera > Bombyliidae > Bombylius > Bombylius discolor. Next base: position 7,199,765 of record OW584240.1, on the reverse strand, counting down.
AATATATTTTTCCTTGCAACATTGATAAGCAAGCGTTTTTAGAAGCGTTTACAAGCGTGTACTTAATTTTCGTTAGTCTTCTCTCTCTAATAAAGCACCCTGAAATTTTATAATAAACATTTCCTACGGGCTCTATATAAAAATCTCTACACCAGTGACATCATTCATCATTATTAAAGTGTCCTTTTTTTTAAAGTAAAAATTGTGAAACCAACAACCTTTCGTCTCCTGTTGTTTTCCATTGGGACTAAAAGCATATCAATACGTCTTTGAATTTAATATTTCATCAATGTGTTCTCATTTTCCTTTATTAGAATTTTATCTTGTTTTTTTATTCTTTTTTTTTTTTAATCAAACCGAACATTTTTTATTGTCTGTTTTTCTTTCTTTCTTTTTGTCAAGTATCCGATATGCCTAAAGAAGATATTTTACATCATTTCGATGATTGTATCAATTTCATTGAATCTGCACTACAAAATGATAAAAATATCCTTGTTCATTGGTGAGTATCAAGAATTTTTCATCATTTTTTTTTTTTTTTTGCTTTAATTTATTTTCTTTTTTTGATTTTTTATTCACAGTTATTTCGGTGTCAGCCGAAGTTCATCCATTGTAATCGCATACATGATGAAAAAATATAATTTAGAATATTCACAGGCATTTCAAAAAGTTAAATCGAAACGTAAATTTGTTCAACCAAATGATGGTTTTGTATTACAATTGAAATTATATCGAAGAATGGGATGTAAAATTGATCCAAAATATCCAAAGTACAAAACATATCGTTTAAGATTAGCAGCAGATAATGTTAGAAAAGGTAAATGAATTATAAAAATCTCTAAAATAAGATCAATCCATTCACATTCGATCCTGCTCTCCTCCGACCATGTTTGTATGTGTTTTTTTATTGGATTCAGGCCGAAAGTGTGTGAAAAGACACATTCAAATTTTATAAAAACATGTAAAAATGCCTGAATCTGATCGAATAGAAGATAATCGGATCGGATGTATATAGACCTTTAGGCTTCAAATAAAAACCAAAAAAAAAATCTCCTTTCTTGTTTTTTTCAGCAAAAATTCTACCACAAAATTGCATGGATTTAATAAAACCAGATCCAGGTTTAACACAGGAAAATCCTGAACCAATTGTTTATCGTTGCCGTAAATGCCGACGTATTTTAGCAACAAAATCAAATTTAATGATTCATGTTCAAAAAAAGAATCAACAAAAAAATGACACAAAAGAAAAATTCAATGATACTGAGAATAAACAAAATAATTCATCAAATAATGAATGTTCTTCAACAAGTAATAATTTACAGGATAATTCAAAAATAAATGAAACAACAACAACAACAACAACAACAGCATTAGCAACACCACAATTAGAATTAGATAAAATGGCAACATTCCATCAGGAAATGTTTCGTAAATGTTCAATTAGTGAAAAATCTGGTTCAGAAACAGACGATGATATTAATTGTAAAAAAATAATTTTTGTAGAACCGATTGCATGGATGAAAGATGTTTTAAATCAAACTCAGGGTCGTTTAAATTGCCCAAAATGTAATCAAAAATTGGGAAGTTTTAGTTGGATTAATGGTAAGAATTTTAGTTTTTATGTAATTTTTGATATCAAATTTCGTTCTATTGTTTTTTTTTTCTTTTTTCTTTTAAGGATGCCATTGTCCTTGTGGTGCAGAAATTGCTCCAGCCTTTTATTTAGTGCCATCAAAAGTTGAATTATCGAATGTTGTTCAAAATGTTCAAACGACAGTTTAGAAATAGAATCACACAAAAAAAAAAAGTAAATAATGGAAAACTGGAAAATGCTCCAGAATGGTAGGTATTCAGGGAAATCCTGAAAAATATAAAATGAAAAAGAAATTTGGTAGATCAATAAATTAGAAATTAAATTTAAAAAAAAATGGTTTCGAAATTCAAGAAGTTTAGATACTGTGCGTTGACCAATTTTTGAAAATAAATTTGTTTTTCTAAGAAAAATAGACGTTTTTTTTTTGTATCAAGAAAAAGAAGAACAAACAAACGAACTAAAAAATCAAAACAAATCTCACCGAGAATAGACATATGCATTTCACCGAAATTTAGTGTTTGTTAAAAGAAAAAAAAAATTAGAACAAAATGATTTATGTAGAACAAGGAACATTTAGGAGTTCTAATTAAAATGTTAACTAAAAACAAAAGTACATAATATATTTTCTTACAAAAATTTCGAAACTAAATATCAAATGAACAGAAATTATGTGAAATATGTTTACAATAACGTGTTGTTTTTTTTTCTTTAATTTTACGTACAAAAATAATTTAAAATCACATACAGGGTATATTTTTCATCCATAAAATATGAAAAGTCCAAAAAAAAAATTTTTCGAAATAAGTAAAATGTTAATACAGATTAAGATTAAAAAACAAAAATTGAAAATAATTAAATAAAATGTTAAATTAAGATTTATCATCATCTATCATTGTAATGAGTGGGAAATAATCTGCGCAGATTTTATGAAAAAGCTCTAAGACTACGTAATTCGCTACTGTTCAAGGTTTTATCGAATTCTACAATGGAAAACCATAAAACTTAGATTTTAAGAATTACCATGTTTCAATCAATTGCGTAAAACGATCGGTAAACGAATAATCGAACGATAAAAGTGTTTTTGTGAAATAAAAAAAATTACAAAAGTCTTATCTATTTTCGATCAGAAAAAAAAAACAACAGTGTCGTTCAGTTCATTAGCTGACTATAAAAATTAGAGTATCGATTTCTATAAACCAAAAAACGATCAACAGAACAATAATATTTGATGGATCGACTTTCGCAACTAGTACCCTGACTGGATTAAGGATACTCTTTTCACGATAAAGAAGAAAAACTATTTACAGTAATTGAAGTACCTTTCACTTTGAAAAGCAGGTAATTGCATTTGAAAAATATAAATAAATTGTGATTTTTTCCCACAAAAAAAAAAACAAAAAAGAAATTGAAGAACCCAAAAAACTTTTTCAGTATTATCTTTTTTCTTTTTCTAAGAAAATATTCTTCCAAATTTTTGCTTCCAATATCTCTACATTTAATCAAAATTTCATAAATCATAAAATTAATAATAAATTTAGAATTTAAATTTTTGTATTAAAAAATAAGTTGTTCTTTTAACACATTGTGGTCCGATACTTTTATTGCTACCTTTACCCTAAGGGTAGGGTTAAGGCTTACCAACTATTAAACGAATACAATATAGTCCGAGGATTCTTGTGATTATCCACAAGCATAAAAGAAGAAAGTCTGAAAATTCTCGTGATCGGTCTGCAATATGTAAAGAATAAGGGTGAGTTTTAAAAGTCCTATAAATTTGTTGTAATACCGTTTCGATGCAAAGTATGTTACCTGCTCTGATTCATTACGTCGAAACTATTTGTGAATAGGACGTTTTAAAGCCACTTCTGATATATTTAAATTTTGTATTTGATTTCGAGCTTAGTGTGCGAAACATAATTTTTGGCTACGAACATTTTAAACAAAAATTTGAAGTTTATGCATAAAAAAACACACACCTGGATAAGTTCAAATAAGCATCAGTATCTGTAAATTATTTAACGTTTATTTAAATATAAATAAAAAAAAATGAATGAACATTTTAAATAAAAGGCATTTTGCTGCATGAATCAATGCAGTGAATCACGTAGCAAGTTCAAAGTAAAATATCAAAAAACACGTAGCATTTGCTTAATCGTGTCAATTGTGCCAATGTTATCGCATCGACGACATAAGTCATCGCAATAAATCAGTAATTCTGCATCGCTACAAAAAATAAAATTAAAATTTTTTGAATTTACCCAATGTTACCATTTTTAGTGTTTCCATTTTGAAACTTAAGACTTCACATCAAGACCGTATTTTAATGTTTTGAAACTCACCCAAACTAACAATAAAAAAAGTAGTAACTAAATAACAAAACTAAATAAATTATCTTTAGTAATTGAAAGTTTTTTGTCTTAAAAACATTAACCTATTCATTATTAAAGCTTCCATTTTTTAAATATGTATTTAAAAACAAAATTAAGTATAATAATCATAAAAATACAAAAATAAAAAAGAATCATAATGTGCTTTTATCAAATTTCAAAAAATAAGTAAAATAATATTTATAAGTTTAATCAAATTTTTTGAACAAAAAGAAAAAAAAATAATCATAATGGTACTAATATTTAATAATAAAAAATTTATTATACACAATATATTTTATCAAAAATTTTTTCGAAAGAAAAACAAATCGTAATAACTAAAAAAATTTCGCAATTTTTAAATAACAGTTATTTTTTTGTTATTTCAAAATTTATATTTTCTAAAAAATGAATTATATTTAAAATTAAAAAGAAAATATACATACTTATAAAACGTTTTCTAAATGTTGCTTTTTTAAGAATACAATAAATTATGGAAAAAATATTTTTTAAAAAAAGTCTGTTTGAAATTCTGTGGCCATATCCACAAACCGATTAAGTCTGAAAATGTACTTTTGAGAAAAATTTCTTTGAATGATCGATTTCCAAAGTACAGACGAACCAACATGACTTAAGCTGTTATGGTTTTGATCCATAACTTTTGAAAAAAATAAGACACAACAACCCAATTTTGACAGAATAACGAACAAAATACTACCAAAGATCGTAATAACTATAGGAAGATATTGTACACCAGTGTATTTCACTGTCTTGAGTAAGATTTTTAGGTGGATTACGCTTAATTCATTTTAAAAAGCTTTGAAGTTTGCTGCTCAAAATAAAATACTTGCGAGAGAGAAAGATAAACTTTTCTCACTATTTATACTGAATGCAGTGTTGTTAGATCGTGAAAATTTTTCCCTTTTTTGGAAATTTCGGCTACCGACAATTTAAAACTGAAAAAAATCGTGGAAAAAAGCACGAGGGGAGAAAATTCTCAAAATTATATAAAATACCTTCTTGTACATATTTTATACTACGTACGAAATACGAACTGTGAAAAATCTCACGATCTAATAACACTAGTATATCTCTTTGAAAATAATTACAAAGAGAGAAAAGCTTTGTTAAAAAGAAGCTTAATTTTTTTGTATACATTCTTCCCATTTGAGTACAATATCTTCCTATAGTTATTACGATCTTTGGTACTACGAAGCAGTGTTGGGGGATGGAGGGAAAATTCCCGTTTTTGGGGAATTTTCATCTCAAATTTTGAAAAAAGGGAAAGAGGGAAAAAATACTAATAATATCTATTTTTAAGGGAAAAATAAGTAGGAACGGAAATTCCATGTTTTGATTGTTTCCAAGATTTAGTATTTGGAAAAAGATAATAGCATACATATTTATGTTATATAAAAAAGCATGAGTTAATGTTTAGTAACCACTAAACTACAACTGTAGTACATTTTAAAAAAATTAAAAAAATGTAGTAAATCTATTCCATATGTTGTAGCAGAAAGCACAATAAAAGAGAAATCAAGAAAAAAGTTAAGAATAAAAGTAGCAAAAATCTACTATTATCTAATTATTATTATTTGTTTTTTTTGTTTATATTATGGAATATTTTTTGTTATTTGTTTATAATTGTTTTTTTTTGTCTTATAGAATAGTTTTTCAAATAAAAATATTGAAAATGTACTTATTTTTTTATTAAAATAGCGATAGGGAATTTTCTGGGAAATTTGAAAAATATTGAGGGAAAAATGAGTTGTGTTAGCTCAAATTCAGGGGATTTTTGTTCAAGAGCATCCCCCAACACTGCTACGAAGATCTAGGTGGTATTAGCTAAAATTTTGCTTATATCGACTTAAGCGGTTTGTGTATGTAACCACAGAGTTGTATTAAAAAAAATTTTAATAAAAAAAGTATATATATAATTCTTAGCAAATATTTGTAAAAACAAACCACATTTATATTAAAATAATTAAGAACATATTGCTGTATACAAAAAAATTTAATTACATATTTATATTAATTGTGATTTATATACATTATTGTATTTATTATTAAAAATATAAAAAATGAAAAAAAATATTACATATTTAAAAAAACAAATATTCTTTGAAAATCAGACAATACTATTAAAATGAAAATGTATTTGAAATTGTATAAAAAAAAAATGTTCATTTAGTTATTAAATGTCTTTGTGAGAAAAAGAAAATGAAATAAAAAAAAAAAAACGAAATATCTATTTTCTCTTAATTTATTAATTTTTCCACAATAAAATTTGGAATTGGAGATAAATTTTGATGGAATAAATTAGAACAATTTATGTTTTAGGAACAGGTGATTAGTCCATAGAAAGAGTTTTGTCCTGCAGCCTTCTACAGAGTTCTTTAAGCTCTTTCTAATTTTCCAAATTCTTCGTTGTTAAGAAATTCATTCTCACTTCTTCGGTCCCCTAACCTACCAAACGGGTTGTCCGCCCAATCTCCAGTGAGGGTACAACAACATCACCAAAAATCTATCTTCTTGACCGTTTTTAATTATTTAAGATTGTTCCAAATTTGATTTTGTAGGCAAGATTAGAAAGTTCTATATAATCATTTTGTGCTTTACTTAGGCTAATATTATGTTCGGACTTACAATTTTTATTTTTATGAATATTTTAACTTTCTTGAAATATTTTACCGTTTTAAAATCCCTATGATGGTAAAACAAATTTCACAAATGAAGATTTATTTTCAATAATTACATTTTTATTGACTTTGCAAGATATTCAATTTCGCAGCAAGTTTGTAGATCTTATCTCAAGCTTGAATAATTGAATACAGCTCTTATTTCGTTTTATGCCACTCCAATCTTCTTCTAGCAGTTCAACAACGAATATTTGTCAATAATTTGAGAACTAAGTGAAATAATTAAATGTGTGTAGGCAGGTTTTTTTTCTACAAAATTGAAGTATTTTTACTTTTAGATTTATCTTTTCGAATTTCATTAAATTGTATCTTTAACAGTTAAAAAAAAATTTCTTGGAATAAATTATAAATTAAAGAACCTGTTGAATCTAAAAACTGTTAAAAATTTGAAAAATAAATTTTTATTAATTTTTTTTTTAATTAAAAAATATTAAATTAAGTATCTAATATTAAATTTTTTTTTTTTTTTTTTGAAATAAATATAAAAAATAAGGATAAACAAACAAACTTAAAATTAGTCAATCAGTCTGAAATTTATAACATGTGAAATTTATTTTGTATAATTTTGTTTTCTAGCATGTCTCATATTTTTATTATTCTGTTGAATAAATTTCATATTTTTATCAATGCTACGTTTTTTTCGTCCCATAACCATTGGCATGAGCATTGCAACAGTCGCTGGTACCATTCCAGCACCGACAGCTGCTAAAACAGCTGAACTATCTGAATTTCTATCATGTAGCAAAGGTATTGCTTGAAGAATTTTCGTTGATGTATTATGATGAATTTTCTTTTTATGATTACTACCTGAAACAGCTTCTGCAGCACTATCTTCAACTGTTTGTAATGATGTATCAACTTCTAAAATTCCACCATGTGATGTTGTCATTGATGGTTGATTATTTGCATTTAATTTTGCTGGTAGAACGGTTAATTGAACTGATTTACGTGTTCGAAATCCATTTGTATTCGTAGTATCATTTAATGTATCTGGATTATTTGAAAATTGAATACCACGTTGTCCTCTAGTACGTTGATATCCTTTTGTTGTTGAAACTAAAACCCATTCACCATTACCATTTGATGGATGTGAAAGTGGTCGATTTGATGATGGTGATGATGTTTCATAATTATTTTCCACATTATTATGATATGAGTATGTATTTGTAGGTTTTTTTTTTATTAGCATTGGTATACGAACAACATTTGAATTTCCATCACTTACAAGGATATCTTCTTCCCATGGTTTTTTTTTCTCATCAAAATTAGGACGAAAACCATAATCATACCAACGATCGTTAAAATTTGTATTTGATGTTTCCATGTCTTTATCATAAGTTGATGGTCGTTTACTTGGTCCACTATTACTCCATGGTACACTTTGATGGGCTGTTGCACTACCACCACCACCACCACCAGCACCGTTATATTTTGATGATGAATAAAAACCGCCTGTTTGATAGTCGGTGGGATCATCATAATTATTATTATTGTCATTATAGACATTTGAGAAATATGGACGTGCAGAAGGATAACTCATCACAGGGGTATCCGTATTCAATGATTGTCCATTTTTACGATAAATATTAACACTTGATATTGTTCCAGAAATTGGTTTAGCATCTTTATGTGGTTTCCATTTAGATATTTGACTTCTAGACCATGGTACTGCTTGTAATGTTACCCAACCTTCTTTATCATTGAAAGGATTATTTGAATTTAATGTTGAACTACCATAATGATTTCGTTTATTCACTCCTCGTTCTCCACCACCTTCTCCTCCACCACCTGATAGTCCTGAACCTAAGGATGTTGGTAACGATGGATCTGGTATATATGCATCATATCCCATACCATAACGATCACCTCTGCTAACAACTGTTATTTTATTTGCTGATTGTGTTGTTGTACTACTACGAATTGGTGCTGGTGTATTATGAACTTTTTCACTGTATTCTTGTAGAAATTTTTCAAGTAATGATGGTGCATATACCATTTTTTTACCTAAACCTGAAGAAAAATTCAAATAATTATTTATTGTATCATCATTATTTGCATTAAATATATTTTTTTCCATATTTCTAATTAATTTTATTATGATTATATCATTAAATAATTCAATTATACCTTCATTATTTTGAATATCATCAGCTGTATTACGTGTCATTGATTTACTATTATTATTTTGATTATCATTTGCTTCAATAATTGTTATTGAATTTGATCCTGGTATATCTAATTTATATGTTGTAAAATTTTTTGAACGTATCAAATGACTAGGTGAATTTGTAAAATGTATTGTTTCACAATTTATTTTAATTATAAAAAATATTATTATCATAAAATTATGAAAAATAATTAATTTTATAAAAGACATCATTAAAGTATCTTTTTTTTTTTTATTTAAAAAAAAAAAAAATCACATACGTTCAATTACTTTGCTAATTAATTTTATTTATTATTTTTTTTTTTTTCAAGAAATATTTCTTAATTAGAACTCACACGCTATATATATTGAAAACAATATCTAAAGGATCTAACAGTCAGAAAAAAAAAAACAAACACAGTAAAATGTTAACAAATAAATTTTAACCTAAAGTCTTCAGAAACTAAACAGTGACTGATCTCTTCTACAATTTTTAACCCACTAATATAGTTTCGTTTAAGTAGTGAAAGAAAAAAATAATAATAATAATAATAAAATAAAATTTTTATTTGTGTTTTTTTTTTTACTAATAACAAATAACAAACAATAAAAAAAAATAAAAAAAAAAAAAAAGTATCTAAATCTGATGAAAATCTTAGATACTGTATGTAGTACGTATACCTGTATATATATTGTTATTTGGTACACACAATAAGTGTAAAGTAGCATTAAAATTGAATGAAAATAAAAACAAAACAAAAAAGAAAAGAAAAATAAGTAATTTGTGATCTACAACAAATGAAAGAAAATATAAAAAGTCAAGAGCACCTCTAATTGCAATTATATGTAGTCTGTCTGTCTATACATATATGTATACATATGAGTATATAGAGTACTGAGTACATATCTACTAAGTGTATGCCATTAAATCAAAATAACTTACCAACCTGTAGATACTTTTTATTGTTGTTGTTGTTGTTGTTGAAAATATCAGCTGTTTTTCTTTTTTAGTCAGGTTTCATATTGCAAAAGATATTCAATTTTCTAATTTCATTTTAACCGGCAAAAAAAAAATAAAAACATTTGAAAAACATTTTCCATAAGTAAAAGATAGAAAGGCCTTTTTTTTTTACTATTAAACAAGTGCACACATAACCGTTATTCGATTATTGAATATTAAGTACTTTTTTTAATGGATTTTTAAATAGTTTTATTATCACTGAACAGTTACTTTTAAAACCAGGATGAGAGATTTAGAGCTGTGATTTGTTACAAGTCCTTTTTTAAGAGGATCTTTAAATTAGGATGGACTAGAAAGATTTTTACACTGGAAGGGTATTGTAGAGTAGGCGATGTAATGGTAAGAGATTATGGTAAGATACAAGATAAAGTTGGCTAGACATCTAGTTCGAATTAGTGATACTTTCACATTTTATAAAATATGCTAAGAAAAATCGGAGAGAAAACGAATTCAGAAAGGCCAAAACCGAAATGGATAGATAATTAGGCTAAACATCAAGACTTGGAGGACAAATATAAAAGAGAGAGTGATTTTTGGAGAGACACCCTAAAAGATGCCAAAGGCTCTATAAAATGTCCTTTTTTCTACTCAGCAAATGTATAATACTTACTGTAGAGTTTTCCTAAAGAATTATTTAAATTGAATTTTTGAAAAGCCCTTTACAAGGATTTCTTATTATTCTTTGCACTCTTTTTCCATCATTTTTCAAAGAATTAGTTGTATTAGAAGAATATATTGCAGAAATCCTCTAAAGCCCCGACAAATGAAAATACATTCTATTAAAAAAAAAAGAATTCAACTCAGTTCAAATATTTGGTTGTAAAAGTTTATAAAACTCCTGGTTGTGTAACTGCCATATCTTGAACAATAGCATGATGAAAATATACTTACTAAAGAAAACTATACTTAATATCATTAAGATAGACCAATTACCTTTGTTTTTTTCTTTTCTTTTACTATTTTTCCATGCTACACTCTCATTTACCTTTATTCTTTGCACACTGAAAAAATGATAACGGTGGTGCGGTGGAAAAAAAAAAATAATATAAAATACGAATTTTTTGTTGTTGTTGTTGCACTTGAAAAAAAAAAAATAAAATAATAAAAAAAAAAAAAGATTGTTTTCAATGTGAATTAACATTGAACTTCAAAATACACGGACAATATTTTTAATAGGCGGCATCAGGTTAACATTATTTATTTTTTTCTATATTTTTATTTTCCCTCAAGGTATCCATAAAATTACAATTTTGTGTCTTTCACAGAAATTAGAGTTTTCTCCTCTCTTTTTTTTTTTTTTTTTTTTTTTTTTTTTTTTTTTTTTTTTTTTTTTTTTTTTTTTTTTGAGAAAGGTTCTTTATCTTTTTTCATTTGAAACTTTTAAGAGTGAACTTTCGCTTTTCTTTGCTTGTATATGCTTAGGTTACCTAGCATATATTTAACGATCTACATGAACTAAATTAATGATATTCCAGTATAGTAACAATGATTTATGGTAATGAAAATTATAGTAGATAATTTTATAGAATGTATGTAAAAAATATTTAATGAATCTGGCTTTTTTTATAATGTGCTTTTATAGGAGAAAGTTATCTTATAAATATTTAAGATATTTTTTGTTTTTGTCTTTTTGTGTTATGAATCTTTTAAGATAGAATTAGATTATGTTTAGGTTGTGCCATAGAATGTTAATCGTCTTTTTTTTTTTTTGTGTGTGTTTTGTTTTGTTTTTATTATTGTTTTCATTTTTATTTATGTTTTGATTTTAAGTAGTTCATAGATCGTTTTAACAAAAATGATGCCACAAAAAAAAGATGAAAATTTAGAGTAATTAGTATGTTGGCCTTTAAGGTGGTTTCAATAATAAATTAATATTTTTTTTTTTTTCAAAATTACTTTTCAAAAAAAAAAGAGAGAAATTTTCCTGAAATATTTACTATTTTTACTCATTTTAACTCTAGAATAAGGCTCCGGAACACAATCGTATTATTTTAGCATTGAGTTTTATCTTAAGTAGAATCCGTAGTTTTTACACCCTTGAAGCTTTATCTTTGATGCATTCAAAAATAGAAGAACCGCCGTTTTCTTTTAGCTCGTTTTTCATTTTACCTTCAAATTCACAAGAAATATGGTAGAAGACAAATATTTAAAGAATAATTAAACAAAAATCTAAGTCCAAGAAAATTCAGGTAAGATACTTCCACAGAAAATTTTTACTATATTATTATTATTTCAAAATTCCCTTTAATCAATTTTAAGGAAACTTTTGAATGTAAAAAATAAATTTTCTCAAATTCCAATGAAATGTTTTCAAACACAAACTCGAATCAAACAATGAAATTAAATTGTAAAGAAAGAAAAAAAAAGGAAAAAAAAAATTGCAATTTTCAGTTATACATCTTTGAGCTTTTTTATTTTTTAGTTCAATCAACAAAAAAAAAAAAAAAATTAGGTTCCCTTCTCTTTTATTTTAAAAGGAACTATCTATTAAAATTCAACATTGATCTGAAAATAAAATACTATCACTTGAAAAATTTCTTAAATCTTCTTAAAAAAAAAAAAGAAAAGTTAAAAAATATGAAAAAATTGCAATCATTTGATTTTTCTAAAAACAAAAAAAATTTTTCATATTTTGTTTTTTTCCTTTTTTTACTCTTTTCTAATAATAAAATAGTAAAAACGGAGAAAGTAAAAACAAAAGTAATTGTCTTGAAAAATAAAAAAAATGACAATAAATATTGTACATATGTGGATGCACCATAAAATTGAAATTTTTCACAGTTAGTTAAATTCTCTTGATGCAAAACTCTTCAACAAAGCATTTAAAATGAAAAACAAAAAAAAAAATAATAAAAAGATAACTATAGGTAGAAAAATTGTCAACATTTTTAAAATCACATATGTTAGTTTCACATATTGTGTGCCATAAAGTCAATGAACCATCATTATTATGATTTGAAAATAAAATTAAAACGATGTCAAAACAAAACAAAAAAACAAAAAAAAAAAAACACAAGAAAATTGCATGTTTTTGTTATCATTACAATCACTATGTATCATCACCAACAACACCAACATCATCACCATCATCATCATCATCATCATTATTATTTTTGATTTTAATAATAACTGTAATTTACCACCGAAGTAAATTTGAATTGAAAGTGATTTTCCTGAAGTGTTTTTTTTTTTGTTTTTTTTTTTCTGGCTTGAATTTGAAAAAATGAAAAAAAATAAAAAACAACGAAACACACTATAAAATGCGATGTAATTGCATTTTTATAAATATGTAGGCTGAAATATCATAAATTATTATTATCGATAGTATCTTTATATGTGGAAGAAATAGTTAGATACTCTTTTCTAAAATTTAAGATTGAAAAATAATTCAAGCATATTATAATTACTTTAATAAATATGTGTAATAGGAAAATAGTAACATTATGTAGAGATACAAAATTATTATTTTGTTAGTGTAACACATTATGAATGATATTTACATTAAAAACCACACAGAAGGTGTTCAATATAACCAGAAAACCAGAAGTATCGGTAGCTGAAATCTTTTATATTAATTTATTGTATAACCAAAAAGTATGTGAGCAGGTTCATAACCGTTTACTACTTTAAGTTTTAAGAGAGAAAGATGTAAAATTAAAATTTTGTTATTAAAAATCTCTCATTGAATCGATTTTATGGAACCCGAAAATACTTTTTGGGACTTAAGTATTCTGAAGAAAGCGTCAAAACAGCATGTTTTTCACCGTGGTGGGATCTCTTATAAAACTCACCAAAGAATTATTTTTCATTATTTTGAAACTAGGTCTCGGTTTAGAGTTTTGATGTTCCAAACAAGTTCTGCTCCAACCTTTTATTCTAATCATAAAATTTCCTTGTTTTCTGGATCTTTCAAATTTCTTTATTTTTTCTGGATTAATATTCAACATTTTTAATACCTATTGTAACTATTTTATTTACTACAAGGCGTAGCAATATCCCTCTACCGAAAATTATCTAGAAGAAATATACTAAGAAGAGAAAAAATGAAGGAGCTCCCTATCCTTTCGCTGAGGAATAAAAATGTAGATTAGATAGTAATAATGATGAAAAATTAAATGATTCGAGCTTCAGTATCCCTTTAAGTGGAAGGAAGCACATGAGGTGGGAGGTTGTTACACAATTTAAGCGTTCGATTAACAAAAGACAAGACATATTTCAATGGACGCTCAGAAAATTTGGCTTCAGAGAGAATTTACGTACCGGGGAATATGTACATATACTTTATAGTCTTCTTTCAACACCTTCTTCTCATCAACGAATCATTACGGTTATGAAATGAAATATTAAACAATTAGGTGTAACACGCACATCATGCTAAACGAACTAAAAGAAAAATTTAAGAAAACTCTTCAACTTAAAATTCATCACATCAATTTAACTGATATCGTGTTCCTTATGCGTCCTCGATAGAAATAATAATTTCAAATGATGATGATGATGATGATGATAGAAAATTTAATGGCGCCATCATATCTAAAACTCCACATATATGTTTTTGTGGTCTAAAAAATTTATTGTCATCAATATGAGCTTGTTTTAAAGGTGTTATGAATTTTCTATATAATATTTTCTTTTCATATAGAAAAAAAAGATAGATTTTTTTTTTTTCGATTAATTTTCTTTCACACAAAAAAAAAAAAACAAGTTCATCACTTAGGATTTTTTTTTTTTGATTTCCTTTTTTTTTGTTTTGTGGATATTAATATTCAAATACATTCACGATATATACGATTATCATATTTTGATTTGAATTTTATTACTTGTTTCACATTTTAATATCATGAGTGCAATTTAAACACAATCATAATAATAATAATTTAAATTAATGATGGTTTTTTTTTCTTCCAGTTTTTTTTTTTTTTTTTTTAGAGATTTTAACACACACATTATAAAAAATTAGAAAGTTGGTTGTGTGTAATAAATGTGTTTATTATGTGTTTTATTTTTTTTTTTTTTTTTGTATGTGTGTGTAGTAAACATTTTTTATGACAATTAATTTGAAATTAATTGGATCTTATTTTTAAGGAATCAAAAAAAAAAAAAAAAAATGAGAGTGAAAATTGAAAAACATAAAATCAAATTAAGAAAAAAAATTTATCAGAATTTTATTATTCAAAAAATATTTTTTTTTACCTTCTAAACCTTTTCACAACTAAAAAAAGTGTAAATAATTTTTTTTTTTTAAGTTTTTAAAATTTCTATGAAATATGGACGGCTAAAGGATATATTTTTGTCCGAATTGTAGAATGTTTGTTTTAGATGAAAATTTAACAACACGACAACAAATAAAATCAGTTAAAGGACAAACTCCTTTGGGAAAACATTAAAAAAAAAAAATAATTTTAAAAAAAAGTTTTCTAGTGTTTACACATTTGCTACATTTCCTTTAGATTGTGATTTCTGTAAGATCACTTTCCCTTTTTTTTGTTTATCATCAAGATATTTAATAAAATCAATAAAATACTTTTTTTTTTGTTATTATAATCCACAACGTAGGAATATCCCTTTTTTTATTTTGCGCAGCGCTAGAGCATTTAGATGGGCCAAAAAAAAAGAAGGGAAAGGTTACTGATCAGTAAAAAAGTATCCTACTGTTTTAGCTCATTAAAAAACCATAAATAAAATCCGAAAGATCGAATTCAAGTAGTTTCCATAACCGCATTTATTTTTCCATTTAATAAAATTTAAATATTCGATTCAAACAGAAAAAGGAGACTAAAAAATTAATAAAAAAAAAAAAAATAATATTAAAAGAAAACGCTAAATTTTGAATGAAACCTGTTGATTTCTTTTAAAATACATGCAAAATTTTTGCATGTCATCAATTGGTGATGAATTTCAAATAAAAAATGACATTTTTTTTCTCTTTCAATTGATTAAATTACAACAATATGATTATTTAAATTTTTCATAAATATTTCCCTACAAATTAGACAATAAATCATGAAATAAAATGTTTATTGTGTAGTAACATGCTAATTTTTGTATTTAAAAAAAAATAAAAACAATAAAACATACATGCAATACATAATAAAAATAATTATTTAAGTTGCACAAGAAAATTTATAAAAGCATGAAGGATATACCAAATTGTTCAACACCAACAAAAAAAATTGTCTTTTTTTTCCTTCTTTTTTGAATTTTTTTTTTTTGCGGTGACAAGACACAGATGACACACGATAATTATGATTATGTATATAATACATATAAGATAGTATAGCTGCATTACATAATAATAATAATAAGATGCGGAAAAAAATTATTTAAAAAGCTATTACATTGAAAATTCCAGAAAATATGTAAGAAAAGAAAAAAAAATAAATGAATTCCTCATAATATACGGAATTAAAAACGCACAAACTGGAAAGTATTTTCTCCATAAGAGAGGTTTAATAACAAACAGGCACCTATTGCCACCTTAAAATTTTTCAAATGTATTTTTTTTTTCCTTTTTCATTTTTTTTTTTTTTGTGCTATAAAAATTTTCTATAAATTATAATCATATTATGCCTAGTTGATGAACATTTATAGTCATTTATTTTTTTTTTTTTTTTGGATAATTTTTTCTGTAATAATTTTTATTTTTTTTTTTTGTATTACCAACGTTTTGTACAATGTTTTTTCTATCTATTATTTTGCACTACTTTGATCACTGACAATTGTCTATTGTTATATACATTTTCTTTAAATCTTTCTGTTTTCTTGTTTGATTATGAAGACATTAATCGCATCAGTTGAGTAAATTTTGATGAGAAATCTAGACAAGATTATTTTTTTGTTTTTCATACATATATGTAATTTATCTTTTTTCAAAACAAAACAAAACAAAAAAAAAAAATAAATCATTTTGCATTATTTGATGAAATTCATGTTAAGTGTTCTTTGTTTTTTTTTCTTTCTTTTTTTTCATTCAAATAGAAAATCCATAATTCACGTATTTTGAATATAATGTTGTTGTTTTTTATCTTATAAAACTGAAAAGCCAATTGAAATATAATTTCAGTTAGTTTTTGAATTTATAACAAACGTGACGTTTTCATATATATGTAAATTTTCTTTGTGAATAAAAAAAATAATTTTTTTACTTGTGTTAAATCTTACCTAGAAACATCCAGAAAAAGATATTATATCGATCATTTATCAATGATTTACTAATTCAAATTTTTTTTTATAGATTTATTTTTGTTGTTATTTTTATTTCAAGAATATGAAATTAGAATTAATTAAATGTTTAATTTTAACGGTATATTTTATAATTGAAATAAAATGTATAAAAATATTAGAAAATGTTACATCAGATGAAATTACAAATTCAACATCACAAAACAATAATGTAACACATTTAGTTGGAAATATAAATTCGACTGGACCAGTTTTATATCCTGATATTGATAGTGGTGAAGTAATAAAAAAGGATGATAATTTGAATAAAAATACAAAATTATTTCCAGTTAGTGGAATATCAAGGTAATTTATTTTTATTTATATTTTATAAAAAAACTAAACATAATTTTGCATTTCGATCACAAGAAGTCTATAAGACTTTATAAAATTTTTCACTTTCGTTACAACCATCCATAGTGAAATTATTTACTAAAAAGCTCAACTTTTCTGAGAATTTTTCGGAAAGAAACATAGAAGAAGATTTGTTTATCACGATTTATGTAACGGTTCATCTTGTTTTCTTTTTTTGCATTTGAAGTTTTTGAAATTTTGAAAAAAGAAAATCTGGAATTTTTGTAACACAATGTTTTGGAAACTAAAACAAATTTTTTAAAACTAAAAAAAAATTTATACTATTTTTTTTTGTATTCAATATTCTTTTTATTCGAAATTTTAGAAAATTGTTTTAAAAATTATTTTAGAAAATATTTTTGAATTTTCGAAATTATTTTTAAATTTGTGAAATCATTTTCGAATTTTCTAAATTAATAGAAGAAGCTTCATCCGAACTTTTCCACATAAGCTTCACTCGAAGTTTTCCACAAGAGCTTTTTAGCGAGCTTCTACTAGAAAACTACTACTTACGTCACAATTGATCGAAGATCGAAGTCAACGTCAATTTACTAATATAGTATGTATATGTATATTCATATCTGGATTAAGTTCGGATCATAATTCGCCTCTGGACAATGTCACAACTGTTCAGTAATAAAGGAAATCGAAATAAACGATTGAATTTGACAAACCATAAAAAAGTTTAGAAACTCCGTTTCACGTTCTTTTATAAGAAATACGGGAGAAAGTTAGGATTTTCTCTTGAAATAACAAAAACATATATATATCAAATGGAGAATGCAATAAAATGATATTCTTATAATCTGTCTCATTAAATACACAAGAAAATTAAATGTGGTAGCTTTCAAAAGTTGCAGTATCATTTCGGGCAGTGTTAGGCGTTAACGAAAGCTTTTAAAAAAGATCAATTGAAATAAATAAATTAAATAAATAATTATTTCTTTAAAAAACAGAGAAAGTCCTGTTCTAAAAAACTCAACAACCTCAACAGAATCAAATACTAAAAGTAGACATAACTTAGAAGATAGCATTGAAGAGGAGTATAAAGATCACAGAGCACAGATGTCACATAAAACCTCACAAAGGCATGTAAGCAGGTAAAAATAAAACTTTCTAACGTTTATTTAATTCATGTTTTTCCAAAAACAATTTTTTCAAAATTTTGTTTTTTTCAGTCAAATTCCTGAAATTAATGGTGATTTTGTTGCTTCAAAACCGTACAGTGAAAAAGCTTTCATACCTTCACCAGAACTTAAAATTGGAGTTTCAAGTATTGGTGAACCCCAGACTTTTGATACATTTCAACCAATTCAACCAATCAATGTGGAATATGGTGTAAAAAAAATTGAACCAAAACAAGAACTTCATCATCATTACCACCACTTCATTGACACAAGTTCTTATCACAAACTTCAACATGACGTTAACAAAAATTTACCACTTCAAGAAGAATATGTTCCACAAAGTGTTGTTTATCCACCAGTCACGCATACAGGAAGTGAACAAAGTTCAACAGAAATCGATGGTAAAGATAGTGGAAGTAATGGTGGTGTAGTTACATGGCCTGAATATCAGGATAATAATCCGGAAAAGGATCATTCTGTACAATATGTTCACCATAGTAATTGGAAAAATACAAAACAACAATCTGCTTCACATGAACAAGAGAGTAGTAAAGAAAATGGTGGCGGTAGCGGGTACTCATTTCCTGATGTAAGTGAACATGAAAATGCATCACCAAGACACCATTATCACAGTGCACAAAATTATGAAAGTCCTCATATACCGACAACATCAGAAATTCCTCCTGCTCCAGTTACTGAAGATGTTAAAGATGTAAAAATCAATAATCATCATCCTTATCCTTTTGAAATTGTTCAAGATGAAAATATCCAAAATAACGGAAAAAATGGTAATTATCGTGACAATGGCGATTTTAATCATCATGAAGCTCAACATAACGGTAATACTGAAAGTTATCGTGATAATGGCGATTTTAATCATCATGAAGCTCAACGTAACGGTAATGCTGGAAATTATCGTGATAATGGCGATTTTAGTCATCATGAAGTTCAACATAACAGTAATACTGGAAATTATCGTGACAATGGCGATTTTAGTCATCATGAAGTTCAACATAACGGTAACATTGTAAATTATCGTGACAATATTAATTTTGATCATCATGAAGTTCAACATAACGGTAATTTTGATCATCATAAAATTAAACCTACGGATGCCCTTATTGAGGAAATACACCTCCCAACAACAACATCAATTCCAGTTCAAACCGAAAAGTGGAAATATAAACCAGTCGTTCATTCTGGTCATGGAAAATTAGTTCCTAAAAAAGAGTAAGGACTTTTTTTAAAAAAAAAAAATATTTGGGGTAATTCAGGCTATTCCAATAAAAAGAGGAACAGGAAGATTTATTGTTTCTTTTAAAATTTTTGTCCACATGAAGAGCTTGTTAAGCTTGCTTTTTAGAAAAAAAAACTTTTGAACTTTTGTGCACTCTATTTTTTTTTTAAAGTCTCTTCACCTGGAATACCCTGTAATCATCATGTATTGAAAAATTTTAATTGATTTTTTGTTTTCACAGACCTTGGAAAGATGTATTACACATTTTAAGCACAATTATTCCAATCGGACTCCTAATAACAGCTCTTACACCAAATGTAATTGTAGTTAATCCAAACGCAACAGTACCGTAAGTATCTTTCTTTTATTATTACTTTTTTATTCAATTTCCACACATATCACATTTGAAAATTTCAAATCTCAAATCTCATAAGAGTAAAAAAAAAAAATTCAAAAGCAACCTGAACCTGCGATAATACGATAATTTAACGTACATTCACACTCTATTTATTATCGATTTATTTCACTTTTTATTGTGATAATTTGACATTTGATAGGGCGCTGACCTTTAAAGGTATGTGAAGCTACAGGTAAAAGTAAAAATTTTCACAAAAAAAAAAAAAAAAATAGTGATTTTTTTCTTTTGTTAATTTTTTTTTTATAAATTCACATACCATACGTTCCATATCACACTTGACTGCACTCTCCAACAATCATCCAGCCAGACCCCAAAGTACATGAACTTGTTGTTGTTATTGTTGTTAGATTACGGTGTGGTGTGTGTGTGTGTGTGATTAATTTGGTATGAATGGACTGGACACATAGTAATAAAAAGAAATGAATAAGCAGGCCAATGGTAAATGGAGAAAGTAAAAGTAGTTGAGTCATTCCGCATATTTAATAACGAAAAAAAATAAAAAATAAAATAAAAAAAATTATGTTTGTTTGGTCAGAGTGTTGTCAAGTTTATGAATAGATACAAAAAAAAAATGTATCTTTGTGTAATTTATCATTTTTACTTTGATAATAATGATAAATATGATGAGTATATCTTTAAACAAGATAACAAGAAGTAGTTTTTTTTTTTTTTTTTTTTGACAAATATATTCGATTGCATGCATGTTTTTCTTTTTCTTTTGTTGTTGTCAATGCATGTTGTTTCTTTTATGATGCCATAATAACTATCTTTATAAACCAAAAATGCATCTTTTGCAAGGAAGAAAAGTATTATTTATATATGAGAAATCAAATAAATATATAGGAGTACCTACTATATTTTTTTTAATATTTCAATGAAGAATGATAATTGCTGTTGAAAATGATTGATGTTAAGTTGACAAGCATGACATGCAGTTTATATTTAGTTATTATTCAGATATTTAACAGACAGACAAAAAAAAAAGAGAGAATTAAAAAAAAAATTAAAAAACGAAATTTCCTAAGCATGCAATTACAATTTTTATTTAATTTATTACTTTTCCAAAAAAAAAAAAAAAATAGATATCATATATCGTTTCTGTATACATAAGTACAATGAATTCATGAAAACAGAAAGTATCTGTATACGGTTATTAAATTATTTATTTATTGTTAGGATTTATTAATTTTATACAGATTATAATTAGTTTAAGGAAGGAAGGCTTTTCATCATCATCATTATCATTTATCATACATACATTGAATTTAAAATTTCAGATATCTATAGGGTACTCCAGACTAAATTAAACCTTACATATCACTTTTTTTCACTTATGATAATTTAGCGTATCTATATAGCTTTTTTAGCGGATATTTAAAGAGCCAATTACTTTACTTTTTGCAGTTTTTGCACCTTTTTTCAATATAATTCTTTTTCATTTATTTTTTTCATCTATAATTTTTATCTATTTCGATTCATATATCTTGTTTTTCAATTCTTTCATTATTTTTCATTCTTTTTTGCTGAATTTTTTTAAAAATCTTACTTTGAAACACCTTACACAATTTTTTATATTTATAATTAATTTTTATTAATAAAATTTTTTTTTTGATAGTTCAAATCGTAATCCTTTTACCAATTACAATTTATATTCGAAACAACGTTCCGGTGATGGTGAAATGAAAGAATTTTTTAATAAAAAATTAAATGATGTTGTAACGCAATTACATCAAACTGCATCATCACAATCAAAATGTATTGAAAGAGCATTCTGTGAACTTTCAAAAAAATCAAATAATAATGATGATCCACAAACAACAGAAAAATTACATCAATTACTTCAAATGATTGTAAATAGGTAAGTGTTTTTTGTTAAATTTAAAAGTTCAAAGAAAGCTTCATATGAGACGTACGAGGTATGAGCTTTGAAAAATTTATTTGAAATTGGGCATTAACACAGTTGACTTAATTCAAATGCAATCGATGGCTGATGTTTTATCTTTGATGTGTGTCAATGATTTAAGCTTAGATTGAAATTTTTAATAATTATTTTTATCTTTTAGGAGTCAAGGATTAAAGGATATCGATGATTCATTAAGTGAATTATTTGAAGCAGCAAAAAATAATAATTGTTCAATTTATGAATGTGATAAAGAAACATCATCAATTTAGGATTAAACTGAATTTTAAAAATCACAAATTTTAGAATGATCACGATATTTTGCCTCAAGAATTTCAAAAATTAAAAAAAAAAGAAGGAAAAAGCCAATAATGAAAGGAGGAAGTACCACAAAAAAAAAAAAAAAAAATGGTGATTATACTCATCAACTCATCACATGCAATTAAAGTACATATGGTACATACACAAAAAAACGCTTAACATAAATTGTTACTAAAATTATTTTTTCTTCTGCTGCTTTACATAGTGTGGAAATGCACATTTATTTTTTTCATCATTATTACCTTGAATTTTTGTCTTTTTTTCCTTTTTTTTTTTTTAATGATTATTTTTATTTATAAATATTTTATATTTTATTGTATTATTATTATTTTTTCATTCCCTTCATATTTTTTTGCTTTTTTTTCATTTTCTTTTAGAAAAAAAAAATTGTTTAAAATGGGAGAAATTTTTGAAAGTTTATAAAATATCACATAATGTTGGCTTGTTAATTTTATATACTCTTATTGTTAGTTTGAATTGTTTTTTTTTAATGCATCATATTACACAAATTTTCTTCATAATACGAGAGTATATACATACATCATAAATATAAAATTTAAAAAAAAAAAACAGAAACAAAAAACAAAAAGATTTTTAAATTAAAACAAACATTAAAAATGTAAATAAGCAAAAAACAGAAAAACCAAAAAAAAAAAAAAACATTTAAAATTAAAATAAATAATTTTTGTCAGGTTAAAAAAAAATAAAAATAAAAAAATTAAAATTATGTGTTTATTAGATATTTTTTATTGTTTTTATTACACCATGAATAATATTAATGGAATCAGTGAGAAGATGCCAGATGACTAAAGGTCATTGTGAACGATAAATAGGTCTTGTGAACCACAAGTGTGCTCTGTATAATTAAACTCTGATAATTCGATAACTTTGAAAAACTTTCAGAGTCTGGAAAAAAAAAATGGAGGAGTTAATTGTGTTTTTTTTTTATTTAAATTTTTGTTGTATGACAGACGTTAAATTGCCAAGACAAAAAAAAAAAAAATTCATACGCGTATATACAAGTAGCATTAAAAAATGTAGGTTGACAAAACTTTTCTCCTTGGCCCTAAGTTTTAAATAAAAATGATTGCAGCTAAATAAATAAAAAACAAATTAACATTGAAATAATTAAGCTACATTAAATTTGTTTATTCTAATTATGAAATATTCCATTCGAACTTAAAAATGTATTTTTTTTTTTTTTTTTTCATCAATAAATCATTTAAAATTGATCTTTTTTTTTTTTTTTGTGTTTTTATACACGCCCAACAAATGTATCTATAACATAATTTTCTCAATAGTTTCATTTATATTTTGTTAAAAAATTATGAAATATGCATTATGCGTTTTATCCCCAATTTTTTAAAACAAATAATAAAAAAATTTTCTAATTTCAATGTCGAAGTTCAATAAAATAAAAGTAAAAAAAAAAAAAAAAAAAAACACGTAAAATACGAAAAACAAAAAATATTTTTATGAAGGTAAATTTTATAAATTATATTTTTTAATTATATTATGTAAATTTTTCATATTTATCAAATATAAAACATCGATGATAACGAAAAAAAAAAAAAAACAAAAATACAAAAATTATTTTATTACATTGCATTGCATCGAAAAAAAAAAAAAATGTATCTATAATAACTTTCATTATCTACGAGTTACTACCCATATTGATAATCTTTATTATTTTTTTTTTTTTTTGTATTGAATCCGTTTTCGAAAAAAAATATAATAAAAACTTCATAACGTTACGCAACCATTTCAAAAAGATAAATTTTGAACACATTTTTTAAAAAGTTTTTTTTTTTTTTTTTGTTTCTTTGTTATATCGGAAATTACACAGAAGAAGAAAGTTTTAATATTCACAATGAATTTTTTTTTAATTCACTTTTTTTTTTTTTTTTTTTTTTTGAAAAATGAAATTGAAAAAAAGAAATAATGAAAAAAAAAAAATAATGAGATCTTTAAATAATTAAAAAGAAAAAAAAACAGACGTGATATATTGTATGCGGTTGGTATTTATGTTTTTTTTTTACACAAAAAAAAAAAAAAAGAATTAATGAAGTTTCTCGCTTAAATCTTTTGTTATTCAAAAATGAAATGAAATGTTTTTTTTTTTTTTCGTACAAGTAATCAAGTAAATAATTCTGTGTTTTTTATTTTATTTTATATTTATTCACTCTTCATTTTTTCTTAAATAAAAGAAATTTAAACATGGGAACATAATTTAAGTTTTAAAAAAAAAACAAAAAAAGGAAAATTAATTAATTTTTTCTCTTCTTCACCTTATTATTTTTTTTTTTTTAATTTTTGTTTTGTTGTTTTTAATTCAATTAAATTTCATGTTATGATATTTAATATCATGCAAAAAAAGTGAAAATAAAAACATGAAATAAAAGTGTAAAATAATATATCTATTTGTCATTAAATAATGACAATACTGACTTAAATATTCACTGACCGACTGAAAAAAAGATAAATTAAAAATGTTAAAGAAAAAAAGAGAAAAAATTTCAACGAATAACAGAGAAATAAATAAACGCAAATTTAAAATAATACATTTTTATTGAAATAAAAAAAAAAAATAAATACATAAATAAAATCAACAACGAGAAATCAAAAACAACAAACTTAATAAAATTATCAATTTCATTATTATTTTCAATCATCATTTTGTGTATGACAACCACAAAAACTGACCATTCAAATGAATATCATATTTTTTTATTTTTAATTTTTTTTTTTTCAATAAAACAACAGTATCACATATTATTATCAAGTGTGTACGGGCAATTTAATCGGTGTATCTGTATCTAAAATTTCGCAAAATACAGAGTAATGAATAAAAAATAAAAATCGCAAATTTACCTGTATAGAGTTTGTACAGACATTTATTAAAAGTGAATAACTATTCAAATATTTTTATTGTAAATAAAGAAAAAAAATTTGTTTTTTTCATTCATTAAAACTAATGGTCATTCAAATCAAAAAAAAAAAATAAATAAATAAATAATAAGACTTTAAGTACATATATCCTTCACCCCTTTCTCTCTATCTAAACATACACTTTTTCCCAATATTTATTCAAGGGAATTCCAATATAAGTTCCGTAGAGAAATGAAAAATTTACAACTAAAAAAAAAAAAACAAAGTCATAAATTTAAAACTACAATCGAAGAAAAATCTTAAAGTAAAAATATCTCACAATACAAATATTTCTTTATTTATATCTTTATTTTTTTTTTTTTTCACATTAAAATTACTTGAAGCACCTTTTAGAGGTGACAAACCGTAAAGTTGGTTTATATAGTGTAAAGAAATCTTGAAATTATAAAATGGGGATGCAACATAATTTACAAGATATTAGATACTCTTACATACATAAAAATGCATTAATATAAACAACAACAATAACAATAAAAATAAGAGAAGAAAAAAAAAAACAACAAACAAACATAACTTTTGCATGGTAAAATGATTTTTAAAGTTTTTGTTGAAAATTTATTGTTGTATTTTTTTTTTTTTTTGTTATGTTTTTTCATTACAAATTTTCATCTTTATTGGAATTGGAGGGATGCCTTATACACAACAACAATAATAAGTATAATTTTTCTGAATTACACCATATTTTACACAGAAAACAAAAAAAAAAAAGGAAAAACTAAACAATAAACTAAAATTTAAAAAAAAAAAAAAAATTGATATGAAATTTTTTTTTTTAAAAACCAAAAGATACCGCGTTTTGTTGTGTGTATGTATCTTTTTTTTTTTTTTTACCTGAATACGAAGAAAATATAATACATTTAAAAAAAAAAAGCTCTGTTTGTTGCAGATACACCATGAGATAGATTATATTATGATTTTTGTGTTTTTTTTTTTTTTTTCATTAAAAGAGGAGGGAAAGCTATATACACAAATGTAAAATAAAAAAATATCTTTGTATTATTTTTTTTATATTTCGCTTTTAAATACATTAAACATTAAACATTAAAAATTGTTAGCTTTAACAGTTTTAATCGACATCATAATATCAGTTCTCTGCAGCAAGTCAACAAAAGACGTTCGATTTTTTTTTAGTTTTTTTTAAAAAAAAAAAGAAATTGAAAAAATTTTTTAAACGGTCGTGATTTAAAAAAAAAAGAAAAGGAAAAAAAAAAAAAAGAAATTTGAAATATTTTAATTTTGAAATTTGTGTAGCTTTTAAAATTCAAAGGATAAAAAAAATATTTTTTTAAAACTATGAAAAAGATGATAAGAAAATGAAATAAGGACTAAGAAAACCAAGAAAAAGGATTAAATTGAATAGAATAACATCGGGACTGGATTTTTGCGATCAGAAGAAAAAGTAATTATTTTTTTATTTTTTTTTTTTAGTTTTTAAATTTTTAAAATTATTTAAAAAAGTACAAAAATTTAAATATATTTTTTTTTTTTCATACAAGTGAGTGATAAAACTGTGCTTGAATTTTGTTTATTGGCTTGAAATTAGTAGATCCTTTAATTCATAATTTTTTTTTTAAAATGAACTCTATAATTAAACTTAAAAAAATTGTAACTAAAAAAATACAAAATCATTCCCAAAAAAAAAAACAGGAAAAACAAAATACACACACAGAAATTTTAATTACATATTTAACGGAAATTTCGTAATAAAATAACGATTGTAAATTATGGTGTCCTGTCACAGTTATTAATTAAGAAAATTGTAATGTGACAAACTTACCATATTTTGTCATCATAATTTGAAAAAATATGATCGTTAGGACGTGAAAGAAAGAAAAAATTGTTTAAAGTCCTATTTTTTTCTCCTCATTATGGAGTTTGAAGGAAAATTCGACAAACAAAATTTTTATTATCCTTACCATCGAACTTCAAGCCCTTTCATCTTATCTTATTCCTTTCTATTTTTAACAAGGGGTTACTTGAAAAATTTTAAAAACAAAATTGGTGAAGGGAGCCTTCAGAAACGTGGTTCTAGTCAAATTGAATGAAATTTTAGGGCCATTTGAATAATAATAAGTTTATTAACAAAATTTAGTGGTATGAACCTCCGAAAATGAGCATTTTTAAAGCTAAAAATCACATTTTTTCACTGCAGGAATGATATTCGACAGAACCATCAATATAATTTCAGTTCAATTGTGTCGACTTTCCTATATTTTCTCTTTGTCTTGATTCTCAAAAAAAAATTTTTAAATCACACACACACACGTTTATCAACTTAATCAATTTAATAATTTTTTGTTTTTTTTTTCATGTAGGATGATTTTAAAAATGCAATAACGGTAAATTATAAATTAATAAGAAAATAAAAATAATTTCTAATCTTTTTTTTTAATCAATTTTTTTTTTCTTGTTGGTAATGTATCTAATATATTTATTGTCACGAGAAAATCAATAGAAAAATAAAAATTAAAAAAGACCCAGAAACCCATTGAAAGGTTTTTAATTCTATTTCTAATGTGATTCTCTACTTATTTTTTTTTTTCCAAATGTTAGATTTTATCAATTTAATTCTCATATAATTTATTTTTTTCATTTCAATATTTTTAGATCACCAAAACTTTATGTAAATTTTAAATTCAATTGACAATAAATTACACATAATTTCATGTCTATACTTGGCATTATACAACAGTATGTATTTGGCAATTCTGCAGCCAACAAGATCAGAAAAAATACCTAAAAACAAGAAAATAGTAATATCTTGGAATTTTGTTTTTTTTTTTTTAAACTAAACTTCTGTTCTTTTTCGGTGTTCCTCGAATATCAAATGTAGACATGAAGTAATTCTAACATTTAAAATAATAAAATACCTACACTGAATTCAATTAAACATCTTTTTTTTTTTTATTCTGTTTTTCAAATTTTGATTTGACATTTTCTTTAAAGATCTCATCTATCTAATGTAGGTGAATCATGAAATGGGATGAATTAAATTTATATTAATAAAAAAAAAAAAAAAAACAAAAATATATAAAAATAAAATTAAATATCATATAAATCTCATGCTTACAATATTATTCGGGCCACTCCTTTTAAAATTATTTCATAGATAATAGATATTCATGATTTTTAGATTTATTTATTTTTTTTTTTCAAGTAAGTAGTATCTAAGTACCTCACATACATATATAGTGTGTGCAATATGCAATTGACTTGTACATATACTCGTAAAGTACTTACTCGGTAGTAGTTACATTTGAAAAAATGTCGTGCAAATGTACAACTGTTGGGTTCTTTAAAAAATGCAAGATAATATCTAAAGTTAAGTTAATGTGCGTTGTATAGTTTGATTGTCTAAATGACATTAAATCCTTAGTTGTTAGCATTTTACTTTCTCATGATACGTTCTTTTAACAGTCACCTTTTTTTTTGCAAATTAATAATAAAACACTTTTTAGAATTCTTTTTTTTTATTAATAAACCTCAGTCTAAGAATATCTGTTCACTGTTATTTTATTAGACACTACAATGGACTGTATAAAGTTACAAAAATGGATAGAGGAAGATTATGGAAGAAAATAAAAAGAAAGTGTTGATAGATACTCTGATTTATTGGAGCATCTCGTTTTCCCTGGATAAACTAATTTTTTGTTTGTTTCTAAATTTAATTAAATAGTGTATTGTTTCATCTTTGTCTTGCTTTCTTTGAGCAGTAATAAAGATTGAATTTCACTTACATTTGTATTTATTTATTTACTGTGTGAACAGATTTTTTAATTAAACTCAAATTAATGTATCTTCTCCGAAGCCATGCTTTAAAGTTGCCTTCAAACATAACTTGCTTTTTTGAAAGTACCAGTTATTTTTGAAATTGTAATCGATATTGCAGAAAATTAAAACAAAAACAATGTAAATGCAATTCACTTTTAAAAAAAAAAAAAAAAAAAAAAATCACATACTAAACTTAAGACTTGACTCAAAATGAAAGTAAAAAAACATAAAACAAAAAAGAGAAAAAAAAACACGAAAAAAATGAAAATTTTTTACATTTTTTATAAAATCAAACTTAAAGCTTAAATTGTATGATAATGAATTTATTGTATAAATAATTTTTTGGAATTTAAAAAGAAAAAAAAACCAACATGTGAAGAAAAGAAAATCCTAATATGATTTATTTTTATGAATATGTAATATTTTCCTTAAACGAAAAAAATTAACATTTTTTTTTTTTCCATTATGAAAAATTTATAGATTTTTTTTTTTACTGAAGTCTTAGCGAAAAAAAAAAAAAACAAAATTTCATTTTCATTGTTTTTTTTTTTCTTTTCTGAGCAGTTTGTATAATTTTATTAAATATTATGAGGTTTTTCTTCGTTAATAATTTCAAAATAATTCATAAAAAAAAAATTTTTTTTTCGTTGTTAAAATATTCAAAAATTCAAAAATTCAAAAAAAAAAAAAAAGATACAAACAACAACAACGAATAAAATGAAAATTTAATGAAAGTAAAAATAGTATTAATTATTGTATGCAAATTAATAGGGTGATTAAGAAGTATAAAAACATATGTTTGTCATGTGCATATGTAATACATTGTTTAATTTTTTTTTTCTGTATTTTTGTATTATTTTTTTTTTTACACTCTACTTACCTGTATGTATTTATAACGGCATATAATACATATATTTCCCATGATAATTATGAACGTATGATGAACACTTGCAATTATAAACTGCATACACAAATAACATATATATTTGTGTCGATTTTAAGACATTTAAAAAAAAAAAAAAAAACTCTTAAAAATTATGTTTTTTAAAAAAAAAACAAGGTAAAATATTTAGATATTTTTGATTGTTGTTGTTTTTTTTTATTTTTATTTTTATTTAATTGGAAGGTCGTATTATATTGTTGTAATAAATGAAGGTGTGTAGGCATTCAGTTAATTACACACATTTTGTTATACGTTATTATTATTCATAGAGTATATACCCGCATTTATTGCGGTTAATGATGAGGTTCTAGGATGATGTAAATTATAGATAAAAAAGCAAACTTTTTTAATTTGCATAAAATCAAGGTCGACAAGAATTTAATTAAAAAAAAAAAAAACAAGATAAGAAAAAGAAGAAGAATAACAGATAGTATGTATTACTTTTCTAGAATCTATGGAACGTTGTGAAAAAGTTGAAAAGACAATTAGCGTAATTAAAAAATTAATGAGTGTGTGCTGTCAAGAATTTTAAATTAAAAATAATGTGTTTCATTTATTTTTTAATCTAAACCTTTTAAGCATCTTCTTATTCTTATTTTTACCTTTTATAGCGCTACAACTCTTTGTTAGCAATAAGACTTACATTTTTAGCTGGTAGATAAATTTAAAAAAGAAAATTAATGGTATCCTTTAGACAAATTTTTAGCCGATAGGATATGTGAATTTGTCTTTTGTTATTTTGTTTTGGTAGAAAAATAACGAGTGCGGTATTGATAAAAGTTTTAAGACTTTGATTAATTCTTGATTTTATTTGTATGTGAATCAATTGTCGTCTACATTTTCAAAGAAAAGAATAAATATTTTTGCAAATTTGTTGTTGTTGTTTGTTCATTTGTTTTGTAAAGGATATTCTGATGTATGAAGTTCTTTCATGTCAATGATAAAATTGTAGAAAATACGAGAAGTACTCGACACAAATTTCAAATCCTGATATATTTGAGCTTCACATTGAATTGATTGTAATTTTTCTAGAAAAAATTTCCATGATTTCTTCCAAAAATTAGCCTAAAATGACAAAAGTTTCAACGTTAAATGTTTGAATGTTGATAATTAGATTCGAAAAGGAGTATACAGTATACTTTGACTCTCTACATTTCTTCTATATATAAAATTACAATAGTCTCATTAAATTTCTTTTTTTTTTCTATTCAACACTTCTCAAGGAAGTGTTTCCACTTTACTCTATCCTGCACACATCTCTTAACCATAACCCAGTATTACTATATATATATATCCAGTTCTTCTTCGTATGTTACATGCGACCAGTCATTATTCTCTTTCTTTTCTTTTTTGAATATTTAAATCTAACACTAAAACCTACATATATTCAATAAATTTTCTTCATCATAATCTGCGCTACCAAGATATATTTTTTTTTTTTGGCATATTGTAAAAATAACATATGGATATGATTTGAAAAACAAAAAAACAAAAATAATAATCATTTCAAGTGTAACTAAATTTAATTATATTTTGCTTTCTACAATATAAATAAAAAAATTTTTCATAATCATTTTCAAAATTATGACTTTCATTTTCGTAAAAAAATTCTATTAAAAAAAAAAAAAATTCATATACAAATTTTTTTCAATTTGAATTATGAAAAAAAAAAACCATATACAATAAAAATAATTGCTGTTTATAAAGGTGCAATTGCTATTTCTAAAATTTACTATCACTCATTCATTTTTGTTTTTTTATAATGATTAATATTATTATTTTCTAATTTTTTTCAACTGTTTTCAAACATTAAAAAAAAAAAAAAACAAAAAACCAATAATAATGATTTCCTAATACTCGAAACATTAGAAAATCAAGCTACACTTAATTTTATTTAATTTTTTTTTAAAATAAACAAAACAACAACAACAACAACAAAAAACTAATAAAAAATATCAAAAATAGAAATAGAAATTAGGGAAACAAAAACAAAACAAAAAAAAAAAACCAAATAATCATGGATAATTTAAAATTACATTACAATTTTTTATGGTGAAAAGTAAAATTTGAAAAATCGAAAAACCAAAAAAAATGCTGTAAAAGTAATGAAAATACATGAAATTTGATTTAAATGAAAAAAAAAAAAAATAAATAAATAAATGAATAAATGAAAAAAAATAAAGAAGAACTTTCTGGGTACAAAAATTTAATGCACAGTACCTTATACCATTTATATCGAATTTTAGTGAAAAAGTAATTAACTAAGGTTCATGATCTTTAACATTTTCTTAAAGAAAAAAAAAAAAAAAAAAAAACAAAATCGTAATTAAAGAAATTAAAAATGAAAATTTTAAAAAAATATTTCCTCCCATAATTTCCTCTATCATACAATTTTTAGGGATATTCATGGGGTTTTTCTTTTTTATTTTTAATTTTTTCTTACTGTTTTTTTTTTTCTCTCTTCCAAATAGAAAAAAATTTTGCGGTGAAATTTTTCTCCCATGGTGATAATGACCCTGTGAATATTTAAATTACACACATTTATTTTGTTTTTTTTTTTTTTTTTTTTTCAGTGAAAAATACAATCATAAATTTTAATTTATACTTTTTTTTTTTATTTATAATTTAATTTACATTCCAATTAAAAATTATTGTCGCCTTTAAAATTATAATTTCAAGTCAAAACAAAAAACAAAAACAAAAAATAAAATAAAATTCAAGTCACAAAAATAAAAAAGATTTATTAAAAAAAATGAAAAAAATACAAGCAATTAATTCATGAAATTTATTAGTTTATCCGAAATTTTAATCAATTTTCATTAAAACAAAAATAAAATTATTTTATTAATAATTTATTTTTTTAATCTTTTATTTAATGATTTTTTTCCTTATGTTTTCGCTTTTTAACAACAACAACAACAACAAAAAATCATGGAAGGAAAAGAAGTATCTATTCCAGCTTGAACAAAAATTTAAAAGATAAAAAAAAAAAACACAAACTTAATTAAATTATCTTTTATGTTAATTACCAACAAACAACAGCTGCAGGCGAACATATAATCTATACCAACAAAATAAAATCAACTATTTAATAAAAAAAACTTTTCATCTTGAATTTAATTTTAATTTGCGGATCAAATTATATGCGGTAGATACAAGATATTAGATACTAAATATAATATATGTACTTACTATTAATGATGATAATGATAATGATATGAATTCATTAGCTAAGATATAGTTTGTTTGTAATATTGTTTATTGACCGAGAGGAAGTAAAAATAGAAGAAAAAGAAGAAAAACAAAATACAAAACTAACATAATTATAATTCACGATTTTCAGTCAAGTTAGAGTTTAGTCATTCAGTCAAAAAAAAAAAAAAAAAACAAACAAAACAAAATACAAAAAATTATAAGACCATAACATTTTTAAAGTGTTATACTACTGCAAAAGTAAGTTAAAATCAAGTAAGTATATACATATGTATGCATATAATAATTTCAGATATATATGTACTTGTACATACATAAAAAGGTGTATAAATGTATTTAAAGAAAGCAGTGAAAGTTGTTTTTTTTTAAAATGAATATATAAATTTTTTTATACATCTTTTTTTTTTTTTTTTTTTTGTATCTTACACTCTTGTAACTGTTAAATTAAATATTATACTCAATGATGTGACTTTTCACTTTCTTTCAGGTGGTCAAGTCTTTTTTTTTTCTGTTTTGTTTTTTACCACAGGCGATAAATAAATAACAAAATTTTATTTCACAAATCAAAAAAAAAAAAAAAAAAAACATCATAAAAGACAGCAATAACTAAATAAATTGTTGTTGTTGGTTTTTTGAATTTTTCCTTTTTAAAAGTAACTTTTATTTATTTTGTTGTTGTTTTAAAAATATATGAAAAAATATCACGTAATATTACGAACAAAATGATAAATTCATTGTTAAAATTAACAAGAAAACGTAAAATTCCATTGAAAGTAAAATTATTATCATCATCGTCATCAATATCATCATGGTCGTCTGCATTTGTAATGATTTCTTTGATAATAATCATTATTAATTGTTCAATGTCAATGACCTTTGCTCAATCACAACAACAACAACAACAGCAACAACAGTCAATTGAATCATCAGAAAATAATAATAAAAAAATCTATCAACCATCAATAATAAGAACACAATTAAAAGTATCAAGAAGTTTAGATCCAGAATTAACTGAAATAAAAAATGTACGTTCAAATAATGGCGGTTATGCATCAATAATTGTTAAAAAACGTGATCGTGATTTAAATTCAAGAAAATATTCTGAAGAAATAACAAAATTACAAAAAATTTCATCAACAAATCATAATAATAATAATAAAAATGATGATTTTGGTACAATTAAAACTGAATATGGTAAATGGAATCCATTACCAAGTACAAGTGGTAGTTCATCAATACGATTTGCTGAACCAACAAATAAAGAATCAATTAAAGTGATTAATTCATTTATTGAACATATTGAAAAAATCAATAATAATAATAATCGTCAAAATGGTGGTGATGAATCAACTATAAAAAATGATAGACGTCCAGTTCATATTGAAATATCAAATTTTAAAATAAATAATAATCAAACACATAATATTCCTGTACCAGAACCAACTATCGTTAGATCAAATCCCGTTTATGTTAAAGATGTTCCAACAAAAAATAATAAACCAAAAAGATCAAGATCATTAACAAATTTCGATCCAGAAGATGGTATACCAGTAATTGAAGGTGTACGTGTACCAGATGATGAAGAAGATCGACGTAAAACATGGAGAAATGCACGTGTTATTAAAGGTAAATTGGTACCATATGAACAAGGTTATGTACCACCAAAAGCTACATACGGAGAATTGATTTTTATGCGAGATTTAGATAATATACAAAATAGAAATATGGGACCATTCACAAAATCAGATAATTTCCGTTCACATGAGACAAAAAGTTTTGGACCATTTACAGTTGATGATAATCGTGATGGTCGATATAATGATCATCATGATCAATCATCACTTCGAAATGGTGGACCATATTTCGTTAAAGATAACTCCCGAGTATCAAATGTTAGATTGATTGATTATATTAAAGAAATAAATGATCAACGGTGGCGAAATAATTACTTTGAAGGAAGATCATCGTTTAATTATGGCGAAAAACCAGCACGTATTCAAAGACGAATGTTACAAAATACAAATGATTTTGGTGATGACAGTCATGAGATGAATACTATTTCAGAAAAATTAAGATCACCTGTTTTTGAATATGCTCATCCAGATTTAGGAATTCAACCAGCCAAACCACCAACAAAACCTGAATCTGAAACACCATCAAAAAGTGCTCAACAAAAAGTCCAGTACTACGTTAAAGATCCTAGTAATAAATTTATAATGGAAACAAACCTTAACAGTCAAGAATATTTTCCTGCTGTTGGAGAAAATTTTTATAATACGTACGAAGTAAAAAGACCTGCAGTATATCCTTATAATTATGGATATTTGAAAAAAGTTAAAGAACCACCATTTTGGATGAAATTATCTGAACAAGTACGTGATAGCTTTCACAATGGAATGACAACAGTTGAAGCAATGACAAGACCAGTAATTGATCCTTTAGTTGAGGCCGGACATAAAATATCAAAAAATCTAGGATTATCAAAAAATGAAAATTTCGCACAGAAAAAAGTCGGTTTTGCTGCAGTTGCAACTCCAGTCGCAGTCGCTGGATCAAGTCTATTACCAGCTTTAGGTCTTGTTGCAGGAGGTGCAGCACTTGGTATTGGAGCATTAGCTGTAGGTCGTTTGTTTGATGGTAATGTGATACGTAAAGCAGATGAAGATATTTTATCAGCAGAACATAAAAGAGCCTTAGAAAGTATTTATGGTGATAAGGATATTTATTTAATCAGTGATCAAGATTATGAAAGATTAAAACGTACACCATTCGGTGATAATACAGTTCGTGTACTCGATGTTACAGAAACATTTTTACAACCGGATACACAAAAAACAATTGATAATCATCATGTATTGAAAAGATCCTTAAATATGGAAAAATCTGATGATTTAGGTGCTATTCTACAAGATATTGAACAAAATTTACCAAAAACAATAAATACTGATTTAGAAGAACAAATCCGTAGAACCGATTGGAGAAATACACAATGTGCAAAAAAGGTATTTTGTAATGTTATGGTAGAACAGGGCTCTGATGATCAAGTTTTTATGGAAAAGAAAATTGAAACTTTATTAAATTCGTAAGTAACGGGAAAAAAACATCAAGAAATGGGATGCGATCAACGCTAACAGTTGAGTTTTAAGCTAGAGGTCTAATGTGTTGTTTGCGTTGAGTACATTTCATCCGGTGCAATGAAATGCAGGCAACACATACATTTGACTTTTACTTATTATTATTTGTTTTTTTTTTTATTAAAAGCATCTTACTCAAGCAATGTAAGATAGCTTAAAGCGACGCGACTGCTTGCGTTGAACGCATCGAACATTTTTTTTTTTTTAATTTCAAAAATTTAATAAATTTATAATGTTTTCTTTTTTTTTTCCGCAGAATGCATCCATCATTAAGATCAAGTTTATCAAATCATTTAAATGAAGTAACAGATGCCATTCACAGACGAGATTGTAACGTGTTCATATGTGTTGTTCAATGAACAATACACCACAATTTAAATTGCAAATATAATAGCTCTATATATTTTTTTATATTTTATGTAAATTTTTTCCTCTATTCCCTCTTTTTGCCCCACTATTCTTATAAAATATTTTAATATTAAAAAAATATATACATATATATTTATTTTGTAATTTATAAAAAAAAAGAACGGAAAACAAAATAAAAACACACAGGGCTATTCTTGAAAACGGCGTCAATGAGATTCGATTCACCTCCGAGTTTCACCTTATAGTGAAAATTTGGTATGCTGGAAAATGATCGAAGAACTGCATTATTATCTTTATTATAGCGTTAACTACGAAATTTCCCAGAATACGAAACTTCGAATTCGAATCGACGAATCTCATTTACGCCGTTTTTAAGAATAGCCCTGACAATTTTATTTAAGAAAAAATTAATTTACTAAAAAAAAATGTACGATAAACAAGAAAATTTTTTAAAAAAAAAAGACGAAAAATATTTTGAGGCTAAAACGAGTTATTTTTGATAAATTTTGTGACGCGATGTGTGTCATCTAAAATTAAATAAGAAATAAATAAAAAAAAGGACAAGCTTTTCAGGAGAACGGCCATCATCATCCCAATTTGTTCGAGTATGAAAAAAAACAAACAAAAGCAAGACAAAAAATACTTTTAAATAATTTACAAAAAAAAAAAAAAAAACTAATTAATAAAATAATTTAATTATGTGAGAAAATAAAATAATTTTGATTTATGGGTGAGATGACTTTTATTATTTTATTGATTGTGTTTACACTTACTTTTTATATACAATATAAAAGGGAAGCTAAAATAAAAAAAAATAATAATAAATTCGAAAAATCCATAAGCCAAAAAGAGCTTCTACTTAAATAAAAATCGAATGAGCAAAGCAAGTGTTCTTCTTATCCTTAAAAGCTATTCTCTGTTAATTTCCTTCTTCATCTCTCTTTTCTTCTAATTTCTTCTTTTCTTATCATTTCTTCAGTTTCTATCTCTTTACTATCTTCTTTTTCTTCCTTTTGTTATATTCTTTAACCTTTCTTCTTCTTCGTCTTCTCCTTCTTTTCCTTTATTCTCTTTTTCTTCCCTCGTTTTTGTTGTTGTTGTTTTACTTAATTTTAAAACTATGAAATCAGAAATTAATCCTTCCCTCTACGAAAAATATGTAATGAATCTTTTATCTTTTTGAAAAGATTACATTCATTCCAGTCTATATGACCAGATGACAAATTATATAGAAAGAGGACAAAGTTCTGATGACCGTAAAAATATCATAATTGAATAAAAATAAACACTAAGAAAAAAAAAAAATTACCACTTACTTAAAAAACAAAAAAATATGATTAAATATGAAATCTGGGAAAAAAAAATACTAGCTACTAAAAAAAAAAAATATGAGCATTTTTTTTTCTTTTTTCTTATTGCATGTGACGACTTGCAAAGAATTTCGATTCATCAACACGTTTTTCGATATTTTTCAAATAACGTTGAAATGCATCGGTTGTATTTTGTAAAAATGATAAACCCATTTGAAGTTTTAATTTGAAAATTGTTCGTAATATTTGAACAATATCATTTGGTGTTGGTGATATAGAATTTGTTGTTTCATCAACAGATGATGATTCAGTAGAATTACTAGATGAAGATGAATCTGATGATGATGATGATGAATCTTTATTTTGATCACCATCACCATTTTGAGTATTTTCTGTAATTGCAGTGCTTACAGTTGATGCAATATCAGTTGGTAATACAGTTGATGTTGATTGAATTTTCATATTACGAATATTACCATCAACTTCATTTTCATTGTCATTTAATTCATTGTTATTGATTAAATAACGTCTTCTTCTTCGTCTTCGTGGACCATGTTCTGGTACAGATTCAACAACAGATCCTTGTGGATTCATAATTGTATTATCTTCAGAACCATCAATTGTTTGAACGGAACCTACAACATATTGTGATCTACGTTTTAGTACATTATCTTCGTTTGGTTCTTCACTTGATGGTGTTTCAATAGGAAAATCTTGTAATGGTGGTTCTGGTGTGACAATTGATGGCATTTCGACAGAGTTTAATTGTTGTTTGTTAATGTTATCTTCGTTGTTCTCAATATTCGGTGGATTATTAATATTATTATTATTATCGTTGTTGTTGTTATTGTTGTTGTTGTTATTGTTGTTGTTATTATTAAGAACGCTAGGATTCTGAGCGTTTGTTCGATACACGTTCATTTCATTGTTGTATCTGAAATATTGTTGAGGGAAAGGATCATGAGGTTTAGGTTTTGAATACATTGGATGTTGTGCTGGCATATGATATGGTGGAGCTGTGTAACGATATCGATATTGAGGATGTTTTGCATCATACGGTCCTGGACGTGGTGGTGGTGGTTTATTGGGATTTAATTGATTCGGTCGGTATATGGTGTACTTGATGCTGTTACGATATGGTGAATTTACTGGTGTTCCTGCAATTACTTTACCGAATACTTCTTCTTCAGATTGTCCATCTGATTGTCCAGCGTATTCCTCGTTATTGTAGAAATAAATATCATCTTTTCGATCTGCTATATCGTAAGATCTACGAATTGCAGCTAAAGGTCCTAAGAAATATGTTGCAAGTCCTGCAGTGACAGCTAATCCAAAAAGACCCATTCCAACTGTTGGCATTACTTCACGAGCCAAATAATCATAGATTTTCGTACTTAATGGCTTGTTCTTAGCGGGAGGTGTCTTGGTTGGTTTTTTCTCAATATCTGTTTTATTTTTATTTGTCTTCTTATTTTTGTTATTTTTATTCCTATTTTTAGGTTTTTTCGTTGTAGAACCTGGTGATCTATCTTGTGGCATATCAAAATCAGCGTCTTTCGGTTCTAAAATAAGGAATGTTGTGGTTTCGGGTGTCGAAGATGTTACAGTTGATGATAATGAAGATGATTCGGGTTCTACAGTCGTTGTTGTTGTTGTTGTTGATGGTGTCGTCGCCGTTACAGCGGTCGTCTTTTTAACTTTTTTTGTCGTAAATTCTGTCCTACGCTCTGGTGTAGGTTTCTTACGACGCACTATATTCGTGTTGGACACAAATTTTTCGTGTTTTTCAGATTTTTCTTCTTCGCGTTGTTCATCATCAATTTTTTTATTTGGTGGTGCAACTGTTGTAGTAGCTGTTGAAGGATATTTACCAGTTGTTGTTGTTACAAATTTTTTTGTTTTTGATGTTTGTGATTGTTTTGTTGTTTGAATAATTTTATCATTGTTTCTTGTGATTTTTTCAATTTTTCCATCATTTCGTGATGATGACGAAGATGATGATGGGCCTTTTGTTGGACCAGCACCACTTAATAAAATCCATGTTGAAATACCTTCTTTTGGTGTTGATGAAACTTTATTATTATTGTGATCAATTTTTATAACTGTAGCATTCATTTCTTTGTCTAAATCATCCGTTGATAATGGAACAGCAACTCCCATATGAGAATTATATGTATCATGTCGTGATGTTTCTGCAATAATTTTAGCTTCATTTTTTTGTTGTTCTACAGTTTTTTGATTGAAAATTCTGAAAAATAAAGAGAAAAACAAAAAAAAAAAAACATTTTCTTCATGGTTTTTAATTAGTTGAATATTTTTTTTTTAAATTTATACTGAAATTGAATTAATTATTTTGACAGTTTTAATACAGAAAAATAACATGCCAAAGATAACAGATATAAAATTAAGAATTTACCATTAACATGCAAGATTGTTTTTATATATATATATATATATATATGTATATATTTTTTTTTTGTATTTATTTTCCCTGAAAATCAGAAAATACACATGTTTTTTCGTATTCTTCATAAATAATTTATTTATTATTTTTTTTATTGTTTTTTTTTTTTTATTTCATACATAAAGTCGTATATAACTTTTTTTTTTATTTAATAATAAAAAAATAAAAAAAGATTAATGCTTAAAATTAAATTTGAAAATTATTTCTATAGTAAAAAAAAATAAAAAAGATATAGAAAGCTCCAAAGGACATAAAAGGTTACAGAGTATTTCTAATTTTTTTTTTTTGTTGTTGTTGATATTCTTAACTTAAAGTTGTAGGACATGCTTTACGTTTATTTTTATGAACATGCACATTTTTTTTTATTTTAAATATTTTTTGGTATGATTTTAATACTTTTTCCCAAATTTACAAATAATTGCACCACAAAGAATATTTTTTTTTTTTCATATAATAAGCACCATTTTTGTTTTTTCTTAATTCTAATTTTCATTATTTTTATGTTTTTTTTTTCTATTTTTATACTATATATGCACCAAATTTAGACTTAAAATTTTAACTAAAGCTAATTACAAAGAGTATGTAAATAAAATTATTTATGATTAAAATAAAAGAAATTGAGTATTAAAAATTATTAAAATAGTTCTTAATAAGTTTACAAGACATATATTTTTTTAAATTTAATTTTATTGACTAGATTTTTTTTTTTTATTTACTTTTTTTTTTTTTTTTCAAAGTACGATAGCGTAAGAATCCCATAAAGTATTATTTTTATTCCCATAGACAGGAACTTATACATATACATACATATAATAGCTTTAGATTGAATAATTATTATTTAC
Source organism: Bombylius discolor (assembly GCA_939192795.1). Lineage (NCBI taxonomy): Eukaryota > Metazoa > Arthropoda > Insecta > Diptera > Bombyliidae > Bombylius > Bombylius discolor. Next base: position 7,158,366 of record OW584240.1, on the reverse strand, counting down.
TTAGAATTTAAAATTGAATAGTAAATAGAATACTTCTTAAAATTTATGAAAGAACATTCAATAAGCTTATGATTAAGACTTAAAAAAGAAAAATGTTAAGAATATAGGATTCCAGAAAGCCTTAGAGTATGTAAATAGAAAGAATAGGTATATTATAAAAGTCCTTTTGTTTTTTTTTGAAAGTCCTGAAATACGAGAAAAATTTATTATTATCCATTTTTCAAATGAAACATTATCCGAAGATCGATTTTGAATCTTGTAGTAGAAAATACCAAAAAAATTTCAAAAACAAAAAAAAAAAAAACGTGGCAAAAATTTTCAATTCATTTACAAAATGGCACCGGACACATTAATGTTTGTTTATATTGTTTTCTCAATTATTATCCTTTTTCACTGAACTTATTCAATGATACTTTAAGAAATGCATCATATTCATCAAGGACGCCATCATTATTCGAATGATTTTCTTGATTCCCAACTGTCATACTACGACGTCTTGGATCGATTAAATCAGAAGTTTTACGCCAAGAACTATTTCTCCATGGGCGATGTAACAATAATGGTCTACGTTTTCGCCATCTATGTGGCGTATAATGTCGATGTCGATGAACGATAATAGTTGATGGTGATGTTTTTGCTGATCTATGACCAAATGCAAAAATAGTTGATATAACAGGATACAAAAGAGCAGTAATACCTGTTCCTCCAATTAAAAGTACAGCTAATGGAGAGAATAAAGCTGCCCAGAATGTAAGAGATAATGGGTTAATTAAACTGAATATTGCGAAAAACTTTGCAAAAATAAATGCAATAGCTTTGAAACTTTGAATCATGCCATGCTTTGTGTGCTTTTTCTTTTTCTTCTTATGATTGAAATATTGGTTAATACCATGGTCATGTCCTCCTCCATGGCCACCGTGACCACTATGTCCACCACTAGAAACTCCATGGCCACCGTGACCACCGTGACCACCATGTCCATCATGACCGCTATTACCACCATGACCACCATGACCACCACCTCCTCCCCCTCCTCCAAAAAGTCCGTGTAGTTGACCAACTACACCACCTTCAGCAGCTAACGGAGGATCATTAAAACCTCCAAAACCACCTCCACCGCCACCGCCTCCACCTCCTACTAATGCTCCTACAATGTCACCGCCACCTGTAGCGTCAAAACCACTTGGAGAAACAGGATCACTTGGATCACTTGGATCTCCAAATAAAGCACCGGCTCCACCACCTCCTCCTCCTGCTCCTCCTCCTACCCCTCCTCCTCCTGCTCCTCCTACCCCTCCACCAACTGCACCAATTAATCCTGGGACGCCAAGACTGGCGGCTGCTGGCAAAGCTCCGGTCAATCCTCCCGAACCACCCCCACCACCCGCACCTGCTAATCCACCAAGTCCCCCAAGACCACCTAAAGCTCCTGTTGCACCTAATCCACCTAATCCACCTAACCCACCCAATCCTCCAACGCCACCTAATCCACCCAATCCACCTAACCCACCCAATCCTCCAGCGCCACCTAACCCACCCAATCCTCCAGCGCCGCCTAATCCACCCAATCCTCCTGCGCCACCTAATCCACTCAATCCTCCAGCGCCACCTAATCCACCCAATCCTCCAGCGCCACCTAATCCACCCAATCCACCCAATCCTCCAGCGCCACCTAATCCACCCAATCCACCCAATCCTCCAGCGCCACCTAATCCACCCAATCCACCCAATCCTCCAGCGCCACCTAATCCACCTAATCCTCCTGCGCCACCTAACCCACCCAATCCTCCTGCACCACCTAACCCTCCTAAACCACCAACGCCACCTAATCCACCTAACCCACCCAATCCTCCAGCGCCACCTAACCCTCCTGCACCACCAACTCCAGCAATCCCACTTAATCCACCTACTGTTGCTGCTGCCCCCAATATTCCGGTTGTAGCTACTGCTGCAGGAATTATACTTCCTGGAAGTGCAGCTACAACTGGTAAACTTTGTGTTGCACTCGCAACAGGTCCTATACCAGCAACACCACCACTGGCAATACCTGCACTCACAACCGACGATGCCAATGGTCTCAGTTGGGATGTTGTGGTACCGAGTTCTGTTAAACTTTCTGTAACAATATCTGTGTCTGTTCTCATTGTCGTTGCATTGAAGTCTATTTCATTGCACGCTCCAACATCTGGTCGAACATTTACATTCACATTGTCACTTACACTTAATGTAATTTCTGAACATTTTGTCATATTATTTGGATCCGTTGGTAATCTACCAGGAGTTTTTTCAGCTTCTGTTGGATAAATTTGTTGTGTTTCATATTCTTCATCATCATTATAAAATGGATCTGGATCTGCAGGATCAAAAGGTAGAAAGGGTTTTTTTCGACGTTTCTTAATTATAATATAATTAACTTCAGATGTTGTAAGTGGTCTCGCAGTTGATGGTTCTTCAAATATTGTAAAACTTGGTTTAACATTTCCATATTTTAGTCCATTATTTGCTATTTGGCTCATATACAATTGACTAAATTTATTATTATTATTGTTGTTGTTATTATTATTATTATTATTAAAGCTTGAAGGTGATACAACTGTTGGAAGAGTTGATGATGGATATTGAACAAAAACAGTTGGTGATTCATTATCATTTTCTACAGGTTTTAAAATATAATTTTCATTATTTAAATGATCGGTCCATTTTGTAAGAATTTTATGAATTTGTGGTTTATCTTTAACATAAATTTCTTTATCATAAAAAAATGCAGTTGGTCTTTTATGATTTGTTGGTATACCACCAAAAATTATTTGTTTTCTTGGTAAACGATCATTTAATAAAATATTTATATTACGTTTTAAAAATTCATTAACAATATAATTTTGTGATGTTTTATATTCTGGAAATAGTTCTCTTCCATTATTATTATCTTCATTATCATTAATATTATCTAATTTAAAATTATTTTCAATATTTAATTCTAAATTATTATCATTATGATTATTTTGTGTATTATACCTGCGATTTGTTAAAATTGGTGTTATTTCTGATGATGATTGCACAGGTTCAAATGATGATATATCATTAGCTGTTGTTGTTGTTGTTGTTGCTGTTACACCACCATTTGATGATTTTGTTGAATATTTATCATCATATGTGTAATTTGTTTGTAATATGATTTCTACTGATTGTGCTGATAAATTATCATCTTCTGTTGGTGTTGGTGATATTAATGGATCATTATGATTTCTATCACGTAAAAGTCTAGCTGGTGGTGTTCGTATACCAGGACGACCACTTGTTATATTTGCAAAAATGAATGCAACTAATATTACAATTTTCCAATTCATTTTTATTGTTTTTTTGTCCTTGTTTTTTTATTTTTATGGATTCATCAGTTGTTTTTCCTAAAATAGTTAATTTGAAAATGATTAATTTAAGAATTTTAAATTTCAAATAAATTTTAATTGTAGTAAAAATTCAAAATAAGTAAGAATTTTATTTTAAGGATTTGGAGGATTTGTGGATTTGGTAAAGGATGAATCTTATGCTTTGGGAAATCGTACTGTTCATGGAGTTCGTCAACCTGAATTACCAGATGTTCATATATTTAAAATACATAAAAATGTTGGTTATGCAGAAGTTTTATACAATAATTCAAAGTAAAAGCTCAATATTTGCAATTATTTCTATAATCGTATGAAACCTAATTATCGTCTACTAGATTAACAACGGATTTATTTCGTCCTTATACACTGAAAATTTCTAGTAATAATTAAAATTCTAAAACAGTCTTTCTTTGAAGAGCCATTCTTCTTAGTGTCAATAACAATTTTCATGCTCTTTATCTACGTTAAATCTACATCTGTATCTATGTATGTATAAACATCAATGAGACTTCACTTCATCCCAGAAAAAACCTTGAAAAAACGTCAATTTTATATATTTATATGCAATGTATCTCAACTGGAAATCTTGAAATTTTAAAGAAAAAAAAAATCAAATTCTTACTTTAAAAGTACTTTTTCATGGTTGACTAAATTTTATTCCTTCATTGAAAAAAAAAAAAATCCACATGAAAATTTTATTGTAATAAACTCGTAAAGCAAAAAACAAACAAATCAAAAAAGAAAAAAAAAACCCACTAAAAGTTCAGTAAACTTTTTCACATACTACAATATATCATATTACGTTACTTAATTTAAATTTATGTTAATTATACTAAACGGTTATTAAATTAAGACAAAAAAAAATAAAAGCAACAACAACAAAAAATCTAGGTTAATCAATCAACAACTAAAAAAAAAAAAAAAAAACTACCACACAAGAAATGTTGGCCAAAACAAAGAAAGCAACAACAACAACAAAAAAAATAATTCATAATCAAGTTTAAAAAAAAATTTTTTTTTTCTAGATTGTATACAAGAAATGACAAGAACCAGTTGTTGACCATTTAAATGAAGTCCAGTAAATGTAAAATCAATTTAATATATTTTTTTTTTTTTTCAAATTTTTTTTTTTTTTTTTAAATAAAAAAAAAAAAGAAAAAGAAAACGGAAACCAAAAAACAAGAAACAAAATATTAAGAAAAAAAAAACACACATGAGAGTGTAATAATATAATTTATGAATGAGTTTTTAAACATTCCAGATTGCATAAACTGTAAAATCATGACGTGTATCTCACATACTTGAACAAAAAAAAAAAAAAAATGAATAATTTACCTGACATGACACAGCATAATATGATATTAAAATTTTTTTTTTTTATTTTTTATTATGAATTTATTAAGTGCACACACACACATACATACATATATGTACGTTAAGTATAATGCTTATATAATGTAAGCGCAAGGTAATATGATCATCACCTGTGGTAATGGCATTAACAGTAACTTTTTAAAATGAGATTAAAAACAAATGCAAAAACATTTATCCAATAAGAAAAAAAATAATTAAATTAAAAAAATATAAAGACTAAATGCTCGTTGAGCTTCATGCATGGTTTCACACAAGTTTTTTTTTTTTTTTTTGCTAAAAGACGATTAAATGTGGGTAACATTGGTAAGGTGTTAGGTCACCTATGTGATAAAGGTGACGTGACAGCGACGTTCATAATGACGACGATAGTTAAATTGGTCAATTTTATTGTTTTTTTTTTTTTTCACAAAAAAAAGGAAGAACAGAAAATAAAAAATAGTTTGCTATTTTTTTTTTTTTTTTGTTTACTGGCTAATACATTTTTTTTTTCTAACTTGTTTTTTTAATTTTGGGTTTTTTTTTTTTCTTCATCGTTTTCTTGTTCTGTTGGCCTAGAAATCTACTGGCCGAATAGTAGAAAAAACAAACATCACAAGACAAAAAACAAGAATTTAATGAGAATTTGATGTTTTGAGAGATTTTTCTTAGATGTAATTTGTTGCTTTTTGTTACTTTTTTTGCTTGTTTTTTTTTGATTTTTTTTTTTTTTTTGAATTTTAAATTAAAAAAAAATTGTAAACAAACAAAACAAAAAAGAAAGAAAGAAAGATTTTTGTTTTTGTTGTTCTTATCTTATAAAAAAGAGGTTAATTTTTTTAAATTTAGTAATGAATATTGAGTAAATTTTAATTTTAAATTATTTTAATTTTTCGTAAATTTAATAATGGATTTTATGTGTAAGTGATCAATCGAAGTAAAAATTTTGAGTGATTTTTTTGAGTAATTTTTTGAGTAATTTTTTTGAGTGATTTTAGTTTTGTCTTTTTCTTATTGAAATGGGAGCCTTTTAATAAATTAAAATCCTATTGAAGGAGCATATCATTTGTCCATTTGCATTGGCACGAGCCAAACAATTAAAAATTTCTCTAGAAGAAAGAAATTTATCAATTTTAAAAAAATTTTATATATTAAAAAAAAAAAGACAAAAAAATGTGAAGTAGACCAAATTTATCACGGTCTAATCATGAAAAATATGAATAGAATAGCTCGTGGGTATTTAACACCTTTGAATATAAAAATTTAAAAAAAAAAAAACATTTAACCAAGCGTAAAATTGAATAAAAACATATTAATTATTAATTTTTTTTTAGAAAAATCTTTTTTTTTAAATAAAAAAAAAAAATACATTAAAATTTAATGAGTTCAAAAATAAATCACTTAATTCGAAGAAAACAACAAAATTAATATTTCAACATTAATCTCTCATATCCAACATTCATGTATCCCTTTGTAATTTTCTGTCCGCCCTATTTAGTTCATTTTGGTAGCCAGATTTTTACGTATGTATATTTAAAAAAAAAATTTATTATTATTATTAATCAAAGAAAACATCTTATTCATTATTGTGTTAACAGTTATTTTTTCTTTTCTTTTGCTAGAAATTTTCAAAAAACACTGAAAAACCATTTTCATTTTTTTCATAAAAACAACAAACAAAAAAAAAAGAAGAAGAAAAACATTCACAATTTCAATGAATGACGAATGTTTACAAATTTTTTTTTTTTAATTTTATTATTAAAAAAAATTCACTGAGAAAAAATGTTAAAAAAAAAATATTTTTACCATTCAAAAAGATATTAACTTTTCTATTGTTAAATTATTATTGAAAAATAAATCAAAACGGAGAAGTTATAGGCTAAACATATCGCATCATGAGATTATTGTACCTTCAATTTGTATCTCAAATAGGACAATACGTCTAAAGATAGACATGTATGTATTTATATAGAGTTTGTATCTATATTCACGCCTATATTTGACACCGCAATCAATAATCACAAAAATTAAAAAAGAAAATAAAAAGAAAAAACAACATCACAAAACAATAAAAATGATCAACAGATTGATTTTATTGATGATGACGATGATGAAAAGAATGGACATCAGAAAAAAAAAAATTTTATATTGTCATTGAATTTTATTATTGAACAAATTTACAAAAGGTGATAAATTGCTAGTTATTCTTGTTTTTTTTTTAAAAAAAAAAAAAAATATATATATAGTCAAACATATACTTTTTTTTTCCATTATAAATGTATCTTGTTGATATTATTGCTTTGTGTCTTTTAAACAAATTTATTGTACATCTTATCACATATCGTATATCTAATACACCATATAATGATTCGATCAAAATTTATAGCAATTTGAATACATCGGTGAAGTGAAAGTCATTTGCATTTGAACTTTAAGATACTTTTTTTAAAAAAAAAAAAAAATTTTTCCTTCAATTTTTGTCTAATAATGATGTCTTTTCCAAACATAAAAAAAAAAACATACAAAAAATTCAAAAACTACTTTGTTTTTAACAATTTTTATCAAAAGGGCGGCATATATGAAATTTTTTTTATCAGAAAAAAATTAAAGAGTTCATCTTTGTCTGATTTTTTCTCAGACAAAAAAAAAATAAAATGTGGATAAAAATTTCTTTTTTTTGCTTTTTTTGAGTTTTTGTGTTTTCTTTTGTAATTTAAATATGTGAAACATAGGCCATATACATAAAATTGTTTTTATATATACATTTTTTTTTTAATAAGTAGCATGATATACCGTTATCTTATAAATTTACACGCAGTGATAAAAACAACAACAATAAACTAATAATGGAATTTTTTTTTTGGTTCGTTTCAGTATCTTTAAACTTTGATATTGATATCGTAATAAAATAAGTAGATAAATGAGTAACCGTACCGTATCATCATCATCATCATCATCATTGTCAGATAATCCAGAATAATCCACCAAAGATAAAGAAAAAAAAAAAAGATACATTTTAATTTTTATATATTTTTTCTCTTTTTTTTTAAAAAATAGATTTATAATATATTTTCTATTTTTTTTTTTTTAATTTCAATTTCACTACCCACACTGGCTAATCTTATTAATTTTCCATCGTAATTTTCATTATTTAATTGCTACTTTTTTGCTTTTACTCAGTTTTGTTTGTTTTTTTTTTTCTGGCCCGAAAAGAACAATGGAAATTGTTTGGCATGAAAAATTGTTAAATGACAAACTATCTGACACTGACACTGAAATAAACTTTACAGAAGTAATATTATTTTTGCTTTACTTTTTGTAATTACAAAAAGGGTATCTAATTGTTCAATTTAATTGTAATGAATATGCAAATTAAGAGAAATATTTAATGTGGAAAAAAAAAAAATTAAGAAAAATTCAGAAGTTATAATTTTCTTTTGTTTGTTTTTGTTTTTTTCTTTTTCAAGAGAGGCAATCTAAATTTAAGATTAATTTCTTTTTTTTCATAGAAGCAATAAAAAATTAAAAAAAAAGGGTTTATTGTTCGTAAAAGGGCACGGGATGAAACGTAAATGTCATTGTTTTAATTTCTCTTTGAAGTAATTTGCATTTTTATTTCTATTTTGTTTTTTTGTGACTTTTTTTCGCATGAAATAAGTGAAATTTAAACTCATTAGAGAACATCTCTATAAAGATAAGATTCCAAAAACACAGAGAGAACCATGAAAGAACACGAAAAAAAGGATTCACGAAAAATATCGTAAGCATGTGGTTAGGTGAGGAACTGACGTCAAAAATTGTGCCTTTAGAGAGATTCATGAAATAATGAATCCAAAAAACTGACTCTGTTCAAAGATAGTTTTCAAGATACGAATTTATTTTTCATCAAACCTCAAAGTTAAGCCTGGACCTATCTAAAATTAACTTCGGATTTCCTTGATCGGGTTTTCGTGCTGTCATGATCCTACAATTCCCAATTGATTGCTTTTTTACAAGTGTGAAATTTTCAACTAACATGAGTCGTTTATTGTGGTGATGTAAGTTCACACAGTTCTTAAAAAAAAAAATCTGGGAGATAATATTGCTTACGTGATAATTTTCACTTCTATTGATATTTACTCAAATTTGTTTGTCGCCAAGATTAGACTTTAACAATTTTTTCAAATAAAGAATTAAAAAACAAACTACGTAAAAAGATGAAAAATCCTTTAAATTCTTGAAAAGTAACTCATTCTTTTTCAGCAAGAGCTTATTTACATGTAATACATGATAATTAACTCTCACCAAAATGTAATACATTGGTTTTTCTTAATTAAATATGATTATCAATACCGCAGAAAAATCAATGTCAATTTATTTGAATAAAGTAATCAATAAAAAATGTAATTAATTTTATTCATTACAAAAAACACGCAATATATAAATAAACGCAAAAAAAAAAAACCCAACTAGAAAAAAAAAATTATTTAACTTCCGTCATTCCAATTGAATATAAAAGTAGGACAAAAAAAGAACATTAAACAAAAAAAATAAATAAAAAACATTAAAATAAATTTTAATAATAATAATAAAAAAAAAACGTAAAAATACATCATAATTCATAAATCATAACTGAACGATGCAAAATGAATTTAATTTAAATATAATTCAAATATAGAATACACACCGGTGTATAAATGTATCTTAAACTTGTATTCACTCACATTAAATATTTTTCTTCTTGTTCTCAGTGTGTGTCAGTATAGTACTCGTATTATTATTTTTTTTTGTTATTGTTGTTTGTACTAAAAATAATTGAAAACTATAAAAAAAAAAAAAAAATCAGATAGACACAGGTAACACAATTATCGCAATGTTCCTAAATATGAAAGAATTATAAAACAATGAAGAAAAAAAATAATTTAATAATAAAAAGAAAAGATACTTTTGCTTATAAGTATTATTTTTCAAACAAGCACAAACATTTACCTAAATGTACTTGATTACAACAACAACAACAAAATTTCAAATAAATACAGAACAAACAAAAAAGATACTAAGATTGTGCGTTAAAAAGAAAATAATTTAATTTTTTTTAATTTTTTTTTTTGCAATTTAAATTTACAATTTTAATTATCTTCCATAAATGAGGGTAAAAATAAAATAATGAATTTTTTTTTTTTATCTGTGACTTTTTTTTTTTTGTGTTTTCTTGAAATGAATTAAAAATGAAGAGAGATACATTTCATGAATATGATTCTATGTACGCAATATATTTTCCATCTTTGAGCTTTTACTAGCATTCAAACAAAAGCAACAACAAAAAAGTAACAGAAAATAAAAAAAAAAAATGAACTAAAACATGCATTTTACATGCAATTTTCTAGTAACTTATTTATTTTTTTTAAAATTCAAATCTCTTATATTCTTTTCCATGTATCACATATGATAAAAGATATTAATACGAGTATCTAAGTGTGTAATTTTAAATTTAACTAGGTATATATTTTTTTTTTCATGCAATATCTACTAAATACCCGGTGACAAGAACTTGTCTTAATTAGCACTTAAGTGTGACGTGTGTGTAACACAAAAATGTAAAAAAAAAAAAATTTTCAGTATATAAACACAGAATTTTTGCTATAACGACAAATTTTATGATGCAAAAAAAAATATAGGAAGATACTATTTTTCATTTACAAAAAAAAAAGAAGTTGAAATTAAATAATTTCTGTTTTTTTTTATGCTCTTTTTTTCCGAGTTATAAAACCAAAAAAAAAAAACAGTGATTATATCTTTTGGTATTTAAAACGAACATAAATACGATGCAGAAAAAGTATTTAAACAAGGGGGGAGGGGGATAAAAAACCAAGGAAGAACTTAAAATCAAATAAAAAAAAAAAAGAAGACTGTTGGTATTTAAAGAAGAAATTCAACTCTTCATAAAATGTTTAATATACATATATTTTTTTTCTTTAAACTTTATTTTTGCTTTATGATGAAATGTATCACAAGTTTTGGGTCAATGAACTATAAAAAGAAATGACACCAAAAAATATATACATACATACATTATGTATACACGTAAAATGTGGCGGCACCTAAAGTTTTACAAAAAAAATAAAATAAAATAAAATAAAAATAAAGTATATGAGCGCATATTCAAAGAAGTTTTGTTTCATTCGTTTTACATTTTACTCAACAAAAAAAAAAAAACAACTAAAAAAGAACAAAAAAAAAATAAAATAAAATAAAATAATATACACATACTTAAATATCTATAAATTGATGATTGGTTATAGTATAGATTGTAGGCTGCTAAAAAGAATCTGTGTTGTATATAAAATAACTTTTTTTTAATTTTTTTTAAACATTTTCATAAGTGATATTATATAGGTAACGGCAATGAGTTAACAGTATACTGCATATTTTATTTGTTTGTCATTTATTTTCAAGAATGTTTTTTTTTTTTTTTTCGTTGTATGTTTATATCTAGTCGAAGGTATTACATACGTGAAATAAAAATTAAAAAAAAAATAGATTCAAATAAAATAGATGTCGTATATAATAGATTTTATTCTGTCTGTTTTTGTTGTTTTTGTATCTTTTGCTTGTATCTTAAAAGCTTGTATTTAATGAAATTTTTAAAAATAATATATAGCTAGACATATATATGTATTTTTTTTTTTTTAATAGAAAAAAAAAAAGACGCGATGATAAAATGTTATTTTTTTTTCTTCTTCTTCTTCTTATTTTTTAAATCATAATAATTACTTGGTAATTAAATTATTTTTAATGATCGATAAATGAGATTTTTAATTGCATTAAAGATAAATTATTGTTTTATCGTTTAATCGTTAGATACATACATATTATATACATAATTTGTTCTTTTTTTCGTTCAGGTTTTCTTCCTTTAAATTAAGCTGTTAAATGTGTATCTCATAAAAGAAAAATTATGTTGTAAATTAATTGCCATTTTAAAAATTTAAATGACAAAATTGATAACGGTGAAAAAGAATTAATGACATATTAAAAGGAAATATATATAATTTCATATTGAAGTTACTTGCTTAAATCTTTTGTTTTTTATGTCAGTTTTTTTTCTTCTCTTTCTGTCATTATTTTTAGATTGATTTATCCGATTAAGTGTTTTTCAGTTGATTATTACTTCCTGAATTAGTACAGTTTTTAAAGTAATTTTCAATTATGGACTTAATTAATTTTTCTTTTTCTTTAAAATTATTTTTTTAAAAGAAATCTTTAGAAGTTATTAATTCTTGAGAATTTTTGTGGACTAAAAATTATTTTTAAAATTTTTTTCTTTTGACCATTTAAAAGGACTGCACCTTAAAAATTCAACTAAATTGTAGCATAGACTTAATAGATTTTTACCAAAAAAATTGATAAAACTTAAAGTACAAAAATCTAGGTCGAAAATTTTTGTCTAATTCGCCACGTATATTTTCAATTTATTTTATAACAACCTGTTAAAAAAAATACATTTCATACAAAAAATTGTTTTTTCTTCTTTAAGTGAAATTTAAGTTAATAATTTAAGATTCATGAAGCCACAACAGGTGTTCTGTATCATATTCATGCAAAGGTAATGAAATTCGACAAAAAAAAAAAAAGTCATATTACTGCTGTGAAACTAACACGTTTCACACGGCTTTTTTAGGGCCTATTTAGTGAAATTACATTTGTTTTATGACATTTAGCATGTTCACGTTAATTTTATATTCTTCAGTATATTGTTTTTTTTACTTTTAATATTTTAATTGAATTATTTGAAGAAGGCAATCAAATTTTAAATATATTGTACTTTTTAATGTTACTCGTCTAAATCTTTTGTTTTTTCTTTATTTATTTTTTTTTTCTAAAAATATTCTGTAAAATGGAAAATTAATGTTATTAAACTGAAATTTCCAATTAATATTCTTCTATTAATTTTCATATTTTAGTAGAGAAAATTCTAAATTTCTATAATTAGAAGTTTCCTACTTAAATCTTTTGTTTTAATATGAAAATGATTGTTGTGAAGTTTGAATAAAAATGAAATGAAAAAAACAACATTTTGTGTGATATAAAAAATAGAATTTATGCTGTTTTGATACTTTAAAAAGGCTAAAGAGGTCTTTAATTGTTTCATCAAATTTTTCTACTTGAAATTTTCTTAATTTAAAGTCAAATTTATTAACCTTCCATATATATTTTTTTCATTGTAAAAAAAAATACAATTAAAGAAATAATGCCTTTCTTCTCGTGAAATTTAAATCTTATCGCGCTTGAAATTCGAAAACAAAATTTAACGCATAATTTTCTAAAACTAAATTCACGTTTTCTTTAAACGATTTACTTGATACTTTTATTAAAAGCTGATATTTTAACCCATAAACATTACTTTTTGCTGATAATGAACCTTTCTATTTTTTTTTTCTGTTACAAAAAATCCATTTTAACAATATTGTTCCGAAAGTTTCTTGCTTAAATCTTTTGTTTAACTTAAAATCAATTAAGTAAAAAATACAATTTTTTTTTATAGCGATTAAAAAAAATTTTCAAACAACTAATAAACAAAACGTACTCCTTGAAATTCATTAATTTAAAAATTTTTTTAAAAAAAAACCATAAAACCTTATTTTTTTTTATCTCATTTTTCAAAAATTTCTTCAAAACCATAAAATTAATTAATTAAAATTAAAAAATGATGAAAAAAATTCTTCACATTTTTTGTATGAGAATAACCGTTAAAAATTAAATAATTGAACGGCATAAAAACTTATAAAAAATTTAAATTAAAAGAAAAAATATTTAAATTACCAAGAAAATAAAAAAAAAAAAAAGAAAATTTTTTTTTCTACAAAACCAAAAATACAACTTACCTTAAAGTCAGTCCTCTTGCTTTATTTTTTTATTAGAGAAATATCCCTTTTTAAATCCTTTTCTATTCACTTGTTTCTTGTTGATTTTTTTTTTTACACAAATTTTTTTTTTTTTTTTTTTTTGTTTCTATAAATTATTTATTATTATCCAGCAAATATAAATTTAAATTTTAAAACTGAAAATAAAATTTTCCTTAACGTATTTTTTCTTTAATATGTTGTTATTCTGTCAAATGTAAATTCACAACTGATATTAAAAAATATTATCATAAGCTAGTAAGTTTCATCATCAACATCATCATCATTATCCAGCTAGTCTATATAACACATTTTAAAAGAAGACAAAAACAAAAATCCACACTATACAAAGCTAAAAATGTACAAGAGAGTGTAATTGTTTAAAAAAAAAAAAAAAAACAACAAACTTAAGATACATTTTATTTTGTAAACTTGTATGTTTTTTTTTTATATGTGTAACTTCTTTGTTTTTTTTTTTTTAATTCCAGCTCTTCTGATTACATAGAAGAATAAACGGGTTACTTACAAGTTATCATGATTTACAAGTATGAATTTCAAATTGATTTTTTCCTTAAAAGAAAACACACACAAAATCTGTTTGGAGTCTCAAGTTATCAAAGTTAGTTAGTTACTTCTAACTTCATATCTCTATACATACCTTCGTATGTGTTTAGGAATTGTTTTTTTTTTTTAGATTTAAAATGTGTACCTTTTATGGGGAACTTTGTATATGAAAAATAAAATAAAAATGTTGTAAAAATTCTTTCTATACTGAATAGATAGAAAGTATCTAATGTACGAGTTTTTTTCTTTTCTTTTTATTATTAAAGGAATATATGGCTTGCATTATAAGAATTTTAAATTACTTGATACACCTTCCGCAATCATCATCATCATAGAACAGAAAAAAAAACAACAAAAAAACGTGAATTTCAATCAGCTGCAAGTTGATTTTTTTTTGGTTTTTCTTCATTATCATCGTCATTTGATACTCAGGAAGAAAAATAATAAAATCAACAACAAGGAAAGAAAAAATAAAAAAACTAAACTTGTAATGTAATTTTTTTTTTTATAGTTGAAAGTTGTTCTTGAACTTGGACTTGGACTTTGAATAGATCAAAAAGAGGAATCTATAATATAAATATAGATAACCAGTTTTAAGATACCACTTTTTTTTTTCTCTTCATCTTATTCTTCATCATTTCCAGTATTTGTGGTGGTTTTCTTATTACCATGATGATGATGATGATGATAATATAGTTGGTAAACATCTTTTTGTTGTGTGTTTTTTATTTTTTTTATTTTTTCATTCTGGTGTTTAAATTATGTTTCATTTTATGTTTTTATTTTTTTTCTTTTTTTTTTATATATATATAATAAAATAACCTGCTGGGTAAATTGTAACCAAACTCTATAACAACTCTAAAATAAGTTATTTAGAAAATTTTTCTATAACATTCTTTTACATTTTTTAAAGAAGAAGATGAGAGAAAAAAAAAACAATTATGTACATATTATGAACAACGTGTTGAAATTTTTTTTTTTATAATTTAATTTTTCTATATAATTTATTATTATTGAATAATTTTTTGTTGTTCTTTATTCTGTATTGTTTTTTTTTTTTTTTTTGTTATATTGTCGCTATTTGTTGACATTAAAAAAGGAATTTTATTTATGCCATGTTAATCATATTTGAAATAATAACATAATAATTATGTTGTCATTCTTTAAATAAACATTATCCATGGGATCTTTTGTATATTTTTTTCTCAATTTTTTTTTTCTTTCACGTTTTTTTTTTTTTCACGTCAATGATGAATACACAATCATATCTTTTGTTGAAGATCTTGTGATAAAGTGAGAATGCACATTATTTATAATAATAAAAATATTTAACGGTACCTTAATTTGATATATTGACTTGTCTATTTTGAATTTTAAAACCTTTAAGTACTTGCTTGTTGTAAAACAAAATGATGATTATGATTGAAAATATTTTAGTTTTCATGTGGTGTGCTTGATCGATTATTTGATTTAAAAATTAAACATTTTTTTTTTTTTTTTTGAATGATTTTTACATACTTTCCTGGGATTTTTTTAGTTTTCTGTGTTACAATGATTCAGTTTGTATAAAATCAGATACAATTTATATGAATGTAACTCTCTGTGTGGTAAATTGTAAAATGGGATTTTTTTTTTAAACGAGCTCATATTAAGAACACATAACAATTTAAATGTTTTTTTTTTGTTTTTATTAACAGATTTGTAGCTTGAGGGATGAAAAAGCCCTCAGAGTTCTTCTTTTAAGCCTTTCTCTGAACTTCTTTTTCCAACTTTTTTGTTACTTTATTTCCAAAAAAGGAGAAAGGTTTAAAATTAGCGTGGATGTTGGGTGAAATTAAAAAGCGAACTTTTACTTCTTCTATAAAAGTTTATTTAAACTTAGTTTGAAAAACGGAGGGCACAACTTTTAACTCCTCGATGAGAAACCGCACTCCATGATTCTTGATTGATCTACTTCTTCGCAAATCGATTGTGGTATTCCATCAAAACTACATTTCTTGCAGAAATGGATTTACGCGGGTGACCTCGAACTGCATAATAATTATTGGTTCTAGCCAATTGCGCGTGTGCCTATTCTGCTGATTATTAAAAAATAACATCCGCCAATTTAATGGGAAAATGTCTATGATACTTATTTCCTTTAATGGATGTATTTTCTAGAATTTGGAAATATGTTAATAATACATATTTGAGCACAATTATTTAATAATTCACTAATATGTAAACTTTAAGATCAAATCCATCAGACTAATATATGAAAACTCAATAGCTCTTCTTTATTAACTCCTTCCAATATCATCATTTAATGCTCAACGCATTTTTGGAAATTCTATATTCAATTGCAAGAGTTCAATTGATAAATTAAAACAGTCTAATGTCTTGTTTTTTCGCCTTACAAATACCTAGTTTTCGAAAGTTCCTCATGAATTTAAAAATAAATGGAGAATGACCATTTGATAGTTGTACAAAAAAGAAGAAAAAAAAACAAAAACAGCTATTAATTAATTATAGACGTCTAATGAACTCTGTTTATTTAAGATTTTCCATTTGTTAAAGGGCTTCAACAGTCAATCAATCAGCAAATCTTTTTTTTTTCTTCTTTCGATTCTGTAATATAATGCATTGATTCACTAAGTTTCATTCAAATAAGAAAAAAGCAACAAAAAAAATAAATAAATAAACAGAAGAAAACACTGTTTTTCTTACAAATAAATAAAGTAAAAGAATTTTACCGGATGTTTTTCTTTATTTCACAATAAAATTTACTTATTCACAATAACCGAGTTAGAAAGCACATTATGACATTTCAAAATACAAAAAAAAAAAAAAAAAACCTTTTATTTTAGATTTTTCCAATTTTTTGTTTATCCAATTTTATTTTGCACTTAGTAAAATTTATAAATTTCATAAAATCATTGAAATTTTCATGATAAACTCAAGTATCCATCTTGCATATTTTGCAAAATAAAATTATAATGGAAATATGTATTTACGAATATTGTATAGGTTTTAATAGATTAACCATGAGTTTTCAAGTAAATATTGTATATGTACTTTCTGATCGTGATAATTAAGTAAAAATATTACAGAAAAAAAAAAATAATAATAATAAACACACTTAGTTTGGAAGGTAAACATAATTTCAAATCAAATAAAAAAGGAATGTAATCAAAATCTTAAGAGTATCAAGTTGAAGAAAAAAAAAAAAAAAAACAAAAAAAAAAGATAATAAAATATTGTGATGATGAAAAATTACTTTCTCCATTCTCTCCGTCGACCGTATAACAAATCAATGAGATCTTAACAGATACAAAGATTGTATGTATTTTTTATTTTCTGTTTTCTTTTGTAATGAATAAGAAAATGAGCATAGAGTTTGTAATTGAAAAAAAAAAAAACACATCTATGTTTGCCTGTGTATAAATTGTATTCTAATGGTATGTAATGTAACATATATTTTATTAATGATCCATTCATAATTTTACATTTTTATGTCAAAGTCAAGTTTAATTGAACACACACAATAATTGTATTAGATTTTTTTTTTTTTTTGTTTTTTGCTTTTTCAGTTTAAAAACGTGTCATTTTTAAGTGTTTTTTTTTTTCGTCTTTTATAGATTCTCAAAAGTGTGATGTCGTGTTCAATTGTGAAAATCAGTAAGCTTTTCATAAAAAAATTTCAATTTTATTTTTATGTGAAAAACTTGAAAAAAAAAAAATGTTAATCACGCGTGCTTGTTCATTATATATTTTCATGGAAATTTTAAATGTATGAAAATTACTTTCATAGTTGAAGATACACATTTTTTTTTTCTTTTCGTAAATTTAGAAATTTAACTCTAATTAAAAATTAAGAAAAAAAAAAAATCAGTAATCTCTACTCACATGTTTGTAAAATTGTTGTAAACTGTAATTTAAGAAGAAAATTAGTAAAAAACTGTTTTTTTTTTCTTTTTGTTTTTTTTCAAAATAATATGAGGAAAAACTTTAAAAAGATACGAGTTAATAAGAAAAAAAAAACTAATCTCACAAAAACATTAATAGATTGATTGCATTCGAATCAATTAGGGTTTTTTTTTTCTAAGAGTTTCTTAAACATTGCGTTGGTTGAGGATTTTTAATTGAGTGACCCTTTTTAAATTTTTTTTTATTTTTTTTTTTTAAGAAAAAGCAAAGCATCTTTTTGTGGTACAACTTTATTCTCACCTTTAATGAACGCTCTTAAATTTAAAAATAAATTTCACTTTAGCCACAAAACACTTAATCAAATCACACAGTCTTTACATTAAGAACGTCTTTTGAAGGCCATTTTTTTATGTTACTGAAGAGTTTCTACACTTTTTATGTTTACGAAGAATTCTCCTCTCACAATTTGCTAAAATACAAGTGTTTTAGTTTTTTAATTTTAACTGACAATAAAACTGTTAAGAATTTTTTATTCCGAATCTTAATTGAATAATAATACAAACCTTGTGGATCGTCAAATGAATTGCCTTGTTACTGGCTTCCGATCAATTTTAAAATTTCGAAAACCTAATAGGTCTAGAGACAAAATTATTGCCCAATGGAATTCTAGGTTTGAAAGGGACTTTCGATAAAAACCCGAAAATTATCAACAAAAGCGAAACTAATTAAACAGTTTGTCTCTGCAAAAAATCATTTTAATAATTCTTTTGGATCTTTATTTTCAGTTTTTTGTTATTTTTAAGAAATACTTCGAATGAGAGTTTGTTAAACTGTCTCTGAAGGTAATAATTTTTGTAGTAAATGATCTTTAGTAACATTTTCCAATTACTAACAGCGTACTGAAATTATCCAAATGCTCAATGATGGTACCTCTGGAAAATGGCTCAAACCAAGAAGGAAATGAAAAAAAAAACCATAAAGAATCGAAAAAAACATGTAAAAAAACTAAAAAATTTTACAATTTAAAAAAAAAAAAATAAACCCAAAAGAGCCCTACCGTACTCTGTTCGATCTTTTTCACCAACAAAAATTTTCTTGTTTTTCTAGATTCAAAATTTTTTCATTTTACTTGTTTTTTTTTTTTGTACTTTCTTGCTACAAAAAAAATAAAAAAAAAGGAACGATATAACTACCAATTGTCAAATATGAAAAAAAAAAAAAAAAATCCGAATTTTATTTTTGTTAAATTCCTTTATTTTTTCTGTTCATTTAATAATTTTGTTTTTATGAAAAAATTTTTATCTAAAAACATTTAAATTTTTCACCATTTTTTTTTTTCTTATTTAAATTTTTTTTTTTATTTTTTTTTTTTTAAATTTTATTAAAGATTTGATTTTTACATTTCATTTTAATAATATAATTTTTATTTTTCATTTCTTTCCTTTTTTTTTTTTAATTTTTTTCAAAATAAAAACTAAATGAACAAGCTAGCAATAAACTCAAAATAACTTTTTTTTTTCTAATTTTTTTTTTTTTTGTAAATAAAATTTTTTTCGTTTTTTTTTTTAAATTAATATTTTACTTGATTTTTTTTGTTTTGTTGTAGTTTTCGTTCGTACACTAAAATTTATTTTTTCTAATTTTTATTTCACAAAAAAAAAAAAATAAAAATAACCCACAAAAATAATAAAGAAACAACGGATATAAAAATAAAAATAACAAAAACAACATTATTATTTTTTTTTTCTTTTTTTTTCATTTTATTAATAATTTTACTTGATTTATTTTTATTCATTTTTGTCATTTGTTTTTTTTTTTCTCAAATATATTCCATTTTTTTTTTTTTTTGTATTTTTTTTTGTTCAATTTTTCCAGTAGAATTTTACTGAAAAAAAAAAATTTTTTTTTTTTTTTTTTGTTATTTTATATATAATTTATTTTTCTATCAGCAATAATTTACAATTTTTTTTTTGTTGTTTTTTTTATATTTTAATTTTTTTTTTTTTTTTGTAAGCTAAATGTGAAAAAATTTTTACTTATTTTTTTTTTTTACTTCTACAATTTTATTATTTCTTAATTTGTTTGTTTTTTTTTTTTTTGTTAAATATAATTTTTTTGAATATTTTTTTTTTATTATTATTATTTCAATTTTACTCTGTTTTTGTATTTATTTATTTTTTTTTTAATTTAATTATAATACATAATTACAGTATTAATTTTTTAAATCGTCCTTTTTTTTTCTTTGTTGAATATGCTTTTTATTTGTTTTTTTTTTTTTAAATATTTTATTCTTTTATATTCTTAAACTTGTTTTGTTTTTTTTTTTTTAAAAAAAAACAAAAATCTATATACGATTTCTTATATAGGAAAAAAAAAATAATTAAAATAAACAAAAACAGCGATAGTTTGTTTTTGTATTGTGCATTTTGTTCTTTTTTTTTTATTATTATTTTTTATTTTTAAATTTTTATATTTTGTGTTTTGTTTTTCTATTTTCTTTTTTTTTTTTTTGATTATGTTTTATTATTTTGAAAATAATGATTCATTGCAAATATTATGTGAATAATTTATTTTTGTTGTTTTTTTATTTTAAAAAAAAAAAAATTAAATTATTTTAATTAATTAAATTTTCTTAGTTATTCAATATAGAATGTGAAGAAATACGGGCACATGGTTTTTTCGATAAAACGAAAATAATATTTGTGGACCTGCCACATTTTGGTTGAAAATAAACTCGTTTTTTTAAATTTTTTTTTAAAGTTTTTGAAAAGTCTTTAAAACGAAATTAAGGCATTTAAAGCTCTCAAAGGTTGTTTTTTTTTTCAATTCCCTAGTAGCCGGGGAAGTTGCTACTTTGGGAATATAACGTATTTTATTGTTTTGTATTTATTTTGTTTAATTGCAAAAAAAATGTGATAAAAAAAAGGTTCAAGAATGAAATAAATAAAATTTTGTTAAAATTTAATAAAGATATCAATTATTTTCTCACTTTTAAATCCTTTCCGAAAAACCGAAAGTTTAAAATTTACTCATTCTGAAATTAAAAAGGGAGAAAAAAATTATTCTATTCAAAATGTTCAACCATTAAATTATGTTCTGATATGACGATTCTGATTTTGGTTGAACGAACAAAAATTTTAAAAAAGAAAAATAAGAAGTTAAAAGCAAAAAAATATATCGGAACATTTTGAAATCGAAAAAAAACAAATACTTATTTGGAAACGTTCAAAAAAGTGAGCTTTTACAATGAATCATTAGAAGCTTAACGTTTCTAAAAGATTTCTTGACAAAAGTACACTTGATCTTGAAGAATACCTTTTGCTTTTTGCAATTAGTACTTTTTATACTTTGTAACGAGCAAGTAGTACCGACACAAAAAAGAATAAAAAAAGATTTTTTTTGTTCCCAAAACTTCATCCTTCTAGTTGGACTTTTATTGGCTCGTGTAAAATTTCGTAAGTAATTTATTTGAAAAAAATAAAAAAACAAAAAGGATATTTAAATCCTTATTGACTGTAAATTAACATTTAAAAACAAATTCATAAAAATGACTCATTCTCACTAACAATAACACTCAAATTGAGTGACTTTTTTTTTTTTTTTTTATATTTCTACTCAAAATAAGATTTAACCTTATACCCGTCCTTTTTTTTCACCCAATTTAAAATATATAGCTCTTTCATAAACACAACAAAATTACTTTAACAATTAAAAATTACTCATTCGCTAGATAAAATTAATTAAAAATAACATTAAAATAGACAGGGGGATTCAACAATAAAATTTAAATAATTTTTTATGATTTCTTCACATTCTACATTATCTTATTTTTCAAATATTAAAAAAAAAAATAAAAAAAACAATATAACAAACAACAATTTTTTTTTTTTGTAATTAAAAAAAAATTCAACAAAAATCTTCTAAATAAAAAATTTTGCATAATAATAATAAAATTTACACACTCTTTTTTTTTTTTTTTGCTTTTTTGTTCTTTAAACATAATATTAAATTTATAAATAATTTACTTTTACAATCTATTTATTATTATTATTATTATTATTATATTTTTATTCTCTTTTTGTTAAATTTTAATTAAAACAATTAAATATATATATTTTTTTAAATTATTTTCATTTCTTTTTCTTTTTGTTTTTTTTTTTTTGTTGTTTTTTTTTTGTAATTATTTATAATATAGTAAAAAAAGATCACGTTCAAAACGTAAACACTCATAAAATCTAACTAAGATTTACTTAATATTTTTTTTTTTTTCATTATTTTCTTTTTAAATTAATAAATAGTGTTTTTTTTTTTTCATTTATTTTATTGTTTTACAAATACAAAAAAAAAAAATTATCATTTTAACAAATATTTTTTTTTTTTACTTAATTTCTTTTTTTTTTTTCACAAGCATTGTTTTCTTTTTTATAATTCAAAATATTAAATTATTATCATAATGTTATTTTCTTATTATTATCCTTTGTTTTTTTTTTTTTTTAAATAAATGTTTTTTTTTTTTATTTTTTTTTTTTTAATTTTGTAAATTTGATTTTCCTATATTGATCACAAAAAAACGATTTTATTACTCTTTTTCTTTTTTTTTTTTTCATTTTCATTTTAATCATCAGCAATTATTTATTATTTTAATTAATTTAATTAATTTAATTAATTAATTTGTTATTTTTTTTTTTAACCAAACTTAAAATATAATAACGAAAAAACAAAAAAAAAGGCTTTTATTTAATCATATTTTTTTTTTTATCCTAAAAAAAATACAACAAAATTTGAAAATAAGCCGTTTTACATAGAATTGATATAAGTTTTTTGTTTTTTGTGTTTTTTTTTTTTTTAATTAAGCTATCAAAAAATTTTCATATTATTTTTATAAATTTATTTTTGTATATTTTTTGTTTTTTTTACAATTTTTTTTTTTATTATTATTCGAGACACATTTTAATTATAAATAATAAAATTATTTGTATTTTTTGTTTTTTTCGTTTGTATTATTTCTTTCACGCAATTTATTTATTTTTTTTATTTTTTAAACTCTTTTTTTTTTTGTGTTTTTTTTTTAAATATAATTTAACTAGATTAAAGTATAGATGCAGTATAATACAATGTATGGCTAAAAATGTTTTTTTTTTTTTATGTGTTAACAAAGAAGCATTTTTTGCATTATTTATTTTTTTTTTAATTTTTTTTTTTTACTTATATTTTTCACTTTTTACAATTTTGTTTGTTTGGTTTTTTTATTTTTTAAAGTTCTCTCATATGTAAGTTGAATTAGTTTTAGCTAGGAAAGATAATTTTCATACACATGTCGCATTTTTTTCAAATAAATAAATTATCATTAATTTAAAATTTGTGTATTTCTTTTTTTTTTTTTTTAATTTTTACCGGTATATTTTTAAAAAAAGCGTTTTATTTATATTTTTATTTTTTGTCATAAAATATTTTTAAATATTTTAATAATTTTATGCACGATTTAATTTTTTTTTTTTTTTATTTAATAAATCGATTTATTTATTTAGTTTTTTAGCTTTTTTTTTTTCTAATACCTCGTATTTTGTTTTTTTTTGTAATGTCCTTAACAATTTCTTGATTTTTTTTTTTTGTATTTGTAATGTCCGGTAGATTTGTTTAAATTTTTTTTTTTGTGTCACCTAAACGTGTAGCTTGTTCTTTCCACGTTAATATATAATTTTTTTTTTAATATTTCTTTTTTCAAATTTAGAAATTTCAATAACAAATTTCCTTATAAATTGTTTTTTTTTTTCTCTAAAATTAATTTTACACATCCTTTATTAAAATTTTTATTAATAAAAACGCCTATTATCATATTTTTCCATAAAGTTTCTTTTTTTTTTTTTTCATTCTTGTTTGTTTTTGTTTTTTTTTTTCAATTTAATTTTTTCGTATTTTAAATTTGAAAAAATTTTCTTAATAATTTTTTTTTTAATTATTTTTAAAAGGCTCGCCCCACCCCTCGCGATTTATGAATGAATGCACGCAGAACATAAGTTAAAATTATTTTTTTTTTTTGATTTTCAAAAAATTTCAGTGTTTTTTTTTTTTTAAGACTTGAAAAAAATAATAAAAAAGATAATAACAAATTTCGTTGGAATGAAAGAATATTGATAATAAGTAATAAAAAATTGTTATTTTTTTTTTTAAATAACTGTTTTATGAAAGCTTTGTGTATAATATAGAAAAATTTAAAAGCTTCTTGAAAATATTCTTTTGTGTTTTATTTTATTTGGTTTGTAATTTCATTTTTATTATTAATTTTTATATGTTATATTAAAATGCTTTTAAAAAAATACATTTCCAATATTTTCTTGTTTTTTCTTTTCTTCTCAAATGTGACATATATGATATTTAGGGTGTTAAAATTTTCTGTGCGATTATCTGTTTCTTATTTTTAAAATTGATTTATCATCCATTGTTGTGTTTTTTTTTTTTTTGAAAAGAAAAAAATGAAGCTCATTTGTATTTTTTTTTTATTGCTGATTTATTACATTATTAAATTGTTTTAATTTTTAGTGCGACCTACAGGTAGATTTTTTTTTTTTTTGAATTTTGTTGCAATTTACTATTGAAAGGTTCAATATTTATTTAAAATAAAATATTAGTCATTTCTATGGCGGAATTTTTGACTGTAATTTCAGAAATTTTATGAATAAAATTTTTAATGCTAGTTTTGATTAGCCTCATTCGAATAATATAGAGAATATACTTTAATTATTCTCGTAAAATTTGACAACATAAAAATGTCATGAACTTATGAGGCAGAATTTACTAAAGAACTCTTTTATTTTGACTTTTCTAGCTAAGATTGAGTTTTGAATAATTTGAAAATTGAATAAAATTAATATCTTTAAAATATGGTAATAAATAACTTCACCACATTTTCGAAATTATATTCACTGTCGTTTTTTTTTTTAAAGAAAAGTTTTTGAGAATTGTTTTCCCTAAAATAATTAGTGGAAAATTGAAATTTACTCCAAATAAGATAATGATGAATAAGTGCAAAAATTTTAATTTCACTCAAAATATGAGTTAATTTTAACAAAGAATGGAAATTCCAATTTTAATTTTACTCAAAATATGAGTGAATTTTAACAAAGAATGGAAATTCCAATTTTAATTTTACTCAAAATATGAGTGAATTTTAACAAATAATGGAAATTCCAGTAGAAATTAAGTTTTTAAAGTAAAAAAAAAAAAATTAATTAAGTATTAGGAGGTCAAAGTACTCAATAAAAATCACAGTACAGTAAATAATAATTGGGAAGATTAATGCTCGATTTGGACTCAAGTATCATGAAGAAGAAAGATATCTAATAGAAGTAAATGATTAGAAAAATAAAATCTTTATAATCTGATGCAAAACAATTACAGATTACAGCGAAGTCACTATTTCCGTCATGGTAATGAATAATATTTCTTTAAATTCTTGTATTTTCTTTTTTTATACTTTCTAAAAACAATATAATTTCATCCTAATTATTATTTTTTTTTTTTTTACATTTTTATTACGTTATCTTTCGAATTTATAATTTTTTTTCTATTTATTATTTATTTTTTTTTATTAAAATTAATATCACAAATATATTTATTTATTTATAGCAAAAATTAATAAGCAATTATCTTTTTTTTTTCAATCTTTATCATCTCTTATAGAAAAAAAAAACCATAAATAAGCAATTTTTTTGTTTTACATTTTTTGTTTTTTTTTCTGATAAAAAGCGACAACAATCACAGAGATTATAAGCGGAATATGTTTATATTTTATTTTCTTTTTCAAATTTTCTGATCTTCAAACATTTTGCTAATTAAAAATTATTAATTATTTATTAATTTAATTATATATTTATAATTACATTACATGCAAATTATTTTAAATTTATTTATTTTTTTTTAAAGAACACACATATTTCTTGATTTGTTTTGTTATTATTTTTTTTTATTGTTTGATTTTAATTTTCTATTTAAAGCTGTCGATTGGCATTATTTGTTATTTTATTCTATTATTATTATTTTTTTTTTTAAATTACATATTTATTATTTATAACTAAAATAGGCAGAGTTTTTCTTTCTGGATATTTCATCACTGATTTTTAAAAAGAGACCGTTTTTTTTTTTATGGTTGTTAAATTTTTATAAATTGAGTTTTACTTTTCCAGTTTGAGTATTTTTTAATTAAATTTGAGTAGTTTTTATTAAAAGCAGAAAAAAATATTTAAGAGAAGTGGAATGCGCAAATGAGTGCTTTTTATTTATTTATTTTTTATGTTTTTTTTTTTTCTTGGTTATAATAACAAACATGAATATTTCTTTTTTTCTTCTGTATTTTAGTTGTTTTTTGTTTTCACTCAAATTATTTTTACCAGTTTATCTTATCCTATTCATAATATTTCCTTTCACATATTGTAGTATTTTTTTTTTTTTTTTTGTAGTTGTTGGTCCTTTGAAATTTGTTCTTTATTTTTAATTTTTTTTTTATTTTTATTATAAAACGATCACAACACTTTTTTGTTTTTTGTTAATAGTTTATTTTTATTTTTTAATTAAATTTTTCCACAATTCACATAAAATTTCTATTTTAATTTTTGTTATTTTTTTAAATTGTTTTTCTAAAACGTTTGAAGTCCATTTCTTTGATTGTTTTTTTTTTTTTTTTTCAAATAAAATTTATTTCCGCTTGATTTTGTTTTTGTGTCGTCTTTTTTTTTCATTTGTTTTGATTATTTTTTTTTTTTGTTCTTCGTCCTGATCACAAAAATGCACCCCAAAACTCCAAGTTTCTAAGATTGTTGTTGGTGTTGTTATTCCGCTTTTTATTTATTTCTTTCGTAACTTATTTATTTTTTTCTCTTTTTTTCAATTAACATTCACTTTACAAGGATATTATCAATCGAATATTTATTTGCTATTTGTGTTATTTATTTATTTATTTTTTTTTTTAAATTATTTATCTAAATTCCTTTTCATATTATTTGAATTAATGTTTTTTTTTTTAAATTAAAGTAGAATTAAAATTTTATTAGTTAGTGTTTTTTTTTTTTTATTTAAATCTTAATTATTTAATATGGCAGTCGGCTTTCCATTTTACATATTATTTGTTTTTAAATGTTTTGCAGTTTTATTTAAATTTATTATTATTATTATTTTTTTTTAAATTTTCAAATAGTGAAAAAATAATTAATTATTCTTATCCTCGAAATCATTGTGTATCTTTCATTTCAGATAAATTTTTCATTTATTGTTTTGTTGAATTTTATTTTTATAAACTATTTATTTTTGTTTTAAATTGAGGTTTTTCACAAAATTAAATGGGAAGCATAATATGAAAATTTATTACTATGAATTTAAAATTGTGGAACAATTATCTTCTTCCTTTTTTTTTCACTCATTTCATAATTATTTTTTTTTATTGTTTATTTGATTGGAATTTTTCTTTTATTATTTATTTTCTATTATATGGATGAAAAGGGTTGAAAAATTGTGTTGTTTCGGTCGCTTGAATGTTTTTTTATTTTTATTTTTTAATTTTTTATTTTACTTATTATTTTTTTTTATGTTATTTTAAAGAGAAAGAAAAATTTTCAAGAAAAAAATTCATTGAAGGAGAAATTTTTTTTTTTTTTTTTTGATTATTTTAATAAATTTAAATGTTCTTGTTTTTATTGTTATTATTTTTCTTTAAATTTCTATTTCAATTTATGATTAAAAAAAAAATAGTAAAAGAAAAATAACATAATAATTATTCATTCTGTCGTGCTTCTTGGAGAGAGGGGCGAGGCCTGGCTCAGACATCTGCTGTACGTGATGTTATACTCGGTGAACGAGAATGTATTACAACCCTATGACCGTTTTTTGTGATAAAACCATCACTTTCAACTAAAACGGCTGTTTGACGGCCCTGTGGATCTGTTTGACTACCTGTACTACCTGGACTTATTTGTCCACCGGAACCGTCATTGTTATTATTATTATTATGATTATTGTTATTGTTACCGTTATTTTGTTTTCCATTTATTAATTGTGTTGTATCATCTTTTGGAGAATTTACACCACCACTGCCACCATTATTACCACCACCTGTATGATTTACGCCATTACCGTTACCACCGGCAGCTCCAACACAACCATTTGGACTATGTGGTCCGGTGGCGTTATCGTTTTTTAATTCTTTTATTTCATCACCAACCTCGCCCCCACCATCAAAATCTGTATCATCACCAGTTCCTTCATGACCATCATCTTTATGCTGTTTATGTTTTCTCCATGCATTCTGTATTAAACGTGCACAATATTCTTCACGTTGTCTCCATAATGTCGATGAAACTGGTTCATAACCTTCTGTACCCGGTCTTGTTGCAATTTCACCAATTTCTCCAGTTTCTTCAATTGGATTACCTTTACGTGCAAAGAAATCTTTTGTTAATGCATCCAATATATCAACACAATACATTAAATCTCCACGGCATATTGGTATGTCCATTGATATTATTTTGTACTTATTTGGTTTGTGAATTTGCAGCGGCGGTTCTAATACATCTAAAAATTCTGATAATTGATCATAACGAATATATTGTGTACCCTCTGGATCAAATTGTTGCCATATTTCATAATACATATCATAATCATCATCTGTTAGACCTTCTTGTACATCTTCTGTTGCTTGACTGTAATTCTCCAATATTACAGCAATATACATATTAATAACTATCAAAAAGCTTATAACTAAATATGACAATAGATACGTTATGCCAACTGTTGCTGAACCACAATTACCCGGATAACCTCTATCGTTGTCTGGTTTGTCACAATCTTCTTCATTTATAATACCATCTAATACACCATCCCAACCTGCTGAGGTAGACATCTAAAAAAAAAAAACAAAAACAAAAAAAAAGCACACAAACACAAAAAACCATTTAGTATCCTTGTATCCTTTCATTTTCAATTTGAAATTAATTTTTTCCCAAAAAAATTTTTTCTTTTATTATAAAAACAATTTTTATAATTTGTTTTACCTGGAAAAGGAGTATCATACTCTGGCCGAATGTTCGAAAATTATATACATCGTCTATGCCGCTCTTTTCCTTGACATGCATAAAGAACGACATCCCGAATATTGCGAAGATGAACATTACAAGGAAAAGTAGCAGACAAATATTAAATAAGGCTGGCAGGGACATAGCTAAGGCAAATAATAATGTACGAATGCCTTTTGCTCCCTTAACTAAACGTAAAACACGACCTACTTTAGCTACACGTACTACACGAAGTAATGTTGGTGATACAAAATATTTTTCGATGATATCGCTAAGAACAAGACCTATGAGAAAAAAAATATTTAAAAAAAAAAAAAACAAAAAAAAATATTTCAAAGAAAAAAAAGAAAAAGAGAAAAATATTATGAGAAATTATTTTTTTCCTGTAAAATAAAATAACACATTTTTTAACATTTATATAAAACACCAATAAAAAAAATTAGCACACATATCTGCGCTTATATAGGTAAAAGCACACATATATTGAACAATGAAAGCTTATATATATATTTATATGTACAGGTACGAGTACTAAATTGAGAATGAATTTTATACTAAAATAATATTTAGTTAAATTTAGAAGAAATATCTTTTATTTTGGTTCGCCGTTTCATTTTGTTGTTACTTGCAATACACAGGAAGTAAAGTAGAATTTTTTTACTTCATTATAAGCCTCCTAACTTATTTGCCAAGCATTTATTGATATCGTATTCTGAGGAATTCAGTTGTTGCAAGAGAAGTATTCCGAAAAATAATTCCAGCGAAATATATTTGAGAATTATGATTTCGAATTATTTAAGATAAATATTGACAAAAAAAAAAAAAAACATGGATGTTGATCGAATAAATTGTTCATATTTGAAGAAAAAACAAATAATAAGAAATTATGTTCAGATTATCCTTTTTTGATGAATGAGTCTGATGCGCAGATTCTAAAGATTCTAAAATGCTCTACGACGTTCGCTATGACGAAGATGTGAGTGATGACTTTTCTTTTATCAGAATTTTTTTCCAAATTGACCATTTTTTTTTGTGGTACCTAAAATTCTAATTTTTTGAAATTTTTTTTTTGAAATTTTGAAGAGAAAAAACATTTTTTTTAAAAAAAAATGCAAAATGTTAACTAAATTCTACTACGTGTGTGTATTGCATGTGTGTGGAATGTGAGTGCATGAATTTATTTTTAAGAAAAATAAATAAAAAAAAAATCGTGCAAAATTTTGATTTTTTTGTTTTTATTCATTGTGAATTTAGAATTTTGTTGTTGTTATGAAAATATGTACATATTTTGAAAAATATCAAAAATTCAAAAAAAAAAATGTTTCATGCACCAAAAATACATGTCTTTGAAAAAATTGTACTTTTTTTTTAGAGCATAGCTGCAAAAAACAAACTGTTTCTTTGTAAAAAAAAAATTATTAAACGCATTCAAAAATTGTGTTTGTGTAATAAAATTGTGTTGTTTGTGTTTATGATTTTTTTTTTTGCAAAAATCTAAAGATGAAAGTTTCAAGAAAAAGTGCTGTGTACTTTCTCCAAAAAACAAAAACTAGATTCATTGTGCAAAATTCAAAATTATTTTAGGAATTTTTAGTTTGATGTTGTTTTTTTTATGTTTTTTTTTTGTTTTGAAATTGTATGCAAACTTGGAAATAATGAAGAAATTATCCAATAAACTAGAACAAAGGACTATCACTTCCTTTTCCTTGAATTCAGCGAAAGTATATTTCTGTCTCACTTGGCGTTTTAAATGAAAAATTTTTGAAGTTTTTTTTTCAGAAAGGATTTATGAAAATTGAAAAATAAAATAAAATTACTGAAGATATTAAAGGTGGGTAAGATTTGAGTTTAAAAATATGAAAAATTAGTTTAATATTTGTTCTTTCGACTTTCAAAATACAATTAATTTTGATTTATTTTTTATATTCTTTTTCTTAGATTCAGGAAAAAATTTGATTATTACAGAATTATACCTAGGACTACCATATATATATATTTTTTTTTTCTGAACAAACTTTACATGGATATCTGTGATTTTTTTAAACATTTTCTAAAGATCCTTATTTTCTTATAAATAAATTTCAATGTTCTGCATACTTGAAATTTTTTTTATTATGTGCCACGACGTAGGTCCATACATATGTCCCTTTACTTCACTTTTATAATGTACAGTGGTGGCACATGAAATTTTAAATGGGTAAATTACAAGTAAGACTTGTAATATTTGAAAAATTTGTGACATGAAGATCTTTTTCTGCAGAAATTATTTTTAAAAAATTTTCAAATTTGATTCAAATTAAAATCAAAATTCGATTATCACAAAAAAAAACAATAAAAATTTGTAAGAAAACTTTAGATTATTATTTTTTTCAGATAAAATTTTATTTTAATTCCCAAAACCATTAAGGACTACACCTATATATTAGATTGTGTTCAACACAAGTGTGCAAAATTTCTTGTAATTTCTGTTAAAAAAATAAAAAGTAAAATGCTTGGCTATAGTTCTATTCTAGATTTTAGTAAAGTAAATATTTATCTTTAAGTTAAGTTAGCTGAAAAATAAAGAACAAGTGTAAAAATATTGTGTTTATAGTTTAAAGTTAAATAAGTTAAACTAAATTTATGTAATAAAATATTTTAAAGAAATTAACTCTTTAAAAAAATTATTTAGATTATAAGGGGCTATTATTGCACTTTAATTATTTAAAGAAAATTTCCATCGAAAACTGGTTCCATTTTTTTTTTACAAGGGAACAGTTTCATTATCAAAAAACTGTTCTACACGACATATCTAGATTTTTTTTTTCTTTTTCAAATGAAACCACATTTTCTGATGAAAAATTCTTACATGCAAATTGCTTAAAAAAAATTGCTATTCTAAGTTAAATTCAAAATATTGTTCAACAAGTGAACTATAAGAAAACAAAAACTCAAATTTTAATTTCAAAGAAAGAATAACTTTTTTTTGTTTCAGATAAAAATTTTTATTTATCATTTTTTTAAAAATAAAAAGTTAAATTGAATATGATAAATTTTGTTTTGTTTTGTTTGAAATTTATGACGATTTTCTTCCAATTTTGTATCTGATGATGATCCATTTCTATTCTAACGATTTTTTATGAATTTTTATTTTTTCTTAAATTTTTAAATGAACGATTTTATTGAATGAGAAACAACGTCGAATCTAAAAAAAAAAACAAAAAAATTATAAATGTTATTTTCTTTTTTATCTTTTAAAAAAAAAATGCAATTTTAATGAAAATACGATCGAAAATCATGGTCGGACTGAAAATTTATTCAAGATTTCTTGTTTTCTTTATGTTTTTTTTAAATTTAATTATTTAATGTTTTTTACATCCAATCGAGTTTCAATTACAATTAATTAACCAATTAATTATTCTGTCCGTCCTTGCAATAATTTTTGTAATTAATTTTTCTACTTACCAGATCTTTTTAATTTCTTTTAAGTATTTTATCCTTTTTTTTTTTCATATTTTTAATTCAATTATATTTTTTTTTTATAAATGTTCACAATGCGAATAATTTAATTTATTGAATGATTTTCAAATTAATTCATTTTGTTTTATGAAAAGATTTTTTTTCTTTCTTAAATTATTTTTTTTTCATTCACTTTGCACTATTCTACAGGATTAATTCAAAAAAAAAAAAAAAAAATTATAATTAAAATATTTAATCCATTCTTAATATGCATTATTTGATTTAAAAAAAAAAAAAAAATCAAGTCATTCGATAAAAAAAAAAATAATGCAAAAAATTTCTAATCTAGAAAATTGTTCAAGTGCAGCACATTACTTACATATCACTTCTATTCTAGAATTTTTATTTTATGTATTTTTTTTTTTACCAAACAAAAAAAAAAGAAGATTATTTTAAAATTCATAAATGGCATATAAAAAAAAATATGGTACACTAGATTCATTTTTTTTCTTTCATATATTATGTACTATTTTAGTCGTTCATCTACTGAGTCACATTACACATGAGTGGAAATCATACTCTCAAATATATCTCGATCAATTGTATAAAAACAAAATATCTTTTGGAACAAATCTCTTAGCCAATGGATAGTCGTCTTATCCCGGACTACAATAAGGCAATTAGCCTAACGAGTCCTGTTATTAATACACTTGGTTTTATATATATTTATTTATTTTTTTTTGTATTCATAATTCATACATTAGGGTGATATCAATTATTGTTTGCATATTAGATTCAAAAATAACATACGATTATTAAAAATATTGTTAAAAAAAATAAATGCAAGCAATATGTACATCCCTTAGAAAATGTGAACGCAACTATTCATAATTATGAATTATGAAAAGTTATGAAACATTTTCCATACCATAGTTTGTTCAAAAGTCATTTTATGACTGGTTTTTGCGTCTGTTGGTGTATATTTTTTTTTTTCTTTTAACAACCCTTTTTTTTTTTGAAACCCCCTCTTCCTGTTGTTATCCCCCCAGAGAAATATATTTAGCAAAACAAAGCTTTACATAAAAATATTCACATCGAAGCAAACAGCAATTATAACACGTTAACGTCGGCGTGTATTACTAGTAGTTCTCACATTCATGAGTAACCTACAAAATACAGCGCCGGCGTTAATGTGTTATTTTTTTTATAATTTTTTTTTTGTAGAAGCAAAGTTGAAAAATTATTTTTGTAGATCACATATTTAACATAAATTTTACATGTTTCTTTTAAAATTTTTTTTTTTTTTTATCATTAACATCAACAGTACGCTCACCTAATATGGATAAGATGACTACTACAATATCAAATAAATTCCATGGCTCAACAAAATAGTGATATCGCAGGGCAAATATTTTTAGTAGACATTCGCAACTAAATATAACTACGAATATCATATTTAAATAATCTAAGATGTCATTATAATGTTGTGGTTGATTATAACGATCTAATGTCATTGTTAGCATGTTTAAACCAATAAATAACATGATGACCATATCAAATTTTTTATCTGTTACAAATTCAAATACAACTGCTTGTGGTCTCCACTAAATTTAAAAAAAAAAAAAAACAAATTATAAAAGAAAAAAAGAAAGAGAGAAAAAAAAGAAATTTATTATTAAAAATTATTTAATAAATTTAAAAAATGAAAAAAAAAAAACAAAAATCTTCCTTTAAAAAGGAAGATAAATATCCTGTGAAAAAAATATAAAAAAAAATAAATTTATATCTTACTCTTGGTCTTGGTATTGCTTTTAATGGTTTTTTAGAACCCATCTTTTTCATAGCATTATAATATTTCTTTTGATCTTCAGTCATAAACATTTCTAATGATCCACCAGCTTTCTTTTTTTGTTCATTAAAATTATCAATAATAACACCAATGAATAGATTTAATGTAAAAAATGATCCAAAAATAATGAAGAAAACAAAATATAAATACATATAAATATTTGTTTCACGTATTGGTTGCTTATCAACCTAAAAAAGAATTCACACAAAAAAAAAAAAAATAAGAAAAAGAATAGCAGGAAAAAAAAAAGATAATTTTTGTTAATAATTTTTTTCTTTTCAAGAAAAAAAAAATTGAATATTTTAAGAAAATTTGGTCAAAAAATAGAAAAAATATTTTTAAATTATGTATAAAAAAAAAATTACCTCTCTTGAATCGATTGCATCGTTCATTATTTGAATCCATCCTTTAAATGTTGCTACTTGAAATAGACATAGATATGCATTACCAACATGATCAAAATTCATAGCTGAATTTTCCCAAGTTAAATTCTCATTTGAACATGCATTCCGATTCGGAATTATTTCATGACTTAAACTTGTTTTATTTTCATCAACACACTATTGGAATAATTAAAAAGAACATGTTAAAAAAAATAATAATAATAAAAATTAATTACTTTAAATACAAATTCAATTACTTTAAGAATTAATAAATCCTAAGAACTAAATATTTTATTTTATAATTATTTAAATAAAAGCTTGAACTTATATAATGTCTTAATTTTTTTTTTTAAATTATTACTTAATTACTTTTAATTAATTCTTAAAATTCTTTTAATTCCTATTATGAAGTACTCAGTAGATATATATATATTTTTTTTTTGATTTGCTTTATTTGGAATCACAGTATCGAAACTTATACAAAAAATAAAGTGTAAATACTTCAAATACTTGAAATTAATTATTTGTACATGTACTTTAAAGTTCTTGATGAAATTGATTCATTAATTTTTTACTCGATACTTAAATACTTTTTAATGTCTTCTCAATTGATTATAGAGTAATTTACAAGTAAGTACTTTTTCTGCAATGTGATGTGACTTGAGGAATATAAATTAGTTGAAACCAAAGCAAATTGAAGATATGAAGTGTAAGTAATTACATTGAATACTTGAAATTTTTTATTTATTCAGATTTGTACTTTAAAATTTTTGTAGACATTGAAATTAAAAAATTTCTAATTGATCATCAATTTTTATGCTTTAAAATTCAATTACTTTTACTTGAATTTTTAAATTATTAAAGCATTTATACTTATCTAATATTTATTACATATATTTAATTAATTACATTTCAATTTTTCAATTATTTTTATTTATTATTTTTTTTTTATTTCACGATAGACTTACCTTAAAATATTTACCAGCAAAAAGCTGTACACCCATAATGGCGAAAATAAGCCAAAATATTAAACACACCAGGAGCACATTAAAGATGGACGGTATAGCTTGAACGAGCGCATTAACGACAACCTATATTTTGTTTTGTTGTTGTTGTTTTTTTTTTTTTCGAAAAATATTTTAAGAGTTTTGAAGAGAAAAAAAAAGAAGAAGACATATTAATTTTAAAATAATGATAAAATTTGTTTTTTATTTAAATATAAATTCTATGATCTAAAATAAATGTGAAATTTTAAGAGATAAATAATTAATTAATAAATTGATTAGAACTCGAAAAAAAAAATCCGTATACAATATGAAAAATTAATTATTTTTCTCTCAAATAATATTAAAATGAAAATATGATATTTGTGATGAAAAATACATGACAGAGTGTTCTCCCAAGAAAATTTGTGAATAAATTAATACTTGATTAAGCACAATAACAGAAAAACCACATAATATAATTCAATTACAATTACATATATACATATAAACAAAAATAAGCATCAAACTTTATGAAAAAAATGCTCACAAACATTGAAATAAGAACATTTACTTAATTAAACAAATAAAGCATTACAAAATAAATTTATCATAGATTGTATTTAACGTGCGATTTAACAGTTATTTTGCACATCGACATAATAAATATACAAAAATTGTTTGAAAACAAACAAACAAAATTTTTAATTACAAAATAATTAAGGAAAAATAAAAAAATAGTAATTAAAAGTAATTAATTTCTTAATAAATAATAATTAAAAGTAATTAATTTCTTAAGAAATAATAATTAAAAGTAATTAATTTCTTAAGAAATAATAAAAAAAACAAAAAAAAAATTAAAAATTTATTTTATTAAGGATTCCGAATCAGCCAATTCAATCAGATAAAATGCTAAACTAAAAACTAAACTAAAAAAATAATTAATTCGAATAAAAAAATCTTTTTTTTTCTATGTTCGATTTGTTTAATGGTATATGTAAATTTTGATGTCAATTATGTGAGAATTGTGAGTTGTTTTTTTTTTATTTAAATTATTCAATTCTTTATTTCAAATTTATAATGTGATTTGAATGTTGTGATTTATGTTTTTTCTTCTTTTTTTTTTTTCTATTTTATTTTTATTGTGTTGCATTAAAGCTAAATTATTGAAAATACTAAGCCTTATTTTTATTTTTATTTTAAATTTTAATTAAATTGAAATTTGTTTGAATTCTGTTTATGAGGTGTCATATGTTTCAATTCAAATTAAAAAAAAATGTTTTAATTTTACGAAAATATAAATAAATCCCAATTTAGAAAAAAAAAAAAAAAAAAGAATGATTTAAAACAATCAGTCATTCCTACATTAATGTATTCTAAAGCATCTAAGAAAAATAATTAATTAAAAATATTTCATTAATTTTTTTTTAATTAATTTTTCAAATTAAGTAACAACGTTTATTTTAAAAAAAAAACTCTTGCATAATTTTTTTTTTTTTGATTGTGTGAATTGAAATGGGAGATTTTTTTTTTTTTTTTAAATATTTTCGATTTTATTTTTTAATTTATGATTTTTTTTTTTTTTTATCGATGAAATGAAGATTGAATTAATTTTATTTAATTCGAATGTGAATAATTAAAAAGATAAAAATGAAAATGGATTATTTTTTAAAAAAAAAAAAAAAAAAAATATTTTATTGAATAAAATTATTTATGTGTTATGGTAAATATTTTTTGTTGTTGTTGATTTAATTAATGAAAAAAAAATTGATTTAAAAAAAAAAAACAAAATGTATGTAATTAATTTTATTTAGTAGTTAAATTAATTAATAAGTACGTACCCTCATGCCCTGCATACGGGACATGGCACGTAGAGGTCTCAATGCTCTTAACGTTCTCATTGTTTTGAAGGCTTGTATACCACCTGCTCCACATAGTGAAGCAACAAAGTTGATAAGCGATACCTTTTGATTTTGCGATATTTTTTATCATTATATATTGTTTTTTTTTTTTTTTTTTGTGGTACGAGTGCAATTTTGATTTTTTTTTTTTTTGTTGGTAATTTTATTATATGTTTTCGGGGATAAAAGTAATTTCACAAATAGGCACATATACATACACAAGAAAAACAGTTTTTTTTTTTTATTGTTTTTAACACGGACAAAGTTTGGTTTATTTTTTTTGTGATTTTTTTTTAAAAAAAAAAAGAAAGAAAAAATATTTAAATTTTTAATTATAAATATATTTACACTGATTAATTAATTTTAATTTTAAAATAAATTTAATTAGAAAAAATTGTGTTGTCCTAATTTTAATCAATTTTTACTATATATTTTCTTTTTATGTTTTTTGTTTTTCGAAATTATATATTCGTACTTGAAAAAATAAAAATAAAAATAATAAGTAAAATAAATAGAATAAAATAAAAATAAAAAATAAAGGATTTTTATATTGCATTAATAATTAAGTAAAAAAAAAAAAAAACACAATAATTTTGTTCTTTTTTGGTTTTTTCTTCAAAGGAGGCTTTTAAAATAAAATTTAGCGAAAGCTTTATCAGCTTTTACGTACCATTTAAATACACGACTGCAGGATAATGGAATATATTTAATATATAATTTACAAAAATAAAAAAAAATAAAACAAACAAATATAATTTACAAATACAAATTAAAAAATTTTAAAAATATAAGAAAAATAAAATTTTTTTTTAAGCATTTATTTTGGAATGTATCTTCATATGGTGAAATTTTGTTGATGATTATTATTTTATCATTTAAATGTGGACGCTATTTCTTTCGATAATTTCCCATTATTATTTTATTTTTTTTTTTTTAAATTGCCGGAGAAAAATTGATTTTAATTTAAATTTGTTTTTCGTTTTTTTTTTTTTAAGTGAATTTAAGGTTATTCGTTTACGCTAGAAGAGGAAAGACCATGGGGTAAAAGAAAAAAAGTCCTAATGGACACCCTGTTTAAAATTTTATGTTCCACAATGTAAGAGTTCGATTTATACAAAAAAATTTGCCATATTTTTAACACTCAAATGGTGACTAGCAAAAATTTATGAGTTTCACTGAAATATTTTAAACTCTAGAATTTTTTTTTTTTTTTTTTTTTTTTTGAAGATTCATACTTTGAATCTTTTCGGAACATTTTTCATAGTAATATCTGTAAGACAAAATTATGAAGGCAACATTTCTGCGATATTTTATCGCTTTTATTTATGCTGTAGATTAAAAATGATCTCCCAGACCATTTGGTATTAGTTTTTTTTTTTTTTCGTTTTTACCAAGAAAAAGATTTTAATTTGGAATAATTTCTAACATGAGTACCAACTATCTGAAAAAAAAAAACACTTTTTTGCTTTTCTCACACACATAAAAATAAAAAATATTTATGTATTTTTTTTCTATGTATTCTTTCTCTTTCCTTTAAACGATAAAAATTTTAAAATCTCAAGAGCTATTTTTTTTTCTTATTTTTTTTTTTTTTTTGAGTAAAAAATATTTGTGTGGCTAAACTAAAAATCGTAGTGTGTTGAAAATAGGTATTTAAAAAGGAAAAAATAAGGACACAAATTAATTTTGTGCAAAAATAAATATCATAACATTCATTCAGTAAGTAAGTATCATTTTTTTCATTACATTTTTTTTTTTTTTTTACAACAAAAATACATTAAAGAGAAAATTTAAATTTTACAAATTTTTTTTTTTTTATCATCATTAGATAAATCGTTACGAGAAGTCAAAAAAAAAAAAAAAAACATTTTTAAATTCAATTTGGAAAATATTAAACCAAAAATATGGAAT
Organism: Bombylius discolor; assembly: GCA_939192795.1. Taxonomy (NCBI): domain Eukaryota; kingdom Metazoa; phylum Arthropoda; class Insecta; order Diptera; family Bombyliidae; genus Bombylius; species Bombylius discolor. Next base: position 7,118,753 of record OW584240.1, on the reverse strand, counting down.
TCAGAATTTGAAAAAAAAAATATACTCCTACTTATAAGTAACGACAAAATAAATCTAATGATGATTAATTATTTATTTTTATATATTTATTTATTTTTTTTTTTTTTTCTGAAACTACAGAAAGAGAATAGAATATTTTTGTACAATAGAAAAATTTTTGAGCAAAAAAAAAAAAAGACAGAAAAAAAAAAACAAAAAACAAATACTTAAATAAAAAAAAGTAAAAAAAAAACACAATACATTGCTTTATACTTTCAATTCAATATACAAGTACAATATTTGATATTTTTTATAGGTACAATAAGGTACAAAAAAAACAGTTATGACACATATATATTATATCAAAAAAAAAAAAAATATCTTTCAGCGAAAACAGATACATCTTTTTTTTTTTGTTTTTGCGAAGAAGAAGAATAAGTAAGTAGTAAGAAGAAAAATTATACAAAATCAATACAATAAAATTTACAAATTTTATGCTTTTTTTTTTTTTTTTGGACATTTTTATGCTGAAGATTTTTTACACATGAATAATATATAAATATACATCATATAGGAAAAAAAAAAGAAATTCACATTTGCTAATTTTTTTTGCATTTTCTTTTTTTTTTTTAATTTTTTAAATACACATAGAAAGGAAGTTTATAGACAAAAGGCATTATTTTTTTTGTGTACAACATTTTTCTTTTTTACATATATTTGCGCTTATTATATATATATCATATATTTTTTTTAAAAATTCTTCTGTACACAATTCTAATGATGATTTTGTTATGTTTTTTTTTTTTTTGTTTTTACTTACTCTCATACCCTCCCATCTAGATACCGCACGAAGCGGTCTTAAAGCGCGTAATGTTCTCATTGAACGGAATGCTGGAACATCGTCCTTGCCACACCAAATTGCTCCCAAATTTATAAGAGATAGCTATATGATTTATATATTATTTTTTTTGTTGTTTGTTTGTTTGTTTTGTTTTTTTTTTTTTTTTCAATTTCACATTTTATAAATAATTAGAAAGACGAAACAAAAATTAGAAAACTTAAAAAACCAAAACAGAAAAAAAATATATATATATTTAAAAAAAAATAAAAATAAAAAATAAAAATTACAAAAACAAAATAAAATATCCTGTTTTTAATCAGCCGTTTTCCTTATTTGTCCTAAAATTTATTTGTTTGAAATTTTTTTTATTTTTTGTTTTTTTTTTTATTTTTTAAATTTTATTTGTTAAAAAAATTCCTGTGTTTTTGTATAAAATTTAAAATTGTTTCTCCTAAACTATGTGATTTGTATCTTTTTCATTTTACAAATTTAAGAGTTTTTTTTTTTTTTTAATTAAAAAAAATAAAAAAGTTCTACTTACCATTACAATAATAAAATCAAGCCAGCACCATGCATTTGTGAAATAAACTTTAAAGCCCAATGCTAACCATTTAATTAACATTTCAATGAAAAATATAACTGTAAATATTCTGTCCATATAATAAAGAATATCTTGAAGTATTGGTCGATGGGGAAGGTGAACATCTTCTAGGGCCTAAAAAAAATATCAAAAAATAAAAAAAATCAATTAAAATGATGGAAAACTGATTGCATAAGTCTCAAACTTACCAAAGCTAAACTACTGAGTAAAATCAACGTAATAACAGCTGTTTCAAAATATTTATTTTCAATTAATTGGAAAGTTTTCAGTCGTAAATTAGCCCATCCTTGCCAAAATGGTGAATCCTCATCACCGGCCAAGAATGGAAATTTAACATAATATGTTTCTGGGCAGCAATCAGCTGGATATTCATCCAGTACTTCATCACCTTGTATAATTAATGCATCATCAAGAGGGCCTTCTTCACCATCACCCTCTTCACCCTCTTCAATACCCAAATCATCTTTACTTGCATCACGTTTTTCTTCACCTTCAATTGTTTCAGCACTACCTTTATGACTTTCATCCTTGAATGGTCGATTCTTATGGCTACCATATGAATTAATGCTGGCAGTGTCATCGTCCTGCAAGGACAAACCTCTATGGTTTAGCTCATGTTCCAGTCTATTGTCTTGGTGGTTAATTGAATTTCCTATTAACTGTAAAAGTGAAAAATAAAAATAAAGAATTTTTTTTTTTTTTTCAAAGATATAATTACCGTTGCATTATTTATTAATGTTTTATTCTTTTTCGCCTTGTTCTTTAAATCACCAGGTATTGTAAATTCCATTCCATCTCCAATAGCAACTTCTAATTGATTTTGTTCTTTAACAGCTTTTTTTAATAATCCATCCGCAAGTATTTCATCTGGTCCTAACTCGAGCTCATTATCACTATGTTCTGAAGATATACAACGACAAACCCCCTTGCCTATCGTTTTTTCCGTTTCGTATGTTTTTTTTTTTTTTTTTTTTTTTTGTTCAAAATTTTGATGATGATGACAAAATGTGTTTATTCATGATTTTGATGTTGATGTGAAATTTACATTGTTTTTTTTTTTTTTTATTCAAATGTATGACGAAACGGATATCATGATAGCCACAAAGAGGGGGCCAAATACATGTAAAGAGCGGATTATTTATATTTACATGCCAATTTATACACAAATATACAATTATAGGTACTTCTTATTATTTTCTTTTTTTTTTTTTGTAAATTAACACACACATAACATAAATTTAATTTGCTGAGACAACATCAAATTTTAAATTTATTTTTTTTTACAACAAAAATGAAAACAAAAAAAAAAAACAAAAAATTTAAACATTAAGGACATTTATCAAAATCACAAAAAATTTGCATTAAACACATATTCATAGAAGTATCATGTGTGTCACAAAAAAAATTAAAACAAATCACGGTGAACAAAAATCATCAAAAAAAAAAAAAAAACACTTACGCAAAATTTTGTATGTCTTCTTCTTTTTTCTAGATTTTTTTTTGAACATGTGGAATGTGTGTTGTGTGTATTTTTTAATTAATTTTCAATTTCTATCTTTTTCAAGCTATTAAAAATTTTTTCTATAAAAACCTTTAATAGCTTAATATTTTTTTTTTTCAAATCGAATTTAGAATTTTTGACCAGCTCTTTTTATTTTGTCGTTGAATAGTGGCTAAATATTTTTTTTTATGTGTAATTTTAAAAAAAAAAAAAAAGGGTGTATATCATTGTTTTAACTTGAAAATAATGATATATTCCCTTAAATGAAAGCTACTTATATATAATAAAAAAATAAAAGTTTGTATAGTAGATCCTAAAATCTTTCGAAATTTACACATTAACACGTTAACACCGAAGCTGTTTTTCTATGTTTGGTTTTCAATTTTAAATAATTCCGAATTCTGTGAAGGATTATAGAATTATTCCGAATTAATTTAAGATAAGCGTGCTATTCTCGTCATTCTTCGAAATACTTCATTATAATATAAGGGAGATCCTTGTAGCAGGACACGATTTACTTTTTAAACTTTTTATTTTCTACTGCAAAATTATTTTATATAACTGCGAACAGTAGGTAAAGAAGTACGCCGGCGTTAACGTGTTAAAATTAATATAAAAATGATCAATTGAAAAAAAAAATAAACTTTCACATTCGATGTAAGAGTATTTACGTAAATTTTAAGAAACTTTTTATTCAATTTTTAGGATCTACCATACAAATAATACTCATCTTTTACAACAACAATTTAACTAGTTATAAAAAAAAATAAATAAATACACATTGAACATTTTTTTGTTTAAATTTACTTTAATTTGTAAAAGATTATGCCGAAAGTTTTTGAATTTATCTCTTAAAGAAATTAAATTTCAGTTAATTTTCTTGACTGATTAAAAACTCTACATACGCTTGAAATTTTTTAATTTCGTTTTGTAACACCCTGTATTCAAATTTTCAATACAAAACAAAAAAACTAAAAATTTCAAGAGAAATTATATGAGAAATTAAGTAGTCCAAGGGTACTTTTAAAGTTCATTTCATTGTGATAATTGATATTGTTTATTTGTTCAGACAAAAAAATTTGTTTATGGTTTCATTTTGTAATAATTATACAGAAGCACTTTGTATTAGGAATATTTGAAATTCTTTATTCATCGAACCCCTCGAAAATGCCTTCATTTTGGCCACATACATATTTCAGTTAAACTTTGTACGCAAACAATTTTATTGTAATGATGATCTTATATTAACAAATGTAGTCTCCCATTTTTTGAAAAGCCTTCAACAGTTCTTAGGAAATTTGAAGATCTTTAAATTAGAAATTGTGAAATTAAGCTTTTTTTTAAAATCACGATCACGATCATTTTTTTTTTTTTTTAAATAAGTTTTACCTTTACTAATTTTTCTGTTTTTTGAATTGTACTTGAACTTTGACCTTTGTGAAAACATTTCGGCATAACTCTTTTACTTAACACTATTTTTAAACAAACAAAAGCTAATAAAATAATTAAAATATAAAACTAAAAACAAAATATTAAAAAAAAATAAACAAAATAAAACTACAAAACTAACAAATATCTAAATTTCTATAGAATAAAAAAATTATTAGAAGGATCAAATCCACTGTTTTTTTTTATACATACTTTTTTTTTTTTGTAAAATTTTATTAAAACCGATATATTGAAAAAAAAAAAACTTTACTTATAATTTCTCATATACAAGTTACAGAAAACATAAAATATATATATATATAATATACTTTCACGTATTTACAATAAGAAAAACAAAAAAAAAAACTAATAAATTACAAATAGAAGAAAGGTAAATTTCAAACTATGGTTAGATAATTATTTTTATTTTTTTTTTAATTTTCTAAAATTAATTTACTATATACGATTATATAATGATACAAAATATTCTACTATATTTATCTAATTTATCATAATTTAATTAATTAATTTAAATAAAAAAAAAAAATTTTATTTCTAAAATCTAACCAACGCTTGTTCTCTATTACAAAGAAAAATAGTGTATGGGATCTAAGATTTAAAAGAAAGAAAAAAATAATTTAGTAACAAAAATTTAAAAAAAAAATTTTAAAAAAAATCAAGAAGCAACAAAAAATTAAGAAAACAGAAAACAAAATTCTTCAAGGAAAAAAAAAAAAATAAGTAAATTTAAAAATTTAGATCAAGCGAAAATTATAAAAAAAAAATTATCCTTAATCTTTAAGACTAACACACATGACCGAACCAAAGAATTAGTTTGAAGATTCCGCAGCACTGAATGCTCAAATTGATAAAATTAAAGCATTTTATTACATCGTTTTGTAACGTTCTGACTCTGACGAAACAGAATAGACCCTCTGATGGAGAGCATGAATTGTCTTAGAAAATGTGTAAAGTTTTATAAAACGAATCTCACACTAAAAGTTCGAATATTGCAAATTTTTCACATAATTATTGAAAATTGTGAAATAGAAACTAAACTTAATACAGTTCATTCCGATTTAGCGTCTTACTTGAAAATTAAGTCAATGGATTTGGTGACTTAAGTTGACACGTTGTTAACACATTTTAAACTTTAAGCGCTTTGAAGCCTTTACTTTGTTGAAACGTAATTTTTTTTTTTTTTTTTTTTTTTTCAATTTAATTGCATATTACGAAACCTTGAAATAAATCGAATACATATGTACAACATTATTCTGTGTGTTTCAAACTTCCAATATCTTAACGGCTTGGAAGTTTTTGTATTTGAAAAGGAAAAATCCTATGGTGAATTTGTGAATACAAATATCTTATTTTGTGAATACGTTTTTTTTTTTTCTTAAAAAAATAACAAAATAAAAAGATAAAATTATACAATAAATTTACAATAAAAAAACAAACAAGAAATAATCAAGCATTCAAATATAAATTGAATACTAACACATAAACAACAAAAAAACAAAAGGACAAAAAGATAAAAAAAAATGAAAACATCATGTATAATGCGTGTATAACATATAAAAAAAAATGATAAATATACAAAAAAATATATTTATATACGAGCACGATTATATCCATAGAATATATTATATACTTTTTGTATTAACGACTATTACTTTGTTGTTTTTTTTTTTTTTTTTAATGTAAAAATATGTACATGTACATAATATGATTTTTATTTTTAATAAAATTTAAATTGAAATCCTTTTTTTTTTTCTTTAAAACAAAAAAAAAAAAAGATTTTTTTTTTTTTTTGCTAAACAAGTGGATAAAAACCTTCGTTCCATATCCAACTGATGTGATTGATCCTCTCACCTGGTGGCTGATCGGAGATTTGATTTGTTAATTTATTACGAATTGTTTTTAACGCATTAGCTACATTCCGTTTTATCCAATTAATAAAACGTGATATTCTATTAAAGGCTTCAGCTATTTTATTTGTATCGTTGTCTGCTGTTGGTGCTGACAAACTTGATGAACCAAAATTTGACAAGAGCAAGGCCAAGAAGAGATTTAATACCTTTGAAAAAAAAAATTCATTTGTGTTGTATATATCTTTTTTTTATTTTTAATTTATTTTGATAAAGTAAAAATAAAAAATTAATACTTACGACCAAATTTCCAATAACTACAGTTGCTAAAAAGAATGGTATACATGATATATCACCAACATACATGCAATCCCACATTGATTCAATCCATTCACCGCATAATACACGAAATACAATCATGAATGAATGCATGAAATCTGTGAAATTCCAACGTGGTAAATCACCATCTGGGAATTTTTCTTTATTGTCTGGAAAATTTTGAAATTTTTCACAAAAACAAAAGAGAGAATATATTAGATTTTTCAAAGTTTATCTTTTGCAATCATTTTTTGTTTTTAATTTTTATTCGAACAATCTAAAGAAAAATCTAGAGTATTTTAAATTCAAAAAAAAAAAAAAATAAACTTAAGTAAAAAGAGATTGACAAAAAAACATGCAAAGCAATAAGATAAAAAAATATCTTTTGTTTGTCAGAAAAATAGTATGAATTGAGTCTAAATTCAAAATTTTAAAATCTAAAAGAAAAAATGACAGCTAAAATAAATTTTAAGCTAATTAAAAAAATTGTTTTTCTTAAAAGACAAAGTCCAGAAATCAAATTTTATGATGGGAAAATTTTTTAAAATTAAATCTCCAATACTAGAGTTCAGTTCTCTACCACTTTGGCCCCTTATACACGAGTCGAAATTTACCTGTTACTTTTCAGCTCAAAAATGGTTAATATTTCCATTTTTTTCATAAGTAGCAGTAAAGTAGTATAAAAGTAGTGCAAAAAGCTCAAAATAGGAAGAGATATTTTTTAGGGCTACTTTTAGTGATACTTTTGTACTACTTTATTGCAACATTTGGAGAAAATTGAAATTTGAACCATTTTTGTACTTCATATTAGAAAGTACATTCCATTGAATGGTAAGATGTAGAAGCTTTAAAATAGAAGGTAAATTTCGACTCGGGTACTTGTACTGGAATACTGAGCCTACATAAATTCCCTCATGGAAATCAATTTAGAATGAATTCAACATTTTATTTAACAAAAAATTCTGAACTTCTGAACCCTTTTTTTAATTTAATTTCACTTCTTTTTGTTTTTCTATCAAAAATTATTCAAAATTAGAGAAAAAGTATGAAAAAAAAAGCTAGACAAAAAAAAAGGAGAAAAATAATAGTAGCAATTATACTACCTCATCCAATGAACGTCTTAAAAACACTACATTTCATTTTTTTTTTCTTTGTTCGTTCATTAAACAAAAAAGAACATTTAAATATCATCTACTACTCAAAAAATAATTTTTTATAAAACAGAAATTACATAATTTTCATAATTTTGCTAACATAAAAACATTTTTTGGAATAGAAATTCATCTAAAAACAACAAAAAAATAAGCAATACAATTTTCGAAAAACACCAATTTTTTTGTAGTGACACGAAAATAAAAACTTAAAATCACACCCAATATACAACATCGAAATTTAAAACACAGAAAAATCAAAACAAATGAACTAAACAAAATTTTTGTATGACAAAAAAAAAAAAAAAATAATTGTCACTTACCGTGATAATTTTTGCCAAAAAGTTGCATTCCCATTACGGCAAAGATGAAGATAATGATACATAAGACAAATGTTAGATTACCCAATGCACCCATTGTACGTCCCATAATCGAAATTAGTAAATTTAATGTTGGCCATGATTTAGCTAACTTAAATACTCGAAGCTATATTTTTAAATAATGATTAAGTGAAAAAGGAAATTTTGATGAAAGGATATTTTAATTTTTTTTTTTTTTGTTTCAAAAATTTATCAATTTTTTTAATTTTTTTAAATCAATTCCAAAATTAAAATAATTACAAATTAAAACTATTCCTGAATAATATTTTTGGTTAAGTTTAAAAAGAATATGTATTAATACAGAGGAGTTTTATTCTTGGCGCAAAGGGGGTCACATGACCCTCTCAAGGATAAATTTTTATGCCTAATAGAGAAACATTATTCAGGAATTTCAATCTTAATGAAATTTTATGTAAATCATAGATAACGATGAACGATGTAAACTGTATGATTGGTTTTAAAGGATCCTTGAAAAAAAAAAAACTTTAATGATTTGCCGTTTTTTTTTTGTTTTTTTTTTTTTTTTTTGGTGTTTAGCTATAAAAGCATTTGAATAGAGAAAAAAATTATTTTAATAAAAAAAAATTAATTATGTAAAGGGAGAAATTTGCAGGCATTTTATAAAATTTAAAAGCTAAAATATTTTTGTTAAAGGCAAAAGGATATTTTTATTGAGAAAAAAAATTTTATTAATAAGAAGAAAATTAGAATTATTTTAAAAAGAATTAATTAAAAAATTTTTTAAAAAAATTAGTTTTAGATTTTTTTTTCTGGCATTTCTTTATTTAGATATACCTGTATAATTTTTGCCAAATAATTGCATTCCCATAACGGCAAATATAAAGATGATAATACATAAAACGAATGTTAAATTGCCTAAGGCACCGACTGTACGACCCATTATTGAAATAAGTAAATTTAATGTGGGCCATGATTTAGCTAATTTAAATACACGCAACTGTTTTTTTTTTTTTTCGTAAAAAAAAAAATAGAGGAATTATTGTATTAATTAAACGCGATTAAAAAAAAGACAATGAAAAATAATTAATATTTAGAAAATACAGTCTAAAAAATTTCCTATAAAAAAATTTTATTTAAATTGAAATTGTGAATTTAATTTAGAAATTCTAAAAAAATTTATGTTATTTGAATTTTTTTTTTCTTACCAAACGAAATGAACGTAATACAGATAAACCTTGAACACCTTCTAAACCAAGTTCAAGTAATGATAAGGCTACAATAATAAAATCAAAAATATTCCATCCCTCTTGAAAATAATATTTTGGACTCATTGCAATTAATTTCATTGTTGCTTCAATTGCAAATGTTGCAGTGAAAAACTATGAAAAGAAAAAAATAAAAACAGAAATAGAAAGATAAAATCTTATTTCAAAAAGATACTTTTTTTTTTCTGGTTTAAAAAAAAAAAATGACCAACTACTCACTTTGTTTCGTTTGAAACGTTTTTATTTTTTCTTTAAAATTTGTTTTTTTTCTTTCAAAAAACATATTTAAAGGATACTTACATAATTACCACTTTTTAATGCTTTTTCCATATCTTTATTCATATCATGATGATCTAATGCCATAAATAATGTATTCACAACAATACATAATGTTATAAATAATTCAACAAATGGATCAAATACAATCCATGATACCCATTCAGTTAATTTAATCCATGGCCAACAACAGTCCCATACACAAAACATATCGATACCTTTTAATATAACTTCTAATGCTTTATCTTTTAATGTTGGACCATCTTCATCATCATCATCTGTTGGAAAATAGTAAACAGAAACTGAACATGAAATTTATGATTAGTAAATTTTGATTATTTGACTCAACCATTTTTTTTTTTGAATTTTTTTTTTTTTTTTTTTTTGAAAAAATTGTTGTGTTTTTTGTAGTTGTAGCTGTTGTTGTTTCATATTCGTTTTGTATCCTTTTTATTTATTAATTTTTTTTTTTTCAAAATATATTTAAAGGAAAAAGAGGCTCTAGTCCTGCTCTAATTAAAATGTGTGATATTTTTTTTTTTTAAATTTAATTTTTTGTCTATTATGATTATGAAATATTGTGATAATGTTTTTGAAGGATTTGAAGATGTATTGGAGAAAATCTGAATGATTTGTTAAGTATCCTTTAAAATAGTTTTTTCCTTTTAAATTAAAGTTTAGTTAGAAAATTAAGAGCGAATTTAATTTGGGCACTAAATTAACCAAGAATTTGTACATTCTTTCGGTGTAATTTTCGTTACATCAAGCAATTCATAGCTTATTATAAATTCGTTTTATTTCTATAGGCTCTATACTCTTCGAATACCGTCAAAGATCATATAGTAATTTCGTTACATAATACCTACCACATGCTACATGAGCCGTAAAGTCCTTTATAAAAATTAAAAAAAAAAAAATTAAGGAAGCTGATTAACATGGTAACACCGGTTGTGGCTCACATCTAAAATATGTAGTTTCGTACGACAGCAAATTTCGATCGCCCAACACAACAAACTACAAATTACAGCGCCAGTATATTAATGTGCTAAGAAAATAAATGCTCCAAAGCGCACATGCTACCTCAAGAAAACTTATAAAAAAAATGATTTTGAAGTTCGAAGATTTAAAGCCTTTTTTGCAGCCCTCCAATCAATTTAAATGTACGTTGGTGGTCAACTTTAAGGTGCGACTGATGAATAACCACGAAAAGCAATTTTGAATGCTGAAACTGGCAGCAAAAGTATGTTAGATCTGCAGGATGTCTTTCGAATTCCTGGGCAATACACTTTTTTTGGTCTCCTAGTTCTTGTCCCTCTTACGGTTCTCTTGATTTCTTTTCAATTAATCTTACACACAAAGCTGAAAATTTTGATCATAAGGTTTTTCACGCTGTCTACACGCGCTTTATTTGTTATAATCAAATCGAATTTCTTATAATTTTTGAAAATTTTGATAAACCACATTTTAAAAGATACTTGACAAAAACAAAAAAAAGTATTTGAAAGATATTGTGAGTATGAAAAGTGTTGTTTTTTTTTCCTATTTTTATGTATTGAATATTTTGTAATTTAACATGTGACTGTGAGTGTTTTTTTTTTTTAAGATTTATTAAAGAACTCAATAAAAATACTCTGAGAAAACTTAAAATTTTATTTTTAATAATCTTTATTTTTTTTTGTTCAATTGAAAAACCAAAATGTTGTTAAAACTGTAACGTGTATTAGATGTGGAAAATAAAATCTGCGTGATGAGCTCATGATAAAGTGAGCTAAAAATCAAAATATTTTTTTTTCAAACTACTTTTTGAAAAAGTAAAAAAAAAATTTTTTTTTTACTAAAAATTTATCTAAAATTTTTTATATCAAATTTGTGTATATCTATATCTACTAAATAAATTTTGTCAATAGATTCAAATCAAATTGTGTTTTTTATAAAAATTTGCAAAAATTTTGAGAGAACTACTACCAATTTTTTTTTTTTTTTGTGAAATATTATATTTAAGAAAAATAAATAAAAGCTATACAAGCTACTTAATTTTTTAATTAAAACTCAATTAATTCTAAATAATTTTAAACGATTGAAATATACTAAAATAAAACACATTCCAAAAAAAAAAAAAAAATGAACTTTTAAAAACTACTTTTTTTTTTTTCAAATTTAAACATGCATGTTTATTTTCAAAATTCTACTTTTGGATGGAAAATTTAAAAAAAAAAAAATGCAAATTTTTCAACTACAAAGAAAAAATTAATCCAAATATTCTTTTTTTTTTTTCTTTTCAAAATAGAATAAACGAGAAAAATGTGATTTTAATTTAAAAAAAAAAAATTGATGAACAATAATGAGAACATTTTTGTTCGAAAAATAAATTAGATTTTTTTTTTTTTTTGTTTTGAAATTCAGAACAACAAACCTCTCTTTCCACAAAACACACAAACTGGTAAACATTATTTATTATAAATGTTCTCTCATTCGTTAAGTAAAAAGAAAATTGAATCCTTTTTGAATTTATTTATTTTTTTTTTTTCACTAATTAAAAAAATATAAATAATTATATTTTCCGATCGCGTTTTCTATACATTAAAAAGGGATGAGTCAAAGTATCATAATTTATTTATTTTTTTTTTTTATAATTTGAAACATTTTAAAAAATAACACAGAAACAAAATGCAAAAAATTAAACAAAAATAAAATGGAAAAAAAAAAAAAAAAAAAAAACACGAAAAGGCATCGTGACGGAAAAGGCGTTTGAAATTTTACATCAATAAAACATCTTCTTTTTTTTTTTTTTGGAAAATTTTAATCGTTTGTCCAAGGACAAGATTTTCAAACAAAAAATTGAAAAATAAATTTTAAATTGTGAGAGAGAAAAATTAAAATAAAAAAGCATATTTTTCTTGGAAAAAAAAAAAATTTTTTTATGAGTTTTATGAAAATGTATGAAATATCCCTTAAAAAATTCAAAAAAAAAAATTATATTAACGGTAAAACTAAAATACACAGCTTTCCATGACCACTTTTCTTTAAAAGCAATCATCTTTGGGATATTTTGCATATTTTGGATTTTTTTTTATTTACAAAAGAATTCGGTTATCTAGTTGTTATTTCTTTTCTACACACATTCGCAGTCGCTTTGTTGTCTAGTGAATTGGTGATTTGATGAAAAAAATACAATTTTATAATAAATATTTACATAAATTTATATTATTTTATTTCATAACTTATACCGGTACCAGTTTATTCCAAAAGCACTCAAATTCTTACAAAAATAGCATTACCACAGACTCTTATGTTAAGGAAGCTCTTTTTTGAATAATTAATTTTTTTTTTTTTTGAGTTTTCAGAGTTGCACCAAGTACTACTGTCAAATAACGCACGTAGTTCAATTAAGTACTTTTCACGCTGAATATAGAACATTTTTTTTTTGGAACATATGTATGCGACTAGGAAGCTTCTTTTAAAAGGACATTCCACGTCAACACTGTTTCTTGAGTTTTAAATTTTTTTCTTCCTTGTCAAGGAATGAAATTTTAATACCGAGAGCACGATTTTAATACGTTAAAATGCGTTTCCACCAAAAATATGTGCGCGCACAGTGACCGCACAAAAAATGAAATAATGGGTCACAGTGCTTTTAAATTTTTTTCCCTAAGAAATGTTTCTTTCAAAATTTGTCTTTTTTCCCTGCTAAACAAGTCAAATTTAAAAAAAAAACATCCTTCAAGTGAATTTCGTTGTTTAAAACAAGCGTGTTTTTATGAATGATAGAACTTTGAATTTTTTAAATAATAAATGCTCTATTTGAATTAAATATCTATCTTCAAGACTTTGTGGTGTTATACTTGAATCATAAAAGAGTCCTTCATTCGACTTCCTTTATTCCACTTTCCTGATACCGATATAAATGATGAAACAAACAATTTTATCATTCAAAAAAATAAATAAATATAAAATTTTAAAATGAATGAAAAATTTCAATTAAAAAAAAAAAAAAGAAAACATTATCAATTCATAATAATTAAAATTCACACATAGCAAAATATCGTCATAAAAAAATTTTTACTATGCTGAATTAAATTTTTGCTCTTTTTTTTTTGAAAAAAAAAAACAAAATTATGCAGAAGACATTAATAAAATATTCAAATTCAATTGAAAGATGCTAAATAAACCAATTATTATTATTTTGTTGTTATTATTGTTGTTGCAAATAATACATTAAAAATTATGTACAAAATAATAATTGAAAAAAATAAATAAATAAAAAAACACAATTAAACACTAAAAGGAAAAAAAAAAAAAGGTATATAGTACATTTTTTTTATGCTTCTTTTTAAACACACATTATATTGTAGCCAAACACATCCTGTTGACATAACAAACATTTATTTATTTATTTTTTTTTTTAGATAATATAGAAAACATTTACATTTTATAAATTCTGATCGACAAAAAGAAAATCAGATTTGAAAAAAAAAAAATAAAATAAAATACAAAAACACATATTTACACATGATAATTTCAAGATTTTTTGTTTTTTACAAAATAATTCTTGAAATTCATAAATTAAAAAGACAGTAAGGATATACACAAATTTTTCATATATATTTTTTTTTAAATTCAATTTACACCAACGAATCAAAAACAAAAAGACAAAGAGAGAGATAGAGAGAAAGAGAGAGACAGACAGAGAAAAAAAAGGAAATATATAAGAAGAAATTATAAGCCTTTTTTTGTACAATCAAAATAAAACATAAAATTTGAAAGAAACAAAAAACAAAAAAACAAAAATATAAATTTTGTTTTATATTTGTTTTCCAAGTTGTTGTTGTTGTTTTTTTTTTTTTTTTTTCACTTTTTATATGTATTTTTATTTTACCTCCTCGATCACTCGCTCTACTTTGCCGACCGGCGGCCTGTTCAATAATGTCATTTAATACCATTACATCTGTTGAAATAATGAGAAGAAAAAAAAATACATTTTTGATGGAAATGAAAGGAAAGAAAAGAAAAAACAAGTAAAATATTTTTTCTTAAACATATTTTTTTTCTTCAAGAAAAAAAAAAACATTTTACCTTTCATATCAACCACTGTGTTCGCTTGGACGGGCTCGATAAAAGGATTGTCGTGGTTTTTAACTTTACCAGCTTCATCTGTACAATCTGTTGACATATCCTACAACAACAGCAACAACAAAAAATTGCAATCATTTAACGGTATTTTTGTTTTTTCATTTTTAAAAATTTTTCATACATATTCTCTATGTTGTCCTTTATGATTTGCATCCGCATAATTAGTACCATTCGATGGTGCCATTGAATGATTACGTGATGAACGATTTCTTAATTTACTTTCTTTTGTCATACCACCTAATAAGTCACCATGTGATGTATATGAAATTCTTGATTGATGCGAGGTATATGATGAATGTCGTGATCCTTGGAAAGTTTTTTTTTTTTTTTTTTCAAAATAAAACAAAACGAAAAGAAAAAAAACGCATTAAATTTTCTTGTTTTTCATTAAAATAACTCACTACCTAGGTTTCCATAATAAACTGGTACAATAATAGCTCCATTCTCTTCAGACATTGGTGTTACTGCATTCGAATCATCAGCATATGGTAAATGCTCTTGAGCATCTAGATATGTCGATAATACCAAAGGCTTTCTATCGCTACCTGGTATACCGAAACGACCACGACCGTTTCGTATTGTAAACTTAATTTTCAAATGAAAGAAGAAAAAAAAAACAGAGATAAATTTAATTGATTAAAAATTTGAAAATTCCCTCTTTTTTTGTTCAACTTACCTGATGTGAACCACGAGATCCTCTACGAATATTAAAAGGTGAACCGGGAAGTGATAGAGATGCCTAATGAAAACAAAAAAATACAGAGAAAAAAAAAATCCTTGTAAAAAATGAATTTTAAACGTTCACTTAGTGCATATTATTTTTGAAAAATTTCTTGAAACCAAATCAAAGATTGTCTTGGAAAGTTTTGTTGCGTGTTCAATTGAAAAAAATTTTTATAGTGAAAATTTAACAGTTTTTGATTTAGTTTCGTTTAACGGCTATCCTATTTCATGTAATGTGAGTGCTATTTTTTTTTTTTCAGATTTGAATTTTTAAACTTAATTTAAGATTGGGTCCTGGTAGTTTTTTGTACCACACCTTCAAATTTTTTAATGATTCCAAAAATTCAATAATTTAAAAACCGAAATTTTTGTTAGTAGGACCCTCAAATCTGAAGAAAAAGCTTAAACTTTGTGATGATATTTACAAAAAAAAAAACAAAAACAAAAGAAAAACAAAAAAAAAAGAAATTTAAAAGTGTACGGTGAACCTTTTAATTGAATTCAAACAGTTAAAATAATTCACAATTAAAGCCAATTAATTAAATTTTTATACAAATTTTTTTGTATACAAAAGAGAAAAAAAATTTTATTTTAACCGTTTTATGAAGAAGAAAAAATTTAAATTTTTCCTTTTCAAGATGATGTGGTGTTATGTTTGTAATGAAGAATAATTTCTACTTGGTGTCCTTTTAAAGTCTAAAATCAAGTAACAAACCAAAATTTTTCTTTTTTCTTTTTTTTTTTTTTTGAATTATTATGCGAATTTTGGAAATTTTACGACTTTTGTGAAAATTGAAAACGTTTGTTACTCGATTTTGTACTTGAAAAAAAATCATTTTTCAATTATATTGTGTTTGAAAAAAATTTCCTATTCCTAATTAAAACTAGAATTACTCTAATACTAAAAGATATTTGTTCTGTTGCTGTTTTTTTTTTTTTAATTTTTTTAATTTTTTTAATTTTTGTCAACCTACCTACCTTTTCTAATACGATGAGGCATTTTTTTTTTTATTTAAAAAAAAAAATCAAATTTTGTCAAAATCATTTTTTTTTTTTTTTTTGTGAAAATAATTAATTTTAAATTGTTTTCCAATTTTAAGGATTACATACTTTATTTCAAATAGAATCCTCAATTGATATATTTTGACAAAATTTTATTTTAATGCCCGGATATAGAGATTTCATTCTAAATTGCAATCAAGAAACAGATTTAGCAAAAGTACAAAAAAACAAACAAACCAAAAAAAAACTATAAATTAAAATTAATTTTAAAATTACAAAAACAAAAAAAACATAAGTGATATTAGGGAGAAAAATAAAAAAAAAAACAATGTAATTCTAATTAATTTACTAATTTTTTTAAGGAATTTTCTATGTGTCTTAAAAAAACAACTTCATACAAAACAAAATACGTGACATTGAAATAGAATAATCACAAACTTTTTTTTTAATGTAAAATTTAACAAAAACAAATATTCGTGGATTGAAATCATTTCTTTTACATTACAAGTCACAAATAATAATTTCAGTTGGAAAAAAAAAGATGGAAGTGCTTGAAAAATAACTGAAAAATTTAATTCAGTGCGTTAACGCGTTATGTCGGTAAGTCAATACATTGTGTTGACGCGTAATTTCGGTGCGTCACGCATCATAAGAGTGCAATAACATGTCATTATAGTAACCGAACGCTTTATGACGATGCTTCAATCACACTTCAAGAGACTGCCACCTCCCACAATTGAGAAGGTTTTTGTTTTATAGACAAACCTGAATGAAATTTAGAAATATAGGAACTATCTACCACGTTCTTTTGTGAAGGAAAATTACGTATTTATTCAAATGGTTTGTCTTCGGATATGTCAAAAATTTTCGTTATGCTTGAGACTGGTATGGCTATTCGTTTCTTCACTTGTTCGAGAACTTAAACTTATATAAAATGTACAAAATATTACTCAATAATATTATTTTTTAATGAAAAAATTGAAGTTCAAACGTTCAAATTTTTATTTTGATCAAATTTTCAGTTTTTGACATTTAAAAAACACAATGATTTCAATCCACAAAGTAATCATTAACGTTTTTTCTATTCTATGTTTTTTTTTTAAATTAAAAAAAAACAAAAACATCATTCAATAAAACTGAGAAATCTTAAAATACAAAAAAATAATTGTTGTAATACAAAATAATCCAAAAAACAAATATGACAAAACACATTCTATTAAATTATAAACCATTTTTTTTTTCTCTCTCATTCTTGTAAGTAAAATGTTTAGATTAAAAAAAAAAAATTCTTGTTCTAAGAAAAAATCAAAAAACAAAAAGAACATCTGAAAAAAAAAAAACGATACATACATAAAATTTCACGATAAAAATCCAAGGCACAACTTTAAAATACTAAATGAAGAGGAATTTAGTTTATCATAATTTTTTTTTAAACAATTTTTTTTTTTCTTCTATTTAATTTTTTTTTATTTAGATTTGTTTTAGTTTTTAATTTTAACACATTCTATTTAAAAAATTATGTGACATTTCATTAGAATTTAACTTTTCACATGAATTTGAAAAGTTGTTTTCTTTTACTCTTAAGAAAAAATGGAGCATGAGTAAAAGAGACAATATGAAAATTTCGATCGAAATTCACCACATTTTTCTTTTTTGTTTATTTTTTTTTTTTTTTTGTCTTTATGAGAAAACAAATTTTAAAAGATTTTTTTTTATCTTCATTATCTCAAAAGACATCCATTTTACCATAAATTTTTTTTTTTATTTTTCAATTTTAATTTTTTAGGTTTATTTTGCTCTTCAATTTAATTTTAGGTTTTATTTTAGTATTTGAATTAGTGATTTTTTTTTTAGTAATTTTTTTTATTTTTGCGAAATTAAAATCATAAACATAAAATACAAAACTACAATACGAATAATGTGCAATTGACATTTTTTCTTTCAAATCCATTTAAAAGCACAATTTGCAAAATATAATCTAAAAAACAGAAAAGAAAAGAAAAACAAATATTTTTGACAAAAAAAAAAAAACAAAAAACAACGAACGAAAAATTTAAAAAAAAATAATGAAGGAAAATTAACAATTAAACAACAAATATTTTTTACATAGCAGCAATAAAATTTTGGGAACAAACTACAAAAAATAAAAAAAAAAAACAAAAATTAATAACAACAAAAAAATAAAAATAAAATTAACACACACAGACACATTCAGCAGCCATACTTACCGTACTGACTTTTCGAACCTTAGCTGCGGTTGCATAAGCTGTGGGTGCGGGTGGTCTTTGCATTTCGCTCACCGACTCCAATCCTTCACTGCGTATTGATATTTTCTCCTTATTGTTGTCATCATTATCCTTCTCTTGGCCAACAAATAATTCATAACTATGACATGAAAAATCTGAAGGACTTTTTGCCATTTCAGCTGCATGTGCAGCTGCAGCAGCTTCAACAGCGGCAGCTTCAGCGGCTTCTGCTTTTGCGGCTCTCGCTTCGACTTTTGCTGCTCTTGATGCAGCAGCTGCTTCAGCTTCCTGAAATTAAAAAAAAAAAATACATGTAAACGTAAATTTAAAAAAAAAAAAAATGGAAAAACTTACCCTTATTGCTTCTTCTTCTGCTGCTTCCTCTTCTTCAGCTTTTTTTTGTAATTCATCATATGACATAGCGACAATGGCTAAAATCAAATTGACGAGATAAAAGGATCCCAAAAATATGATGACAATAAAAAAGAGCATATGCCATGGACCGGCTGATCTAAGTACTAATTGATATAAATTCTCCCAATAATCCTGAGTCATAAGGCGAAAAGCTGACAAAAAAGCCCAGCCAAATGAATCGAAACTTGTATAACCATAATTTGGATTGTCACCGAAACCCTGCAGGCAAACATAATCTTCCTGACATTGACTACAAGGGCAATTAAAAAAACAAACAAAAAGATTAGGTTGTTTTAATTTATTTATTTATTTATTATTTTTAATTAAAATTCATACCCTGCTCCTGATGAATTCCCACAAAGTGGAGGATCTGGCATTCCTTCTATTCTAAACCAATGACTATCATTACTACAGAAATTAAACCAATTTTCATGGGTTAAATTTCCCCATGAACCATCTAAAGGAAATCTAAGAATGCACTTTTGTGTTAGAACACCCATATAAATTTGTAATCCCATTAGCGCAAAAACAGATAACGAAAACATGGTTAAAATTATCACATCTCGCAGATTTTTTACAGATTCTATGACAGCACCGACGATAGTTTTCAAACCTAAAACAGAAAAAAATTGGAATTAAATTTTAATTATGAAATAAAAATTATGAATTTAAAAAAAAACGTACCTGGTACAATAGCAACAGTTTTGAGTGCTCTCAATACCCTGAATGTTCTCAGAGCAGCGAGATTACCTAAGTCGATACCCATAGTTACGTAACTAAAAATAAGTAACAAATAAAATTAGAGTAACGTTTTGTAAATACAAATTTTTAGTTTTGGATAAAGTAAGCTTTTTTCTTTCTCTAAACTCGTTTTGGCCCTTTCTTACTTTTACCTTTCTAAATATTCTGTTCAAGGTTTTCTTAATTTTTGTCAAATAAAATTTTCATTTTAAATCACTCAAAAAATTCACACAAAGGAAAAGTTAATTGGAAAAATTAGCCATAGTTGTTATACTTAGCACACCATGCCAATAATAAGCTTTCAAAAGGGTTTTAGGAACTTCAAAGCACACAAAAACCATTTTTTTTAAATTTATAAATTTCCAATTCTAAAATATTTTTTGATTTTTTAAGCATATTCTTGAGGATGATAATCAAGGGATTGAATTCACCAGTGACGTATTTTTCATACTGAGCAATGTGCGCACATTGACCCCTCAAGTCATTAAACTAAATTTAAGGATTACAATCATTGGAAAATAAAATATGTATGTATTTGTTTTTCTACATGCCTAAAACAGTGATGTTGTTATAACATGGTTTATATTGTGTCCATATTGGCCCCCTTAATTTTTTTTTAGTCACTACGTTACTAATTGGAAATTATCTTTCTAAATTTACAAATTTATTTAAAATAAAATATTTTTACATTTTTTATCTACAAGATTTTTGTTTTTTACAAGAATTTCTTCTAAAATTTTTCTAATTTAAAAAAAAAAAAGAAATACTATAACAAACAAAAAATTTAAAAACAAAAAATTCTACAAACACTAAAACAAACAAAAAAAATAGTTCTAAATTTTCTACAAAAATTTTATATGGCTTTTTTTCTGTTCAACTAATTTTTCTAAAATTCTAAATTCTTTTTTTTTTTTTAAGAACAAAAACAAAAACTACACACTATTTTGGAATTTTATCTAATTTTTTTGTTTTTTGTCTGAATTTCAAATTTTTTTGAAAGAAGTTTTTTTTTTTTTTGTTTTTGTTAGATTTTGTTTTTTTCTCAAGATTTTCTTTTACCAAAAAAAAAAAAAATTTGTTTAAAATATTTTTGTTAATTTAATTAAACTCACGCTAAAGCTATTACTACGAAGTCCAGCCAATTCCATGCATCTCTAAGATACGTAAACGGGCTTAAAATGAAACCTCGTGCCATCACTTTAACAGCTGACTCAAATGTGTAGATTCCGGTGAATATCACCCTAAAAACGAATAAATTAAATTTTTTTTTTTGTTTGTTTGTTTTTGTGACATTTTTTTTGTTCTCTAGATTTTGATTTTTATTTTCGGTATTTTTTTTTTTTCGTATTCCAATTAATTTCGATTTGAATTTAAAAAAAAAAAAAAAAAATTTTCCGATTAAAAATTATAAAAAATACTCCTATAATAATTTATTTTTTATTTGTTTGAAAATATAACAAATGGCACATACATATATGAAAGAAGATTTTTTACAATTACTTTTATTTATTTATTTTTTTTTAAATATTTTTTATGACAACAAAAACAAAAAGTAATTTATATATATGTAAAAATTTTGAAATTTATCATATCCTTTTTTTTTTTTTTTTTTGAATTTAATGAAAAATAATGAAAAAAAAATTGTTTTATTTTTTTTTTTTTAAATGTAATCCGTGAGAACGAAATACATCTATCATGAAATTGAATCTTTTTTAATATTACAAAAAAAAAAAAAAATAATAATAATAATAAAATCTACTCGACGGTATTCTATTAAAAAAAAAAATTCGATAAGATTCATTCGAGTTTTAATTTTCAATTTAAATGACAATTACGACTGAATGGATTGAGTTCATGTACCTATATAGAAAAAAAAAAAAATACGATAGTGAAGCCTAATATGATAATATTTTTTTTTTTGTTTTTGTAAATGGTTTTTCTATTTAAAAAAAAAATTTCCTTAATAACACACTCTTGTTAGATATTATGCGACTACAATAGAGTTGATTAAAAACATTTAAAAAATTAATTATTTTCTAAGAAATGATATTCACACACACACACACATTTTAATTTAGATTCTTTTGAATTAGTGAATTTATTATTTTTGTTTTTTTTTTTCTAATAAGAAATCGATTTTTTTCTTTCTTCATATTTAAGTGAGTATATAGTTTTAATGTTAAAGAAAAACAAAACTATATAATAAACTATCAATTGCGTTACTTTTATAGAAAAGAAAATCATTATTCTTTAATTTGTAACGTATATCTCAATTATTTTGTTTTTATTAATTATTCATGTCAGCCCGTCTAGATGGTATGAAAGATACATTTTTTTTTTTTAAATATATCTCAAAAAAAGAACAATAAATACATGGTATAAGCTACAACAAAAAAAAAAAAAAATACAAAAGGAATTTTTTATATATGAATTTTAATATAAGTATCTATCTATCTATAGTATATTTTTTAATATGTTTTTTTTATATCTAGAATGTACGAATATATGATATATGTATGTACTCCTATATGTATATTATTATAATAAACTACATTTAACTAATTTTAGTTTAAATATACATTTGATTTGAACGCAATTGTAACTGTTTCTTCTTTTTTTTTTTTAAATAAATAAATAATAAATACAGTAAAAGTTTTATTTTTACTTTAGATACTTTAGATACACTGTAAATTTTTCTTTAATAAATATAAATATCTTCTATTATAATTGAAATATATACATATACGTATTTATGAATATTATAAATTAAGGACTTACCAAAAATTACTATCTAAATATATACTTCAATAATGCTTTTACTCTTTTCAAACATTACATATATGTAATTAACTTTAATCAAATTTAATTATTTAAAATCTATTTTTTACATGTATTAAGTACATGTATGCAATTAATTCTAATATGTATAATGTATATGTATATTGTAATAATCATAAATGAAATATAGTTGTTTCAAATTTATACATTTTGAAACGATTCAAATAATATTAAGTAAAATGGTCTATCTTGTGAATTTTATTTGATTTTT
Source organism: Bombylius discolor (assembly GCA_939192795.1). Taxonomy (NCBI): domain Eukaryota; kingdom Metazoa; phylum Arthropoda; class Insecta; order Diptera; family Bombyliidae; genus Bombylius; species Bombylius discolor. The sequence goes on along the minus strand of OW584240.1, from coordinate 7,095,879 downwards.
AATGTTTTTTTTTTTCAAGTTCTTATTTTAAAAAAGAAAGTTTTTCATATTTATTTTTTTATTGATGAAAATACAGTAATGTTCTACGATGAATTGATTGCAATTCGAAAATAAGACAATTCACAAAAAAAAAAAAATCGCCAGATTAGAAATTCTACAAACCCGCACTGGGAGTCAAAGTTGAAAGTTAGGAAGACTTCAACTTCTTTCAAAAGAAAACGCAGTCTTCGTTTGACATTGTCTGATCAAAACCATGAACATGAACAAGTTACAAGGACGAAGTCTAGTCTACACATCGTGCCCTTCGCTCTGTGAATGTCCAACTCACTTGCTTAGAAATAAAGCTTTTTCACAGCCTGGATGATGTTTTTCTAGAGTGCTTAACAGATACATTTAGAAATCTGGTTTTAAGATAGGTTTCGAAGGGCATTGACGGATAACCTGTTATGTCTCCAATGAACTTACTAGGATTTAGCAAAGAGCCCTGTCAACCTATTTCAAGCTTTTAGAGACAATTTTTTTTTTTGAAATAAAGCCATAACGGTCAATACTCATCTTGCTAAAAAACTTTCCAGAATAAATTGTCATTGTAGTTTTTAGTTTGTAGATGAATTACAATCAGCTCATCGAAATATTTTTCTAAAAAAAATCAATTTTATTTTTAATACAAAAAAAAAGTTGTTTGTAGACCAATTGTCTAACAAAGTCTATTTTCGACTTAAATCTAAAAATAAAAAATAAAAAACTATCTATAAATAATTTAATAAACTTTTCTGTCTGTTTTTTTTTTGTTTACGGACAACTGTATTTATATTTATTTATTCACATTAATTTTTCAATATTTTATGATTCAAAAATTTATTATTTCGTATTTTCTACATGAATTTGAATTTTTAACTTTGAACAAATAAATATTTAAATAAATTTATAAATGTCCTTTTTTTTTTATATGTCATGTTCACTTCGTGTATCAAATTAAATTTTTTACAATAAAAGTTTGGCTTTTAATTGACATTTCATTATTTTCCAGAATCTTCTCATTTGACACTTTACTTTACAACTATTGATAAAAGGTTTATTTTTATCTCAACAAATGCTTTTTTGTTTTTCTTTGTTGGTACAATTGTTTAAATGAATTTGTATTGAAGGTAAAGACTCGCGTCAAAACGGGAGTCTACTGTAATCTAGAAGGAGTACCAACAAGAAAGAAAAAAATATAGATATTTCAAAACAACATGTAGTTTTTGCCATACCACCCAGTTGTCATATATAAAAAGCTTTTAAAAAACGCTTCTTAATATGCCTAATTGATGAGCACATCCATGACACTGACTTTTTTTTTAAAGGAATAATTCGGTGCACAAAGTTATAATCAATATGCCTAAATTTTTAAAATTAAAATTAAATTTTTGCTAACAGACAGAAAAATTCGGAAAAGTGTCTAATTTAAAAAAAAAAATGAATCTATTTAAAATTAATTTAACTTTTCTAATTTATTTATTTTTTCTTTTTTGAAATGCGTACGTGTTTGTGACGTTGACGTGTTTTTGAATTGAATGTTAGGTAGGTATATTTGAGTTAAATGAAGATCTCTTACATTTTCAATAAGTAAAATATAAAAGTTTTCAATGTAAAATTTTGATTATTAAAAGAGTACCTATTTTATATAAATGGAATATTATACCTTTGACACATTACGAGGAAGTCAAAAAGATTATTTCAAATCAAAATAATCAAACTAAACTGATTTGAACTAAGTTAACCATTAGTTTTGATGGTAAGCGAGTTTTAAAAATCGTTTATCATAAATCGATAATCGATAAAATCGAATTAAACGAAGTTTATTCTTGTAATGTGTCATAGGTTTTAATTTATATACATTTTATTTAAAAATTATTAAAATAAAAATTTCATAATTAAAAATTTCTACAAAAAAATTAAAATAATTTCATAATTTATTTTTGAAAAAAAAAAAAAATACAAAAAATAAAGAATTTTTTTTTTTTTTTTGGTACTTACTCTGTAGATTCGACTGTTGGTGTGGTCGGCATTATCATCAGTATACAATTAACGAGAATTGTTGTAATTATAAAAAGTGAAAATAGGGGATGTACTAAAATATAAATAGCTACACGACGTATTGGATTGAACGGGTCGAGTAACCACATTGCTTTTGATGCAGAAAAACGAAAAATATCTTTGCCTTTGCTTACCACTACAAATGTCTGAAAAACAAAAAACAAAATAGAAAATTAATTGTAAAATTGAGACAAAAATGTCGGGAAATTTTAAGAAATTAAACTGTACTAAAAAAAAAATTGATAGAAAAAAGTAAAACTAACTGAAAATTCAGAAACTTTTAATTTTTGTCAAGTATTGAAAAGGATAAAGGCTGAAATTTATTCTTTTCGATTTAAGAATTATGGGTTTATTGAGAGTGTCTATTCATCTTCTTTCATAAATTGTATATCCATTCTATACAAGACCCTTCGAACTAAGTGAATTTTTAATAAATGTTGAGCCTACAGGACCTTGCATTATCAAGAGCCATCATTGGAAGTTGTGTTAAAGAGAAAAAAGGATATTTGATCGTTAAGCTCAAGTAAAAAAAAATTTTTCTCAACACTTTTAACTTTGAAATGACAATTTTTTGTTGTTGTTGTTGTTGATTTCTCAAGTTTAGAACCTTGAACTAAATATATATAATACACCAACTATTTGAAATTCTATGAAATTTTTCAAGTATGTAATCAAAATGGCAAATGATATGTGGAATTTTTCATGAATTTGATTGAAAAATAAAAACTGTTTCAATGTCATTTAAGGTAAAACAATTTAAAAAAAAAAAAAAAATCAAACAAATCAGAATATCATGTTATATGTATGTAAAAGGAACATTAATTTTATTCACATTTTTCTACCATTAAAAAACCCCAATATGTAAATAAATACAAATAAACAATACAACTAAAAATTAATCCTTTTCACAAGAAAAAAAAAAAGAAGAGGAAAAAAATAATTCTTTTTTTTTTTTTTAATTTTCAAGTTTCTCAAGTTATCACTTCAAGTGTCGGTTTTCACTTAAATAGTGACATGAATGTCCTTGAAAATTGTATATAACAAAAAAAAAATAAAAAACACATAACATATAAAATAAGGATAATACAAGAAAAACACAATGTGAAAAAAAAAACTGAAGAAAAGAAATTTTTATTTTCCTTATACAAAAGTGAATGCAACTTTTTTTTTTTTTTACATGTTAGAAATTATTTTTTTTTTTTGTATTATCCTTTGCCATCTTGATACAATAGAGAAAGAAAAAAAAAAGAATTAAAAATAAAATATATGAGATTTATTTTTATTTTTTATTTTTAAATAATTTATCCTTATTGGGTGGATCATATTTTAATTTAAATGTACGAGGACACGCTATTTTTATATAATTTTTGGCATATATTTTTTTTAAAGTTCCCTTTTTTTAAATTATACATAATTAAAAAATTTTAGTAGCCAAAAGGATAAAAAAAAAAAAGGATTTCAAATATTTTATTGAACTTTTAGATGATTTTTTTTTTTTTCAAGAAAGGACATTAAATAAAACAAATATAAATTTTATTATAAAAAAATTTAAATTATGTACATAATATTATCCTTGTTGTAGATATCAACAAAAATAACAAAACAAGCGAAAAATTTAACACAAAAAAAATTTAAATTAAATGAAAAAAAAAAATTACCGAAAAAAGGAAAAATTTCAAGAAAAAATCTTTAAGAAAAATCATTCAGTAAATTTTATGTTCTAAAACATTGAATGTTCCTTTATTCTAAGAAAGCAACAAAAAAAAATATATAATTTTTATTTTTTTTTTCGTTTTTTTTTTTCCTTTATCGATCGAATTGCAGTGCTTTTGCGTACACTGTTTTAATATAATATAATGTATGTATATAATATATGTTGTGTATATAATCATATAAAAATATAGAAAATATGTGTATATATAGAAATACATATGTTTATTTTCATGTATCTGTATCTACAGCACATACATATATTATATAGCGACAAGGTTCTACACTATTAAATATAAAAAAAAAAGAAAAAAAAAACAACATAAAATGACTTGAATAAATAACAAATCAAAAATAGGTAACAAAAGGAGTATCCTTTTGAAAAGAGAGAGGGGTTATAGGGTAAATTTTATTTTTAAAACTTGTGATTTCTTTTTATATAATCTATGCCGTTTTTTGTTTTTTGTTTTTTTTTATTATAATAAAAAAAAACACACACACATTAGATACAAACGTATACGTATAGTACACCTCATAGTATACCAACTGTTAGTTTTACAAGAACAAAAACCACCATCATCAGAAGTGTACAACAAAACATAAGCCCACCATATGCATACCACAAAAAAGAAATATATACATATATTTCAATTCAAATAACAAAAAAAAAAAGAGGAAAAAAATTAAAATAAAATAATAGTCATAATAATTGCATGCAAATATGAATTTAGTTGTGTTTTTGTTTCGTTTTGTTCTTTATATTTTGTTAGCTTTTTATTTTTGTTTTTTAAATATATATTATCCTTAATTTATGTATTTAAGTATTTTTTATGTATACATACATATATTTTAGCGAAGTTATTATTTAAAATAAAAAACGGTCGATAATTTCAAAATAATAAAGAAAAACATAAAAAAATAAATAAATATAGTCAACCTTCTTATGACAATGTTTTTTTGTTCGGTGTAAAAATTGTCATAATTTTCACGGTCGGTACTTTATAAAATGAAATTTTGGCATTACAGCCAATACAAAGCTTTGATCTCAAAATGAGAATTTATCCGTACGCCGTACGCTAGTACTGATAATTGTGTAGTTGATTTTTGTATCTAATGCAGCAGATCCAAAAAACTACTCCAGTACCGAGCACTTATTCAAATGAAATGGTACTTATTTAAAACCGAGACCTCCAGCTTCAAAATCTAGCTAGCTCTACCTCTTTGGTCACTGACCGTGACCGCCCACAAAACGAAATACAAATATCATGAATTTCCTCAACAAACTGTTTTTTTTTTTTTTCTTCTGTATTTTGAGTTTCCAAACGTTGTTTCCTTAAAGTTAAACGAGCTGTGGTGTCAAAACGAGGTCTTCGAAAGCTTTAAAAAGTTGCCACATCAAATTTCACTTAACATCAGTATAACACGGAACGAATTAATCATGTCATAGTAGGACTGACCGTATTCAACTTGAAAATATTTTTCTATATTTATGTTTTTCTATGACAAAGAAAAATGACTTTTCTTTTTCTTCATCTTGTTTTTTTTTTTAGTTTTTTTTTTTTTTACATAAGACTGTTGATAAAGATTTAAGGATATATTACACGTGTAATATCAAATTGATAGAGCAAAACAAATAAAACAAAAAAAAAAAACAAAAGTAATAAAACTCAACTGAAAAATTTTTTATATCTCTCACATCTCATCATGATGGGCTCAAAAAAAAAAAAAACATATCTCATATACGGAATTATACATAAATTTACAACACATTTTTATTACAAATGAATTTTTATAAGAATTTGTTTCTTGTTTGTTCTTGCATAAGGATTTTATTTATTTATTATTTTTTTTTTTTGGGATGAGGATTTAGTAAAAATAAATTCACGTGTAAAAATAAATTACAAATTTTATGTTGTTATTTCTATTTTTTTGTTTTTTTTTTTTTTTTAAATAAGTTTCTGACACTTGCGGTTATAATGTCGCATAAAAATCACGTTCATTTTTACCAAACACCAGGAGATTTGTTTTTGCATTTTGTGTGTGTGTATGTTTTTTTTTTTTGTTTTTTTGTAAAAGTTCTGAATTCTGATTTATGATGACATTTTTGAATAAATTTTGTTATATTTCTTGTTTTTGTGAATTTTATAAGTTAATTGTGAATACACAATGAGTTGTCTCGCATATTAAAAAATTTTTCTAAGGAATAACTAAATATTAAAAAGGAATCTTTAACATTTAACAAAAATATATATAATTTATGTATTCCCTTTGACTTTAATTTCTGATTTATCTTGATGTTATTTAATTTTATATTTTTGGGGTAAAAGCTTTAACCTTTAAATTTTAATGAAAATTAATCATTTGTTTAATAAAATGTCTGAGTGTAATAGGTTACATAATTCAGTAACTCTGTCCATGTTTCCAGTAAATGTTTTTTTTTTTATTTGAACAGAATCCTTTGTTTTAAATCAAATACAAAAAATAAGTTTTAATAAAGGAGATCGTTGCAGTAAATTAACACTATAGATTTGTGGAAACGGAAATCACACGGTCATGAAAACTGTTCAATTACATAATGAATATCTGTTAATCTAGTGTTGTATTTAAAAAGTGCAAAACTAAAGTATTTTTGTGACCTTAAAGGACATCTGAAATTTGTACGAAATGTTAATAGATCCTTCAACCGTAAGTAGAATGAAAAAAAGTGGCATCATTGTCTGTTTAGTAGCAATTTTTATCCATTTCAAAAATTTTTAGAATGTTTTTTTTTTTTAAAAAATCCTTCCTTTCTGTCTACTCTCCAACTTTTACATAAATTCAACCCAATCATAAAAAAAATCCATTAATTCGGGTCGTAACTTTGAAATGTCCTTTCAACCAATCACCGAAGCATAAAACTGAACAATTTTTTTTTTCAAGGAAAATTACAAATAGAAATTATTTGTCAATGCAAATCCAAGTTAAATTTATTAATCCCTTAAAATAAAAAAAAAAACACATACACACAAAAAAAAATTTAATTTGAAAAAATATTAACAAAATTCAAAAATTTTTTTACTTACCAGTTGATTTGAATAAAATGGATCAATATCCTCGAGAGGAGTGGAGGCCAATTCTGGCGGGAAACCGCCCTGTAATCGAACAGGTAGGGGAACGCCCTGTTCAAGTGTTGGATCCGGTTGTGGCCCTTCATCCTCGTCCTCATCGTCATATCGTATCTGTATTTTTTTATTTTTATTTTATTTTTTTTTTTTAATATTTTTTGTTTCATTAAAACACGTTGACGAAAAAAAAACAAAAAATTACACACAAAAAGAAAAGATTAAATTAATTAAAATTTAGAATAATAATTATTGCAAATTTATTGTTTTTTTTAATTTTTTTTTATATGTTTTTGTAAATAATATATTACTATAAAATTAAATCTATAGAACTAAATTTCTATATGAATCGCATATTTGAAAAAAAAAAAAAAAACTAAATTATGCAGTGGAAATTTCGATTAAAATACTTTTTTTTGTTTGTTTTGAAAACAAAATGAATTGCTAATATTGCTGAAGAATTTGGCTTTGTATACACACAAAAAACAAAACTTATCAATGTTAATAATAATTTGTATGCAAGTGTATATGGGTGTAGCTATTAATTTTTTTTTTTATTTTTTATTTTATTTTTTTTTTCATCATGAATGTTTCGAGTAATGTACTATTTTTCAGGACAAACAAAATGTGTATGCAATTTTTGTTTTATATTTTTTTTTTTTTTTGTTGTTGCTATAATTTAGATGATATCTAAAAATTTATGATTTTAAACTATACAACACTACTTAAATACTTTTTAAGAATTAAATTTAATGGAACACACACACATACACAAATAATGAAATGTGCTTTATATGAAACATATACGAGTACAGATATAGTATAATTATGTACATTATTAATGATTATTTTAATAATGTTTTAAATACCAAATGAAAATAAAAACAAATCAGAATCCTTTTTATAAACACAGTTTTTCCGTATATAGTTTCAGTATATAGTTCCATGAAAATGCCAATTTTCCAGTTTTACTCGAAACATTTTTGGTTTGTTGTTATTTGTTTGTTTGTTTTTTTTTTTTTTTTTTTTAATTTTCTGATTTAATTTTTTTTTTTTTTTGGTTTAAAATTAAAATTTATTCATTGTGCTAATTAAGCAGTCGGCGATTGTGTGTTCTATTTAAATTTGTTTTTCAAGAAACAAAAAAGATAATTTTGTATTCAAAATGTATGTATTTGAAAAAAAAAAAAAAATTAGTAATAAAATTTGCATTTTCCACTCGTAAAAGTGTTTCATTGTTTTTCAATTTAATTTAATGTATAATTAATTTTTGTACACATTGTTAAATTTTTCAATTAAAAATTTCTACCAAAAATAAAGTACAGGTATACAGGATCACCTTTAATATACTTTAAAATACAATTGTCTTATTTTTGGTATCTAAGAAATGAGTAAACCCCATCTTTTTTTTTTTTTTTTTTTTAAATTATCACGCGATGGTACTAATGTGAACAAGGCTCAAAATAAAATTGAAAATTGTCTTGAAAATAGAAAAAAAAATTCTTTTTCGAATATTCAAGAATTTTCCAGACTTTCTCTATTGTCAAAAACAAAAAAAATTAAAAAATGGCGAAAATAATTTCATTTTCTTCAGAAAAGAAAATCCTTTTTTTTTGTTGGAATAAATTAGTTAATGCTAAAAAAATCCTTTTTTTTTTTTTTTGAATAAATTAGTTACAATGTACTTAAATCGATATAAAAAAAACTATTTTGTTTTCATGTTTTTTTTTTGTTTTTTTTTTGCTTTTCCTCAACCTTTTATTTATTTTTGTTGCTGTTTTTTTTTTTTTTTCATTTTTCCATATAATAACACGTTTCGCTATATTTTTTCTACAGAAAATAAATTTTTTTTTTTGTTTTGTTTTGGTGCATTAAAATTCTACCGCATCATTATACTAAACAATAAATGTAAATGCTTCTAAACACGCTTCATATATGTATGTACATATTCTATACATACTGTATGTATACGTAGATATATTTTGAATATTATATAGGTCTTACATAAATTACATACATAAAATATTTTTAAAAAAAAAGTAGAAAAAGGTAAAATGAAATCAAATAGTCAACATGATTTTTTGTTTCTTAATTTTTGCTTTTCTTTTTTTCCATCAGAATAACAAGCTAGGTACGATTTAAGTTCATGCTAACATTGAACGAACGAAATATGATATTTAATATTTTGTTTGTTTTTTTTTTTTCTGTTCAATTTCATATAGAAGAAATTTTTTAATAAAATATTTTAATTTTTACACGTGTACAGGGTGTTTTGTGTGATTGGTACGATGATGATGACATAAAAAGACAATTTCTAACATAAAATCAATAAGAAAAGTTTCGTATGAGAAATTTCGTATTTAATAAATAAAATATGTTATGTGAATTTTATCAAGGTAATTTTTTTTTTTTTTTTTGACGTTGTAATATTTACTATTTACTCACGTGTAAATATCATGGGATTTTTATTTAATTTACAAAAGTTAAATAAACTAATAAATTTCTAATGGCTTACTCATTTTTTTAATGAGTCACTCAGAAAAAAAATTTATATATTTGGAAAATTTAAGTAAATTATGTTAAATTTAAATTATATTATCGTTTTATACCCTTTGCCCTTTAACCTTTCAAAAAAAGTAGTTTATTTTTTTGTTAACGACTTAGAAAAAAACTATAGTTGAATTCCTCCAAGTCAGAATTTCATCATCATCGTCAGCTCGACAGCTCATGGTGGGCCTTAGCTTGCTTCAAGATCTGCTGCCATTTATTTCTGTCTTGTGTTGCTACCTTCCAATTGTCTACATTTATTCTTCTTAGGTCATCTTAAACGTTGTTTAACCAGCGTCTTTTAGGCCTTCTTGGTCCCCTGCCGCCTTCAGGAACGTGGAACAACAAGCGTTTCATTATATCATTCTCATGTCTCATATCCATTGAATTTTTCTAACTTCAATACGATGCACCATGGACTATGTTCATGTCATTATAGAAATCTCACAATTCATTATTGTACCTTTTCCTCCATACTCAGAATCTCTGCAAGTCAAATTTTAAACGCTTCTTTTGCCCCAACCCTTCAATTTTGCATGCCAAAATAATTCTCTAAATCGAAATTCCTCCAGCTCAATTTTTTTTCAAGATAAAACAAATATTACGAAATTTTTGAAATTAGTTGTTTTTTTCGAAAAAATGTATTTTCGAATTTTTAACATTATTTTCGAAATTATTGGCAAAAGCTTCTTCTGAAATAAAAAAAAAACCCCCAATAAAGATCAAGATGAAAATAGGACTTTAAAATCCCGACTGAAATATTTTTAATTTTAAAAAGTGAAAACAAACCAAAGCTTCTAGTCTTTCTCCTTGAAACATTTAAAATTACCCTCATTATCCTTATTTCCCATTTTTTATATCACATTAAATTATTCTGAAAAAGTCAATATTGTGACATAATTGTTTTTGTTTTTTCTTCCAAATCGATTCGTCCACCACTGAAACACTCTGTGCAAACATCGTTCACTTTTTTTTTTTCAATTTAATTGCAGATTGTAATAAAATTAACCTGTGTCCTTATTCAAAATATGAAAAGTAGGACTATAATAACAATATGTCATTCTGCTATACATACCACATTATCTATATATTACATCACCATATGTACGTACGTACATCATACATAATGTGACCAGCATATTCACATAAATAGTGACCAAATTGATTGACACGCATATGGGAACAAGCTGTTATATTGAATCATACATATGTACTATAACTATACATATGTAGTATTATACGTATGTGCACCTAAATATAATGTACCTAATGACTTTTAGAAAAACCGCGTCTGATGAATATATTTTCAATGCAATTATTATTTCATTAGAAAATGTTAAAACAACAACAATATTTTTTTTTTTTTAATTTTTTTAATGAACACTTTAATTTGATTTTATTCTTTCGTTTTCATTTAAAAAAAAAAAAAACACAATTACCCATATCTGTACATACATATATACATAGTAATATTGACCACATTCCACATGTCCTGTATGTCTTTTGTATACCGTTTTTTTTTTTTTTCACTTCTTTTTAGCCTTATTTGTTGACCTACTTTAAATGTCTATCTGATAGGTAAATAGTGAAACATATGTTCACATTAGTACACATATCCGTTTTGTTTTTTTTTTTTTGTATCAGAATATCCACACAAAAAAAAAATCCAATATGTACAAAAACTTTTTTTTTATAATGTAAAAAGAAATTATGAGAAAAAAAAAAAAGTTTATTTAATCAATTAAATTCAATTTTATTTTTATTTCATTTTTTTTTTTTTGACGTTTCATTAATTTTTTTTTTTCCATCAATTTTTCAATTTTTTCATTAATTTGTGTGACATAATTTGTAATTTTATCTTTTTAAAATTTTTTTTTTTCAAATTATGTTATGTGATGGTTTTTTTAAAAATTTAAATAATAATTATTTTTTTGTTCGCCATTTCTATATTTTTTTTGTTGATTGAATTGAAAAAGTATAAAAGTGTTTAAATTCGTTTATTTTTTTTTTTTTTAATTTTATAATATCCTTTTTTTTTTTGGTTTTGTTAAATTGTATTTTAAGAAAAAACAAAAAAACAAAAAGAATGAAAATAGATTGAAAAGAAAGAATTATAATTTTATTTTTAATAAAAAATAAAATTTTTTGTAAGAGAAAATAAAATTGTAAGAGCCGTAAAAACTATCTATAACTGAAAATTAATAGCAAAAAAAAAAAAAAATTTCTATTTAGCATTACTTGTATTTTTTTTTTTTTGATTATTTTTAGTATTGTTTTTTTTTTTGCTGTTAAAAAGAGGCTAAATTTTATGAAAAATACATGCTTACTATAAGCTTTTTAGAATAAATTAAATGTTATATGAAAAAATTATTGAATTACGCATCTAAAAATCGAAAAAAAAGAAGATAAAAAATATAAAAATATCTGAAAACGAAAAATATTAGACACAACTTAAAATTAATGATCCATAATTACATTTTAACCCTTTGATTAATTCGCTTGAAAAGATATTGAAATTACAGTGAAATAGATAAATGATAACTGATCAAAACCCATCAGCTTAGTTACCATAAAACTGATTTTTAAAAACTATTTTTAAATATGATTAAATAAATTTTAATCCTAAAACTAACTTTTAACATTATTTTCTTACAGCGTATATGATCGTATCCGGTACACTTTGTATGGACAATTTTTAATCCTGAAATGAGACAGAGTGTTTTTTTGAAGAAAAAACTGATTTCCATTGATTTTGAGCCTATGATTTTAGAAAGAAGGGTGATTGTATACCACAAATCGTCCAAGAGAGGAATTGTAGAAGTTTCAAAGACATAGCTCAAAAGGATTACGTTCACAAATAAGGCTCAAAATCGATACAAATACATTTGTATATACGATATGTTCATTCTTATAGGATTGAAGGTATTTAAAAATTAAAAAATGATCGGTATTTTAAGAGCCTGTTTTATTCTTTTTGTATCTTTCCACTGAAAAAGGTCTGATATCTCTGATTTTACAGTATTTTGAAATTGGACAGACAGAGACTTAAAATTTAGCATTCATGTTAGAAACTTGAATGATTTTCGAAATTTTTTCAATGCAAAAAGTGGGATAGAAATAATTTTTATTTTTCTTAAATTAGGTTAAAACTTGAAAAAAAATTTATAATAACTGAAAAAAAAAAAATCCCAACTAAAAGCTTTTCGTAATTAATAAAAGCTAATTTTAATAAAACTAAAGCTAATAGGTAATTGCTATTTTTTTTAAAAAAAACATTACAAATTTCAGTATTACTTTTTTTTTTGCGGCTATTAAAAATATATAAATATTTATGATCACAACAAATTTATTACTCTACAAACATATTATTTTTTTTTTTTATTCACGTAATTTTCTGTATGTATTTTTTAATTACAGGTTTGGTTATCCATCCCAAAGGATTAAAATGTTATATAACTATAGATATATACAGGAAAATTTTTTTTTTTTTTAAATAATATACACGTCCTTTTTTGTACATATCTTAATTCGTTTATTTATTTATTTTTTTAATGATATTTTATTGTTTTTTTTTGTTTTTTTTTTTGTCGTTTTGTGTTGTTTTTTAATTAAATTGATTACTTTTCACAATGTTAAAAGGTGTGGTTTATATTATTTATGTAATGTAATTAGCCTTTATTTTCATTAACTTTTAACCATAATTTCGTTTTATTTACTTAGTTATGCAAAATTTGAAAAAAGAAAAAAAAAAGGAAAGTAAAGTGAAAGACCTAACATATAATACTTTATTGAATAATTAAATGAATTTCATTGTAAAAGATAGTAATCACATGCGGTTTTATACGTTGAAATTAGGATATTTACAATACAATTATTATTTTAATTAAGGCACTTAGGATATTTTAATTTATTTTTAATAATGCGCGAATATTAATTAAGGTTAATTCAAAATTGAACAGTAAAATTGTGCCATTAAAATTGTTTCTTTCAACTTGACTTACTCGTATTTCAGTTTGTAAATTTTTAGCCAAATCTATTTAAGCCTCAGACACAATGATGTAAACAAAATGATGGAATATTTCGGAAAAGAATAAAATAAAAACAACAACTAATTGACATTTTAACTGTCAAAATTTTACATCTGTTGTTTTTGAAATTAAATGGTTATCAAAATCCTTCTATTATTAACATCATTTAATTCTCAACGAATGAAAGAGAAAAAAAAGACGAAATTAGAAGGCAATAAAAGTTAAACTACATCGCACCTTGTTCGCTTGCTAGTTATCTAAAATATTTCTCTAGCTTTGTGTTTAGTTTCTCTCCTCAAAGAAGTCAATGAATGCATCTGTGGCTTTAATTAGAAATTAGACATTGCAAAATTGTCTTATTAACGAATAGAGATTGATTTTTCAATTTAATTAATTCCGTATAAAATTTCTTTTTCAAATTTTAAGATTCTCCTTGAAATCGCCTGTTTTCTTCAATAATAAACTAAACTTCAGCACCAATTTTTATTGAAATATTTACATATACACATAATGATTATAAATACAATACAAATTTTGTAAATGTGATGCAATTAAATATATGCATGAATTTTTTTTTTTTTTTTTTAAATGCAAGTAAAAGCAATGGCGAAGCAAATTTTTTTAAGTGAAAGAAAATGACTTTATGTATGCGTTATTTGGCTATTAAAAAACATAATTTTTTTATTTTATACTTCTGACACACTGCATAAAATAAACCCTAAGAGATGTGATATTTTCAAATCATCTGCACAAACCAAATCGATATTGTATTTCAATTAAAACAACAGATGGTTTTAAACTTAGTTAACTGTCATTAAGTTCCAAAGGTTATTTATCGTGTGGGGCTTATGTTTACAATGTGTCAAAGGTTTTAGTTTAAAAATAATAATTGGGACAAACACAAAAAATTATAAAAATGAAATGATAAAATTCAAATAAGAAAAATAATAAGGCAATTTAATAAAATTCGATTTAAAATTTCACTTTAAAAAAAACAAAATTAATTTCTTTTGAAAAATCGTTAAAATAAATATTTTCTCAATTAATTTGAAGTATTTCCAATTCTCAACGAAATATAACTTTAACTCCCCAAGTTTTTTTTTTTTTTTTTTTTTTTTTTCATTTCATTTAAAAAATAAATAAATTCTTCAAACTGAGAAAAAGTGAAAACAATTTTAAAATGAAAATGAATATTTGCGCTTTAAAAGAAAAATCTTGATTATTATTAAATTCCACTAAAGAATGGCATATTTGCAAAATATTTTTATATGAAATGGCATTTTTAAAATAATGCTTTGATATCTAAACTTTTTTTTTTATGAAAAATTCTAAATATATATTGCATTAGCGCTCTATTAAGTATTATTATTTTATTATATATATTTTTTTTAAAATAATGTGGTATTTGAGATATTTTTGAAATTAGATAAAAAACAATAAAAAGAAAACAACTACTTTTGTTTTCTCAAAACAAAAGGACAAATGAAAAAAAAAAAAAAAAAACTATAAAACTTCAAATGAACAAAAAACAACAAAAACAAAACAATAAATAAATCATTTTACAGGAGAACATCTTACTTCTTTTTGCTTTTTCTTGCGACCATATTGCGGCTGTAAAAAAAAAATTTTAAAAATACAAAGGTCCATTACATTATCTGTTTATCATTTAAAGCTGATACTGTTTTTTTTTTTTTATTAATTAAATTATTTTTTTTTTTTAGATAAATAATAAAAATTTAGAAAAACAACACAAAAATATTATTTTTTTTTTCTAGGTTTAAAAAATTCCTAAAATTTGTGCACTATAAAAAAAAAAAAAAACTAATCAGGGAAGAACAATTTTAAGTATAATTTTTTATTGTCAAAATGATACTTAAAATTTGGAGAAAAAAATATATGTAAATCGTTTTCAATTCAATTTAGATACTTTTTATTCGTGTCGAAATTATAATTTTAACTTTGAAAAAAATCTCTCAAATTCGAAAACGAATTACACATTTATTTTTTTTTTTTACAGGAAAAGAATCCTTCAAAAAAAAATATATATTTTTAAAAGATAAACATAAACACCAATTAATACAAGGAAAACATCAAAAGATACAACAAATTTATTCAAATACGGGACGACATACTTAAATACAATTTTACTGACATTATACTTTTATTTTGTAAAAAAAAAAAAAAAAGGAAAAATTTATGCAAAAAACAATTTACACAGCATCGAAATTTTGGAATTTTTTTTTTTAAAAAAGGGAATAATAAAAAAAAAATGAATATTTCAATTTTTCAGATGCTAGAAAATAAAGCAAAATAAAATATATACTTGATATTTATACAATTTTTTTTTTTTTTTTTTTTTGTACATTAATACTGTTTTTTACACAACACACATATAAGATACACATATTTAAAATATTATGCATGTTTTTTAAGGAATATACAATAAAAATTCTTAAATTGAATTTTTTTATTTTTAAATTGCAAATTTATCTATTTTAGGAGCAATATATAGAACAGCGAAACACACATCAAATATAGATACATATTTTTTTTTTTTGTTTTAAATTTTTAATTTAGACAACAAAAACATATGTTTTTTAGAAATAATTTTAAGAAAAAAAAAAAAAACTGAAAAAAAGCAATTTTCCAATCACAAAACACATATTTTAATAAATAAAAAAACACATAACAAATATTTTTAATGCACTTTTTTTTTTGTATATAGCTTCAAAAAAAGGATGATTACATTTTTTTGATTCTTTGAAGTTTTAAAAAGTGAATTATTTCACAACGGCTTACTAAAGTTTGAAGTTTAATTTTTGTTTATTTGTTTTTGTGATTTGAAATTCAAAATATATCAGTTTTTTTCCAATTTACAGTGTCTTCAATTTAACATATACAAATTGTAGAGTTTTAATGTGGTCTGTGAACCACAAACATATAAAATATATTTAATGTGGTCATAAGATGTTACAACGACACGATAGTAATATCGGCAGAATATTGTTTTTTAAAGACAAGAAGTTCTAAATCCTGCTAGAGTCTTTCTCTATATTTTTCATGCCATGTGTCCTGTTACAGGAATCTTTTTCGTATTAAGAGAAAAATTTCAAATAAATCGAATCACAGAATCCGAAGATGTTCGAATTTAAAATTGTTTACAAAATAAACGAGATTTTATCGAAGTTTTAAATAGCCTTTTTTGTTATTTTCGTTTCACGTTTAGTATGATTAAACAACCAGAAATGTTGTTTTGTTTTTCAAATTGAAGATACAAAAATAGCATACATGGTCATATAGTAAGCTAGATTAAATCTTTAAATTTCTTAATATCAAATATAGGCATTTATGACCTATGTATGTACATATTAGCATTCCTTCCCTTAAAAAATGTAATCATTCTTTTTTTTTTATATTTTTTTAAACAAAATAAATAACAAATAAAACACCAAATTTTATAAACATATACATAGATACATTTTAGCCATTTTTTTAAAAATATATTTACATATTAATATTTCAAATAAATATCCTTTTTTTTTTTTAAAAAAAAAAAAAATTTAAAATAATAAAAAAAATAAAAATTTTGCTTTTAAAACAAAAAATTTTCGCTAAAAAAAAAAAATTAAAATTTCAAAAATGAAAAATAAATCAATTGAAAGTCAAATTTTTGTTTTAAATTTAGATACTTGTTTTTTTTTCGTTTTTTTTTTTTTAAATTTCGTATGTTTCGTTTCATTTATTTACTTTTCTAGATGTCTTATTTTTCTTTTTTCTTTTTTGAAAATCAAGATATGTGTGTGCATAAAATTTTAAACAATCTCTTTTTTTTTTGTCTGTTCGTTTTAGTTTTAATAAGACAAAAATTACCGTCTAAAAGAAGAGATACAATTTCAAAAACAAAATATATAATTTTAAAAAAGAAAAAATATATCAAAAGGATACTAAAGAAAAAAATTCTCGAGAAGGATAAAGGAGAAAACAACAAAAATTCATTAGTAAAAAATATTTGGCGGGGGTAATCAATTTTTTTTTCTACAGATTTTATAAAAAGTCTATTTAATACAAAAACACAAAACAGATACATTTTTTTTTTCAGGATAAAAACAAAACAAACAAAATTTTTAAAGGTATAGTTACAGATTTTCTATACATTCATATTATAGGATTTATAAAAAAAAATTTTTCATTAAAAAATTTATTTGAGGAGAAAGTAAAAATAATTTAGATAGGAAAGAGAAAGTTTTAAGAAATACAGAAAAATTAAAATAAATTGTTAATTTTGTGTTTCATATTTTTTTTTAATGTTGAAATTTATTTATGTCAATTTTTTTTTTTTTTTTTGATTTGAAAATTATTTCCCTTATATTGTGTTTTGTAATTTCAGGATAAAAAATTTTTTTATTGTTAATAGTTTTTTTTTTGAGAAAAAAAAAATTTAATTAAAATAAAAATAATTAAAGTAAATATTTCCTTACCACCTCTCCCTCGGCTCTCTTTCTTTCGAGCTCCTTTTGTTTAGCATGTTCTTCAGCAATACGGGCTTCGATAGCCACTAATGATTCGCGGGTAAAGGGACGGAACAAGCTACGTTCTTCCTCAGATAGCGAGTCGGAGTCTTCTGTCATTGTCTATATAGCCAACGATGAGAGCCTCAGATTTCCAAGGCCTAAAAAAGAAAATTTTTGAATTAAATTAAATTAATTTTTACAATTTTTATTTTATTTTAAAAGTATTTAGGGTAAAAGAGCCAATTGTAAGTCTTATTTTTATTAATTTCATGAACTTAGATAATCTCTATTATTTTTTCCCTGTGGCATACCAGATCAAATTCAAGTCTGAGCATATTTCAAATTAACTTGAGTTTTACTTGAATGTTATGAACAGTCCATGGGATTCGAATAATCAATATTTTTTGTAAAGATCTTAACACAAAACTCTCTCATGGAAAAAAAAAATCAATAAATTTTATAATTGACTGAAAATCTGTCTTTTTAATTCCTGCTCAACACTCTATCAACGAGCGTCTTACCCTACTTTTTTTTTTTATTGAAATCTAACGTATGAATTTCTGCAACGTAAATGGAACATTTTAATCTTTGCAACTATTTGAACAATAAAAATTTATTTATTCTAAGAAATCTTAAATTAGAAAAGAAAAATCAAACCTTAGGCAATAATTTTTCATATTTTTCGCTATTAAGCATACAGAAATTTTATTTTTATTGCGTAAAATATCCTGAAATAAGTTAAAGGACATTTTACTGTAAAAATGCATCTGCACTGAAAATTTTTACATAATTTTAAATTAGGAAAAAAAATCTAAATTAGTATTTTTTTAAAAAAAAAAAAAATATATCCTTTTCTCAAAAAAAAAATAATTTTCCAAACAATATAATAATCATAATATTTCCATAATATCATATCGTGCTTCCAAAATAATCGGCTACTTAAATTCACATTTAATTTATTTTTATATATCCACCCCTTAGGAAATATACAAACATAAAAAACAATGATAAGTATTTATTGTTGTTATTCCGAGGAAATAAGTCAAAAAAAAAAAAAGTTTTTTTGAAGTGTATCCTTGAAATTTAGCCAATTTTTTTTCTATTATTCGTGATTTTTTTTTTTATTTGTATTTCAAGGAAAAATATAGAAAATCAGTATTTATTTTAAATAGAAGAAAAAAAAAGGATAAAAAAAAGGATCTATAAAATGCAACTGAATTTTTAATTAAAATTAGAAAATTAAAAAATAATACAGACTTCAAGTTCTATTTATATGAAAGGATTATTATAGAAATACAAAATAAAAATTGTGAAAATTTCAAAGGATATAATTACAACTTAACTTTCAATATACATATAGTATCTTACGTCTTATTTATTTCTAATTTTAGAACCAAAGTAAAAGATAAAAAAAAAAAATTAAAAACTAATTTCATAAAATATTCATTTGATTTTTTTTTTTTTATCGTTAACACAAATAACATTCAAATTACCTATTTATCATACGTTCACTATATATTTTTTTTTTATCGTTATTTAATAAAAGATTATTTTTTTTTTGTCCTTATTTTTTTTTCACTTCATTATAATTTTCATGTTCGGTTATTCATTATATTTTTTTTAACGATTTACATTAAAAATCATGTGCTTTTCTATTGATTTTTTTTTTCTAGTTTCTTTTTTTTTTTTTTTTTTTTTATGATTCAATAATAAATTCTACACACATGTAATAATTTCTTAAACGATATATTTCATGAAGGACACATTATACTCGTATAGTCGTATATAAAAAAAAAATTTCATTTTTTTTATGATTTCAAAAAAAAAAAAATATATGTTTAAGAATCAAGCAATCACCGGTCTTTATAGGAAAAAGTAAAATACGTCAACTTAAGGTTTAATTTAAGGATTCAATATAATTCACAAGGTAATCTATATAGAAGCTTATATTATTATCTATATGAATGTATATATGTATGTGTATGCATACAAGCATAATAAAGGAATCGATAAAAAACACATAGAAAATTGTAAGAAAAAAAAAAAAAGGGGAGTAACTCAAATAGACAAGAAAATAGTCAATTCATGCACGCGAAAGGATCTTAGATATTTTTTTCTATTTCAATTTATTTCTTTTCTTTTCTAGATTTTGTGTTTTTTTTTTTGTTTTAGGTTTTAAATTGATTAGATTTTTTGTTGTAATTTTTTTTTTAAGTCGAACTTATTAACACTTTAACCACGTTTACAATTTTTTTTTTATGAAGGACATAAATTTAAAAAAAAAAACATTTTTTCGAATCAAAAGTTTAAGGGATGAACACGTTAAATTCTTTATTTTTAAATTGGAACGAAATTAGCAAAATTAAAACCGTATAGATTGATTACTAATTTGGTGTTTATTGGTGACAAATAATTCGGTATATTAGCATGTAACTCTATCTTTTTATTTTATTTTGTGTCCAAAAATAATTTCAAAGATGCTACATACATAAAATACCGTTAACTTTTTTATCATGTAAATATTCCGCTCAAATGTACACTTTAATTTGTCGGAATCGTTATATAGCTAGAGGCTTAAAGAGATTATGTAAATTATAATTGAAAAAGTTGACAACATATAATGTCTTCGTTAAATTTTTCGTTGTAATTTTTTTTATACGTTATCAGTTTTGAAGTTAATTTTGATCGGAATATTTTATCGTAATGTACTGTATATTGTCTTATGTTTTTCAAGTTTCAATAAGTTCACAAAAACCAAAATATCAGATTTTTTATAAATTACGGTGAATGTTCAGGTTAAGTTACGAAAAAATGACAATTAGAGGCTCCGGTTCGTTAAATCTTCACATATATTATGTTATGTTATACATGCGTTTTATCTGCACTTTTGAGGACTTCTGACTGAAAGGTCACGGAATAAGCTATCGTTGAAGTTTCATTAAATTAAAAAAAAAAAAAAGCAAGCCACATACTTATTGCACTCAACACTTCATTATAACGGAAAATATTAACACTTCAGTTCCGTTATATCCACAAAGTGGATAAAATATATCATACAAAGATTTTCATTTTTAAAAAACTTTGTAATGTGACTATATAATCTCATCTAGTTATATAGTAGTTTCTAGATCAATGGTGCGAAACACATGTTTTTAATCCTGTAAATGTGGTGTAATTTTTAATACGTACAGATATCATATAACAAAATGCAATTTAAATATTATACCACTTAATAAACACATTTGTACGTATTTGTATGAAATGTATTTGAAAAAAAAAAAATCTAATAAATATGTAAACAAAATATGAATAGCGCGCGATGGTTAAAAAAAAAATTTTCATAATATAAATCTTTTATTTATTTTTTTCAAAATAATTCAAATGTAAACTCTTTGATGAAGAAGACCTTTAAATGATATGCATAATGAAATCTAGTACTTATTATTATGTAAAAAAAAAACAAGCATTTAAAGTTCCTCCTCATTACACTGCATTATGGATTTTTCCTCTGCGTTTTTGTTTTGTTTATCTTAATGATTGTTTTTTTTTTTAAATAATAAAGGAAAAATACAAAAGTCAATTTGTGTTTATTGAACCTAATTGAGCATAAAATATTTGTATATTTGCATTTCAGAATGTTTTTTTTTTCTTTCTATTTTTTAATTTAATATTTTAACCGTAATGTAATGGTTGGTTAATTGAAAAATATTACGTTGAACGGAAGTTTATACAGCTAATAGGATAAACTTATTAGTGGAAATTATGAAAAATAAAAAGAAAAAAAGACCTTTGAACTTAATGAACTTGAAGTGTTGGTGTTAAATTGTTCACTTTTTCTTAGGTGATTGAGTGTTTAAAATCCAAAGTTATAGCCAATTTTAAGTAGAAAGGTTAATAATCCTCTCTCCCATAAAAGTTCTTCTAATATTGACTGGTAACAGAATAAATAATCATTTTATGGAAAATCAGGGAAAAAATGAAAGCAAAAAATCTTTCATCACAAGGATAGAAAAAAATTTCAACATCATGAACACAATAAAAGAAGATCCCTGGTAACCAATTCTTTGGAGAAGGATACTAAACACCACTTTTTTTGCGGAATTTTTTAAGAAAATTTAAAGGCTAATTGCAACAAAATCCCAGGAAATTTAACTGTGGAAGAAAAGCTGTCTACGCTACAATAGACTTTTTTTTTTCACTTAAAATCTTCCTAGCAATACTATTTAAATTTTGTATGAATTTGCCCTCAATTTCGTCCTTTAAAACCATATTTCTACTTTTAAAATCCTTTGTGTGAACTTTATTTTTTTCAGATTGAAAAAAAAAAAATTATTTTTAATTTGATCTTTCGTCTTTAAGATAATCTTTTCAAAAAATTCTGATAAAAAAAGGATTTTTTCGAATCCTGTTATGGTATTTCAAACAATCTTTGAAAGATTTTAATAAAACTTTTAGTAAAATTAAAATCATTTATTATCATTCAAAAAGTTTTCATTCTATTTATTTTGACATTATTTCAAGAACAATAAATTGAAAAGTATATCTATGCATACACACCCACACACATACTGAAATACTAGTTAAATAAAAACAATTTCAAAGTTTTTATAACGTTTTTTTTTTGTTCAAAAAATAAAATATATTTAAAAGTCATTTTTTATTACAATAAAAATTACAGTAAACAAAATTTCATATACTATATTAGTTTCCTCCTACACAGACTGATAAAACTGTCATGACCTCTCAAGATACCACCCACTTATAACAGAATTCAATTTAAATTTGTCTAGAACATTTTTTTTCTTCTAATAAATCATAATTTAATTATTTCTTTTTTTCTGTGTTTTTTTATGGTAATATCCTTTCATGTTGAAGTAAGTAATTGTTGATTTTTTAGAATGAAAAAAAATGCACTAAATTCAAATTAAGGACATGATGTACTTTTTTAATTTAAATACCGCACATTGTAGGTATGTCTACAATATTATTAATAAATCCCTTTTTTTCTTACTTTTTTTTTTTAAATAAATTATCTTTTTAGGTTTTTGCCATATAGTAGGTTCTTAATAATTTTTATGATTTATTTTTATTTCAGAATTAAAAAAAAAAATTTGTACTTACATGAGGCACATGTATGTCGCCTTCTACACAATAGTTACAACTATATCCGAGGCGCCATTTTCGTGAGGCGCCCGTCGGCTATCACGATTTCTGAAAAACAAAAAAAAAGAAGCAAAAATATGAAAAAATTAGTAAATAATAAAAATTTAAAAAAAAATAATAGCTATTTTGTTTCATTTTATTTAATATGTTTCATATTAAAATGAAAAGTGGATCATATTATGTGAAATAGAACTCTTGAAAAGAACATTATTGTCCTTTGCACACTTTGACAAAAAATTGTTTTTTTTTTTAATTAAAAAAAATTGTGGATTTTATTCAAACAAATTTTATTGCAGTCTTTTTCACAATTATTTTTTAATTCAAGTGTCCTGTCTTATTTTACTTTCCTATTTTCCCCTTCACTTTTTACATATTCTATTGTCTTCCATTATTTCCAATATCTATAGACCACAATTGCAGATTTCCATGATCTGCATAATTTGCAGTTAGCACTCTTTTTTTTTTTCTCTTCTCTTTCATATGTCGCCAACCAACAAAAAACATTCAACAAAGGAGTACTTTTTACCGTTGCTCTGAGTATAATTTAATAAATAAAATAATATTTTGAGAAATTTTAAGGAACTACTTTTGAGTATTTAAACTTTAAACACAGTACATGCGAGTCAAGATATAAGAACAAATTGTTTTTTTTTTGCCCAAATGACCTTTGAACTATTAAAATTTTTAAAATTCATTAAATCTCTTTTAAGTTCCTTTCTTTTTTTTTATTTAATTTGAAAATTTATTTTGGGATCAACTTCTTTGTTAGTATTGGAATATTTAAAAAAGATTTTTGCGTGAGATTTGATTTGGATCTTGTGTGAACTACCACACCGTCCACACCATTGATGAAGAGTAAATGTGGAGATTATAAGATTTAAAAGTTTCCTAAACCAAGGTTTGTTATTCTTGAAAAGAATTTTAAAAAAAAACAAAAACAAAAAAAGTAGGTAAGTTCACCAAAAATACTAATCACACACTCATTTTGTGTCACAAAAAAAATTGATATAATTATTCACCGAATTCAGTGACATCTTCATTTTATCGAATTTTACTGCTTTACGTACTACTCATAAGACAAATAACAATAATAGCCTATTTTTAGTGATAAAATCTTGCCTCAAAAGTAACCCACACTTGATTTTAATTCATCATGTCAAAAAAAAAAAACAAAAAAAAAAAATCTTAAGGACAAAAATTTTATTCACTCAAACTCATTCTGCTCTAAAGAAAATACGACTCGACCTAATTCATAAATCATGAACATTTTCTGTTCTCTCGATTTAAATTTTTTTGCTTAAGATTTCAATATATTGAAAATGTACACTACCTATGTATATTTCTGCACTTGAAATGAACTTAATTAGAATCAAAAATGAAAAGTGCAATTTATTTCAAAAATGTTTTCACTTTTCTTAAATTTATTATTTATTTTAATTAAATTATCATCCATTTTATTTTATTTTTTTTTTTTTTCAAATTACACTCTACAGTACTTGAAAATTACAAATTAATTTAAAAATTCAACATCATCATCAACACACTTCACATTACATTTTTTTTATTTTCTTTCTCTCATTTTATTAAATTACAACGCATTTCATTTTTTTTCCCTTTAAAAAAAAAACAAAAAAACAAAACATGTACTATACTTCATAAAAAATTTAAAAGAAAAAAAATATGAACTTACATAATTTATTAAAGTTGAAATTTTATGAACGAAAAAAACAAATGAAATAATATCACGAAATAATAAAAGGAAAAAAAAAACACAACCAACACACAGACAGAAAAAAAAAACGAATTATCTAATAAACGATATACAAAATGATGAATTAAAGTTAAGAATCATTTTTTTTTTATTATTATTAAGGAGCATAAAATTTTCCTGATAAATTTTTTTTTTAAAAGAAGGCCTGTATTCACTAAAGGATTATCATTTCTATATTTTTTTTTATTTTTCTTTTTTTAATTTTTTTATAATACACTACCACCACTCACTAAATAAATTCATTATTTTTATCGAAAAAAAAAAAACAAAATTAGTAGATAATAAAAAAAATTATGATAAGAAAAAACAAAAGAAACTAAAGGATAAATTATCCAACTATACTATAAAGTAATAAGATAATAATACGGTGGTATTAATTTTTTGAACCGACACATATGTCCGACAACGTCAACGACATAAAACTATAAGAAAAACACTATTAAAAACAAAAATCAACAACAATATTAAGAAACTGAAAAACTAACTGAAAAAAAAAATTATTACAGTTAGTTTTTTTTTTCTAAAAAAAAAAATAAAGGACTTTAATCAACATTTTTTTTTTATCCATTTAACACGAAAAGAAATGCTTTTTCATTATTTTATTTTTATTTTTTTTTTTTTTCTGTTCAACTTTTTTAGTCGATTCGTTTAGGTTTCCAGGACAACTTACTGCTTTCCGCAATGTTGGAAATCAGAACTTCTCTAGAATGACGTCATCAAGGACATGCGCCCTTTTTTTTTTAGAAAAAAAAAAATAAACCATTTATTTAAAGAAAAATAAAATATATAAAAAAAAAATGGAAGAAACATATAATTCCTCAACTATCACAATAATATAACTTAGTCAACGGATGATGAAGTGTGATACGACAAATTTTTGTTTTTGTTTTTTTTTTTTTCCTGATGTAGGATATACTACCATAAAATAAAATAGAATAAATGTTTTTTAAAGAGTATACATACATAATATAATTTATGTATAGTGTATTTTTTTTATTATCCTATTTTTTTTTTTCATTTTTTTTTTTTTCACATTTTTGTTGGAATGTTATGACAGGACACGCATATAATATCGTTCATATACTGCTGATGATCTCTTATAAGCCGCAAAATTTTACTAGTAAACGGAGAGGAAAAGAGATTTACCATGCCAAAAAAAAAAAACAAACACAAACACAATAGGAAAAAATTTGTGGAAAAATTTAAATTTTTCAAGGAGAATTACTAAGTAGTTTCATAGTGTATATTCAGTGTTTACTTGGGTGAAAAAAAAAAAAAACAAAATTTATAAATAAATGAAAGTCCCTGAAAGGCAACACTGTTATCCAAGAATTTCCTTCTTTTTTTTTATTTTTAGAATTTATGTGTATGTACTCAATAATTTATATGTAAATGTATTTGTATGCATTCAGGACATTCATATTAAAAATAAAAAGCTTTCCTTTTTTATAACTGTTTTTTTTTCTCATTTATAATATATTCTATCTTTCTATGTTCCGACACAATTTTCATCATCAACAAATACTTATACACACACAGTACGAGTATATGTAGGATTGTTTTATATTTTTATTTTTCCGTTAAAATTTAACTTACAATACAAAATTCCTTGCAGAAAAAGAAGAAGAAGAAATAGAAGAAGAAGTAAATAGCATAAAAATGAATTGGTACCATAATAAAATTTATGGTTATGGTAAAAGCTTTTCATATATATACATATATTTTTTTTTTTCCTACTTTATCCTTATTATTCGTCATAGTATTAAAAACATTTAACTGTCAGCTGTTTAAATTCTCAATTGAGGGTGCGGTACGTATATGCTATATGTATTCAATAAAATAATGAAAAATAAAATATAAAATCCTGATGAAATGAGAAAAGTAAAAAAAAAAAAAAAAAGAAACCAAGAAGATGCCAAGGTTAATGGACCATATTCATATTATAAAGATATAACTTTTTTTTATTTTTATTTTTATTATTTTTGTGATATAAGTACTTCTGTAAAGGTTTAAATTTAGGACAAAAGAAAAAATTGTGTTCTTTAAAAAAAAAAAAAATATGCGAAATTATATGCGTTACAAATGTTTAATGAAATGTGTTACAATGCATTAAAATTTATTTTAGATTGTAACATTTAAAAATTTGAAAAAATAAGTCAAGATTTATTTTTTTAGAAAAAGAAAATAAAAAAAGAGATAATGAATAATTTGGTGCCAATGTGACGATACATTTATGGTTTGATTCTGGATTAAAGCCAACACATGACAGTAATACGCCAATATATTTGTATTTAATTTAATTTTTATGTATGTACATATGTATGTCAGATTTCAAAATTAATTTTAGAAGATTTCTAAAGTTGACTTCTTAATTAATGGAAAGGATTTTGAAAAAATTCGATTAAAAAACAAAAGATTTCAGAAAAATACCGTTAGACAATTGTGGCATGTAGTATGATAATCATTGAGTCGAAAAAAAAAAATTTGAAATTATTGAAAAAAGCTATAATTTTAAATCGGGACCAAGCATGAAAATTATAATTATGATCGTTAGAAAATTGGATTTAAATTTACAAAATTTCGAAAATGACAATTAAATTTTCTAAATTCGATGATATATTTTCTAATAATTTTTATTCATTTCCGAAACAAATTACATAATACTTTTAAAATTTTGGTGATAAGGGTACTTTCGAAATTTCCATTGTCAATTGTAATTACGTTGAGATTGAATCGCTTGAATAAATCATCTGTCAAAAGTTTAAAACAAAATTTTGAGCAGATAGAGCAGTACCAAATGATGGTACTGTCACTTTGACATTTAAAATACTATTATTTTTTGTTTTATAAAAAAAAAAATGACACCAAACTTAGCAGACCAAATATTTGTGGTAAACTATACGAAACAAAAACTTGAAGAAAAAAATGACATTCATTGAATAAATCAGACTTTGTATAGTTGACAATTTTAAATGCAGCCTTTTTACCTTGAAAATCTTAGAAACCTCTACAAATTCAATCTAGTACAAGGCAACTATTAATATCTGACACGAGGTCTAATTTCTTTCAATTCTAATGAGTTATTGTCCTTTAAGTCTCGAAAAACCCTTTAAATTAATTTTAACTTTAATTTCATAAGAAATTTCAAAGAAAAATATCCTTCAATATGTATACAATCGAAATTTTATTGTTTTTAATACCCTTCTAAATTTAATTAGAACACATTTATAATTTCTAAAACAAAACCACAATCAATAATTACATGATCCGCAATGTCCATAATTTAAAAAGAAAAAAAAATTTCTAGGGTGCAATTGCACTTAAATATGACAAACAAGTGTAAATTCATGATTTTGTTGGCAAAAATTGTGCCAAATGAACACTTGAGCTACTGAAACAATATTCCATTGCCATTCAAGAAAAAAAAAATCCCCTAACCCCCCCACAAAGAAAAGAAATTATCCGTCAAAATATTGATTCATAATTTTCACTTTTTTTTTTTTTTTCATTTATGTTCTAATTTTCTTGTTCTTTTCGTTATAATTTCTCTCGAAAGAAAATTATTCATACTTTTTTTTTAATTGTTTCATTACAAAAAAATATTCCATTTTAAGCACAAATTGCACATCTAATTTTTTTTTTTTTTCATTTTTAATCTTTGTTCTACTTAACATTGATTTACATATTTTCTGTTCGCCTTTTTTTTTTTTTGTACATGCTTTCATTTCTTAAACAAGAACAACCTTTTTATAAGTGCATTTAATTTCTATTTTTTTTTCTTTTCTTGATATTTTCTACTTAAATATCGATCAACTTTGACTCAATTTCTAACTACTTGACCTTTTGTGCATTTGAAAAAAATAAAAATGTAAAGTTAAAGCAAAACGAACGATTTAAAAATGAAGAAACAAAAACACAAATAGAGAAATTCTAAATGGTATCCTTATTTCAAAAATCGATTATTTTTTTATTTTATTTTTTTTTTGCTATAGAACATTTTGTAATTTTCTAATTGTGTGGAATATGAAAATCCTTTAAAAGATTCTTTTAAATGCTGATTAACATTTTTCTCTTACTTTTTTTCAAATTTCTTTTAAATAATTTTTTTTTTTTTTTTCTGTATTTTAATATTGTGAAAGTGATTAAACAGGAAAAAAACAACAAAAACAAAAACAAGAACCAAAGAAAAAAAAGTTTTCTTATTTTAACTTGAATAACCCTTTTCAGAAAAAATAAAA
Organism: Bombylius discolor; assembly: GCA_939192795.1. Classification (NCBI taxonomy): domain Eukaryota; kingdom Metazoa; phylum Arthropoda; class Insecta; order Diptera; family Bombyliidae; genus Bombylius; species Bombylius discolor. Next base: position 7,066,731 of record OW584240.1, on the reverse strand, counting down.
AAATAAAAATGTTTCTTAAGAAAATCTGAATCCATTTTTTCAATATTCTCTCTTTAAAATACAAATTTTTTTCAAAACATTTTTTTCTTTAAATAATAAAAAAAAAATGAAACTTTTTTTGTATTAAGGCATTATACAATGATAATGACGGTGATGATGATGTTGATGATGATTATGACGAAGTTGTCAAGTTGTCATCCTTTAATAAAACAATTAAGGAAAAGTCAAAACCAAAAAGAAGAAAATAAGCTAAGTGATGAGAACATGTAATCCTTGTTTTATTTTTATTTTTTTTTTTATTCTTTCCTTCGGAATTTAATACATTTGCATATACCTTTTTATGAAGTATGTATATAACATACTTATATGTACAATTTATGTACTCATATTTATGTGTCAGATACATACATATACATATACATACGTATATATGTACTATTATTTTGCTTTATGATGTCTCTATTTTGTACTGCAATCGCAGAATCTTCTTCAATATACTTCTTTTGTAACTGCGCATTCGCTTCATATCCTTTTTTTTCTGTTTTTTTTTTTGTACACATATGTAAGGATGTTTAAATCCTTCATCATATGTATATACATATCTCTATAAATATATGTTTGTGTATTATATATAATACTAAAGTATATTTAAATAAAAATGACAGCTGGAGGCAATTGTATAGCATAATTTTTTTTTTTTTTTTTTTTTTTTTTTTTTTTCGAAAAAAGAAAATTAGAAAATAAAGCTTATTTCAACTTAACTGTATTATTTGTTCAGTATGCACGAGCAGCAATAGAAAAAAAAAATTAAACTTAACCAAGAAAAAACCAAAAAAAAAAGACGAAAATAATAAAAGCTTCTTCATTTCTAAATAAAGTTCTTGAAATTCTTTACTTAAAAGGAAAGTCATTTTCATTTTATAACAAGAAAATTAGATGGTTTAAATTTTTTTTCTTCTAATTCTTTTTTTTTCCATTTGTTTGTTGATGTTTTCCAATTTTTTTTTTTCTGCTTTCTTCTGTATTTGTATACGTATACAGTGTGTATGTGCATAGTGTATACATTCTGTTGGAATTGGATTCCTTGTTGTTGTTTTTTTTCTACTATATTTTTTATTCTAATGAAAAAAAAAATGTCGTATAAGTAACGGTTAGAGATGATCTACATACTTTTTCTTTATAAATTTTTTTAAGACTGGATACAAGCAAGAAAAAAAAAAAACTAAAAAATTTAAAAAAAGGAAGATAAAATGAAATATGTAATTTACCTACATTTTTTATCTATATCCTGCTGATATACATTTTTTTTTTTTTCATTTTTATTTAATTTTATTTATATTAATTTTGCTGTTGCTAAGGAAAACTAATACACAGAAATACAACAAATGATACACCACAAGAATTAAGAATTGACCTTAAAAATAAAAATACACAGTATATACAGTATCACACACATTTTTGTCATAAAAAATAATGTGTAATAGACCAAAAACAAAAATGGAAAAAGTTTTTTTTATGAATGTCATCGAAATTCAATTCAATTTATATTTTTAGTGGAATTTTTTTTTCCTTCTTACCCCCCTTTTTTTGTCAAAAGAATAAAAAAATTATAAGAAAGAGAAAAAAAATAACCAAAAAAGGTGAATATAAGGTCAGTTTTACGCCCACGAGAATAAATATAGTACGTACATATATTTAGAATCAGGATATCAATAAATACACACGAATATCAGACACACATATGTTCAATATTTGAATTTATGTATGCATATTATCTTTATTACATGAAATGAAGAAAAAAACAAATAAATTTTTTTTTTATGATTTTATCGATAAAAAAAAATTAAAAAGGATAATTTTCTTATTACAAGAAGAAGAAGTAAAAATAACACCGTGTATGTACACGTAAATAATTTTCCAATATTAATAATTATTTTTTATATTTATTTTTACATTGACATTCACTTAAAGGACATCAATATGATATTCAAAGTTTACTCAACCTTACTCAATCCACTGACATCATCATTTTAACTTTCTTCTACGTTCTTTTTTATGGTTTATCTTTTTAATTTTATAAAGTTTATACGTCCTGAAACTAACGCCACTAATTTTAATCGATTATTTATTTTTATTTGACTAATAAATAAATAAAATGATAAATTACAAATAATAAAAATTAAAGCCCACAGAAAGCTAATGGGACACCCACTCACACACAACACATTAATTTTTCTTTCTGTTTATTTTATTTTTTTTGTTTTTTTCAAAAAGCAGAAGAAAAAAAAAAAAGATATACATTTACGACATATAATTGTAAGGACATTTAAATGGTACCTTTTAATGTTTACATTTAAGTATATTATTTTTTTTTTTTTCTAATGTTTGACTTTTATCATACATAAATTCCATTTACCACCCACTCTCTTGTTAGACATTAAACAAAATGAAAACAAAAAATAAAAACAAAGATTAAGTCTTAAGTTAAAAACTTTCTAATTAACTTTTAATATACTTTTTTTTTTCGTTCATTTGAAATTTGTTTTCTGTTACTTTTAATTTATTTATTGAAATTGTTAAAACTTTCATAAATTATGTGCATACAAATTGAAAAGAAAAGTAAAAGTATAATAAAGTCTGAGTGGTCTGAGGTAATTCACCGTTTAACTTGAATTGGAAAAATTTATTTAAAAAACAAATAAGTGTGTAATTAAAGATGAAGAAAAATCATTTTCGCGAAACTATATGTTTAGCGAAAAAAAAAATCATTTTAAAATTAAACTTAAATCTTTGACACATAGTAAACATGAAACTTTGATTATGATCATTGATTTAAAACAAATGACCAATCATAGAACTGACCTTTTTGAATCCAAATGAATCAGTTTTATGATATACACACGACCCTCGTTTACACTTAATTAATTTTCCACTGATTTTAATCTGCCATCTTAAATGTGAAATTATTACAAGATTTATGCTTGCAGTGTGTCGAAGGTATAATATAAATATTTTATTGAATTAATAAGAAAAAAAAAACAACAAAATTTGATATTATTTGTGAAAATTAACTGAAAACATTTCAGTTTTATGCACAAATATTCTTTACCAACAGAAAACAAATAAAAAAATTTTTTTAAATATTAAAATTCATAAGGACTCTTATTCTTTGTTAGTTTTTCATTTAAACAAAAATATCTCTTCAACTTTTAAAAAAAAAAAATAAAAAATTAATGAATTTTTTACCTTAAAATTAAGGGCACCACACCCTTAAAATTGAAAAGTTCATTCACGTTTTTTTCTGATGCAATATTTCTTCTAGAAAATTTAAGACTTTTTTGCTTTTTTTTTTTTTGTGCATGTGATAAATTAATTTAAAAAAAAAGCAAAACAATTCGACATGAAAAGTTAGAATTTTTAATTTCATAATAAATTTTTTTTTTTCTTGGATTTCGACAAAAAGTTTTTAGAAAAAAAAAGAAGTTAATTATAAGTCAATTCAACTTTTTAATTAGTTTAAAAGGATTTCATATTTCTTTTTAAATTAGAGGACTTCTTTTTGACAATATCTACAAATAACATCTTTTAAACATTTACCTTTTTTTTTTTTTTCAAAAGAAAAACCATTAGGGAATTAGAAAAAAAAATTACTTAAATCACAATTGCGGCGAAGAGAAACATAATTATTATTATTTTTTTTTTTTTTCAATTTTTCAGAAAAAGTTGTGTGGGTTTGTGACAGAAAAGAAATTACACACAATGGTTTTTACATTCACAAATCTATTTCTCGTAAAATTATTGTTCTCAGGAAAAATCGATTTTTGCCCTTTTTTTCAAAACAGATCAAATGAATCCTATAAAATAAATTGATTGTACAAAAAAAAAAGGACTAATATACAAGTTTGCTTGAAAATTTCTTAGAATTTTTGTTGTTTGCGTCCTAGTTTTTCTTTCAATTAATCAGAGACGTTAACAATAAAATGATTCTTTTAATTAAATTTCTAAATTTTTGTTATTAGTTTTGAAAATTCTTGTATTCTGAAGTAGAAATTTCATTGTAAATAAAAGAAAAAGATACTTCCAAAATTAATTTTTCGAATAAAAAATAAAAAGTCTATATTCCGAAATTTATTTTCCAGACCTTTCAATTTTTCAAATGGAGCAGTAATCAATTTAATTAACTCATCCTTTATTTCTTTCAAAAGGCCGATCTAAAAACCTTCCAAGTTTGAAGTACCATTTCCTTATTTGTTCCACGCAGCCAAATTTTTTTAAACATTTATTGGTTCGATTCGGGACATTATTTTATAGTCATTTAACATGTCCCGAACCAGTAATTTTATTGCTAGTTATATGTGAGGGGTAACAATATCCTTTGATAAACTGAATTTTTTCGTATATTGTTTACCAGCCTATGTCAGTAACTTTTGATCTTTGATTTCATTGTTGGTTGGAACTCAGTGTCTCTTCGTTAGTAGCAAAATACACAGGACAAAGATTGAATAAAAGAGACCAAAATATATCTAAACTTCTAGTATCCAGGCTTTCTTTTCGAACTTAGAAGCAAAATGTCTCTGATTTTTATTCTCCATCTTTCAAGCGATAGTGACCTCAATAAGCTCTACTCTATACGTTGAACATTACCCCTTTTAGAGTTTCCTTAAAATAAAATCCTTATTTTTAAAATTCGAGCGTCAGTTTACGAAAAAAAAAGGATATAAAGACAAAAATAGAATTTCTTAATAACCAATAAAAATAATTATCATGAAAATTTTACAAAATAAAATACACAAATTTTCATTCATTATTATTTTTTATTATTAAAATCTCTCGCACTATCTGTCTTTCTATACAGATAAATTCAAATTTATTCTTACAAAAAAAAACCAAAAAAATAAAAGTCTAAAAACATTAAATTAATGTTCTTCATATACTTTAAAATTAATTATTATTATTGTCGGTTACACTCATATAATTAAATAAATTGAAAATTTTGAAATTAACAAAAAAAGGATATATCTCTATATCCTAAATTTTAAATGATATTTGACATTAAGTATCTAAAATTTATTATATAGATATAGATACATTTATATAGGTATACTTAAATACATACATAAATGTATGTATGAAGAATTTTAAATAAAAATGATGTAACATACACTAACACATTCAAAAAACAAAACCAACAAAACAAACAAAAAGGAAAAATTATACACAATGCCATTAATTTAAGTTCATTTTACTGTTGTAGATTAAAATTCACTACATATATATGTATATATAGGTAATAGATTGTACCTACATATGTATGTATACCTATAAAATTTTTAAAGTAGAATAAGCTTTAAATTGATTTTCCAAAAATATATATATATTAAGAATAAACTGTAAAAGCTTTTTTTCAAATGTGTGTGGGTGTGTATGTTTTTGTTTTTCTATACTTTTGCTTTAATTCTTGCAAAAATTCACAAAAATAGATACAAGACTACAGAAACTTAATAGATTGTACAAAAATAAACATTAAAGTTGAGATTAATTAAAACAAAAACATAAGAAAAAGAAGAAGAAGAAAAAAATATAAAAGGATCTGGGAGGAAATAAATTTTTCGTATGGAAAATTTAATAAAGGAATTTTGATTAGTTTTTATTACCTGGATTTTATTTTTTAATTTTTTTTTTTTTTTTTTTTTTTTTTTGTATGGCAAAATTTCTAGAAAATTTATTTTATCGGATTTTGAAAAGAAGAATAATAAAATAGGGTTAAAGGTGAAAATTTGAAATGAAAAGATAAAGAGATCAAATTATATAAAAATAAATACGAGTTAAAATACGAAAAATACAAAATTGTCCTTATAAAATTATAAGAATATTGTAAAATTCGAATTAGTAAAATCATTCAAAGCTTAACGAACTTAGGCGGATTTGAGTCTGAGACCTTCAACTTCAAATGCCAGCTTTATACCACTTTGGCCATTATATAACAGAAAATTAGATTCGTAAAACTCAATTTAAGATAAGTAGATCCTAGATGAAATCGATTTATTGCGCCACAAAAAGAAAAATAAGAATTTAAAATTGTAAATATAGTTTCACAAATAATTGGAAGAATACTTTCATAAACGGTTTTATCTGTAACTCACAAGTAATTAAGTAATTGTTTATAAAAATTAAAATTAAAATTCAATTTTAATGTTTCTCCTAAGAAGACAGGACATTTTCAGTAAATCACAAAAATCGAATTTCATGACATGATCTTTCATAAATTTTCTTTAACAAAATCATAAATTTTTCCAAGGATCAATGATTTTTTTTTTTTTTTTTTAAAGAATCACATTAATAATTCCATAATTAATTTAAGACCAAATCAATTCTTAGAAGTATCATTTTCTTAATTAATCCAATAAAGTAACAAAGTAATTCAAGTGTTTTTTCACTTCAGATCCACATCAAAAAAATAATAATAAATACAAAATATTGTCCTTGTGTTTTGTATTTAAAATTATAAAATAAGAAAAAAGAGCAAAGTCATAACAACATGATAATAAAAACAAAACAAAAAAAAAACAACAAACCAATAACAAAATTCATGAAAAAAAAAGAAAATTAATTGATTAAAAAATGAAATTTCATCCAACAATTTTTTTTTTTTGGTAACAATGAAATTTTTCTCTTTAATTTTTTTTCCAATGATAATCTATAAAAACGTGTTAGATATTAAAAAAATTAATTCGTATGTATGTATGTGTATAACATTTGTATACACAATATAAAACTATACGTCATTCTTATTTTTATTTATTTTTTTTTTTCGTGTAAAGCAAGTCCTTACTTAACAACACTTTGTTGTTTTTTATAAAAAAAAGAATTTTTAGAAAAGCTACTTAAACTTGAAGAAAATTTAAATTAATACCGAAGGAATACAGAAAAAAAAAGAAAATCAAACATCATGACAGCAACTAATCACGTCACTGCAGGACAAAAATTAAAATGAAAAAGAAAAAAAAAATTTAAAAAAGGAATAAGATTGTTTTTTTTTTTTCTTTTCATTCTTATCGCGATTAAAACCTAGAAAAATTACATTAAACATAAAATGAGAAAGCTTTTATTATTTCTCACATTTAAAAAAAAAAAAAAATATTACTATATTTCTGTTAAATTTTATCTCATATGTGTGTGCATTATTTGAAGAGAAAAAAAACAGTTATGTATATATTGTACATATAGCTATACCAAACAATATGTCTGTATGTTGTCCTTTGCTTTTTTTTTTTTTACTTTAAAGTTAACGAAAGAAAATCAAAAAGCTCTTTTTATTTATTGTATTTTTTTTTCTTTCTTTGGCTAAATGTACTGTGTATTTTTTACTAACACACACTTACAAAATTATTTATCCTTATTCATTTATGTGAAGTATGTATATATATTTTCTACAAATATAAATTTCTGAGTACATATTAAAATAATAAAATTTTATTTGAAATAAAAATTAAAGGATACTAAATAAAATTTGAAAAAAAAAAAAAAAACAAGTAAATAAAAAAATAAACTTTTAGGATATTTTTAATAAACAGTAAAATTAAATGAGAAACATAAAATTTTATACGTTTGAAAATTTTTATAAAAAATTACAACGAAAAAAAAAAAAACAAGAAAATTAAGAAAATATCCTTACCGTTGATTCTAATAAAATCGAATCCTTTCGGGTGGGTCAATTGAATATAATTGTACTCGGCTATTTTTAAAAATTATGTTATTTTTATTTTTAAAATTATATTCTAATTTTATTGCAATTATGCTTTGTTTGAAAATTTTTCCTATTAATTAAACTTAATTTTTTAAAGATACTTTTATTTTTTTTTTTTCTTTTTTCAAATACAAATTTTTTTTTTCTTTTTGTTATTTAATTTGAATTTTTTTTTTTTTGCTTTAAAACTTATTTTCTTTTAAATATAATTTTTTTTTCATTTCTTCTAAATTATTTTTATTTTTTTAAATTTTACTAAATTTTTTTACACTTATTTAACGTATAAGATATTTATTTAAGATGTTTTTTTTTGTGTTTTTCTAATTTTTTTTTCTTCTTTTATTTTTATTTTTTTTTTTAAATAATTCGTGATTGTGTTTTGTTGTTGTTTATTTTTTATTTTTTATTTTTTTTTAAATTTATTTATATTTTTCTAAAATACCTGAAGAAATAGAAAAACAAAACAAAAAATTTATTTTAATTCACAAAATTTGATGAAAGAAAGTATAAAACAAAAGACACGTGAGTTTGCGTTGGGTTTTTATGTAATTTTCTTTAAAAAAACAATTTTTTTTTTTTGTTCAAAAATAAAAAAAGAAAAACGTAAAAACAAGGATTTTTAAACAATTTTATAGCTGTCACTTCTTTTTTAAAATTATTTTTTTTTTTTCATATCCTGTTTTTTATTTTCGTTTAAAACTGCGAACACACACTGTACAAAACAAATAAATTAGTATTTCAATTAAATCAATTTTTTAAAAATCACAACAACAACAATATTAAATCATTAAACAAATTTCTGTTACATACAATTACAACTAAAAAAAAAACAAAAAAAAAACAAGGATTTCATCAGAAAATTTTTGTGTTAATTTTTGTTTTTAAACTCGAAAAACAACAAAAACGTAATCGAACAATTTTTTTAAATAATTCTTTCGTTTTTTATATTCATTCAATATTCATTTTAAAAAAAGAATTTCATTTATTTTTCCAGAAAACCAATTCAATAAATCAAAAAAAAAAAAAGTAATTAACTAACTGTACTAAATTTTTAAACCGTGTTTTCAAAACTCGAAAAAAAAAATAACCCGAAAAATTTGAAAAAAAAAAAACAAAACAAAATTTTATTTTGTAAAGAAAGAAAAATTATGTTATGAAAAATTTCATGTAATTCCGATGAGTATTCCAATTTTCCGTCTGAAAATATAAAAAAATTCTATGAAAGAAAAAAAAAATCAACAACAACAAAATAAGAAAATTTTTCTTTTCAGTATTTTCCATCCACTCCTTATTTTTTTTCCAGTCAGCAATACAGCAGAATTTTTTCTTGTATGCGATTTGAAAAAAAAAAAAATAGAACAGAAAGCTTTTTATGTTTTTTTTTTTCTGCACAAGTACAAAAAAAAAAATAAATTTCACACAAGGAGAAATTTTTCTAAATTTTATTTGTTTTTTTTTTGTCAATTTTTCTGATGATGAAAAAACTATTGATGATGAACGTTCCCTTTTCTTTTTTGTTTCTGGGTACTTTTTCACATAATAAGTTCACCGTTAGTTTATAACTTAAAACTGTAAAAAAAATTTATGTGGTAATGATGACGTTTATAAGGTTATGATGAGTTGTCAAAAGGATAACACACTGTTTTTTTTTTTTGTTGGAACAAACAAACAAAAAATTAAATAATTTCCAAAAAAATGTTGTTTTTCTTTAACCGTTTTGTTTTTTCTCTGAAATATTTTATCCTACTTTTCAATCCATGTTTTTTTTTTTTTGTTTTCCTTTTCACATAACTTTTATCTTTTTGTTTTTGTTAACTTTTTACTGCTGATTTATGTAATCAGAGCGAATACAAAAAAAAAACGAAACTGATGATGTGCTTTGAAATTAAAATAGAATGTCGCTGATTGTTTTTTTTTTTTTTTTTGAATTTTTATTTTCAAGCGAGAAAATACAAACTGTTTACTGTAAATTTTTTTAAATATATAAAATCTTTATTGTTTTTTTTTTTTTTTTAATTTATAAGCGTGTGAAAATATTTTTCTTACGTAATTATTATTTTAAAAAAAGAAGAAATTATTTATTCTATTTTATTAAGCGTTTCAGAAAAAAACAAAAAACACCTTTTTTACACATTAAAATTTATTATTTTTGTTTTTTTTTTTTCAATTTCTTTTTAATTTTTTATTTTTTCTTTTTTAAAAATTTTAACTTATGAACATTTGTACAGAATTTTACGAATTTAAATTTTTGTATTTTTGATTAGAATTTATTTTTTTTTTCAATTAAATAAAATATTAATTTTAATAAATTCTAAAAAAAAAAAATATTTGTTCTATTTAATTTTTCGTTTTTGTAATTTTTCGAATTTTCATGATTACCTAGTTTTCATTTTTTCTCCTTTAAATTACTTTTTAATTTTTTCTACTAAAAAAAAAAATAATAAATTAAGCTTTTCTTTATTTAAATTTTATTCTTGAAAAAAAAAAAAAAGAAAACTATTTCCAGACGCATTCAAAAACGACGAAAGAAAAAAACGAATAAGAACCTTCCTTAAAAACAAGGATCATTTTTTTAATTAATTTGAACAAGAAAAAATTAAAGCAAAGAAAATCCTTGTAAAAATTTCTTTGAATGCGTCTAAAATGAAAATTTTCTTTTTAACAGCAAAAAAAAAAAACAAAAAAAAAAAGAACAGGACAGAAAAAAATTGATTTATTATGCAGTATTTATTTTTAGTCATTTCATTTTGAGTTAGTCATTCAGAAAAAAAAAAAGGATATCAAGAGAAGGAAGAGAAACTAGAAAATTTTTTTATTTGTTTTTTTTTTTTTTTGTTTTTTCACTTTTCTTTATAATTTTTGCATTCCATTGAAAATAATATTTTATTATTTTTATTTATCGTGTTATTTATTTATTTATTTATTTTTTTTTTTTGGTTTTTTGTTCGGTACACAAGCACTTAGAAAATCGTTATTTTATGTTAAGAAAAAATAAATAAAAGTAATTAGGATGACTTTTTATATTTATTTATTTTTTTTTTTTTTCAAAATTATTTTTAAATTTAAAAAATATATATGTATATATTACACACTTTTTTTTTAAAAAAAAGAACCGAATTACAGAAAACTATTTTTATTTTCATGAAAATTTTCCATTTAAAAAATCGAATGAAAAAAAATAATAAAACACTTTTTTTTCAGATTTTTAAAAATTTTTCTTTAGAAAAGAATAAAATTAACATTAGCAACAACAAATAAAATGAAACAACAAAAAAAAACTATGACAAAATTTTATATAGAATTTTTTTTTTTTTTTTACTATATACGAAAAAACATAACACTGACAAAAAAAAAATACAGTGACCCGTTGAATGTAGAATTACACAATAATTTTAGATTGACTCAAATTATTCTCAATTTTTTTTTTCCCTTATGCGTATAAATTTATATACATACATACATGCATATGTATGTATACATCACATATATATAGAATATATGAAAATATATATAACTATATAGATATATTTTTATTCTAAATTTTTCCTCATATACTATATATGTACATATATAAATATATGTATATGTGTATAATGTATATGTATGACACCATATTATTATATATTCTGCTAAATGTAGATATATATTTATATACTCGTATATATGTATGTATATCCAAAATATCGAACGTATGTCTTCTTCTTATTATTTTTCTAAAAGCGCAGTTCTTCATGTTTTTTAATATTTTAACACTTATCTAACTCCTTATGTATATACGTTATTTTTTTCTTTCCTTCACCAAAAAAAAAAAATAATAATTTTTTCTTTTTTCAATATTTCATTTTCAAAAAAAAAAAAAATATCCTTTTTCTTTATAAATTTTTCACACGATTTTTCTTTCTTCCATAAATTTAAAAAACAAAAAAAACTAGAAAATTATTTTAAAATTTTAAAACGAAAAAATAAAACCAAAATTTTAAAAGAAAATTTTCCATAAAATGAATTTTTTATTTTTTCTTTAAACAAAAAAATGTATTAATATATATGTATATATATATATATTTTTTTTAAAGAATATATACCCCCGGATCCGTTCTATTATGTGGCTCGCTTAAACTGCAATCCGTATCAAAAGAAAATTGCTACCAAAGTTTTTAAATTCGCTTTTTCAACATAGAAAGAAAATTTTTTTTTTTTTTTGTTGTTGTTGAAAAAATGGAATTAACTATGGTGTTTTTCCATAAATTGGAAAATTTTGGAAGAATTTTTCATAAAAAAAAAAAAAAGGATAGAAGACACAAGAAATAGAAAAGCTTTCACCACAAAAATTTTGTATTTGTAGTTATACATAAATTGAATGAAAATATATATGTACAAGAAAAACATTATTGTGTATTATTGAGGAATGTATGTGGGTAAATTAGAAGGATATTATTAATAACGGTGTGACCTTTATACCTTATTTCTTGTTTTATATATTTGTGTCCTTTTTTTTATTCATGATATGACTAATAAATGTATACTAATTACAAAATTTATAAAATTTACTGCATTTTTGTTTTAATTATTTTTTCCTTTTAATTTTTTTTTTTTTTTTTTTTTTACTTTGGTCCTTCGATATAAAAATTGCAGAAAAATTCAACAAAATGTAATTGTTAACCTTTGGTAAAACGATAAAAGTAGGAAAAAAAAAGAAGTATAATGAGGATAATAAACAAACTTAATTTTATTACTAACTTCTCCTTTTTTTCAGTTTAAAATCATTTCTCTCAAAAAAAAAACCCTAATTTCAAATTTTAATAAAAAAAAAACTTCATCACGAGAAATTGTGGTCAAAAAATGTTTTCAAAAAATCGGATTTACTTACTTTATAGAAAGTATTGATATGGAAACAGAACTTTCACAATAACTTGAGGTATATCAGTATACATATTTATATTATATATGTACATAACAATAACAAAAACAAACACAATGACAAAACATATAAGAATAATGAACAAAAAAAAAAACAAAATTCAACTTTCACTTTATTCTATTGGAAAAAACATCACCCCTTAAACAGACATTGGAATTATCATGAAATTTATTATTTGTTATTTTTCTGGAATATAATACATAGAATTTTCCATAACGATTATTTTTGAAATTTAAATAAATAAAAAAAAAACTTATAACGTCCGACTAAGAAAATGAAATGTGACAATTTAAAAAATAAAAACAACCATAAACAATAACCGCTATCCTGTTAAAATTTTGCACCTAATAACCAAAAATCTGTCCTTTTTCTGTTCTTGGAGAAGATCCTGTTAAAAACTGTTTCGAAAATTTGCATTTTATTGTTGTATTTCACATGAATTTTATTGGGCGTTTTTAAAAATTATAAAATTTATCAGAGTTTTATTAGCGTTCTTGACTTGTACCAGATCGTTTTTTGATCTTTGTATTGGTCCTTAAAATTATTTTAATTTAATTAAAAGTAAAAATTTATGTATGTGAGTTATTTTAACTCTTTCATGCTCTAAAATCAGGATTTTAATATTATTTAAAAACAAGGACAACAACATAATAAACTCCTTGCACATTTCAAGAATATCAATATGTACTCCAAAGTTCGGTAAATCGTAACGAAGTTTTAATATCTGGATGTTCTTAATTGGATGGCTTACGTATCCTGTCCTAGGGCAATTCTTCACCCTTTTTAAATCCTTTGCTTTAAGACATGTCCGTTTGTTTTATTTTTTTTGTGAATAAAGGAAATTTTATATTCTGTGTAAAATTTTTACTAAGTTAGTTGGTGTAAAATGGCAACTAGACACGATGTGTTATGTTGTGCAATTGTTGGAAGATATTTTAGATAATTAGCTCAAAAACTAAATTTTCAAATTTTTCAAAATTAAAATTTTGAACCTTTATTTTGCTTTTTTAATTTGAAAATCCGATCGTCTGATACAACAAGAAAAACAACAACACCACACAATTTAATTTCACACAACGAATAATTTAAATTTTTACAATTTTACCGATATTTTTAAAGAAAAATAACACAAACTTCTTAATTAACAAATTTTCGCAATTTAAAATCAACGAAATTTTCACAAATTTAGAAAAATAAAATTTTTACTTTGAAAAAGGAAAAACCGCGCGTAAACTGACAAAAGAAAATTGAAAAGCCACCATAATAGAATTTCTAAACGTACAATCAATGTTGCCAAGTCGTATATATTAATTTTTAAAAAATATATACATATTTATATGTATGTACCAGTTTTTACTACTGCCAAGAATATCTTATCAAAATTAATTCGATATTTCTTTAGATAACTTTCAGAGCACTATTTTGAATGTAGTCTACAGAAAACGAATAAATCGAACGCAGTTCATTCTACATAGTTCCAAATTTCTGATAATAATCGTCATCATACCAGAAACTCACAAAAACGATATACGTTACACGTCTTTGTACCATGTTGTACCATCACATTTACCCAAGTTTCAAACCACAATATTTTTATTCAAAAAGAAAACTAATAAGCCAGTAAAAAATGAATTAAAGGAACACAACTTCTACAATGTTTGACATTTCCAAAAATGGATGTGTGAGTGAATTGTGAAATTTTAAAAAAGTGGCACTCGAAAAGAAGTTTTTTTTTGTCTGAAAAAAGTGTTTTTTTTTCAGCATAATTTAAAGGAAAAAATATTAATAATATAAAAAATTATGGACGTTAATTAATTAATATTTATAAAAAAAAAAAAAACAGTTAATAAATATTCTTAAAGGCGAAATAAAGAAAAAAGTGTGACAGAACTGTTAAAGTGATTTTTGAGGCTGTATGCAGCAACATCATCAAAAAAAAAAAAAAAAATTCTTATAATCACGGTGTCTGTCTTCTTCCATTTCATTCACTGATTTAATTAGGAGCTTTTTTTTTCTACTTTGAAAAATTGAAAAAAAAAAACAAAAAATAATTTTCTACGTGATTTTTATAAATTGTAGCATATTTTTAGCCATTTTGTCCAAAGTTTATTGTTGATTGTAGAACGTGATAATTACATTTTTAATTTTCATACATCAGTCAAATTTTCAATATTTAATTAATTATCATCACACATCTTAAATTATGGCTTCAAATTGAAAGAGAAAACAACAAAAATAAAAAATAAATAAATAAATAAATATTTTTATCACACATGAGAAAAAAAGATCATCACAATTATTATCGAATTTTCATTAATATTTTTTTTTTTTCAATAATTTAAATGTAAGTAAAGGAAATTGTATGTGTTGTACAAATTTCTTTTTTTTTTATTTTTTATTATATTTTCCATTTTGCATTTATTGTTTCTTTTTTTTTCTTTCTTTTTTTTTTTTTAAAAAATAGGTAATATCAAAATGAGATTGCTCAGCACTCATGAACACCCACATAATATTGAAAAAAAATCAATTGTATCTCGAAAATAAAAGATTAAAATTCAAATCGATAGATTATACTTTAAAATCAAGTATCTACTCAGCCAGTGCTTTGTAAGCTAAAAATTTATTGAATTGAAGAAAATTATGTAAGCAATTTTATTATGTCCTTTAATTTTACCTTTTAAAGTGCCATATTTTTTCCTTGAAAATAAAAAAAAAATGTTAAGAGGCTAATTGTAATTTTGTTTTGTTTTGTTTTTTTTTTTTCTTCTAAAAAAAGATAAACATTCATATGACAAAGTTTAATAGTCGACCGCCACCCCCAATAATGGCACCACAGCATAATTCAACAAATCCTCAACAGCATCAACAACAACAACAGCAGCAGCAACAGAATTCTACATTTGTTGAAAAATTAATGATTGGCTTAGATCATGCACCACCAACATTTAATTTACGTGAACAGGTTATCGGTGCTGGTGGAGCAAATTTAAATTATATTAGAAATGAAACAGGTAGTTAATTGAAATTTTCAAGAAAAAAAGCAAATTTTAACTTTAATATATATATTTTTTTTAATTTACAGGTGCTATTGCAACATTAAGAGGTCGAGGATCAATGTTTGTTGATCCAATTTTAGGTTTGGAATCACCTGAACCACTTCATTTATACATTGAACATGCACGTTTTGAAGGATTACAAGCAGCTAAACAATTAGCAAAAAATTTAATTGAAACTTTACAACAAGAATTAGCACATTTTCAACAAATAAGTCAAAATAATCAAAATGTTCCATTCTCATCGGCATCAACTGGACAAACAATTATGCAACAAGCACAAAATGTCCCTCAAATTAATGTACCACCTCCATCACTTTTAGCTGTTCCACCTCCAATGATTCAACAGAATACAATTGATACACAACCCAGTCAACCAACAATTGTTCAACAGAATTTTATTCATCAAAATCCACCACCAACTCTTGGAGGACCACCTCAAACGGTGCAATCACAACCACAAACAATAATTCATCAACAGATTATACCTCAAACTGTACCCATACAACTTCAACAGGGCAACATGGTTATTCAACAACCGGTTCAACAGCCACCTGCTATTGCAAATGTAAATATTCCTCCACCTGGAATTCCAATTCCAATTAAAACTGGACAAATTGTTCAATTCCAACAACCACCTCCTCCACCAGGAACACATTTAACACAACCGCCTCCAAATCTTCAATTACAGCACTCACAACCAGCTCAGACTACACAAATTGTGCTTAATCATCCTCAGAATTATCAATATCAATATATTCAGCAACCGGTTCAAACCAATGACACACAAATTCAACGTAAGAATTTCTTATCATGATAATTTTAGTTTTTTTTATTTTTCAATTTTTTTATTTTTACTTTTCAGCAAATCAAGTGACTATTCAGCACATTTATCAACCACAGCAACAAATTCAAGGCATTGTTCAACAGACTTCTCAGTCACAAGGTCAGACTTTTGATCAATTCCAACATGTCAGACCTCAGCAATTCCAAGCTGCTCCCCCGCAACAATACATAACTGTTCAAGGAAGCACCGCATACATGGTTCCACCGCCAACAATAATTCAACAACAACAAGCAACTTCACAACCCGGAACACAGCCAACTGTTCAAACGATAGCTTCTTCGAATTCCAATATAATATTTCAACCTCCACCACATCTACAACAAGTTCAAATGCAAGTCCAACCAGCAACAATATCCGTTCAGAACATTCAACAACAGTTACCACCAACATCTATTTCTTCTCAAGAACAAGCAAATCAAGTAACTAATTCAGATGAAAACCGTACTTCACCTACATTGAAGGATGAAATCAAATCAGGATCAGATAACGGAGATAACAGTTCAGATCAGAAGAGCCCTGATATAAAACATGAAAGTGATTCACATTCGACAGCTACAGAAAGTAATGGCGATTCATCAAGTCAACAATCATCTGCAAACAATACAACTTCAATTGCAATGACTGTACCTCCACCCACATTACAAAATATTACAATTAGGCCACCACCACCTACTCCACAGCAACAACAACAACAACAACAGATGGCAACTACAATTACTCTTCCTGCAACGCAAGTACCACCACCAATTATGGCAGTTCCTCCGCCAATGCAGCATTTCGTCGGTAACACTCTCATCACAACACATCCTCAAACGCAAACTCACACAAATCAAATTTACAACCAAGTTCAAGTACCCGTTTCAATTCAACAAATTCAGCCAGCTACACAACAAATTCATGTTTCAACTCCAAACGGACAGCATTTCTTAGTAAATGCCACACCTCAGTGGCCTACAGCAAGTCAACAAGCAACAAGCACCCAAATCGGTCAGCCTCAACAAATGCAACAAATTCAATCTAACGGAACTATACAAAATGTTCAAATTACAACTCATCAAATTGCAAATACATCGGAATTTCGTACATTACCACCTGCAGGACCCGGTTCTACACAATCAGCTACCCAACAAGTTATGACATTCAATCCTCATGTTCAGGTTCAATTACAACCACAAATGATACAACAAGTTTCATCATCACAACATATTGAGCATGCACAATTGATTGGTGGTCAAATAACTGTACCACCTCCAACACAACAATTCAATATTGTTCAAACGCAACCACCAAATATTCAAATGGCTACACAGAATCAATATCAACAGCAACAAACAACTTTTATGACTCCATTACAACAACAAATAAAAGCACCACCACCTCCAGTAAGTTTGTTTGTTTTTTTTTTTTTCTTTTTTTTCGATTTTCAATTGAATCATTTTTGAATACGAAATTTTGAAATTTTTTTCTTTGTTTCTTTTTTAAATTTTTTTAGTTTAATGAACAAGGACTTCGAACTGCCGGACAGAAAAGGAAATTTGAAGAGGATGATACAAATGGTTCATTAAATCATCAACCAAGAGTTGGAATGGGGTAAGATTTTAACTCTTAGTTAATAATTTTTATAAATTTTAGTTTAATGTAAATTTAAGAGAAATTAATGAAAAGGAAAATAATTTATTTAAAAAAAGAAAAAGCAAAATGTTAGACGAAATAAAAAAAAATAATTTTTAATATGTTTCGTCGACGTTGAATCTAATTCTTTACAAATCCAAGGAAAATTATGTGCATGCAAATTATTTTACTATGTACGTATTTTTTTTCCTAGTTTGCTAAATGAAAATTGACCAAAAGGATAAAACATTTTTAATTTTTAATTCAAAAGGACTTCAATGAACATTTGATTGAATTTTTCAAAAACACGCTTGCTCATTGACTAAAAATTGAATTTTAACTTATTTTACAAATTGGATTCAGGAAATACTACATTCAATTTTCAGTCCCAATCTAGATCAATGTTCTTTAAAATGAAAGCAATTTACTTTTCTTTTTTTTTTCAACCCTAAACCAAATCAAAAAAAAAAAGTATCTACGTATTTCCATCTTTAAAAATGTTGATTCACCAATAATCAGGTAAGTATTAAAATCAAAAATAGCTAATTTTCATTGAATTCTGTTAATTATGAAGCACATTACCAAAAAAAAAAATTGATACCTCGTAATTGTAAGAAAAAATAAAAACAAAGCTTTTTTTAACGCAAAAATTTTCTCAATTACGATGCATCACGCATTGTAAAGAATTAGATTCATAATTAATTTATTAATAATTTTAAAAAAATAACGCCTTTAGATTAAGTTATACAAAAAATAAAATTTATAAAAGTTAAAGTTTCATTATAAGCTTCTCATTTTTGGAAAGAGATAAAAAATTTAGAAAGAGGTAATTTAAAAAATTTTAAAAAAAAGCAAAAAAAAAAAAAAACAAAACAAAAATAAATTTAAAAACGATAAGGGTGGTGATGGTGCGTATAGCTTGTTTCGAATTATTTCAACAACAAAAAAAAAAAAACGCCAAATCTAAATACTTGCGTCGAATCCATGTTGAAATTTTGTAAAAATTCGGTTGAAGTTGAAGCAATCCAAACGAAAATTTCACAATTTAAGGTTGAAGTTTTGAAAGTTTACAAATTTAAAGTTGGAATGAGAAAGTATGTTCCACATTTTCATCCGCTGAAATTCCACATGAAAACATTGCAAAATTGTTGACAAAAAATTACTTTGTGAGAATAGTTGGCAACTTTATGGAATAAGTATTCTGATTTGGCACTTATTCGATCTTCTTTTGACTAAATTTGAAATTTAGCTTTAAGAAATCGAATACAAAAAGTCGAAACAATGTTATTTTATTTTTTTAGTCTTAAAATAGGAGGGAATTTTTAGAAAAGAAGGGGAAATCAATTATTACGATTTAAATTTAACATAAAATTATTTTTAGTTCAATTTTTTTCTTTCTTTATTCTTTTTTTTCTCTTTTTTTTTTTTTTTTGTAAAAAAAAAGTAAAAATTTGAAAAAAAAAAATATTAAAAAAAAAAAATTTAGTTTGTAAGCTTACATAAATTTTCTAAAACATCATTAACATTTCCAGATTTCTGATTTACAAAGAGCGAAAAAACAAAAAATCTAAAATGCAGTTTCTTCTACACATTGTTTTTGTTGTTTTTTTTTTTTTTGTTTTTTTTTCATGGGAGAATAGAATCCAGTTTACAATATTTTATCCACACAATTCACAAACAATTTATATTTATCATGTCAATTAAAAGCAAATGTAGCTTTGAATAATCAAATTTTTTTTTTTTTTAATCTAAATTCTCTAAAAGGAACAAAACCGAAAAAATAAAAGATCATAAAAGCCAAATATTTTTTTTAAAGCTCAATTATTTTATGAGCACTAACTTAAGATGTTCACATTTTCGAATTATTTTATTTTAAATTTTATACTTAAAGTTATTTCGAAGTTTCCATAAAAATTTCTTCACAAATAATAATAAGTAAAATAGCTAACATTTGATTTCTCTTAAGCATTTCTCACAGATGGTCCATTTGTTTTTGTTTTTCTTTAAAAAAAAAAAACAATTTTTTTATTTCATTTTTTTTTTTCTTTAAATATTTTTTGGTTTTTTATTTTTATTTTTTTTTTTCTGTTTTATTTTACTAAATCTTAGGAATAAAATTTTTTTTTTTTTTTTAATAAATTAAATAAATTAAATTTTCAAATAATTTTATGTATAGTTTAAAAATAATTTAAAAAAAATAAAACAATCACATATGAATAATTAATTTATTATTAGATTAGAAAAAATAAAAAAATAAAAAAATAATATTATTTGATGTTAAAGAAAAAATTTTGAAAATTAATAAAAAGCAGGGATCTAAATCGTCATCAACATCAACAACAGCAGCACACAATACAATCTTCACAAGCATCATCAAATTTGAATCAAAATAATAATGGTGGAAATTTAACAACAACAAATAATATCAACACTGGTGGTGGCTCAGGTATTGTATAATTTATTTGAAAAAAAAAAAAAAAAAAAATGAAAAATGAAAAATAAATTATATATACTCCCCCTACTCTTTTTTTTTTTTTTTTTTTGTGTAATAAATTTTATCTAAAAACATTTTTTTTTCTTCATTAAATTGAAAGAAGAAGAACAGAAAAAAATAAAATGAAAATTTTTTAGATATAAAATTGATTTTATTTTGAAATTATTGTCTTTAGGATTTTTAAAACAAAAATTTTCCTTCAGTAATTTTAGTTGATAAGTAAAAATCTATGTTAATTTTATTTAAGGTAACTAATACAATTATTGATTTCTAACGGGATTAGTACGGCTATAAAAGATTTTATGTTTGTAAGACAGCTTATTGCTGGGATGTGGATATCAAGACATGTTTATTTGAAAAGTAAACCCATGATAAGGTGCACAATATCTCGTAAACGAAGAATTATGCGGATTGTTAACTGTTAAAATTCATGCCTTGGTTTTTGTAACCGCTTTAAAAATTTTTTAAGAGGTCCATTCTTGTATCAGTTACCCTTGAAAAAATGCCTTGGTTTTTAATAAAATTATCAAGTTTATTTGAAAAATTTTATTATAGATTTTTAAAATAAAAACAAATGTCCTTTTTTTTTAATTGAAAGATACGAAGATTTTTTCAAAAGTTGTGATCTGAAACAAAACATCGAGAAGATTTTTTTTAATGTGTATTCCCTTTATTTATTTTTTTTTTTTTGCGAGTTTACACTTTTTGTCATCTTACTTATTTCTTTAAAAAAAATCAACCTTTACTTTTGAAACAAATCTTCGTATTCAAAATTCAGATTATTTTTTTATGATAAGATACATTTTCAGATTTTTTTAATATAAAATTTAAATTTTAATATGAAGCAGATTTTTTTTTTTTTTTTTTAAGATTCACTGGATCACGGAATTTACAGTCGACTGATAGCTTTTTAAGAAAAAAAAAAAACAAAATATTCTAAATTATTTTAGTTTAAAAAAAAATATAATAAATTTTCAGCTTTTTATGGAGCATCCCTGTCTGAATTTTGTAAATATATATTTTAATTTTTAGATACAAAAGCTCAAGTATACAAGGTCGTCAAACAACGGAGGAGAATCTTTGTAAACTGGCACATATTTTCGAAAATTTTTTATGATTACTTTTTAAGAAAAATTAACAAAAAAACATTTTTTTAAGCTTTGAAAAATTACATTTTTTTTTTCTATTTTTAATTTAATTTAATTTAGTATTTATACTTTATTATTTTGCCTCTTTTTTTGTTTTTTTTTTCCCGTTGGAGTGTTAGTACAAAAAAATCATATTTGAAAATTTACAGTTAAGTCGTTATTTTTTTTTAGAAAAAAACGTTGGTATTTTGAATGAAAAATAATTTTTGTACTATCACAAAAAAAAACTATATTGATTTTTAAGAAAAATTTGATTTAATAAAATATACGCAAAAATTTTTCAGGAAGGTGCAAAATGATGTCATCAAAGGAAAATGTCTCAACTTCTCTTTTGGATTGAAGAATTTTTTAATAATTATTTTTTTTATATATAAAACACATTTAAAAATGTTTCAGGCGCTTTTGATCTTAAAAATAATAGCAATTTTCGGGGTGGACTCAAAATATTTTCAATTTTATTTTTAATTAGAAAACAAAGTTTCAGCGTTAAAACCCTTCTGCCTTGGAGAAAGCAAATATTTTGAAAAAATAATCATAATTTTTTTGTTTGCAGCGTGAAATCACTTTTAAAAAAAAATTTTTTAATTAGTTTAGAATTTGAAAATAATCAAAAAGATAATTCATAACTGTTGTTTATTTTTCAGATTTTTACATTTAAAAAAAAAAAAATACTTTTTGTTCCCTTTTTTTTTTTCAAATTTCGGAATAACATTCGGAATCCTTTTTTAACAAATATCAACTTTTTCTCTCATTATTTTAACAGATGAAATATCTAGCGGTCAAAAATCTCAATCGGATGGACAACAACAACAACAGCATCAGCAAATGCAATCTTTAATTGGTGCACCGCCACCACCACCTCCACTTAATTCGCAGCAGCAGCAACAACAACAGCAACATCAACAACAAAATTCACAATTCTATCAAGATAATCGTTCTTTCTTCCATCGTGATATGAATGATAGTTTCGGAGATGGTCCATTACAACAACCTCCACCACCACCACCACCAACAAGACCACCACAATTTGATAGCCTTTCAGGTAATATGGGTGGAAATGGTGGTGGTATTGGTGGCGGCGTCGGTGGAAATGGAACTGGAAATTTAACACATGGAATGCGTGGTGGTCCAAGATTTCATCATAATATGTGTAGTGGAGGAGGTAATGGTGGTCATCCTCAAGGATTTTCTGGAATGAGACCTCCTCATCATGGTGGCGGTGGAGGAGGAGGAGGAGGAGGAAGTGGTAGTGGAAATTTGCAAGATAATGGTATGATAAATTCAGGAAATTTTCAAATGCATCGAATTAATTTTGGCCCTCCACCTCCACCGCCACCATATCGTGGTGGTGAAGGTCTACCACCAAATATGAGTGGAGGATACGGTCCACCACCACCTCCTCGTTTTAGAGGACAATGGTAGTGCCGTTAAAATATGTGAAAAATGAAATGAAAGGAATTTTTTTTTTTTTAAGGAAATAAACAAAAGAATGAAATGTGGCTATGAATTTTAATGAATTGAAATTTTTCCAAATGTTTTTTTATATATATATAAATATTGATTAGGAATAATTGTCTCTGAAAATTTCTATTTTAAGTAAAAGATACATATGTATAAATATTTTATCAGTGTGAGTATTTTTAAAATTCATATTTTATTATTTTATGAAAAAAAAGAAAAAAAATTTAATTTAAATTAAAGTTTGTTTGTTTTTTTTCCATTTGATCGAAATTATTTTTAAATTATGAAAAAAAAAAAAAAAGAAGAAAAAAGAAAATTAAAATAAAATGTTTGCGCTGTGAAAATAAAAGATTGTAAATAAAATTAAAAAAAAAAAAAAGAATTTCATTACAGAATTAAGAAACATTTTAAAAATATTTAAAATAGAAAAACAAAAAACAAAATAAAAAGTTAATTTTATATTTAAAAAAAAAAAATAAATAAAAATCTTATCTATTTTATTTTTGTAGATTAGATTTTAAGCTTAATAATCTTACGTAGTTCAATTACTAATTATTTTTTTTTTCTCGTTTGTTTGATTATATATTTAAAAACAAAAAAAAAATTATATATATTGAAAAGATGTAGTTTGAAATTTAAAAAAAATAATAAATAATTTAAAAGAAAAAAATAGCTTTTTCATTAACCACAATTTCGACAATTAACGATTAAATGACCATTTCAGAGATGCAATTTCCCATGAAACTCTATCCAGTGGTATTACAATCCTCATCCTTATGCTCATAGTCGTAGTCGGTAATCATGTGAGTCGACATTCACAAAATCGATATAGTGACAGTCGTGGTGTTTTCGATGCCGTGATACACAATAAAGCATACAAAGGTTTTAAAGCATCACTGCATTTTCGAAAACACAGTCGATTCTCGTCGACAAGTATCAATTATTGTTGAGAGTGATAATGATGCGACATTTTATCGAATTAGGTGACAATTTAAGTCTGCATTTAAGGGGATAACGAGTACTGTTAAAAAAACTGAAGAAAATGAACAACGAAGAAGTTTAATTTGAGCTTTTCAATTTTTTCAAAAAAAAATGAGAAAAATTCAAGTAGATTGCCGTTGCCACTTCACATGATTATCATAGCAAAGAAAGGATAAAACGACAGCGATTTCGAGAGCTAGAATTGATTCGACTAATTGGTCAGTTTGTCTTTTAACTTCAGCAGTTAATAACCTACTATGGATTTTCTTCAACCTAGCGAACTAAATCTTACAATCGTTACAAAGTGTAACATCAGAAAGGGTTCAGATATATGTTTGAAGAAGCTATCAACGTCCAACCCCCTTTAAGACGATGAAATCACCTTATAGTCAAAATAATAAAAGTTGAGGTTTCGTATTATACTAGAAAAACATGCGCAGAAAAAAAAAATACCATGTAAAACATGCACGAAAAAACCTCAACTTTTATTATTTTGACTATATTTCATTTATCTTTCCAAAGTGAATTAAAAACATATCACCTCTTAAAACCGAAGTAGGACATGATAGGGAATGTAGAAGTGAAAGGCTTCATTTCCGATTATAGATACGGATCTACCATTCGAAACACTGGACTTTCCTTTATAGTTCCGCTAGAAAAAATGAAGAAACCGACAAAAAATGAGTACTATCCATCCATCCTCGAATCTTCTCCCTTATTTCTCTTACACAGGAAATAAAAAACACAAAAAAAAAATATATATATACCTTTTCAATTCAAATATTGAACTTTATTATTAATTTTTTCTTTAATTTTTCTTTTAACACAGTTTGGTTTTTTCAAGAAGAAAAAAAAAAAAACGATTTAAAAAAAAGATCTAATAATTATTTAATTTCAATTAATTTCATGAATTCATGAAATATTTATTATTTTAAATTATTGATTAAAAAAAAACAACACTAGTCTACAATTTTTCTTTTTGTTTTTGCTATCACTTAATAATTATAATTCGTTAAAAGTTCATTATGAAAATTTAATTTATTAATTAATTTTCCTATTATATACTTACTACAAGTTTATTCTAAATTTTTAATTATTATTAAAAAAAAAAAAATTGTTTGTTTCCTTATTTTTTTATTTTTTATTTTTTATTTATTTTTTTTTGCAATTAAAAATATGACAAAGTTAATGTGGAATTATGTTTAAAAGAAAAATAAAAAATTTTAAATATTTGATTATTTTATTTTTTTAGTTAAACTTATTTATAACGGAAATAACACAAGAAATCACGAATAGAGAATGAATAAAAGTTTTCTCAAATAACAAAAAAAAAATTAGAAAAAAAAAGACAAATACCTCAATTCTTCACTTTTTTTTTTTTTTTTGTATTTTTGGATAAAATTTGTTGATTTGTAAAAACTCCGTGTTCCCGCCAAAACAAGATATTGATGTTCCATTGTTGTGAAGAAAAAAAAACCAAAAATGTTTTTTTTTTTTTTTTGTTTGTTTGAGTTTGTTTTGTGGTACAATTTCCAGATGAATCTCTGTAAAAATTATTCAAAAAAATTTCATAGGACAGGTGGTTTTTTATATGCAAAACAAAAAAAAAAAGTAATTTTGTCATTCATCGAACAAAAACAAAAAAAAAAACAAAGAAATGTTTTCTAATGATCCAATAAAAAAAAAAATTTTTTTTCTCTACTTTATGGTTTGTTTTTCCTTGTATGAAAGTTTTTTTTTTTTTTTTTTTATTTAGAAATTAGTGAAAAAGTGAAATTAAATTGGAGAGGAAAGGAATTGAATTTTTTTTTTAATCAAATTTTTATATGTCATAGAAATTTCATACAGGAAATAAATTATGAAAATGATTCTATTGGAATTTAACCTTTTTAGTGTGAAATCAGATAAATATTTTTTATTTTTGAAAACCCATTTTCAATTTTTGAAATATTTAATAATTTTTTTCGCTTAGGAAAAAAAAACAGTTACATTTATAACTGTTATTTTTTTTTGAATACCCGAATGGTGTGCAGTTTTAAATAATTTTTTTTATTTTTTCACTCACAAAATATCTTGATATTGATCCGCATTTATTGTGTATTGCACACATTTTATTTTTATTTTTTTCAAATTTGTGCAACACAAGCGAGCACATTTTATTTTTAAATTTGTGTCACACCAACGAGTACATTTTCAATAGTGTTGTCACATTTCTTATGATTAGTTGATAATTCAATTGAATTTATTTATTTTACTTTTAAAATTGCACAAAAATTTGGCAACAAACCGAAATTAATTCCCTACAAATATGCAATTTTATTGGAAAAAAATTACCATCCACAAATTTTGAATCATAAAAATTCATCAAAAAGAAAATGTAAAAAAATTACATTTTAAAGAAATTCTTTCATTTATTTCTTAAAAGAAAATTTTATTAAAAAAAAAAAAATAATAATAAAAAAGTTACTCTGCCCAAAGTTGTTTCTTATTTCCTCCCCTTTTTCCCTCAACATTCTGTAGAAATTTTTTTTTGGGTATTTTAATTATTCAACCAAATCCGTTATATACTTTTTTTTAGTTTTCTTAAAACATTGAAGAAAAAAAAAAAAAGATGATGATATTCATCAGAGTATAGAGAGTTAAAAAGAAGGTCAAATTATTGTTATTCAATCAATTAATTACCTTTATCCAAGCCACATAGGTTTTTTATATATATATATGATAACGGTTTACTTTATCAGTAGTATCACCTCTAAAAAAAAATTGTTTGTTTTTTCTTAAACAAAATTTATCTAAAACAAATGCTGACCAAAAGTAAAATTGACCTTATAAAAAGTTTTTTTTTTTTTTTAATTATAGAAAAACATAAAATAAAAAAAAATTAAAAAGAAAAAGAAAAAAAAAACAAAACAATAATTAAAAAGTACCTCATAACGGTGTATGCTGTTTTTCTAAAAACGTTCTAGTTTTTGTAGTAGTTTTGTCCTTTTCAAGGCCTTTGAATTTACTTTTGTTTTTTATCTCTTGTAATTTGAAAATTATTTTTCAATACTTTTTTTTTTATTTAAAAATTATAAAATTATTTTCTTAAACAACAACAAAAATATAATAGAATACCTTTTTTCTTTATTTTTTTTTTTTTTAGAAACCAATTTTGTTTTGGAGAAGAGAAAACGTAAAGTAGCAGGAATCATGCCACTGCATCCCCCATTAGACAACACATTATCTAGGACACAGAATTTTGTTTGTTTGGAACTACATACTTTGCTCTAAACACCTGTCAAAAACCTTTTTTTTTTTTTGTTGCTTTTTTTTTTTTTTTTGTTAAATTAAATGAATTATAGGAAAATTGAAGTAAATTTTTACAATTAAAAATATTTGTATACTTCAATTCTCCACTAATTTATTTAATTATTTATTTTTTTATTGAAAGAGAACTCTTAAGTTAAACACTAACCTGGTTTATTTTTTTTTGGGAAAGTTAAATGCTAAAAAATGCACATTTTGAATGATAACCAGAAGTAGAATAAGAAGAAAATAAAATTTTTTTGTGAGCTTTTTTTTCTTTTAATTAAAAAAACGAAAAAAAAAAAACAAGTACCTCAAATAATCTCAAATATTTATGTGAGAGTGTGGCTATTGTACACTGTGGCTTTGCCTAATCAGACCCATTTAAGCCCCATATATTGGATAGATTATATTTTTCACAAGAATCATCGTTACACACATGAGATAGAATCGAATGTGATGTTTCAAAATATCGAGCGTTTTCGTGTTTTCGAATACTGTTATGCTGTTTAGAAGAGAACAATAACTCACCTTGTGTTATTTGCTACATTTTTTTTTTGTTCTATTTTCGGTACCTCAAATATTTTGTAGAATAATAAAACATTGTTGAATATTTTTAAAATTTTAAAAAAAGGAGATCCTGATGACTAATCTCAGTTTAAATTTTAACGTCGACTACGACTCCTTGAGCGACTTCGACGTCTAGAATCTTTGGAACGTTCATCTGAAATTAGATTATTTTTCTTTAAATTCGAATTTGTACATATTTAAAAAAAAAGTTTTTAAACTTACCACGTCTGTGACGGTCACGGTCTCTTTCCCGTTCTCGGACCTGCTCACGATCTCTTCCACTGCCACCACGACGATCATCTGAATTTCGACGATCTTTATCTCTATCACTTCGATGCCTATCCTTTTCACGACGATCACGATCTCTTGAAAAGCTCCTTGCTTTTCGATCAAGTTCAGTTCTAATTTTAAAAAAAAGAAAATTGTGAAATTAAGACATTCCCAAAACTGTGTATATTAGTTTACTTTGATCTACGTTCACGTTCGCGATCACGTTCACGATCCCGATCACGTTCTCTGTCTCTATCCCTATCTCTATCTCGACGACGATCAAAACCATTTTCAGTCCTTGCTTTTCTTTCATCTTCACGACGTTTTTCTTCTTCCTCTCTTTCTTTTTGTCGTTTTTCATGTAACTCATCGACAGCTTTACGTAATTTTGAATAGCCAAGATGTTGTTTTCCAGTAAGATGATCTTCGATACGTTGCTGAGCATCACCTACAATCAAAAATGCACCACAAACTTCACACACTTCCATTTGTTTTTCCTGAGCTGAATTCAAATCTGTCGCCCAACTTGGTACACCAGTTGTATTATTTCCAGTTGGTAGAAGTGGATTTGTTCCATTATCATGTTGTTTTATTAATGCTTCCTTTTCCTCTTTAAGTTGTTCACATAGTGTCGTTAGACCCTGTGGACAAAAAAAAATTTTTTTTAATCGATAATCAATAAAAAAAAAACAGTTATAAAAGAAAAAGAAAAAAATACATAGGACAAAATATAATGCTGATTACCTGCGCTTGATCCACATCTCCTCTATGTCCTGCTTCTTCAGCTTCATTTAATAACTTTTTTATTCTAGCATTTAAAGTATTTAATTGTTCTTGAAATTTCGATACATAAACTGGTGTAGTTGCACCTTCACCTTTATTCATTAATAATAAACGTTGTCGTCCTTTTTGTATTTTACGATCAACTTCATTTATCATATTATTACAAAATCTTAAAAAATCATCTTCATATTGTCTTTTCCTTACACCCGGTCTAGCTGTTTCATACATTCTTTTCGCTTCATCATCATGTAATTTAGGACATAGTCCAAGATCTGCTCTTGTATTGACAAACAAATCATGTGGACAAAATTTCACCAAATAATATTGACAAAACTATTAAGAAAAAGTTTGTTTTTGCAAAAAAAAAAAGTTTATCAAAATGTGATCTTAATCATGTTAAAAAAAAAATTAAGCTGTACCTCTGGATCATCCCAATTAACTTTTTTCACTTTTGCTGTTGTTGGATCTAAATCACGATTTCTACCCATTAATTCATCAAGTAAAGCACGAGCTGTATCAACCATTTTTTTTTGTTTTTCACAATTTTTCACTTCTTCACAAGAAATTAAAAGAAAATTTATTGCAAAAAAAAACCTAACAATTCCCTCCACACTTTATCAACGTTTTTAGAATAAGCAAAATGGCAGAAGAAAAATGACACTCAATGTCGGTATACATGGCTGATAATCAATACTTGTTCAAATACGATTAGAATTAATTTCATTTAAATCGTCTTTGAATTTATATTGGTTTGTACGCTAGTCAGAAATTTCGAATTTCGACATTTAAATTGTTAAATTTTGTATTAATTAGTAAAAAAAAATAAGTAATTTATAAAATTCAAGGCTCTAAAACCGTTATTTGGTCTTTATTTCTCTCAACATCAGCTCAATCATTTTCCTCATGTTTAAATCCTAG
This sequence comes from Bombylius discolor, assembly GCA_939192795.1. Lineage (NCBI taxonomy): Eukaryota > Metazoa > Arthropoda > Insecta > Diptera > Bombyliidae > Bombylius > Bombylius discolor. The sequence continues at coordinate 7,036,642 of OW584240.1, read as the reverse complement.
TTCAGTTTTAAATTTTATATCAACAGAAACTTGTCTTAAATACCTCATGCGCACGCGTTAAGAATCATCCATCAAAAATTTAGGATTCATTCAGGTATTTCAGAATCAGAACGGACGGAACCAAAGGAATTCTAAATAAATTCATCAAAAAAAATGGTTTTTTTAAGTAACTTTCTCCTTAAGAAAGCCAAAAGCAAGTAAGAACTGTTAATTAAAATAAAAATTATCCATATAATTCATCAATTTCGTCTCTTTTAACAGGAGAATCATGGTTTTAATGGAAAGTATAGTGAGTGGTCATCAATTCACACAGATGCGAGATCGTTTAGCCGACAAATTAGAACTTATTCGTTTTGATCCATACAGTAATTACTTTAAAATTCTTCTTTTCTTTTAAGCTTTTGAATAAATTCATAAATTTTATTTTGCAGTTCAAACAAATTCAATTTATAGAGAACGTAAAAAGATTCGCAGTGCAAAATCTTAGAAGACCAATTTTTTTATACAAACGATGTACATAGAATTATGTTATTGATTAATAAATATTTAAGTAGTTTTTGAAATTCATGATCATGTTTGTTTTTACTTTTCAAAAATGTTCTAAAATCTGTGATTTGTAAGTAACATTGAATGGAAATCTACGATTTTAAGTGGAATCGAGAATTTCGAAAAACATCTACTCTGTTAATGGGATGCTTTGACAGCCTTTGAAGATAATTTCTGAACTACAGTTCATGCTATAAAATTGTGTATACGAAAGAAAAGAAATAGGAATTCCTTAAAACATATAACAAGGGAATCCTTATTCTTGGTAAGTCGATCTACAAAGAAAGCTTGATTTGAAAATGTCTTCAAAGGCTGTGAAATTCTGGTAACAAAAGCAAAATTATCTATTATAAGCACCTATGAGTATTATTTTTATGCAACAAATCATTCCAGCTAATTTTTCCAAATTTCTGTTGAATAGACTTCAATTCAATTTTGCTTGGTCATTTTTACATATACGTTTTGTTTTCACCTAGAATTTATTAAAAAATTTTAGGTTCTTTACTACGAAATAAATCGCCAATATTAATGTGATTAATTCAAATTCTTTGGATGCTATTAAGATGCAACAATTTTTGTATTGCAATTTTGGCTTTAAAAATACTTCAATAGGAATTGGTCGGTCAGTTGAGTTTAATGAGAATGCTTTGTGGCTTACTGTGAGGTCTTTGCAAACAGTTGTGGAAAGAAGAATGAACGGTTATTGGTCAATAATTCAATGTTTAGTTGTGTTTTCCGAAAATGCAGTGATGCTGTCATAATACACAATTCAGCCTAAAACATTTATACGTTAAATTGTGTACACAGCATCACTGCATTTTCGAAAACACCGGAAGTTTCAAACTCCGGACTTGAACCGGTTTTTAACCGTCTTACAACGGCAAATAAAATGGTCTAGAAGTTAGCCATCTTTTATGTTGTTTTTGCTAAAATTTAGCTTAAAATCACCAATTTTTTGTTACCAAGTAATGTTTTTTTTTTATTACAAAAGCAAAAACTTAACAATTCTTTTGGTGCAACACAGCCCTAGACATAAGAGTTCAAAGTTGAGAAGTAACATATTTTTCATACAAAGACTTTTCAACTTTTAACTCCTTTATTTCGGCCTTTGATGGACCCATTTGAGTCAAATAAAAAGCAATAAGTCAGAAAATAGTTCAAGAATTGAAATGCACACTTTTTTCAAGGATCAGGGTACGAGTTTATAAGGGCGCCATATAAAGGAAAAAATGATGTTTTGCGAAAAAATGACTTGCTTTAAATTTTACCCTATAACTTTTTCCCTAGTAAACGGATTTTTACCGTTCCAAATTCATATGATATAAGATCCTTTAGGGAATATCCTGGCCAAATTTCATCTTGCTATTCCTACGAAAACATAGTTTTCTAAAGAGTCAAAAAATGTAACATTTTGATACTTAAAATTGATTCGATGAAGTTTTATGTTTGGCGCCCTATAACTCGGTGGATGTTGCAAAGATCTCTTTGGTGTTTTCTAGAAAATTACGAGTAGAATACTGTGCAGAAATTTCAAGTCAATCGGTTTACACTTTTCCGAGATATTCAACTTTGAAAACGGATTTTTGACGAAAACGGTCTAAAAAAGAATGAAGTGTTAAAAAACAGATGAAATAAAAATATGCAACATTAAAAACAGTTATGGAAATTCCCCAATTTTGTGAAATAAGCAAAAAATGTTTCAGAAAACTTTAATCCGTTTTCTTCTTCTTCTTTCTCTTTTAAGTTCTTCTTTTCTTTGTAAAGTCTTTAATATCTTTTTAGTAATTTTTTATCTTTAAATATGAGTCACAACATATGTATATATACTATGTACATACATAGTATATGTGAGTATTCCTGTACTGCATTTTTTGTGATGGCACATTCTAACAAGGGATTCTTGCTATTGTAACTTCTAAGATTGACAAAGAATAGATGTTAAAGATAACATAGTCATCTATGCCCGTTCCGAACAATTATTAGCATCCTTTTCCAGCATTAAAATCGACACGATTCTTTTTGCTCCATTAAAAATGTCGGGGGGATGGCTATAACAAATTACACTGGTCATAAAACAAATCATATGATAAATCGTATAGTGCAAATTTAGAAAAGTAAATTGAAAACTCGAATTAAAAAAAAAATATTAGGTAATGAGAAAATATGGATTGTGCATTTTGTACACAAACTGTACATATTAGTTAAATACTTTCTGATTGAATGCACAGAAAGCATTTCAAAAAAGTGTAAAGTACGAGTATCTTTAAAAGTTGTCGATCTCAACTCAAGCAAAATCAATCGTCTCATTTCGGTTTAGCGATATCTTTGAAAGCAACAAATTTACAAACGTATATTTTTTTCAAATTACCAAAAAAAAAAACAAAAATTTTGAATCTATGAGAAAAAACACAGAATAAGTAAACAATTACAAACCAATTGTTTCAATAAAAGTATTTCTTTGTGTTTTTTTATTTTTTTTATTAAAAATTTTTATAATTCTGCGAATAAGTAACAGTTTTTTTTTTGTAGTCATGTGCGTAGTCCTTAAAAGTCTTTAAAATATTGTTGATTATATGTATATACAATTTTATAACAAAAGAAAACAATTAGTCAGGAAAAAATTTACAGTTTCAATTAAAGATCTGCTACACATGTGTTTTTTTTCAATTGTTTTTCAAATGTAAATACTTGAAAATGTGGTGGATACAAGGTGACTTTAGTTTTACTTTGTTATATTAAAAATAATGTAAATTAAGTGTAATTTTGTTAAAATTGGGTTCTTTGTTTTTTTTGAATTGTTCGAAAAGTTTCTGTATAAAATGTTCAAGGAATACAAGAAAACTTTAGTTTTTCTGTATCGTTATCTCTAAACACTTATCACAAAAAACTAAGAATGTATTTTCTTAAAATTTCGTGTCTTTTAATCGTTATTTGTGGAATTTTGGCTGACGATGAAAGGCAGTGGTTAAAATTTAAGGTCTGGATAAAACCATAGATATTTTAATAATTCTCTTTCGTTGTAATTTAGATTTGTTTTTTTCTCGTTTTTCATAGGAAGATTACAATAAAACTTATAGTTCAGCAGAAGACGAAAATTCTCACAAGCAAGCGTTTTTCTCGAATGTTAAATTGATCGAAAAACATAATGAAGATTTCAGAAACGGCAAATCATCATATGAAATGGGAATAAATGAGTTTACTGACATGCTTCCAGGTGAATTCAACAAAAATTTGAATTTCGATTTCGAAGATAATTCGAAGTCTTTCATTAAGGCTCCTCAAATTCGAAATCCCGTGCCAGATTATGTAAATTGGGTTGAAAGAGGATACACCAACCCTGTACTTCGTCAAGGTACAAATATTTTTTTAGACCATTTAAAACAAAATTTTTAACTTTTTTTTTATTTTTTAAAGGTCGATGTGGATCATGTTATGCGTTCGCAGCCACTGCAGCAATTGAAGCTCAATATTTCATTAAGCACAATGAACTAATAAAGTTATCGGCACAGGATGTACTTAATTGTGGACATTTATATGGCAGTCAAGGTTGTATAGAAGGTAGATCAACAGAAGTATTCGAAATGGTGAAAAATCGTGGTATTCTTTTTGCAAATGATGAACCGTATAAGGCCAAAGAAGAGAAATGCAAAGATAAAGTACTCGAAAAAAAAGACAATAATAAGCCGTATGTAAAAATTGCAGACTACTATCGACTTCAAGGAAATGATGAGGAAGAATTAAAACGTGCTGTTGCAGAAATTGGTCCAATCGCTGTGGTTATAGAAATATTGGACAGTTTTCATTTTTACAAAAAAGGTATTTATTATGAACCGAATTGTGAAGGTAAAACCAATCATATTGCATTAGTTGTTGGCTATGGAACAGAGAAAGGTGAAGATTATTGGATTGTTAGAAATTCGTGGGGTGAAGATTGGGGTGAAAATGGATATGCATTAATGTCACGCAATCGTGGAAATAATTGTAAAATTGCATCATATCCAAGATATCCTATCGATCCGGTAATAATGAATTCAAAGAGGTCTGTTTCAAATAAAGAAGAAATTTATGTGTCTATGAATATGTCAATTATAAAATATTCTTAATTGTTATAATTTCGAAATTTTTTGAATAAATTGCTCCTTTGTATTTGTTTGTTTGTATTCCGTTTTCCTGTTTTGAGATCCTCCAACCATTTTGCAATTTGCACTTCCATAAAATTTCAAAATTTTGTTTTCTAAATAAGGTACTTTTTGCTTTGAAGATTGTTTGATTACATAATAAAAAAAATTTTGAATGGAAGGAAAGGAAACTAATTATTCTAATATTGTTGTAGAGAAAAAGGTTCAATTTACAAATTCTATTTAAAATGAGAATTAAAATATAGTAAAAGGACTTAATGTCATATTTTGTGTATTTGTGTAACAGTATCCTAATTTAGATTTTAAGTGAAACATCTGTTCATATGTCTGAATTTTCCGAACGTAAAAAAAAAATTATGAATTCAGTTGCAATATTGCTTCAAAGATGAGGATGTTATCTTAAATGTCTATTATTTAGCTTTTTTCATCTACAGGACTTATTAATTAAATGCTTTAAAATAATTTGTAATGAAATTTCTAAGTACAATATATTAGTTCAAGTATTCCTTAGTACTTTTGAGTTTTTTAATTAAGAACACAACAAATAGGCCCTTGGATAAAACTATATAATCATATATTTTTTTTTTCAAATCAATTAATCGGTATCCTTTCGGCCAAAGCTAATTAAATTTTAAACTATTTCATTAAATTATAGTTAAGCACAGGTAAGTGTCAAAGGTCATTTACATAATTAATTATGGTACAAAATTAAAAATAAATACGCGTCAAAATTTTCATGTTTCTAGTTTTCGAGGATTACAAGATATGAATATTGAAATTTTATACAATTTTTTATATATATGTAGGTATGTACAAGGAAAAAAGGTAAACGTTAAAGTGTTCATCATTTGAATGATTTCATCGTGTATAATTAACCTCCTGTGGCACATCTGTTGTAAGGACTTTTATCAATTATTTAAATTGTAGTATTTTATTTAATTTTATGTTTTTTCTTTAAAAAAAATAAAAGAAAAGAACGTGTCATTGCAATTGTAAAGGACTGTTATAACAGGTGTCACAAATTATGTGATAAAATTACTTATTTGTAAATGTATCCTTTTTCCTACATTTGACCCCGAAAACTACATATGTATATGATTAATAGGCACAATCATTAGTAGAAGCATGTAGTGACCCTTTGGGATTTCTTACAAAATAAAGGTATTTAGATTTTCAGGCCAAACTATTCAAACTACATGTATTTGAAATTTTAACGATCGTTATTTTAAATTATGTGTGATATAGACCCTAGAGAAGTGAAAATAACTATTGAAAGAAATGTTTTTTGTTTATAACGACTTTCTTAAGAACTATCACAGGTTAGCAAGTATCTTCAAGGTACAATTTCCGTTGTTGAAGTGAGAAAGTTTTTATATTATTTTCAATTTTTAATAGTTTTTGTAAATAAAAAATCCTAGGTTAACAAAAAAAGGCTTGAAATACTTGAAGCTTAGTTTCAGAATAGCAGATAGAAAAAAGTATGAGTAGGGACTTTTTAGCAAAATTTTTCATTTTTCAAGGAATTTTATAAAATGTGATCATGTAAGGGAATTATGAAAAGATAGAGGATCCTCAAAAACCTTGTCGAAGATTATATAGAGGTTGTAAAATGGACCATGAGCAAAAAAGTTATGAAATGATTTAGTAAGTGCAACAGTTAGGACTTACTAATAACTTTCATTTTCAATATGTACAATTTTTTTTCTGTCTCGACATTCAATAATTTTAATTAATCAGAGGTTGTACACAAATTTTCTTAATTTCAAATTTTTTCTTAATATCAAGAAGAAGATTTGATTCTATAACACCGACATAATAGTTTTTAAAGATTTATTCTAAAAATTCATTCCCAACTTTCCCTCAATTTCAAAAGAAAAGAAAAATGAAAATCTTTTGAAAACTTTTAATCGACTACTTCATTTATATGATTCTCAATTCTCAACAATTTTTTTTACCGTTCTTAAACAATTAAAATTAGTTAATTCTCTTTTTTTCCTCAGAAATTTGAAAAACAGATAACAATAAAACAATTACTTACGGAATTTTCCATTTTTTATAGAAAATAGAACCAATTGTTTCATTAATGCTCGTGTAAAAATGTTAACATAATTTGCTTATTTCAAAAAACCAATTGTTTCAATAAAAGTATTTCTTTGTGTTTTTTTATTTTTTTGATTAAAAATTATTATAATTCTGCGAATAAGTAACAGTTTTTTTTTTGTAGTCATGTGCGTAGTCCTTAAAAGTCTTTAAAATATTGTTGATTATATGTATATACAATTTTATAACAAAAGAAAACAACGAGCCAGGAAAAAATTAAAAGTTTAAATTAAAGATCTGCTACACGTGTGTTTTTTTCAATTGTTTTTCAAAGTTTATATAAATATTTGAAAATGTGGTGGATAAAAGGTGACTTTAGTTTTACTTTGTTATATTAAAAATAATGTCAATTAAGTGTAATTTTGTTAAAATTTGGTGCTTTGTTTTTTTCAATTGTACGAAAAGTTTCTGTATAAAATGTTCAAGGCATACAAGAAAACTTTAGTTTTTCTTCATCGTTATCTCTAAACGCTTATTACAAAAAACTAAGAATGTATTTTCTTAAAATTTCGTGTCTTTTAATCGTTATTTGTGGAATTTTTGCTGACGATGAAACGCAGTGGTTGAAATTTAAGGTCTGGATAAAACCATAGATATTTTAATAATTCTCTTTCGTTGTAATTTAGATTTGTTTTTTTCTCGTTTTTCATAGGAAGATTACAATAAAACTTATAGTTCAGCAGAAGACGAAAATTCTCACAAGCAAGCGTTTTTCTCGAATGTTAAATTGATCGAAAAACATAATGAAGATTTCAGAAACGGCAAATCATCATATGAAATGGGAATAAATAAATTAACTGACTTGCTTCCAGGTGAATTTAACAAAAATATGATTTTGGATTTCGAAGCTGGAATTTTAGCTGACGATGAAAGGCAGTGGTTGAAATTTAAGGTCTGGATAAAACCATAGATGTTTTAATAATTCTCTTTCGTTGTAATTTAGATTTGTTTGTTTCTCGTTTTGTCATAGGAAGATTACAATAAAACTTATAGTTCAGCAGAAGACGAAAATTCTCACAAGCAAGCGTTTTTCTCGAATGTTAAATTGATCGAAAAACATAATGAAGATTTCAGAAACGGCAAATCATCATATGAAATGGGAATAAATGAGTTTACGGACATGCTTCCAGGTGAATTTGACGAAAATTTGAATTTCGATTTCGAAGATGATTCGAAGTCTTTCATTAGGGCCCCTCAAATTCGAAATCCCGTACCAGATTATGTAAATTGGGTTGAAAGAGGATACACCAACCCTGTACTTCGTCAAGGTACAAATATTTTTTTAGACCATTAAAAACAAATTTTTTATCTTTGTTTTTAATTTTCTGAAGGTCCATGTGGATCATGTTATGCGTTCACAGCCACTGCAGCAATTGAAGCTCAATATTTCATTAGGCATAATGAACTAATAAAGTTATCGGCACAGGATGTACTTAATTGTGGACATTTATATGGCACTCTAGGTTGTAAAGGTGGTAAATCAACACTAGTATTTAAAATGGTGAAAAAACGTGGTATTCTTTTTGCAAATGATGAACCGTATAAGGCCGTAGTAGAGAAATGCAAAGCTGAAGTACTCGAAAAAAAAGACAATAATAAGCCGTATGTAAAAATTGCAGACTACTATCGACTTCAAGGAAATGATGAGGAAGAATTAAAACGTGCTGTTGCAGAAATTGGTCCAATCGCTGTGGCTATAGTACCAAAGAGCAGTTTTCGTTTTTACAAAGAAGGTATATATTATGAACCGAATTGTGAAGGTAAACCCAATCATTCTTTATTAGTTGTTGGCTATGGAACTACAGAGAAAGGTGAAGATTACTGGATTGTTAGAAATTCGTGGGGTGAAGATTGGGGTGAAAATGGATATGCATTAATGTCACGCAATCGTGGGAATAATTGTAAAATTGCAAAAAGTCCGAGATATCCTATCGATCCGGTAATAATGAATTCAAAGAGAAGTGTTTTGAAAAAAGAAGAAATTTATGTGTCTATGAATATGTCAATTATAAAATATTCTTAATTGTTATAATTTCGAAATTTTTTGAATAAATTATTGATTTGTATTTTTTGTTTGTATTCCGTTTTCCTTATAGGCACAATCATTAGTAGAAGCATGTAGTTACTTTTTGGAAATTCTTACAAAATAAAGGTATTCAGATTTTCAGGCCAAACTATTGAAACTACATGTATTTGAATTTTCAACGATCGTTATTTTAAATTATGTATGACGTCGACCCTAGAAAAGTATTGAAACAATTAGTTTTTTTATTGTTTTTTTATTTTGTCTTTTTTCCCATAGATTCATAATTTGGTTTTTTGATAATTTGACAAAATAGATATTGCCTTTGTATATGAATTTATACAGGACAAGCAGAGATGCTAGGCTGGGCAGTTTCACGCCTATTCGGCTATCTTTTTTCGGCTAAATTTTCAAAAGACGCCAATCGTCAATTGGGCTACTTTTTTATTTGTAGGCGTCTTTTGGCCTATATTTTTAGTAAATCAAAATATACACAATATTTTGCTTGAAAAAGTTCAAATTAATTTGTTTGAGGTGTAAACACTTTTCTAGCGAATTTTACTACAAAAAATGCTACTGATAACTTATTATTTAAAGAATTAAGTACACTTGTATTAAGCTGTCTTTCATTACCTGTAAGTAACGCCGTAGTAGAACGAGCATTTTCTATAATGAATACAGTTAAAATAAAACTAAGAAATAGAATTCGTCCAGGAAGTATAGATTCAATTGTACGAATAAAGGATTCACACTTCTGTTGTTGTTTTGAAATAATTTTAAGTTTAGAATTAGAAAACAAAAAGTTAAATTTCTTCCTTCCTTAAAATTTATGTAAAAATTTGTGTTTTGTATTCCAATTGAATGAATTGCTAAATTGGCGTCTTTTGGGGGGCTATCTTTTCTCGTTGATTGGGCGGGTTGCTTCAATGGAAACCTGGCATCACTGAATGACAGTACCATGATAATGTTTCCTTGAAGAGACAGACCCTCGAATGTTTGTTCTCTTTTCTCTTCGACAAATTTTTCACCTTATTCTCTTTAACTAAATCCCTGAATTTGAAGAAATATTAAAAAAAAAAACAATTAAAATTATTTGAAGTTTTATATTATTTACCACATTTTTATTTTTTATTTATACAAATTCTTTTTTTTTTTTTTTTTACTTAATTTAACATTTAATTTTTGTATTTTCATTCTTTTTTTTTTTCTTTTTCTCACAACGAGGAAAAAAAAAATATAATTTAGAAATGTTGTATTGTTTTTAATTTATTTAATTTTTTTTTTTTTTTTGTTTGTTTAAAAAACTAATGAACTATTATAATAATAATAATAATAATGATTTAATTATTTTCCTTTTTTTTTTTTACTTTTTTTTTTTTTGCTTCTTAACTTTTTTATTTAAAAATCATTTTTTCATCTAATTATTTAAATTTATTTATTTTTTTCTTATTTACAATTATTCTTGTTTTGAGCCTAAACTAAAAAAAAAAAAGTAATAATAAAATTAAATAAAAAAAAATAATGATAAGAAAAAACAATAATTATAATTTAAAAAAATAAAATTATATTATCATTTTTATTATTGTAAATTTTTTTTTTTTTTTTTTGTTAATAAAGTTTTCTTTTTTTTTTATAATAAAATAATTAATTAGAGAAGAAAAAAAAAATTTAAATTGAAGATACTTCCATTTTTTTTTTATATTTTCTATTTTCAATTAAAAATTAATTCTATTTTCATAATTTTTTTTTTCTTCTATTTTTTGTCAACTACGATAATTTTGTTTTTTGTTTTTTTTTTTATATTTTATTTAGTTTTTAGGATCTCTCTTCATTTTGTTTTTTTTTTGTTTTTTTTTTTTCTCATCTAATTCTTACTATAAATTTTTGTTTTTGTTTTTTTTTTCATCATCATAATTTGTTTTTCTTACTTAATATTTAATTTCTTTTGTTTTTTTTATTTTTGTTATACTTAATTGTAGATTTATTTTAATTAATTAATTAATTTTTTTTTTTTTTTCATTCAGAACATTTTAATCTAATATGTAATATTCATGAACGGATTTATTAATTATAATTTAAATTTATTTATTTTTTTTTATTTTAAATTTAATTTATCAAATAATTAATAAGAAATTTTTTCGTGGGTATATATGTGTGTGTGTGTGTGTGTGTGTTTTATATGTATATGTGTGTGTATATATGTGTAATTTATATTAAATTTCTTTATATACTTAAAAATAGTTTATGTATTCTTAGTTTTTTTTTTTTTTTTGTTTCTTCGTTTTCTTTATTTTATTTATTTTTTTATAATTTCACGATTATAAACTTTATTTTTCCATTAATCCATTCTTTATTTTAATTATTATTATTATTTCTTTTTAAATTCTATCACAAAATAATGGTGTTATAACATAAATTAAAAAGAAAAGAAATATATATATATATATATATATATATAAAATAAAATATAATAAGATAGCGTATAACTGTAGCATATTGTGTATTTTTTTTTTTTTTAAATTTATTTCAATGTCATTAAACTATTTTTTATTTTTTTTATTTTTGTGTATTATATTTTCAAAAATTTTTCTTATGAAATACAAAAGAAAACATAGCAATTAACAAAGAATAAAAAAAAAAAATAAAGTACTGTTTAAAAATATTATTTAGGGGCCCCATTTAACATTTGTAAATTTATTCCTGTCCAAAACAAAAATATTATGCATCTCGGAATTTTGTTTACATTAAAGACAGTCCATAGTCGATATTTTTTATTTTTCTGAATAAATTTCTAGAGAAACAAAATTGTCGTTAAGAAAATGTCGTATAGGTGAGTAAATTGATTATGTGACAAAAAAAAAAAATGTTTTCGATTGAAATTTTCAAATTCTTGTTAAATAGAGTTTACATTGAAAAAGTGAATTTCATTCATGAATATTTTCATAATATTGTCAATATTTATTCACGATAGAAAATTGCCCCTTTAGATACTTTTAATTTTTGTTATTTTTTTTTTTTTACATGATTATTAAGAAAGAAAAAAAATATCAAGAAAACAATTACTTTTTCTTTTAAAAAAAATATATATATATATGTATATATATTTAAATATCAAAAATTAATTTAATTGTTTTTTTTTTGTTTTGTTGTTGTTTAACTTTAATCTTTCTTTCATTATGGACTGGTTCATAGTTCAATTCTTTTACTTACTAAACTATTTTCTATATATATATATATGTATGTATATAATTTTTTTTATTTTCCCTAATGCCATTTATTGAATTCTCGAATATTTTTTTCATATTAAAAAGATTCCTTTTATTTTTACATAATTTTTTTTTTTTTTAATTTAATAGTTTTCTTATTAATTTTTTTTTACTTGTCTTATTTTTAATTTTTTATATGATTTGACTTGAAACATACATTTATTTATTTATTTAAAAAAAAAAAAAACAAAAAAAAAAACAGTGAACAAACCTACACACGCAATGTGTATTTTATTTTTGCTTTCTCTTAATTTTTATCAATTTTTTTTTTTTTTTTGTTCTTAAGTTTTTAATGTTAAAATCATTTTATTTTATTTTTTTTAAATTTAGTTTATTAATTTTTAGTACAGTGTAAGCTATATTTGTCCTTAATTTTTTTTTTTGTTAATTCTAGCTTCTCTTTTACATTTATATAGTTTTTTTTTTTGTTTTTTTAAATCAAAAATAAAAGAAATCAAAAATGAAGAACTGATCGGTGGTTTTTTTTTTTTTACATGCAAAACGAAAAAAAAAATAAAAATAATTATCTTTTTGTTGTTGTTGTTGTTGTTGTTGAATGTTGTTGTTGTTGTTGTTTGTTACAAACACAATATAATGTTGATTGAAGTAGCTGTGGTTGATTTTTTTTCTAACTATAACTGTATTTTTCCGGTATATAAAAAAAAAATTAATTAAAATGTTATGTAGATTTTGCATAATTTTTTTTTTTTTTACTAATTTTACAATTACAATCAGTAAATTTTGTTTTCTTTTTTTTTTTTTTAAATAAATAAAATTAAAGAAAAAAAAATTGAAGGAAATAACAAACTTATGATAATTTAAAGTGATTCTTCAAATGCAGCCATTAAATCGCTTTGCATATTCATATCGATTTGACCGGCCATCTGACAAAAAAAAAAAAAAGAAGAAAAAATAAGTAAAAATTTCCATTAACAATCATCTTTAGATATTCTAAAAAAAAAAAAAAAAACAGTACTTACTGCTTCACGTCTTCGTCTCTCTTGTTCCATTCGTCTTAATTCAGCTCTTCGAGCAGCTGCTCTATCTTGATTAGTTTGTGAACTTGGTGATGATCCACAACCTTGTGGTGATGCTTTAATATCGTCAACTCGTCCTGGAGTTGCTGGATCATGTACACTTTTTCTAAAAAAAAAATTTAATTTAAAAAAAAAAAATCAAAATCAGGAAAAAAACCATAATGATTGGCATTTTTTCTTCTTATTCTTCTTCTTACCTTCCATTATCAATTTCTTGTTTTTGTTTTTGTTGTTCTTGCTGTCTTTTTAATTCTTTTTCTGCAGCTTCTTTTTGACTACGTTTTAATTCTTGTTGTTCAAGTAATTTTTGACGATCCATTTTTTCTTTTGCCTTATTACGAAATTGTTGAAATGAATCCATTGCTGGTTTTGGTTTATTCGATGTTGGAGTATTTTGTGGTGAACCAGCTGATGCTAATGATGACCATGAACTTGCATTTTTTAAATTTTGTTCATGTGCAACTTTAAAAGCTTGTGCAAAATTTGTATTACTCATTTTCATATCGGGTGGTGTCATTTTCTTTTCTGGTGGACTAGGCATCATTGATTCAATTGGCTTTGGTGTAATTAAACATTTCTCTTTCTTTTCAATCATATTCCCATGTGATAACATATTTGATGCTGATTGTGTTGGTAATACACCTCCTACTCCTCCTCCTCCTCCCATAACATCATTACGTAGATCAAAAATTGATGGCATACTTACAGCAGGTAGACCACCCATCATTAAACCATTACTGTTCGATGGAATACCCTCAAGCATACCATTACCAGTAATCTCCATGCCACCGAAACCATTGTTATGCAATCCATGAAGGGCTGCCATAGAGAGATGATTGTTTAGTCCTTCTAAACCAAGTTGATGAATCAAAGGTAAGTGATTACCATTCATTCCGGCGTCACCTTTAACAGCAGCTGCGGCGGACATCATCGCTGACATATCTGGTATTCCTGGCATCCCTGGCATCCCTGGCATCATGTCCATGTGATGTGATTGTGTTGCTGACATGTGATGATTATTGTTGGTCGCTTGGATACCACCACTGCCATCTGGTATTTCTTGTTTGATAGTCATATTCGATGATGAATTAATGATTGGCTGTTCAAAAGAAGCAAGAGATTGTTCGACAGGATCATCAAACTGCATTTGTTGTGGCGGTTTAACACCCATTTGCATGGGCAGTAGTGATGATGGATTTGATTGTCCAACACCGCCAGTGACTGAAGACAGATCACTACCGCTGTTAACAATTCCACCGCCATTACTGCCCAATGAATGTGACGATGGTGGCGGTAGACCTATTAATTTTGATGGCATATTTAATGGAATTCTCGAATTAACCCCACCATTTCCACTATGACCGCCGACAACAGTATTATTTAAATTTAATGAAGTCGTTGACGGCTGTTGTTGTTGTTGTTGGTGTTGGTGTTGTTGAGTAGTTTCCATACGATTAGATGATGATGTTATGTCACTTGTGGATTGTGTCATTAATAATGAAGGATTTGTAACGCCTGTGCCAGACGAAGTCGAAGACGCTACAATTGCAGATGATGATGATGATGATGTCGTACCCGAGGACGATAATAAACGCGAATTTGTGGAATCCATCAGTTTTTGTTGTTGTTGTTGATGATGATGTTGTTGAGACGACGCTGAAGTTGTAGTGGATGAGGTTGGTGATGGATTGGGTAATGGAACTGTGTTTATGTTACTGTTTGGAATATTGCCTAATTTATTGTTTTGTTGTTGTTGTTGTTGTGTAGTAGTAGTAGTAGTAGAAGTAGTGTTTGATGATAATGTTGATAATGTGGACGTTGTGGATGTAATTGGTGGAACAGACACTGTATCAGTGGATGATAATGATGATGTAAGTGTTGATGGTTGTTTTTGTTGTAGTGATGGTTGTAATGTGGATGATAAAAGATTATCATAATTTGAATTTAAATTGTTATTAAGTGAATTTGTATTACTTATGGAATTACTGTTTTGTTGTGTGCTCACTGTTGTCGGTGTCTGCTGTGATATAATTGGAGCTGTTGTTGTGGTCGTTGTTGGTGGAGCCTATAATAATGGAAATTTTTTTTTTTTTTTTTTTGGTTTTTTATGGGTTAAACATAACAAACAATTAGAAATGATTATTTGTATTTTAATTATATGAGATTGTATTTTTTTGTTGTTATTAAAATTTGACATTATTTTCAAAAGAAATATTAATTTTATTTTGAAATGAAATAAAAAGAAATTTACAAAAATTAATGTTCCACAAAATTAAGAAAAAAAAAACAAAAATTTAAGTTGGTTTTTTTTTTATTCTTCCCAATTTTGTTTAATTTTTGTTTTTTTAAAATAACGGTAAAAACTAAGAATTTTCATTTGTTTTTGTTTGTTTTTTTTTTTAAATTAATAAAATGAATTAAAAATTTTGTTTTTGAATGAATGAACAAAAAGATACATTAAAATGTGATTGTGTATTGAATATTTAAAAATTTAGAAGGTTTAAATAACGGAGAAAAAGAGATTGAAAAATATATACATATATAGGGTGCTTTCATGAATACGTCTGCGCTGGAATTGTAATCAGAATCATCAACTGTGCATGAAAGCATTTATTAGAATAAATGAACATGATTCGCCCTTCAAATATGACGTCACAATATTTATGAAATTTAATTAATTTTTAATTTTTAATTAATTAAAATTTCTTTTTTTTTAAATTTAAAATCGAACTAAAGAAAAATATTGAAATACTGACAACATTATTCGTTATTATTATTCGAAAATAAACATCGTAGTCGCCTTAAAACGATTATTGAACAATTTAATCGACTGCGATGTAAGCTTGAATTAATGAATATCTAAATACCATTCCACGATTGCGCTGGAAAATAATTTATGAACATGATTTTTCCGCTGTCAGCGTCGACGAAGCATTTATGAAAACACCCATAATTAAAAAAAAAAAATTTAATACTTACAGAATGTGATGGTGATGATGATCCTTTAGATTTTTTCTTTCTTGTTGGTCTTCCAACACCTATTTCAAATTACAAAAATTTATTTAAATACAAAAAATATTAAATTCATTTTTTTTTTTAAAAATAATTTAATTTAATTTAATTTTCTTTTATTCTTTTTGTTTTTTCGAATTGGAAAATTAAATTAACATCACCTGTTTTTTGTTTTTTTTTTTTTGCGGTTTCGTTTTTCTTTATCTTGTGTACACTTGAAGTTCGACAACGTGAAGCAATGTGTGTATGGGAATTTTTTTTTTTATAGCAAATTCAAATAACCCCCAGTTTGATTTAAAAAAAAATAAATAGCCTATCACAAAATTTTCATTCAAAAGCAAAATCAAAAAAAAAAAAAAAGGACGAACGGAAGAAAACCACAGAACCAAATAAAACATTTTAATTAACAACTCTTTGATTTTTTTTTTTTGTTTTATAATTTGATAACCTTATTTATTTTCATCATCATTATTTTTTTTTTGTATTTTTTTTTTTTTTTTTAGTTTAATATTTATATATATATATTTTTTTTCTGTTTTTTGTTTGCTTGTTTTTTTTTTTTTGTTTGTTTGTTAATTTGATAAAATTAATTAGTAATTTAATGTTTTTTGTTTTTTTAATTAGAATTTCATATTTATTTTTATTTTTATTTTTTTAAATATATGTATCTCCTAATTTTACATCATTATCAAGAAGAAGAAAAACAAAGTAAAAACATAGTTTTATTTTATTTTTTTCATCTAGTTTTGTTTTGTTTTTTGTGTGTATGTGTGTGTGTATCTTTAATATATTTTCTTATGACATTTCATATGTTTTGTTTTTTTTTTTTTTTTTCTAAACTAACTTAATAATGTTTGAATTTATTATCCTTAAAATCTATTGGGAAATTAAAAAAGGAAAGAAAAAAAAATACATTTTATTAAATAATAAAAATCATCTTATTTATTTATTTATTTTTTTTTTTTAATTTTTTTCTTCTTTTAAATTTGTTGTTTTTTTTATTCTTCTTCTAAATTACTCATATGTTTTTTGCATCTGAATTCTTTATTTATCTAGATTTTTTTTGTTGTTTTTGTTACTCTTTAATCATTGACAATTATAATATAGTGAATTTTTTTTTTATAGTATTTGATTTTTGTTTGTCTTGTTCCTTTGAATAATTTCTTTTTTTTTTTTTATTTTGTAATTAAATTTTATTTTGCTAATTGAAACATCATTAAAAAAAGAAAAATAATAATTTAAATGTCTTGTTTTATGTTTTTTTTTTTTTTAAAAATGTATGTGTTTTTTTTTTTAAATTTTTTCTTCAAACTGTAAACAAAATACATTAAAAAAGAATTAATTAATAATTAAAAAAGAAATTAAAAAAAAGAAAGAAGATAATTACATATATTTATTATTATTTTATTTTTATTTTTTTTTTAAATTAATGAGAATATATTTTCCTATTTTTATTATTTTGTCATAGTTTTATTTTATTTTTTTTTTTTTCAGTTACTTCTTCATTTCATCCTTATTTTTATTATTATTTTTTTTTTTTTGTATTATTTAAATTTTATAACAAATACTATGTTTTTTTTTTACGTATATTTCCATTTAATTTTTTTTTTTCTCTCTCTCTTAAATGTTTTATTTATTTATTTTTTTTCTATTATTATTTATATTTTCGAGAAATATTCTTATTTTTAATTATTTGTTTTTTTTTTTTTTTTGTAAATGTAACCTTATATAAATATTTTGATTTAAAAAAAAAAAATAAAGAAAGAAAAAACAAAATTAAAAAAAAAAACAAAAAATAACATACATTCTGAATAATTTTTTTTGTTTTTTTTTTTGTTTGTTTGTGTTTTTGTGTTTTTAAATACTTTTTTTTTTGTTTTTGTTTTTCTATCTGAATTTTTCTAACATATATTACCACAATATAAATTCACACTATTTAAGAAAAACAAAATCTCTTTTTATTTTTTTATTTAAAAAAAAAAAACCGTTAAATGTTTCAATTTGAAGTTTTGAATGTTTCCATCGCCATAATGACAAGTCACAAAATCTGTCATATGACTGATTATGTGACTTGGTTACACATTGGTATTATTCAAATAACGTAAAAGTTACTCCTATAATTTAAAAATTAGTTTTAAACACAAATTCATGGTTTTAACTTCAAATTGAAATTTGTAATTTTTACAAGTAAATTTATTATATTTTTCTTTCCTTTTTTTTTCTTTTCTTATTGCATTTTAATTTTAAAAAAATAATAAAAACAATTAAATACGCTTTTTTTTTAATTATTATTTTCAATAATAATTAATAATAAGAATTTTCTCTATCTCTTTTTATCATCTGAAACAGAAACATTATAATATAATTTATTTTTTTTTTTTTTTTTTGTTCTCTAGTGAAACTGTATATAATCTTAATTCTATGTTGTTTTTTTTTTTTTTAATATTTCCTTTTTTTTTTATAAATAATTAATATTTTGTTATTTCGTTTTTTTTTTTTTTTAAATATTTTATAAATCAATTTTTTTTTTTGTGTAATCTTATTTTGTAAAATTCATCACCTACCTAAGAGAAAGAAAAAACACTTATTTTCTGTTTTTTTTGTTTTGTTTTAAAAAATTGTATTTTTGAATTTGAAGTGAAGTTCCTTTTGTTGTCCTGGGGATATTATACAAACACACAACACGTTTGTAATTTTGTTTTTTTTTTTTTTCTTCTCCCTATAACATTCTTGTGATTCCGCGAGTCATTTAATCTTCAAATTCACTAATACAATTTTTTTTTTTTGTTGTTGTTTATTTTTTTATTTATTTTAAATTACTATTTTTATTGTATATCTTTTTTATTTTTGTATCTTAATTTTGTTACTTTTTTTTTAATGTTTAAAAAAAAAGAAAAATTACGAATATTTGCATTTTTTTTTTTTATTTTTTTTTTTGTTGAAATTTTCTCTTTAATTTTCCGTTTACTTTAAATTTAAATTATTATGGCACTAATTTTTATAGGAATTTACGCATTTTTAAAGTAATTTTCCACAAATTATTGAATTTTGAATTTGAAAAAAAAACATTTAAAATTATCTCCAATTAAAATTTTCCGTTTTTGTTTTTGATGGTAAGTCGAATCGATCCATTAATTTTTTGGAGTTCCTCTTTAGTTTGCTTGAGCAATGAAAATTATATAAAAAATTTTATGTGTATTATACATCCGCACTCATTACAAAAATTGAAAAAATCAGTCAAACAAAAAAATTTCAAACTTAATTTTTCTTTTAGCAATTTTTTTTAATTATTTTTCTTTTTTTTTTAAAAATTTAAAAAAAAAACGAAAAATGCAAATATTCACAATTTTAATTTTTTCTTTTTTCTTCTTTTTTTTTCAAATTATATTTGTAGGAAAATAATAAAAAAATTTTAAAAAGTAAAAAATTTAAAAAAAAAAAAAAAAAACGTGCAAACAATGTGTAAAGGGGAAACGTCGTCAGTCGAAAAAGACAATCTTGTTTTTTTCAAATATTTTCTTATTATTTTTTATTTATTTATTTTTTTTTTTTTTTCAATTTATTTCTCAATTATTTTAAATACGATCGGACATTACTTTTAATTATTATTTTTTATTTATTTATTTGTATTCAAATAAACTCTCTAGAATAAAAATAAAAATGATAATTTTTTTTTTTTTTCACATCCTTTCGATTAATTTCTTTTAAAAATTTATTTACTTGTTTTTTTTTCTTTTCTCGAAAAAAAAAATTAAGCAATAAAAACTAGAACTCTTTTTTTTTTTTTTTTTTTACATTTTATGTCACATTTCTTGTTTTATTAACTTTTTTTGTTGTTGTTGTTGTTTTGTATTAGAAAAATAAAAATATTGCTGATTTTCAAATTATTTTATGGTTTCTGTATTAAATTAATTATTCTTTTTTAATTTCACTTCATTATCTTTTCCTTTATTATTTGTTTTTTTTTTTTTTGTATTTTTTTGCTTTATAAATTTTATTTTTTTTACACATTGTCTGCAAGTGTACTTTATTTATTTGACCTTTTGTTTTTTTAATTATAAATATAATTTTGTTTTTTTTTTTTACAATAATTTGAAAAGCATTTTTTCTTATTTGCTTTCATTATTTTGTGATTTCTTTTTTTTTCTTTTTTAAAAATCTTATATTTTACAATTAACTAAATTTTTTTTCTGTTGGCCTAATTTTTTTTTTTGTATTCTTTTTTTTTTTTCTTTTTCTTTAAATTCTAAGGAAGATAATTGAAAATCCTTGAATAAGTTAATTAGAAAAAAAAAAAAGAGAATTATTTTTAACAAAAAAAAAAAAAAAAATAAAAAATAAAAAATAAAAATAATTAAAAAAAATTCTTTTCCTATTGTTTATGAAAAATTTTTTTTCATATACAAATTTTGCCTGTATTTTGTTAAAAATGTTAAAAGGAAGTTCTAATGAATAAAAAAAAAAAAAAACACATCTGTAAATTTTTTTTTCTTTTAAATAAATTTCCAAACAAAATTTTTTTTTTTTTTTTTGTTGGTTTTTCGATTAAAAACATTTTTTTCTTCTTCTTTTATTTATTTTTTAACATAATAATGAAATGTACAAAAATGTAAAAAAAAAAAAAAAACATAATGTATATGAAAAGATGATTTTTATTATTACAAAATCAATTACTTGTTTTTTTTTTTTCTTTTTTTTTTTTTTATTAAATTTAAAAATTAAATTTTTTATTTGTTGGTTCCTTCCGTTTTTACTACTTACTTTTAAATTTTTTTTTTTTAAAGAAAGAAAAGACACTATAAAACAAAAGAAAATTTTTTATTTTTTTTTTTAATAAAAATATTTGCAATGATGTATGTGGATTTTCTTTTAAATTAAAAAAAAAAAAATAATAATAATGATAAATAGAAAAATTTATATCTACTTCCGACTGACACACGTATATTTAACTACTTTTTGTTTTTTCTTATTATCCTTCTAAAATAATGTAAAAAATAGATTTTTGATTTATTACTATATTTTGTTGTTTATTTAAAATTGTTGGTTTTTTTTTTTTTTGTTGTTGTAGTAGTAGTAGTAGCAGTAGTAGTAGTAGTAGTAGTAGTAGTACTTTCTCCCCAATACACAATTGCTTCACGATTTTTTTTTTTTTTTTCGATTTCAATTTTTTTTTTTAACAAAAAAAAAAAATAGGTGAAGTTTATTTTATTTTCCATTCATATTTACTGTTTTTTTTTTAAAAAAAATGTATTTAAATTTAATATTTAATTACATAACATTTACTAAATTAATTATGTTATTGTTGTTGTTTTTTTTTTTAAATATTTTAAATATTCTTTTTTTTTTTGTTTGTCTGTTGTTGATTTTTCTTTTTTCTTCTCTCTGTTAAAATTTATAAATCTAAATTTTTTTTTTTTTTATTAAATTTATTTTTTTATAATTAATTACTTAAACTTAAATTTAATTTAAATTTTTTTTAAAAAAAAAAATCGTTTTATGATTTTCATTTTCAATTTCATATTTTTTTTTTTTTTTTTTTAGTTTAAATATAGAAATCTTTGATTTCTACAAAAATACATATTTTCATTGTGAAATTTTAAAATAAAATAAAATAATAAAAATAAAAAAAAAGAATTTATAATTAATTAGAATGAACATTTTAAAAATTATAAATACTGTAAAAATTAAATAAAGCGCCTAGCATAGTTTTTTATATTTTTTTTTTGTTAATTTTTTGTTTTTTTTTAATATAATAATATATTTATATATACAATATACACAGAATTAACGGTAAAATTTATTAATTTTTTTTTTCTTCTTCTAAATTCTTAAAATTCTTTTTATTTTTATTTTTATTTTTTTTTTCATAATATTCTTCTCATATTTTTTTTTAATAATTAATAAATTTTTTATTTTATATTTTTAAATATACTATGCAATGGTTTTTTTTTTAAATTTTTTTTATTATTTTTATTAAATATTTTGTTGTTTTTTTTTTTGTACCGGTTTTCAGAAGTATTGAATTTTATTTTGATGGTGGAAAAAAAAAATAATTTAAAAAAAAAAATAAAAAACCAAGGTCCTGAAAAAACTTTACAAAATTTTCATTTATTTTTGCTGAAAAAATTTGTGATTTTTAAGTTAAAAAATAATTAATAAAAATTATTATAAAATTTTAGGTGTACGTATATTTGCATATTTTCATATGAGAATATTTATGTAGCGACAAATTGCCAATAAATGATGTGCAAAAAAGTAATTAATAAGTTACAAATTACTTTTAATAAGGATCTAATGCGTTGTGACTGCATTGCATGCAACGGTATGTGAATTCAGACATAAGAATACTGAATTGCTGAATTCAGATGCCATCGTAGGTAACGCAGTCGACACAGACTTTAGGTCTCTAAAGGGACAGTTGAAGATTCTTGTTCCAAAAATTGTTTTTATTTTTTTCAACAACAGTTCAGTTCATAATTATTGAATTGATAATTTGCATCATCGAGGACGTGGAATGATGGTCAGTTTTTTTTTTTTTTTTCATAACTGTGAAACAACGTAGAGAAACCACTTTACTGCTACTTTTGTTAGCACAGCGCTAGCGCATGGTGATGAAAAGAGGCTGAGAAAAGTTATGGAAGTGAAAAAAGAAATTCAACGAACTATAGAAGCTTAAACTGTTTTTTTTTTCAATTTCTTATGGCTAAATTTTAAAAATCAATGAAAAAAGTTGGAAGAAATTCTCATGTTTCCACTTCTGAATTTCATTGTTTGAAGATCATTTGATATTTTTGAAGATCATTTGATATTTTTGAAGATGCAAAATCACGTTCTTCACTGGCAAGAAAACATTTTTAATTTCTAATTTTAAAATACGTTCGGTTTCTAGTCTTCTGGTTTTCTTCTCTGACTAGTAACTAAACAAAGTAGTGACTAATTAATATGAAATATTCAAATATTCGAGTTATTTCAGAATAACTTTTGGCACATCACATTATTTGAGAGAGAAAAACTGAAATAAAAATGATGTGGCAGTGACATTTGACAAGTTTCAGTTAATCTTATTTGGAAATTCTTCCAAAAAAAAATCACTTTCAACTTCAAATTGATCATTTTGACGCAAATATATTTAAATTTTTGCGTTATAAAAGACAATTACAAGATATTTTTCTTGTCAACATCTCACTCATTTGCAATTTTTTTCTAATTTCGAAGAATGAATTTATCTTAATTTAAAAATGAACTTCATTGAAGGTGAATTTTCGACAAATAAATAGAAATTAAATTCGAAGTATGTGAAACAGAAATTATGAAAAATTTTTTTCACTTTTAAATTCCTAAAATTCCTAATTATTTTCTAAACACGATAATGATTTAAATTAGTTTATCATGATTTTGGCAGTGGAAATGAAATTTATTTTTAATTTTTTTCCTAAACTTTTACAATTACGACGAAAACGAAATGATTATAAGAGTGCCTTCACACTATCTGATCGTGTCAGTTGACTTGTTAGATGACTTGTGCCAGATAATGATTTGCATGAACAGACGAAATGATCATCTGATATGTCATCTGATAAATTTGGTGCTATGGCGGTCCCAGCAACCTCGCCAAATACACAAACATTCGTTATTTGTTTCAATTCAACAAGGTATATGGGAGCATCGCAAACAAACATTTTTGATGTTTGTGCTCCTTTGTTTATTTTAGAAAGTTTCACAAAGTTTATCAAATGCTGGGAGCTCACCCTCGTCTATATGTGTACATATTTGAGTTTATATTTGACGAGTTGTCTTGGCAGATTTTTTTTTTTGCGATTATTTGTCATGTGTTAATGTCCCGTCAACAACAGGAAAATAAGAAAATGTTTGTCTTATTTTTCATGTAGTTTTTGTTGCTTTTTGTTCTTTGTTTTTTACATTTTGAATTTAGTGTGCTTTGATTTTGTGAATTTTGACAAGTCTTCCCGAATATAAACTTTCGACAAATGAAGAAATTGTATGGGAGATCAACTTTGACGAGACAAACGTTTGACAAACAATCATTCAGACTTAAATAATCACAAAGTAGGCGAGTAGTATGGGAGCTAACACTAACATATGTAAGACATAAGATATTCGCCGAATATACGAGTCTAGAACAATCATTAGAACCATTTCTAATTTTATCTGATTCTCGTTTTCGGTGGTGTCAATTTGTTTTTTTTTTTTTTTTCTTATTTAAAAGCAAAACTAATACAATTACATGTAAAATAGTTGAATATGCTTTTTTATAATTAATTTTTTACTTACTTTTTTAATGTTTTTCATACTTCACATTTGACACGGTCACAATAATGTGAACGTGACATTTAAAACTTTTGATGTATCTGACAAATAATTTCACAAGTCACAGACTATTTATTATTCAATCAGTTTATTATTATACGATCAGATAGTATGAAGGAACTTTAAGAAATTTTAAATGATTATTTTAACGAAAGAAATAATTTAACGAAATTTAATGAACAATGACAAAACAAAAAAATGAATAAATTCAATACTTCTTATCAAATATTATTATTTTTTCTTTTAAATAAAAATTATTTAATTATAAATTTCTTTCTTCGAATTTTTTTTTTTCTATTCGAAATAAATGTAGGATTCATATGGTACGTTTTTTTTTTTTAAATTAAATTAGTAAAATTTAACGAAAAATGAAAATGTTGAAAAAATAAAATAAATTTGAATATTTTAAAATTGGAATATAATTATTTGAATTATATTTTAATTTTTTTTTTTTAACACGATTTTTTTTTTTTTTTTTTTTTAAATAATTACATAACATTTCGAGAAGAGTATGATTTTTTTTTTTTTTCATAAAATAGACATACATACTTATTAATAATATATGTATAATTTTTTTCTCATCATATATTTACATTTGCAAAGTAAACAAAAAAAAAATGTTTTAAGCAATGGGAAAATGTAGAAAAAAAAATGGCAGAAAATTCAGTTATCAGTAAAAAAATCATTTTTAATGAGGACACTCTTTCAATTAGACCGTTTTTTAATTAGTATGTGTATACAAATTGAATCAAATTGAACTTTTAAAGTTAGAGAGCACTTAGCCCTCAAAACCTACAAAATGCATATGAGCATTTTTAGTTATATTTGTGTGATATTTCAAGTTTATTCAATTTTCAAAATAAATTTTATTCAACATTGTGTTCAAATGTGCTTGCATGCATCTGATTTTGAATGGTAAATGGGTGTATTTTCAAAAAATGAAATGATGCAACGTATAAAGATATTAAGATAAATTGCGCATCATGGTTCCATGGATGCATTTTCGAAAATACTAAGACTTTACTAACCACACAGATTTTTTCTGTTTTAAGAAAAGTTAAGTTTTTAAACGATGACATTTATTGCTTTTATCGTACCGATGAAGCAACAACGACAACGAATTCGACTAAATGAATGTTTTCCTTTTAAGTAACACAACCTTTGATGATTTCGCTTAAACTTTCACTAAATTTAATGGTAATTTTTTACGACAAGAAGCTTTTATTACCAGCGAAATTACCAAAAAAATTGTTTCTCGTGACCAGAATATATATTTTGTAAACACTCAAGATACCTAAAATTACTTACTACTTTCTGAAGAAACTTTTTTAAATTCATCAATTAAGATAAAAATGTACATTTCTTTTGCGAACTGAAAAAAGTTTGAAAATGTTGATATTTTCTTAAATTCAGTGATCCTCTGCCATGATGCACAATTCACAATTCAGTTGTACAGTTTTTTTTTTATACTAAAATGACATTTACTCAACGAAATTAAATCAAAAATAAAATGACATGACATCAAAAAGTTTACAAATAATTGTTTTTAGAAATTGTTCGAATTTTTGAAGTGTTACAAATTTAAAAAAAATAAATAAATACATATTGTTAATTAAGTCGCCAGTTAAGTTAGAAAATACTAGTAAGATAAAAAAAACAATAACGTCGATTTCACAATCCATAATCAGAATTTCTCATCATGGAAACGCAATTCAGCACATCTGAACACATAATTCAACTTTTTACGTATAAAATATAGGCCATCTAAATCTAGTGACATTCAAGCCACACTAAGAGTGTCCTCGATTAGCTAGATTTTTTTTTTTTTGTACATTTTTCTTTTTTTTCATACAAATTTTCACAAATAATTTTTTTCTCTCAAAGATTTTTAAAGACCTTAAAAAAAAAAACTAGCTACACTATTATATTTTGAACAATTTAAAAAAAAAACACGAAAGTATATATATATGTATGTATAAAAAAAAAACAATTAAATTAAAATTACTAATTAAATTAAAAACAATAAGGCAGAAAAAGCAACATAAATACTTCTTTTTTTTCTTCTTTTTTTTCATTTTATACGGATCTCTCGTATCGAACAAATTTATTGAATATAGTAAATTTTAATGAATTCTTTTTTTTTTTCTATTTAAATTTGATTTTAAATATATTTTATCTTTTATTTTCTTGTCTTTGTCAATAATTAAAAAACGTTTTTTTTTTTTCTTTTTTTTTCGTTATGTTTAAATATAGAAATAGTATTCATTTTGTTTTTTGTAAAAGAAGAAGGAAATCAATTCCGAAAAAAAAAATCACTTAATTCAATTAAACATGTTTTTTTTTTTTTTTAAAAAAAGTGTTTTTTTTTTTGACAGTAATAATTTTGAAAAAATAAAAATAAAAAAGAAATTAATTTCTTTTCTTTTTGTTTTTAGAATGATTTAGAAATTTAGAATTAATTTTTTTTGTTTTTTTTTTTAGAAAATTCATTATAATTTTTTTTTTTTAAATATTAAATCGATTATAAATTCTTATTCGATAATTTATGTTGCTTTATTTATTTTTTTTTTTGTTTTGTTTTTTTTTTTTTTTTAATTTGTCTTCTTCCTACTTAAAATAAATTGAGTTATTATTTTGTTTTTTTTTTTTTTTAAATTAATTTTAGATAAAAAAATAATTATTAAATCGAAATTTAAATTTTTAAAAAAAAATCTCTTTTTTTTTTTGTTTAATTTTTTAATGTCAATTATATATAACTTAATAATCAATAGAGAAAAAAAAAAAGTAATAATTTTGTTTGTTTGTTTGTTTTTTTTTTCTGTTTAAAATATAATAACACATAATATATGTATTAATATGCCTAACCTGCTTCACTATCACTTGAATCGGTGGAACTACTGTCACTCGTGCTCGATGATGATGAATCTGTTGAACTTGAACTTGATGATAATCGACCAGATTGTACAACATCAATTTTTGCTGTATCATCTGAAAGAAAAAAAATTAAAAAAAATGTCATAAAAATTTTCAAAAATTTTCCAATAAAACAAAAAAAAAACAACATAAAAAACAAATTTTTAATTACCTTTTTTAGCAGATTTTTTACCGGTTCCAAGTTGTCCAGTTACGTCCTGAAGTCTTTTTTCTAGTTCTTGTTTCTTTTCAGCCATTTGTTCATCTTTTGATTTTCCAGATACTTTTTTATCTGTGGATTGATGTTGGATATTTTTGAAAGAAAAAAAAAAAAAACAATTACGTTAGAAAACAAAAAAAAATTCAAATTAAAAATTCACATAATCCAACAATAATTTTTTTTTATACTATTTTTTTTTTTTTTCTTTTATTTTTTGCGCAAAATAAAGTGTAAAAAGGCATAGAAAGAAAAGCAATTTATACATTAAAAAAAAGAAAAAGAAAGTATTTTACGTACACCCATTAAATAAAAATAAAAATATAAAAAAAACATAACCTTCTATTGAAATGATACGATTTTAATTATTTTTTTTTTTTAAATTTAATTAAAAAATCATTTCTCTTGAATGGTTTTAATTTTGAAGAAAATGACAAAATCATGTATGAAAAATGTAGAAAATGATTAATGTGATTAATAACCATGCCTGATTTCCAAAAAAAAAGAAGGTAATTTTGTGTTTTTTTTTTTCTAAATTCCAAAGCACAATTTTTTAATTTAGCATGGTAGTAGCTCTTCTGAATTTTTCTATTTTTTCCTCAAAAAAATATTTTTTCTGTCTTATTTATGTTTTTTTTTTTAATTACAGAAGAAATTTAAGAAATAATTGAACTTTAAATGATGAGGCTGCACAATCATTACATCAAAAAAAAACTATACTGCATTTGTATAATTTCTAATAATTACGCAACTGAGAAAGATCTTCCTAATTATATTTCTCAATGTATTGGAAAAATCAACCGAAATTCTTTAAAATTCAGCTAGAAACATCTGGAAGAGATTTCGACTTAAAAATATGTTCAAGAATTCATCTTAGTAATTAAATAATTTTAAAATAAAAAAAAAAAATACATAAATTCAAGTTCTTTTTGAAAAAATTTAATTTAAAAATATCTACTTGACCGATTGATGATAAGGAAAATGACTCATTTTTGAGAAGAATTAAAGGTCGATTCAAACACATTCGATCCGGCACCGACCTGTCTCCGGTTCGTCCGATCATGTGATTTGTAACCGGAACCGGACCGGATGTGTGTATGTGTGTGAATAGATACATTAAAATCACATACAAACACATCAAAATGCCTGAACCAGATCGGACTGTAACCGGATTGGTTGGATGTATGTAGATCGACCTTACACCGAAATAAAACACTGAACTTTTAAACACTTTATCACAAAATATATAGTGTATTACACAGTAGGACATTTTCGTGGTACATTTTTTCTACATAAAATTTTCTTTTGAAAAATATGATCAAATGTGAAACTTGTTTTAAAATCGTATTTAAAAAAAATTAACTCGGAACTATTTTATTTTATAAAATATTCGAAAATAAAATTTAAAAAAAAAAAGAAATATCTATCAAGCAAACTTTACACCTGCATGCTTGCTAAACATTATCATTCAAGTTGACAAATTTAAATTAACATTGAAAATTAGCCTCAATTTTTGTTATTGTTTTTTGGTTTCAATTCATTTATGGAGTTTTTTTTTCTTTCTCACAGTAATTTCATCTTCGAAAACGTCAAATGATCGTAAATTAACGAAATTCAGCTTTTAATTTTGAATTTCATTAATTGATGATCGTTTGATGTTTTCGAAGACGCAACAAGTTTGTGTTTTTTTTTTTCTAATTTTATCATAACAAAGCGTTTAATAAAAAAAGCTCCTGTAAACTTCAAATATTTAATAAGTAGGTTGACTTAACATTGTCATTTACATTAACACATTCGAATCCAAGCCTCGTATCGTGTTGAACCTTTGAAAATCTCACCTTCAACGGTCACATACAAAGATCCCTTACAATACATAATAACAGGCCAAAAGTTCAGTATGTTTATCTACATCTTTATGGACAGCATTACCAACTAAAAAAAAGGCTACATTTGTCGAGACTTATTGAACTTTTGCCAATAAGAGTTGTCTCGAATGTGCTAAATTTATTAATTCAAGTCTCCTATATAGTTTTAGGTCTCTTGAACAAAAAATCTCCTAGTCTTCAGACACAATTTTTTGATATCTGGAAACCAAAGTCTTCTGTCGTATCGTACAACTTACCAATTCAGATAACGGTAACGCTGATTTAACAAACGTATTACAATGATAATGTATAGCATGCATTAGAAAATTTAAAAAA
Source organism: Bombylius discolor (assembly GCA_939192795.1). NCBI lineage: Eukaryota > Metazoa > Arthropoda > Insecta > Diptera > Bombyliidae > Bombylius > Bombylius discolor. Next base: position 7,006,860 of record OW584240.1, on the reverse strand, counting down.
AAGTAAAATTACACCTAAAACCTCTAAATAGTTATCAATTTTTTTTTTTTTCAAATCATAAAAAAAAATAGTAAAAAATATTTTTAAACATCATATCATTGAAATGATTTTTTTTCTTTCTTCTAAACATTTAAAATATATACAGAAAAAAAAAAACTAAAAGAACATAACAAAAAATATACTATTTACAGAATATACCAGTACCATCGAATATTTAACTTAAAGAAATTAATACAATTAATACAATAGACAGTATGAGCCAATAAAAATAAATTATTAAAATAAATAAACGCGATAGTGAAAAAATTATTTTGAAGATACAGAAGAAAAAAAAATATTAAGTTTAATTGAAAATATTATTTTGTTTTTTTTTTTTTTAAAAAAAAAGAAGATAGAAAAACAGATATAAAATTAACACATTTTTTTTTTTGTTCATTATTATTATTTATTTTTTTGTTTGTTTTTAAATAATAAAATTAATAAATTAAATAAGATTAAGAAAGAAAAAAAAAAAGATTCCACAAAATACGAGACTACTACACCATGCTATTTTTTTTTTTAAATAAAATTGTGCTCAGTTCATCCAATTAACACAAACACTACTATCCATCATTTGCAGGAGTAAGTGGGGGTAAGTGGGGGGGGGGGGGGGTTTGTATTATTATTATTTTTTTTTGTGTTCATTGAAATTTTCTTTAATTCCGTTATTATTAATTTTTTTGTCGAAATTTTTCTTAGAAGTAAAAAACAAAAAAAAAAAGACGCACAATGGATTGCCTTTTTATAATACAAGGATGCGCTTACAAAAATTCTTAGTTTATTGTTTAGGATTTTCTTTTTGTGTGTCATAGAAAATCATTTTTTTTTTTAATTAAAAAAAAAAAAAAAGAGTTCAGTCAATAATCAAGCGGAAATGTTAAAATTCTAACGGTAGCGCATTTGAATAAAATTTTTTTTCAATATCACTAGAAAAAATTTATTAAAAATTGGTGAGAAATACACCAGAAAAACAAAACGTTGTTAAAAACAAGACATTTAAAAATATAATTCAAAAAAAAAAAAGAACAATTATGAAAAAATAATATGTAAAATAAAAAACATAAAAAAAAAAAGTGAAATGTGCCTCTATTCAATGTTAATCACTAGAAAAACAAATTTATAAAAACTAAGAACTGTAAAATATATTAAAAAAAAAACATAATGCTTTAGTGGCAAAAAAACTAAAAAAATAAAAATAAATAAAATAATAATTAACACAGGTGAGAACAATGAAGAAGAAAAAAAATCCTAAAAAAATTTCCATTGTTACTTTCTTCATTTTTTCTTCTATTTTTTTTTTTTTTTCTTTCGTACTAGCGCACAAGTGCTTTAATTTAATAATTAAAAAGAAAATATATACTTGAACTAAACTAATTTTTTTTTTCTATGTGAATAATTTGAGAAAATACAGGAAAAAAAAAACAATAACAAGAATATGATTTTATGAATTATTATTATTATAATTATTTTGAATTGATTTATCAATGAAATTATTGTTGTTGTAATTATTGTAGTTGTAGTAATAAAAATAGTAATAAAAATTATAGTTGTAGTTGTAGTAGTAGTAGTAGTAGTTGTAGTAGTGCGTGTCATTGGGATAAACTTACAGTAAGGCTTACGAGTTTTTTTACGAAGACATGATGCAACATAGCTTTCCAATTCTCTAAGTGTTGATGGTTTTAATGTTTCAAAATCAATTTCAATTTCATCTGGATTTGAATCTCTTAATGATGGCTCACGACTTTGTATTATATGCACCACACGTCCCAATTTGTCACCTATTGTATAAAAATTTAATAAATTGGAAAAAAAAAGAAAAAAGAAAAGGAAAAAGAGAAATAATTTTAAATTAACAATTTACAAGAATTAAATTTCTTTCTAAAAAAAGAAAAAAAGCAAAAAACCTGACATATTGAAAATATCTGATTTACCTGGTAATTTATTTATGTCCAATGATAATTGTCGTTTTTCATCATATGACATTGGTTTCGCTGTATCTTCTTCTTCTGAATCAAAATTCACTGCTTGACTTGGTTTCTTTTTACCTGGACCTCTACCAGCACCAGCTGGTTGAGCAGCTGATGATTTTGCACGTTTACTATTTTGTCCGGCATTTGATGCACCAGGCTTTGGACCACGTTGTCCTTTAACTTTAGCACCTTTTGTTACAGTTCCAACTGCTGTTCCAGCTGCTACACCACCAACACCTGTTGCTGCTGCTGCTAATGCTGGATTCATACCACCACCACCAGTTCCAGGACCAGTCATACTTTTAACACCAGCTACACCATGTGCTATACCATGTCCATGTAAATCACCAGTAGTTTTTAAATCAACTGGAGCACCAGGTACTCCACCTAAACCAACATTAACAGCTGCTTTTTTCTTTTCTTTCATCTTCTTTTTAGCTTTTTTCTTAATAGATGCTTCTTCCATTAATTTACGCATTTCTTCTTGTAAATCTAATAATTTGGCTTCAAGCATCTTTAACTTGGCATTACGTTCTTCATCGGAATTTGATTCCATTTCAGAATCACTTGTTTCATCTGATGATGAATCTGTATCATTTTTATTATATGCAGCATTTGTTATTGGTTCATCTGGTATATTTGCATAACGCATTTCGAATACATCTTGTAATTTTCTTCCCATTGCAACAACATCATGATCTGGTGGATTATATTTATAACAATTTGTAAATATTAATCGTACATCAGCTGCAAATTCTGGTGCACTTTTATATTCACGATTGTCCATTTTTCTTTTAACTGTACCCAAATCCATTGGTTTTTTAATAATATCATGATAATCATGTAAACCAAGTAAATCAGCATCGACTGGCTTATAAAATGGCCATGCATAACCAGAATGCTTTTTTGAAAATAATTCTTTTAATATTTCATTACATGATTTTAATGCATCTGAAAGTTTCTCTTTATTTTTTGATGAAACTGATGGTGGACCAGTTAATGGTGATAATGGATACGCTGATGATTGGAATGGAGTCAATTCCTAAAAAAAAAAAATGAAAGAAACAAAAATAATACAAATTTTCGTTAGTAAATTTAAATCCAGAAAAAATTATGAACAAAATGAAATTATGAGGAAAAATAAAATAAAATAAAAATAAAACAATGAAGCAGTGGTGTGCAATTTTTCTTCTTCTTTTTTTAAAATAATTTCAAAACTAGAAATTTTGTAAACAATTTATTAACCATGTATTTAAGAGAAAAAAACAAGGCAAGCAAATTAAATAAAACAAAAGAATGGTTAATGAATGAAAATCGTCTAATGAATGATTGTGTTTGATGACAAAAAGAAAAAAAAGAAAAGAAAATTGGAAAATTGGAACACCACCGCCTACCTTATTTACCTGTCGTCCAGATTCTCGTCTAGTTGCAATTTTTGCACTTTTCGAATCCAAAGGAGTGTATGGTGATTCAAATGCTGTTGCACCAGGTGTTGTTGTATCTGCCTTTCTTTTAACTCCTTTTTTCATTTTGGCCGGTTGCTGAGGAGGTATAACTGCATCTAATGCAGCCGATTGAGTGCTATTTACATGATAAGGTGGAGCCGCCGCTGCTGCTGCTGTTACTGTTGCACTGGGTGTTGCTTGTGCCACTGGAACCATACCAGGACCAGCAGAATTTACAACTACTGGTTGACCGGCACCAACTACACCAGGCGGTACTACAGGTAATGAATTGTGCGCTCCACCTGGTACACCAGATGCAACAACCGGTGGTACAGTATTACCAGTTACACCGGCCATTGGTGGTAATGTTGCGGGTGCGACAGCTGTTGTTGTTGTATTTGTGCTACAAGGAACAGTTTGCGGAGGAACAGTACCCAATGGTGGAATTGATGGTATCGTTGTTCCTATCGATGTAACTGGACCGGCTGTTGATGATACTGTACCACCCATTGCAGAACTTGGTCGTCCTCTTGGACCAGTTAAACCTCCTCCAGTTACTGCACCTGGACCACGAGGTTTCTTTTTACCACCTTTCGGTGCTGGTGGTTCTAATTCAATTTCTTCTTTAGGCATTGCTTCAACTTTAGTTAGAAATTGTTTTTCTAATGTTTGTGCCATGACAACGACATCTTCACCAGGTTTATTGTATACATAACAATTTGTAAACATTGTATTAAAATCTTGAATACATTCTTTTGATGTCCAATAATAATTATTCTCTAAACGTTTTTTTATTGTACCCAAATCCATAGGCTGTTTTATAATTTTATGATAATCAGGAAGATTTAATTTTTTTGCATCAACCGGTTGTTGAAATGGCCATGAAAATTGATGTTTCCAAACTGCTTTCATAACAGTTTTTAATAAATATTGCAATTGATTTGTATTACGACCTGGTCTTTCTGGTGGTGGTACAACTGGTGGTTGTACAATACCATTAACCGGTTCAACAGACGGTTCATTACGTGGAGGTGGCTCTTTCGATTCCATATTTTGCAATATACTTGTCTAAAATAAAATATATAGAAATTTACAACAAAAATAAAAATTTAAAAGACACAAAAAAAAAAAAAAACAAAACAATAACAAATAAAAATGGGCCCAATTTTATATAATTTAAAAAAAAAAAAATACATATAGGTACTTTATTTAATATTTACCGACATAATTGTATTATTAATTTCAGTAATATTTTGCTGCATTTCCCACAGTGCAGTCTCCAATCTAAGAAAAATCAAAAAAAAAAAACAAAAAAAAAAACTATTAGAATTTCCATGGAAAATTTAGATTTTTCTTTTCACTGTAAGAAAATTTTTTATCTACTCATATAAAATATTGAATAATAAATATTTTCTTTTACAAAAAGAAATAACAATCTAGAAAAAATTGATTAAGCTGATATTTTGTGCTAAGTTATAATATATTAGTGTATGTATTTTTTTTTTTTTTTTATAAATTATTTTCTAAATTCAAAACAAACACCTGAATTACCTTAGTACCTAGAAGGAATTATTATTATAGGGAAGAATTTATGTGTAACAAAAAAAAAAAAAGGCTTTTGTTTTGCTTTAAAAAAATAAAATAAAATAAATAAAAATAAATGTTTTTATACAAAAGCTCTAAGTATAACTATTATTAAATATGTGTAATAAAATTTGATTGATTAATATTTTTTAATTAAAAACTAAGTGTAAGAAAATATCTTATAAAATTCTAATTGAAAAAAAAAAAAAATATGAATTAAGAAAAATATTATGAATAAGTAAAAATATGAGGTATATAATTTACAGGCAAAGGCAAGTATAAATAATATATATGTATAAAACAAAATTTTACTATTATAGTAAACGTTCCATTTTTGATTATTATTATTTTTTTTTTTTCAATAATACCACTTCCAGTTAAGCGCATACTAACAAAAGTACTATTTAAAAAAAAAAAAAAAAATCCACTCCTTTTTTTTGTATCCATTAGGTCATACTTACTATTAAAGGGAAATCAAACAATATTTTGTTAAATAGTCAGCTCACGTCATACATTACACCGTTAATTGTGTTGAACAGGATTTCTGAAATTAAGATTTTTTTGTTTTTCTTTTTATACTTCGTGTAAAAAAAAATAGCCTAATTTTTTTTTTTTCTAAATTTTGATAAATTTTAAAAATAAATTACAAACAAAAAAAAAAACCCAAAACAAAAATTTCCCGCCTAATTTACAAAGAAAAAAAAAAGTACACGTAAATTTTTAAAAATAATTTAAAATTAAATTTTAATCAGCAAAAACAAAATATGTGGTGTTTTCGTATGAAGAACATAATTGAAAAAAAAAAAAAGAAAGAATAAACAAATTTTTACCACTTTAGGAGATTTTTTCAACGACCCAAAAAATAAATAAATAAAATTCAAATTAAAATTAGCTTGTATCGTAATTTCTTTTCTTTTTTTCGATCGTTAATTGGATTTAAATCGGCTATTTTTTTTTTTTCGTTAAGACTAGACGACGACGATTTAATCTAAAAAAAAATAAGTGATTAAAGGGATTTTTTTGTTTCTTTTGTTTTTCTATTCAAAATTTTTTTCCAATTTTTCTGTGTATTTTTAAGTAGATTGAATGAAAAACATGAAAATTTTTCTTGAAGAACAGAAACTAAAGGCAGTTTTTCAAAATTGATTAACTTGTGTCCTTCATTCCAAAGGATTGTTCTTCATTTATAGTTTCTGTTTTCTATTGGATTCAATTAAATCCTTCATGAAGAACTTCATCATTAAGTTTTTTTTTTGTTAATTCAGCAATCAAGTTCATCTAATAATTATTGAAAATTAGTTTTTGTCAAAATATTCATGACTTGCTGATTTAAAAAATGACAACAACAACTTTAAAGAAATTCATCAATCCAAACACTGTACAACTGTTTAGTTATTCAAAGATAACTAGGATCATTCCTGATTGTTTTTTTTTTTTGTCTGTAGCGTTTTTGATCTAGTCATTACAGCAGTTACAATTTTACAACTTTTTCACAGTCTTATAAACCTTTTACAATATAAAACAAGGTAAACAAACTTAATTTCTGGGTATTTACATTTTTTGTTACTTTTTCTTTCATAATTCAGCTTTTAAAGAGATGGGTTACTGATTTATTTTAAAACATTTTTTATCCAAACTTTAAATAAAAATTAAATAGGTATTTATTTAGTTTTTTATAGCTAAATTTGAATTCAGCTAAAAGAATTTAAGCAAGAATTCAAAAATATCAAATAATTATGAATTGCATCAAATTCAGCGTATTAAAATTTAAGCTGAATCTTTGTAATTGATGATTATTTGATATTTTTGAAAACTTTTTTAGCTCTAAAGAGGTATTAGATTTCAGAATTCATATTTTTTTTATGATTTTGATGTTTCCTAAAAAAATAATTAAGTGTAAATGTGATCAGAATAGATCGTAGACGTTATGCTTAAAAATAAAATAAAATAGTATAAATATAGTTTTTCGTTTAAGAAGTTTAATGAAAAATACCAAATTAAGCTTAAAGGTATGAAATTTTGTTCAAACCTTTTTTTTTTTTTTTTGTTAATAAGCTGAATTTAAATTCAGTCACAAGAAATTGAAAGCAAATAAGAGGAAAAAAAAAGTAGGTACCTCTGAAGTAGAAGAATTTAAGCTATGTATTTCAATCGCCTCACAGCAATTATAGAATAATTGATTAAGTAGATTTATCAAGTCGAATTCTAGCAATCAACGGCTATTTAATGTTTTTTTTTTAAATTTGTTTACACTTTTAGCACACAATGTAGCATTTTTATTCTTTAGTACTTAGCATTTTTTAGAATGGAGAACGTCTTTTAGCCTTCTAGTATGCTTTGAATAACAGTTTAATAACACGTTTTTTTTTTTTGGTTTTTTTTTTTTAAATAAAGGTACCTTTAGGTACAGTAATTTTTTTTTTTTTTTTTTTGAAAAGTTACAAAGTAAAGAGCTTATAAATTCTAGTTTATTACAAACGAACAGCTCACAACAAACTAACAGAAAAAAAAGAACATTCTAATTATTCATACTCATGTGTTTTGTTTTAATTTGAGCATTTGTTTTTTTTTTTTTCGTTTTTTAAGAGTCTAAGTGGGCGGTGGGTTTTCAAAGTTAAAGTTTTTTTTATATCTACAGTTTTTTTTTTCCAAAATCTTATTCCTTTTCCACTAAACATATGTTTTTTTTTTTTTCAAGATTCAAATTAACGTACCTACCTGAAAAGCGAATGAATTCAGTAAATTTTGTTAAAATGTTTTTTTTTTGTCGTAATTAAGTGGCAAGGAAAAAAAACTGAAAAAAAAAAATTAAGTAATTATGTGAGACTTTTAAATCATGTTTACCTACTTTTAAAAATTTGTTTTAAAACAGAAAGGATGGGGGAAAGAAATAAATAAACAATAAATTGAAAAATTTAATGTATTTTTCTTTGAAAAATCGTAATTAAATCGAATTAAGTAAAAGTAAATTAATGTTAAATGACGTCAAATAAAATTTTTAATAATTGGTTGGTTTTTTTTTCTTTTTTTTTTTTGCCTTGTAATGGGAAGACGAGAGAAGTTTTGCAAGGTACCTTGTAACTGGTAATTATTGTATGTAGGTATACCTATATCCAGCAGGTATGTAGGTATGTATATTTAGATAGTACGTCCGTACTCCGTGAATGTGAAGAAAAAAAAAAAGAAAAAAAACATACCTACATATTAAACTAGGTAGGCATGTAAAAAATTTTTCATTGTGCAAAAATTTCAAAGAAAAACCATCAGATATTTTTTTTTTTTTCTATCTTCATGTTGTGAAGATAGTACACCAGCTATAGAAAGGTGTAGATATTCAGTTATATTTTTTTACACACACTTTTTTATAGATATGTATATCTATATACCTATAAAAGTAGGTAGTTATGTCTGGTCTTTCAATGCGTAATACTTTCCATCTTTTATTATTCCTTTTATTTATTTAATTGTTTTTTTTTTTTTTTCTTGTTTTAAATTCTTAACTTTTTTTTTCTTTCATCATATTATCTCGCAAGTTTATTGTTAATGTACTCTCGCGTATATAAAATTTCCATGAGATATGTTTATTTGAATATTATAAAGCGCGAATATATAACATACATACGTACATTACATACATGTTTATATTTACCTCCTTAACATCTCATAAATAATAACAATAATAAAAACGGGAAAAATCTATATGCATTCCAGTTCGTTCGTTTTTTTTTTTTTTTGTTTCTTTTCAATTTTTACATTCAACGAAAAATTGATTATTCCACTCACTTTCTTTTATACACACCACACACTTTTTGTTTTTTCCATTGAAATATTTTTTTTCTTTTTCATTTTCAACTAAAATGACCAACCTGAATACGATACAATTTTTATTGTATTAAAATGTACTAGAAAGAGACACGTATATACGATAATAATACAAGAAGACAGAATAGATAACGTAAAGATGAAAAAAAAAAGGTACATACTTAACTCTTCTTTCTAGTTTCACCTTTCTCATTATTCTAACCTTCAGAAAATCAGAAAAAATAAAAGAGATAGAAGATAAGAACATGTTTTGTAGGAAAATAAATCAAGGAATAAAAAAAATGAAAGGTACAAATCTACTGTTTTTTTTTCCTCTTTTTGCGAATATATGAAAGAGATGATTATTCATTTATCAACAAAATAAATAAAAAAATCGAAGGTAATCATACACAACATGCAATGCTGCCAAATTTATTTGACTGCAATTTTTTTTTCTTGAAGATACCAAAAATATCTTCTTCTACACACCATACAACTGATGACAAAAAAAAATGTTTTTCCCATTGAAAAAAAAAAAAATATATATATATATATATACATATATGTGTACATACATGAATGCACTATACTCTGCTTGTGCCAATTTATATTCCAACTCCATCAATTCATTATGACGATGATTGCCACTCATCAGTATTTAGTGGAAAAGCCAATTTAATCTGCGAAAATTTTAACAAAAAAAAAAAAAAAGAAGAAGACACATTTAAAAGAAAGAGCATTTCGTCATATCACAATCAAGCACTTTTGCCATTATTATTTTTTTTTAAAATTTGTTTGAAGAAAAGAAAAAAAAAGAGGTGTCCAACAATAAAACACCCTTGTTACAAATCTGGGTACACAATTTTCAATCCTTTAATGATTTTTTTTTTCTTGTTATGGATGCCGACTATAGAGAAAAAAAAAAGTCCTTCATAATGGATTCTCACTTACAATAAAGCCAATTATAATTTTTTTATTTTGCAAAAAAAAAAAAACAAAAAAAAAATAAATAAATTTAAACATGCTTCAGCACCCACCAATTTTAAAATGAATTAATTTCATTTTAAAAATTAAATTTCATTAATATTTTTTCTACATACATACATAATAAAATACTGTTTTTTAAGAAAAGCCTAACTCGTTTTCTTTCACACTACAGGGTCACTGCACATAATAAGATGATTTTTCTCATATTCATTATATGATTTTCATTATTTCTCATATTTTCACACTTTAAATTAAACATTTTTTTTTTTTTTTTTTTGTAATGTTTCTATAATTTTAAATTCACTATTTTGTTGTTCTTCTAAATTTAAATTTAATTTATTTATTTTTTTTTGTTTTGCAAGTAAAATACAAATTTCTTGTATAAAGCAAAAAATTTCTTAACGAAAAAATTCCCTTACTTTTTCGTGTGATTGCAGTTTTTATTTTTTCTTTTTTTCTTCTTCTCTACCACCCAATATGGCGGACTCATTAGAAAGAGTACAATCAATATTTAAAATAAAAACAAAATAATACAACAACGATGTGAAAAAGGCAAAAATTAATAATTCTATAATTATCTCTTTCATTCATTTTAATTTGCAATTATTAAAAAAAAAAAAACAAAAAAAAAATGCAAAACAAGGAACTTTCTCTCTTCCATTTTCTTTCATTATTATTTTTTGACTCTTGGTCTTGAGGATTTTTATATAAAATTTTGTTGAAATTCATGGCACACAAACGGCTAAATTGGTGAAAAAAGATAGTAATTGGAAAATGAAAATTATATACATATGTATGTATATAAATTTCACGGTAATTATACGTGCATCATATCACGTTAACGATTCATATTATGATCAGTGATATCAACATCAACATAATTTCTAAATAAGTTTTTGCACATGGACAAAATTTGAATCGAATGGAATGTGAGGTAGCAAGAAATCTAAGCATACGGATTCGATTTCAATCACAGTTTACAATGTTATATTTCAGTGAGCCTCAAAAGTATCGAAGAACATTGAATTAAGTTTTAATTAGCTCATGTCATAGAGTCTCGATTTTTAATGTGAAATGACCCATTTTTAAAATAATACCTATAGGTAAAGATCCATATCTAAATAAGAAAAACCACAAATTGTCATCTCTATCATTACTTCACTACCCGCGAAATTTAAAAAAATATCCCAATCCAAAATGTATGTATAAATAAATCCACCACATTCACCCAACTACAAAATTAAAAATTAATCCGCTTTTTTTGTCATTTTCAACAAAATCTTATCTCTGCTCTGAACAAAAAAAAAAAAAAAAAAAATCTCCAACTCCACAATTTCATAAATTTAATCAATTACCTCAATTGTGAGACAAATATATTTACTAATTTTGCTTTGATTGGAATGAATGAGTCAGAAAAATATGAATAGATACATTTATATAATATATTACAGTAGTATCATTCTTTTCAGTTGTCGTATAATAATCATTATCATCATCGTCCTCACCGTATACAGTATACACAAAAAATAAAAACAAGGAAAAAAAAACTATTACAAATGACGAACGGGTCGCGGTACCACATTAAAACCACCATCATCCAATTGAATCCCAATAATTCAGCCAACCGAATCCCCAAACACCCCATCGTTCACACATTTCGAAAACCATACATAACACACAAACACACATCAGCCAGTACCAGAAAAATTCACCTTTGTTCTCTCAAATAAAAAAAAAATTTTTTCAATTCCAGATATAAAATGCATTTTTTTTATTATTATTAATCTTTGAAAAAAAGTATAAAAATTATGAAATTGTTTTATATAAAATTAAAAAACAAAACTAATTTTCAAATTTTGAATAAGAAAAAGTAACAAAAAAATAGTAAATAAGCAGAAATGAAAAGAAAAGAAATTATTCCAAATTTTCTCACTGTAACCAATTTTTTTTTTTAAATCGAAATAAAATTAATTTTTCACTTAAAACAAAAAGAAACATGAAATTTTCAAATTCAAATAATTCACAATAAATTTTTGTTTTGTAGAATAGAATAGCGAAACAAAAAATAAAATAAGAAAAAAAAAAAGTAAACACAAAATTGTAAGGGTAATTAAATTTTTTTTTATATGAATTCGCTTTACCTAGAATAAATATCTGAAAGTATTCACTACTTTTTTTTATTTTTTATTTCTTTTTGAATTCCTTTTGATTTCAGGATAGAACTTTTTTTTTTTTTAATTTTAATTTAAACTTGAAACTACAAAACAATTATTTTTTTTTCTTTTGACAGAAATTCTTTTCAGTTTTACAACACCAAAAACAATTTCCTTGTGTGATACGATTTGTTTTTTTTTTACATTTATAAATTTTTTTCTTTTATTTTTTCCAAACTTTCCTTCAAGATTAATTTGATGAACAGAAAATTGAGATTTATATTTATTTTTTGTTTTAGAAAACACACTTTTTTGTATAGACGCGCGTTCTCCGATACAAGCCGTCACAGTACGTCTTTTTTACACATGTATAAATTTTTTTCTCTATATATTTATTTATTTACGTATACACTTTATAATTTTCTCATATATGTATATTCATGAATGCCACTAACACTACACTACACAATATATATATATATATATTTTTTTTTATATTTCAAAAAAGAAAAAAATGAAAAAATATCATGAGGACCGCATACAATTTACAAGATGGCCGACCTATATGAAAAATTTTCTGGTATACACATGAAAAAAAAATTTCCCTCACTTTTCACTAATCACTTTCTTACTTTACAACTTTTTTTTTTTTGGGTTCTAAATTTAATTTAGAAAAATGTTTTTTTAAAGAAAAATACAAACCATTTATAAATATTCCACAATTTTATCCATAATTTTTATTTAGAAAAAAAAAAATGAAACGAGAAAACAAAATGAAAAAAATTTCTAATTTGGTTGATAGTTTTTTTTTCTCTTGGTGTTGCTTGATTTTACTTCCTGTTGTACAGCAAAGAAAAAAAATTTGATCCCGTCGTATTGATGCCAATTTTTAATTTCAATTTTTCTCGTATAAAAAACAATTTTTTGCAAATAACTTTTATTAGAATTTATTCAGTGTATTGTTAATTATACTTTTCAATATAATTTTTTAAGAAATTTATAATTTTTTACACAAATTATTTAAAATTTTTATTTACAAATTTTACCTACGCATCACTCAGAAACGAGATTATAATCGACGATTCGTTAAATATTATACTACGAGCATCGGATGGAACTAACGTCACGTCACGTCATCAAAAAGTCCGAATTTGATTCCGAAAAGCGTTTTGACTTTTCGTTAAGTTTAAAAAAAATAAAAATACTGAACTTACCCTGAGTAATATTGAAAATCCTGTGAGGTACGTTAGCAGAAAAATGCTAAATTTTGGAGCTTAAAAAATAATGGATGTTGTAAAAAAGGATCATGAAGGTTTTTTAAAGCTCATCTTAACGCAATCTAAGATGATATTTAAAAGAGGCATTTAAGGTGACCAGATTTTTATTGAGACAATGCGGGACATTCATACATTCATTGTCGGCGCGAGCAAAAAAAAAAAAAAAAATACGAGGTAAACAGAGTTTTTCTACTGGGTATTTCAGTTTTATTTTTATTTCATTGTATACTGTGTATTTATTTCCACAAAATTTTTTTGAAAAATTAACACAGAACATTTAATTGTTGTAAACAAAATCAAAAAAATTATTAATAAAAATTCCCAGGTCTGTTACATATTATGTCATTCATATATCAAATAATGTAGAAATGAATAATAGCTGTATCACAATGAACAGCAGTAATGCTGCTCACTCTGCTTTCTTGCCCTAAAATCTAAAAATTTGAGAAATGCGGGATAAAATTTGAAATTCGGGACGAATCCGGGACAACTTTAACCTTCCATATTAAAGTCTTTAAGGTCTTTAACTTTGACGCAGTGTTTTAGATTGCAATTCTTGTATTTCAAGTGGCTAAAGGGAATTGTACGAAAAAGTTCTGGTCCAATAAATCGTGATAATGATCCTTCTGTTTCGTTGTCTTGAAGTCCCTTCAACATGTTAGCTTAAGCTTTTTTAACATTTTAAAACTATAAAGATCAAATTTTTTCGAACTTCTCTGAATTTGCAAGCACATCGGAAAAAGAGGGTTAGAAAAACCTCCACTTGGTTTTTTGATCATACAGTATGTAATTAGCTTCTAAGAACGTATTGTCCATTTCTTCCAGATTTCGAAACACTTTTAATGAACGTGTAATGACTGGACTTCTAAAATAAAATCACTTTAAAAAAATTCAATGAGTAAGCCCCATGTGATTTCTTACAAAAACAATTTTTATTTCTATTATTTAAAATTCTTACACAACACCCCATACTTCTTCGAAAGCACTACATAATTTTGAACATGTTATTGCTGCTGATAACGGATAATTACTAATTGATATACTTTCTTCAGTGTAATCAACATTAACATTACCATGTGCAAATGCACCAATTACATATGCAACTGGTTCATCTTCTTTTGGTACCAATTCACGACAATTTGTAACTAATTTACCACTAAATGACATTGTATATTTTTTACAACCGACTGGTAAATGATCTGTAATTGGATTTTTAATAACTTTTAATAATTTTGTTGATGTATCATTTGCCCGTATTGCAAATTTATGTAATAATTGAACAAAAAGACCAGCAAATCTTTTAAATGTACGTGGTATACGTGTTTGTGGATTTATTTCAATTAATACATTCCTTTCAGTTTTAATATAAACTTGTAAAAGACCAGCACGATTTAATGGTGAATCCATAAGCATTAAAAGTGATTGATGTGTAATATCTGGACGACATGAACCAGGATCTCTGTTATTCTTTTTTAATATACTTGCATGATCATCACAATTTAAAAGTTCAAATGTATTTCCAACCTAAAATTTGGAAGGATATTAATTTTATAAATTGAAGAATTATTTGAAGTAATGAGAATAGTAATGAAGTAAATGTACCTTTACTGTTTCTAGTTGAGCACCTTCAAGAACAACAATCAGACGTTTTTCCAATGATCGAATATGGCTTGTTTTCAAGTGTTTTTTAGGTAAATCAAATTCTGTATCATTTTGTGGTTGCCTTTTTTTATTTTTTCCCATTTTTTAAAGTTTTGTTTAAATTTATTTGTAAACACTTTTAGATTATTTTGAAACGTGCTACTCCCACTTTCCAAAAAAAAAAGTGACAATTCAACGAAACAAATTTTACTTAACGAAATTCGGATTTAGAATGTCGCACCGCACACCTTCGCATGATGGTTGAAAAAAAAACATTGAATTGAATAAAAATGAAAAATTAGTGCTGTTAGATAGTCACATACTCCGCATTTGATCATTTTAGAATTTATAAAGGAAATTATCAACGCAGGGAATTTTACAAATTTTCGATTTTTGATTTTTCAAATTACTAATTTATTTTCAACAAATTTTTATAACAAATCGACTTTCTGATTTTTGCACTAAAATTTACTTCAAGACCCAAGCCAAATTTACCACAGAGACTGTCTAAAAAATACATTGAA
Source organism: Bombylius discolor (assembly GCA_939192795.1). Taxonomy (NCBI): domain Eukaryota; kingdom Metazoa; phylum Arthropoda; class Insecta; order Diptera; family Bombyliidae; genus Bombylius; species Bombylius discolor. The sequence continues at coordinate 6,991,439 of OW584240.1, read as the reverse complement.
ATCAAACGTTAATATTTCACTTGAACTTTCAATAGACGATATTCATTATCTCCAAGTCCTATGACCTACAATGAATTATTTTTTCAATTTTTCGAACAACAAAATTTCTAAAAGAACCAATTTTTCTAAGTTTAAATTTTCATCGGATTGAAAGGTAGAAGGATAACACTTGTTTTACTAAAATTTTCACCTTCATTATAAAATATTTCAAAATACAAATTCTTAAAAAAAAAACATTCAATTCCTTAATACATTAACCAGTTTTATTTTTTTTATAAAATAAAACAAAACATCACATTAATTAACAAAAATTAGGTAGAAAATACACTTTGTCTGGACAAATATTATTTTTCCTCTGTACTGCTACCACTTCTCCATTGTTTTCAATGAATATAGTTGGACCAAAAGAAAGAAACAAAATATTTATCGAGACAAAATGTACTCATACTTAACTTTTTAAAAATTCTCCAAAAGAAAAACAGCTATTAAAATTCTATTTTTTTTTCTTGATTTCAAAAAAAATATCAATTACATGATCCATCAGACCAACCATCTCGCCAACGTTCATTAACCTTAGAACAATCGAATACTGGTTTTCCTAATTTAACATTCACTTTATTATGTAATTTGCATAACCATTGTGAAAATGAATACTGTGATGAAGTATCGATCGGTAGTTCACGTAAACTAAAAAAAAAATAACAAAAACAAAGTGTTACACAAATTTCGTCATCTTTACATCATTCAGTTATCACGAAAATTTTTAGACTTACTCATTTCTTAGATCCTTTGCACAATATTGACAAGGATAAGTTCTCGAAAGGATATTCATTAAATCTTCAACATCTTTCTTTTGTGTATCAGTTGGTTTATCTGGATATGTTGCACCGATTGTATGCAATAGACTCCATGTTGCACGTCCTAAGGCATCTTTATCTAAAGGGCAATTTTTTGGATTTGTAACTAGCTCATCCGATTGTTCGTATGACTAAACAAAAAATTTCCAACATAGAAAATTAAAGGATGAATGAATAATTTTCCTCTTTCTTTCAGAAGTAATACTTACTTTCACTTCTTGTTGTTGTTGTTTTGATTTATCTGATTGTAATCTTTCTTTTTGTCGTCTTGCCCATGTTTTAAAATCTGTACATGTTCGGCAATCACCACGACCACTATGATTATTATCCTCGTATCCTGACATGATTTATAAACTTTCAAATATTACTTGTGAAATTATTTAATGTGATGTTTCTTTATTTTAAGGAATTTATTTTTTAATTCATTTGCACTTGGAATTTTTAACCCAAAAAAATCAAAAAATAAAACCAAAATTTATGTTGAATTTAAGAAAAACTTGAAAATTATCAAAAACAAATTTTATACTAAAATTTTCATTCCACTCGAATTGATATGTATTTTTTTTAATCAATTGTCAAACCGGTAATTTTAACAGTGATATCAGTGTACTCTAAGTTTTTTGTTGTTCATGGGAAAAATAAAAACAAAAATCCGAAAGGTAATATTTATTTGTAGAGAAATAAAATAATAACGAAATATTTTTTTCGCAATTACATCCAGTCTTTGGCTGTTCATTTGGCTTCTAGCTCATTAAAATACACTAAAAAGGGGTTTCAAGGTCCCTTTCTTCAATAAAAATTGAATTTTAAGACTTTTTAGTAAGGAAATTTAAGATTCGGAAAGGATTTTCTTCCTTCGCGATAACAAGAATTGTTGTTGTAATTATCTATACTAATTTTAGAATTTGGCTTGTAATTAAGAAACGCTACCTTGTAGAACGTTGTATTTGAAGAAAATTTAGATGGTTTTTCATGTTTTCCAACGAGTGTGGCATAAATTCTGCACTTAATGCCGATCAAGTCTTATGGAACAAATTTAGTTGCTGTGTTGTAAATCTCTACGCTTTTTTTAATTTTCTTCGTATATTTCTTGAACGGTGCTTTGTAGACTTTTCATTTGTTCACAAGAAATCAAGATTTTCCATATTTTCTTGTGTATATATGTATAATAATAAAAATTTTGTAACTTTTATCGTTCAAAAGTTGTGGTGGAGATTTAAACATTTTTCATAATTTGGTACCCGATAAAATATGATTTTTTGGGTGAAATACGCAATGAATTCCTATGAAATTTGGTGCATTTGTTGAAAATTTATGAGAAATTATTTTTTTATGCTTATTTAACTAATTTTCATTTGAAACTTTAAAAAGTATTTTCAAAGTTGAGAGATTTCCTTGCAAAAAAGAAATTGTAAGGGATTTTTTTTTCACTTGGTAAAAATTCGTTATTTTCACTTTTGTAATATTTAGCAATTAGTCTTCGGAAAAATTCAGTTGTTGAACTGAAATTCTAAATTATTTTTTTGACATTATTGTTCTTTTTCTTGGAACAACAAAAAACTTAGTGAGCACTGAAATCAATTTGAAAATTTTTGAATTTTTATTTTTTTTTTCCTAAATTCCTTTCAACCTTTGGCTTCTTTTAATATTTTCACTGTCAAAATTTCAAATTTTAAATAAATTAAAATAAACATATAAAAAAAATTCTTTAAGTAGAAAAAAATAAAAATCATGTCAGGATTATCGTTTCCTAAGGGTCGTGCTGATAAACGACCCCAAGCAGAACAACAAGAAAAATTTAAACAAGAATTTAATGTGAGTACAGCTAGTAGAAAAAATAATCATGTATTCAATCATCATTTAATTTTGTTATAATTTTTTTTTTTAGCCCGAGGAACGATCAAGTTATTCAGGTAATAAATCAAATAAAAAAGATTGCCCATTAAATAAAGACGAATTAGGACGTGCAACATGGGGTCTATTGCATGCAATTGCTGCAACTTATCCAGATGAGCCGAATTATCAAAATGAGGATGATGTTATGAATTTCCTCTGTATACTTTCGAGAATTTATCCTTGTCCAGTGTGTCGAAAGGGTTTTAAAAAAAAGTAAGTTTAGCTGGACAATGTAAAAAAAAAAAAATTGTAACACTTTTCGTTTTTTTTTTAATTTGTAGATTACTTGAACTACCGATCGATACTTCCTCACAAAAAGCATTTTCGCAATGGTTATGCAAATTACATAATAAAGTCAATGCTAAATTAGGGAAACCATTATTCGATTGTTCTAAAGTTGATGAACGTTGGAAACATGGCGTTAATAAAGAATGTAGAAAAATATAGATTTTCTTTTTTGTTGTTGTAAATAAATAAAATTTAAGTAAATACTGGGTAGAAAATTATAAAGAATTTAATCAAAACATTGAATATCAATTTTGGATGTTCCAGCAAAAGCTCCAATTCCTAAGCTTAATTTACTTAAGCTACACTGATTGAAAATCGATTCTTTAACAACAAAAAAACTGAGAAAAAGTTAGTAAGAACGATTTTATTTTAAAAATAGAGTTATAAAAAATTAAAAATTTCATTTTTTTAACATTACAAAAAAAAAAGGTTAAATACAAATCAATAAATAAATTTCGTTAATTTTTCTGGCTTTTGTTTTACTCTATCTAAAAAAAAAAAGAACAAGAAATACTTGAACAATTTGTTATTTGTGCGTTAAATTTCAGGCTAGATTTCTATATTTTGTAAAAAGACTATATAGTACACGTAAAGTTGATTTTAAATCCATGTTTACGATATCTAAAAAAAAACAACAACAACAAATAAAATAACTGTAAAAAAATTTATTTTTGTTAAAAAAAAAAATCTTATTACCTTCCGGACGTGCTTTTGGTTTTGGTAAACCAACATCTTGCATTAATTCAAATGAAAAATAAACATTATGTACCATTTGATCAACATCTTTTGGTGTTAAATGAAATTCATATAATGGCACATAGAAACCACCCAATAAACCCATTAATAAACATAAATAGACACCATCACGAAAATCTGAACTTAAATCTGTTACTTCGAAATTTAATTTTGAAAGATGTTTATTAACGAAAGTTATGAGGGACTAAAAAAAAGAAAAAAACAAAAAATTTAGAACAAAAAAATACAAATGAAAAAAAAAAAAAATCATTTGATACCTTTTTAACAACGGCAAGCTTATCAGGAGCACAATCGAATAACGTATCGAAAGCATCCTTTTCACATCTCATTCCAACATCATCATACTGAGAAGTTATTTGTTCTTGATATTTTCTATTTTGTTACCAAAAAAAAAAAAAAAGGTTTTTTAATAACTATAAATTTTAAAATACATTTATTTTTGTACTTACTGTGCATTTAAAACAGCACCATTCTTTTGTGCAATTACAACAGTAACAAATACATTCTCTGGTAAACGAATTGGTGCACGAAAATTACGAACTAATGCAACAAGTAAATGAAATATTGCAACAATATTTTTTGAATGAACACTTTCAACCGACCATTTAGGAACTTTTTGATGAAATCCTAAAAGCTGAAAAGAAAATAAGAAGGATTAGTAATTTAAATCTTTTTCAAAGAAAATTAATGTGTTTTTTTTTTTACTGACATGATTTACAGCATTTAAAACAATTCGTAATTTTTGACGTTGTCCTTCTTCAGATTGTGTTACTTCTGGTACATCCAATTTTTTACCAGTTAATTTTTCCCATAATTTTTGAAGTACCTTTAATATAGAAAAGTTTTATTTTTTTATTTCAATTTAAATTGTTAAAAAAAGCAATGTTTTTTTTCTTCATTAAGATAACTGAAACGATATGGAAAAGGAAGATTATTGGTAAAAAGGTAAGAGGATTGTTAAAAAAAAAAACAAAAATGATAAAGGATAATTGATTACGTTACTTATGACAATTAATGAATGATGGAAGTAAATTAAATATTTGATAATTATTTTCAATTACCTGTCCATCATATAAATCTTCTGCAATATCTTGAACAATAATTCTTTGATCAGCAAGTACATCATTAATCCAATCAATTAAAACCTGTTGAAGTTCTTTAACTCGTGGATCATTTAATGATTGAGGTTGAATTACAGAACGAGTTTCATGATCACCTGAATTTTTTGCGAATAAAAATTACATTAGTGAAAAAATATTCTAGAATTTTGTTTTTCAATTAAAAACTTACGTAATTCATATTCTTCTGGTGGAATATCCAATTGACTTGGATTACCTGGAGAATCAATTGCATATTTTCCTTCAGCTTGAACTTCTTGTACTGTAAAATAAATATTGTGTAAAATTCTTGAAATTTTAGTTAACTTTTGGTTCATTCAGAATTTGCTTAATATTTGTTTACAAAGCATACATACATACATAAATAAACTGGGGTGGTTAAATAACGTAAATAACATTGATTCCCACACCCACCCACATAATTTATAAATTTCAACTTACCTTCCTTTATTCGTTTTTTTCTACCTAATGTTCCTATTTTTTCCCAGAATGTTTCTTCTTTAACAGGACTTTTTATTGTGTTTGTGTTCCCTGCAGTCGCCATTGCCATTTTTTTCGTGGAAAAATACTTTTTTTAAAGTATTTAATTATATTTTTTTCGAATTGGAATTTATGAATGGGATGAGTTTTTCAGTTTATAAAAATAAAATGACGTAAACTTTGAGAAGGCAAAAGAAAAACAACAAAAAAGAAGGCAAAATGAATGAAATCAAAAATCTACTACAATTTTTTTGGTTTTTTTACTACAAAATCTTTTGAATTTTGAAAAATCTTTTGTTTTTGGTATTTTTGGTCCCATTTTTTTGCAAAGAAATATTTTAAAAAATTCTTATTTTTTATTTTTATATAAAATAGAAAAACATTTACCTTTTTACAGCTATACACTGTAAAACAAATACAAAATTTCATTCATTAAAAATATTTGCAGTGTAAAAGAGCAAAGTATCAAAATTTTAATTTGGGAAATTTAAGGAAACTAAACTAGATAATTTTCGACCAGTGTTACAAAATTTTAAATAAGGATAAGCCTTGAAAAATCTACTTTAGAGTTTGTTTTTACTTACCGATTTTTTATTAATAATTTCAATATTAAATAACTTTATAAATTTAATTAAAAATCATAAATCCACAAAACATCATCACCATTCACTAGGTGTCAGGTGATGAAATTGTAGTCAGAAATAAGAAGGAACGGTAACATAATTTAAGCTCTAGCACATTTTACAAAATTAAAGCTAAAAAAAAGTGGGAAATTTGGTATATAGAAATTTGAAAAAGTTTGTATCTGTTATCACTGTGACGTAGAAAGTATCAAAACGAGAAAACTTCTTTCAAAGAAAACAGAAAAAGGAGACGCTCGATTTAATTAATAACGCTAAAAACATTGAAAAAAAAAAGTGTTCTTCAAATCTTCAAATAATCATTTATATTGTAAGTATATTTTGTGAAAGAAAAACATAAAATTGTTAAAATTTTTATTAAAAAATTTAAAAATTATCTTACATTCACTTATAACCTCATCGAACGCCATTGTGTTACACTAAGAAAATTTCTTAACATATAGAAGCTAGTTTGTGATTGTAATTTTAACACTTGTTTGATAGTTTTCTTTTTTTTCTTTTTTTTGCCACTTTCTTTTTCTAGATATCAAAATATTATATTAGATTAGATTATCTAATTAAAAAAAGTTAACATAAACATATTGCAAAGATGACTTCAAAAATGGGTGGTGAACAAGCCGAAGAAACAGAATATTCTGTTGAAAGAATTGAGGATAAACGAGTCCGGAATGGAAAGGTAAAAATATTTTGTTTTTTTTTTTCCATCATATTGCATAAACAAAATTTTACGCGGTTATATTAATCTACAAAAATTTTTAATATTGAAAATGAATTATTTATTAAAATCTTGAATAAGATCTCACAACTGGAAGATCAATTTAAAAAATAATAATAGAACATAAACACATGTGATCTATGAATTTCATAAGAACTTGTAAATTTTCAACACATGTTTTTATGACAAAATAAAAAAAAAACCAAAAAAAAAAAAAAGAAGGATAAACTCTTGAGTTTTGTTTGGAAACTTCTAGTGTTCTTTTTAATGTGAAATCTATCTTAATTTTTGTAGTGTTTGATCTTGTATATAAGTATGTAACATTGACATACATTTATAAGTGATGTGTTTTCTATTATTGTGACTAAAATTGTACAGCTCAAAAACAACAGTATCAGGAAAGGATATTTGTAATTTTAATTGTTGGCAATTTTTATAGTGAAATGAGACTTAAATGCGAAAGTTATAAAGAATGAATTTCATTATTTACAAAGTTTTTATCCTTAATGATTTATTGATTTATTATTTTTTATTTTTTAGGTTGAATATTACTTAAAATGGAAAGGATACACAAGAGAAGAAAATACATGGGAACCAGTTGAAAATCTTGATTGTCCAGATTTAATTGCTGCTTTTGAAGAATCTAGAAAAAGTAAGGAAAATAAAGGTAAAATGAATTTTGTATAAATTTTTTCAAAAAATATAAATTGATAGTCCATGTAATGGATCCATTATATGGGCCAGTTAGAGTTTGATGATTTGACAAATTTGAGCGTGTCGGAATGTTCAAATTTATGATTAATAATGACAGCAGCTCACCCTTCTGACGGATTTGTTTTTATGTTCACTGGAGCAAAACAGGAAATAAATATTTTTCGGGTTAAAAAATACTAGGAATAGTTTTTTTTTTTTTTTTTTTTTTTTTAAGAATAATAACAAAATAAACAAGGTCAAAAAGGACGTAAATTTATAAAAAATAGTTTCCTTTGAGGTGGAATAGACGGTTTTTTTGTTGTGTTGTTTATTCAAATGTTGTTTTGTTCTTAAAAAAACATATAAAACTTATTTATTATTTTTTCTCCTTCTTTTTTCATGTGTTGCTAAATTAGAAAAAGAAGAAGCAGCTAAAAGAAAATCAACAACACCAGTTAATGAAGTTAAAACTAAAAAGAAACATACAGAAGAAAATAAAAAACAAGGTTTCGATAGAGGTTTAGAACCAGAAAAAATAATTGGTGCAACAGATTCATCAGGACAATTAATGTTTTTAATGAAATGGAAAGGTACAGAAGAAGCTGATTTGGTACCAGCTAAACAGGCAAATGTTAAATGCCCACAAATTGTAATTCATTTTTATGAAGAAAGACTTACTTGGCATACACCTAATGAAAATCAAAAAGAACAAAAAGAATAAATTTAGTTATTTTATTTTTATTATTAATTATTATTATTTTTTTTCTTTTCATTTTTTTTTTTGTTTTTTTTTTTTTTTGTGTAAGAAAAAAGTACTCAAATTCACTATAGTTTTCCTTTTAAAGAATAATTTTCATTTTTTCTTTTGTTTGTTTCTAATTTTCGAAATCGATTTTTGTTTAAAACTTTATTTCCTTTTCTTTTTTGTAATGTTCGTTGGTTTTCTATTTTTTTTTATAGATTAGTATTCTCATACTTAAGATACTATTTTTAATGAATACAAAAATTTAATATAGTTCATAATAATAATTAAAATAAAAATTAAAAAAAAAAATTAAAATTAGTCTATAGGAGAAAATTTTGTAGACAAATATTTTTTTTTTTAGCGTTTAAAATTCGCTCTATATCATTTTTTAAATTAAAAAAAAATATATATGTATATGTAAAAAAAGAATTTTACTTTTCATTTTTGAATAATTTTAGAAAGATATTTTAAAAATTTAATTTCACAATTGTATAAATTGAAATTAAGAAAATTCGAAAATGGAAATTTCCTTTTTACTTTTTCTATTATCTACTTCGTTTTTCTTTTTTCAATATCAAAAACCTTTTTTTTTTTTTTTAATAAAAAATTATTTGTTTTAATTATTTTCTGTCGAAAAAATAAATTTAAGAAAATTATGAAATGTATATGACTTTTGTTTTTTTTAAAGATTGAGTTTCATAACACGGTAGTCGAATTTAGACATTGGTTTTATTTTTTCATGTACCTATAACCTAGATCCAACAATTACTTTTCTATAGCTCTGGCTTCTGCAAGTTGCGTTTCAAAGGTCTCAAAGGATGTTGTGAGTTTTCAGTAAAACTTGACCAATATTATTGAATTCGTCCACCACAGAATTTAGTTCAAGTAATCCCTGTTCGGAAGTGGCTCATGTGGATTGCCATTCGAATCAGTATCTCTTCGACAAACTGGGCAACAATTGGATTTGAACATTATTACTATGGTGTTTTGACCTGGAGTGGAAAGTGCATTTTTTAAATTCTTTGATTTCTTTAAATTTTAGTAGAAGCAATATTTATCCCTTTCTAGAATGCTACCATTTCAAAATTAACCCAATAAAAACTTATCCGCCAAAAAATTTGGAATTTCTTTGTGGATGGAAATGCGGAATGATTTGAATTTCTTAAAAAATTATTTGATTTTTTTATTAATTAAATCATCTTTATGTATGTAAATTCCTCTTCGCCCCAAAATTAATTCTAAATTATTTTACCGAAATACCGGCCGGCGGCTTGACTGCTGCTGTGTAATAGAAACTCTTATTTCTGGCAATGCTATAAAATGAACGAATCGTCAAAATTCTAGAACAGCTGATATTCGCGAGCATTTTTATTTTTTTTTATTGTGTGATGGGTTGGGAAGTAAAGTATTTGCAAACAAATTACAAGCCTGAAGACGTCAGTACTTAGTGTGTTAAGTAATATTTTTGTAAAAATTTTTAATTTTAATTTATTATCGTATTTAAATTGTGTCATTAAAATAAAAAACGTTATTATATTGAATTGAAAAATGCTTATTACAATAAGAAAAATTTTACGGCCATTGGAATTACATTATTTACTCAATTATTCATCGAAAAAATTAATTCATATTCCATTGATAGCTTCAATTGCTGCTGCCTCAATATTCAATCGATTTAATTATCATCAACAAATTAATTTTATTCAAAATTCAAATAAATATAAAAATTATTATAGACAATTTAACATTTTCAAAAGAAATTATTCTAAAGAAATTAAAAATTGTTGGAATTGCAATAAAAATACCAAATTAAAAAATCAATTTTTTTGTGAGGATTGTGGAAGTCTTCAAGATGTTCAACGTAAAGTTGTAAGTAAAATAAGGATGTTTAGAGTATTTTAAATAAGGACTGCTTAAAGGTCGATTCACACATATATGATCCGGCACCGGTTCAATTCCTCTTCATCCGATCAGGACCAGGAATATTTTAACTGAAATGTATCCATATTCACACAAAATTGGCCCGATGCCGGTCACAAATCACATACCAATATGAATGGAGGGGAACCGGATCGAATGTTTGTGATTCGACGTTAATCCTTCGAAAATCTTTTCTTAATTTTTGTTTTCTTTTTAGAATTTCTTTCAACTATTCTCATTGAATGAACAATTCAATGTCGATTCAAATAATTTAACAAGACTTTTTCGTCAATTACAATATATTGTACATCCAGATAAGTTCAGTAATAAGTAAGAATCCTTCTATTTCCTGTTAAAAAAATCAATCTTAATTTGGAATATTTGAATTTTTTTTTTTAGACATGAAAAAGAACAGCAACATTCAGCTGAATGGAGTTCATTAATTAATAAAGCATATAAAACATTATTGGATCCGTTAAATAGAGGTGAATATATATTAAAATTAAAAGGTATTTCATTACCAAAAGATAATAGTTCATTAGATAAAGAATTTTTAATGGAAATGATGGAAAAAAATGAAGAAATTGAAGATGCTAATAAAGATAATATCGTTAATTTACAAGAACAAATACAAAATGAAATTAATGAAGTGATAAATGAAATTGAAAATAATTTTAGTAAAAATAATTATGAACAAGTTAAATTTAATTTAATTAAAATGAGATATTTAAAAAGTTTAGAAAAAAGTATAAAAGATAAATTTACAAAATTTGGTATTGTATAAAAAAAAAACCTTTAAAAAAATATAAGGAGAAAATTTATTGTTGAATTTTACATTAAAATTTGGGTTTTTTTTTCTTAAACATTATTTTAAAGCTTAGAGATGTCCTCAAAGTGTAGTAAGAGAGAAAAAAGGACATGAAGAATAATCTTCAAAAACACAATGATTCAGTCATAATGCACATTTCGGCGAACGATGGTTCTAAGATGAATTTTGCACCACGACTGATACACTGCATTTTTGAAGAAACCATTTTATTTAACACAATAATGCCTATTGCGTATTTTAATTCACACATAGCGCTAATTAGCCTTTTGTTGCAGTTGGAGATTTCTAAATTGCTCTATGTTTTTGTTTTTTTTTTTGCGGAATTTTCTAAATTTTAGGACAGCAAAAGAAAAATCATTTTTTTAAATCATATACAAGAGTAACGGTTTATTTTCTTTTTCAATCTCACAAAAGAATTTGTCCTCTTTTTTCGATTTTTTATTTATTCTAATTTTTTCGTTCTCTTCTATTGTCAATTTTTTTACATAATTTTATTTCTTTAAACATTCTTATTTTATGATTAATAATTAAATGTAGAATATTCGCTTGAAAATAACGACGATTATCAGCTTGAAATATTTGATTAAAACCTTCAAATTGATAAACAACATTAACTGGTAAATTTTGTGGTAGAAAATAACAAATTTGTATATAAAAATAAACGCTAGCTGAAGCTTGAGGATTTGGACAATCTGATGTTGGTGTAAAAAATATTGCACGTAATTTATAATCATAACTAAATTCTGTTGACTGACCATCTAAAAATTCAATATAAAATTTATAAATTGATGGAAGTTTCCAGCTCATAATATAAAGTGCAATGTATTCGATAGTTCTTAAATCATCAAAATCATAAATACTAGGCCAACAAAAATTTCCAATATTACGATTCAATTGTGATGAATATGTAAAAGATGGTGATGAAGATAATGATGGTATTGGTGATTGTCTTGATTTAAATTTTCTATGTGATTTATTATGTTCCTTTTGTTGTTGTAATTTTACAGAAACATATTTTGAAGCTTCATCAAGAACATCATCAACAAGATTTTGTGCTACTTTTTGAACTTCTTGAAATTGTTTTGGATCAATTTTATTGATTTCGTCTTGATTATCATAAGAATAACACAAATTACTTTTATCTGGGACGTTAGATCTTTGAAGTGATGTTTTAATATTATTTTTTAATATATCCTCTTTTGTATTAAAATGTTTTCTTTTCTTGTGTTCACCTACTGGTAGTTTTTTAAGACATTCAACACTTTCACTTCGACTCCCTAATGTTCTTCTTGATGAAGGTGTTGAGATTGATGATACTGAATCATCAAGTTTCGCTAAAGTTCCAGTGGATGGAATATTTAAATCAAAATCCATCATATGCACAGAACGTCCATCATCCACATCATAAGATACTTTTATATTTCCTTTAGAATCCTCGGACGATTCTTCGTCAAGTTCTACATAGGAATATCTTCGACGTATTTTATTAGGATCTAGCTTGTTTTGATCAAGTTGTGATGAAGTACTCAAATCAAAATTAACTATGTGCATAGAACGCCCACCATCCACATCATAAGATACTTTTATATTTCCTTTAGAATCCTCGGACGATTCTTCGTCAAGTTCTACATGGGAATATCTTCGACTTATTTTATTAGGACCTAGCTTGTTTTGATCAAGTTGTGATGAAGTTTCCAAATCAAAATTAACTATGTGCATAGAACGCCCACCATCCACATCATAAGATACTTTTATATTTCCTTTAGAATCCTCGGATGATTCTTCGTCAAGTTCTACATGGGAATATCTTCGACGTATTTTATCAGATACTAGCTTGTTTCCATTAAATTGCTCCTGTGGATTTAATATGTCCTGGTCAGATAAATTATCAAAGTCAGCTTTAACAAGTGATTCATTACTTCGAAAGGGAGTAGTTTCATTTTCAGCAGAATTTTCTTCGTCAAACATTTTTGTATCTAATTTTTGAGTGCTCATTTGTACAAGAACATTATTAAATTTTTTGTTTGTTTTAGAATTGAAAAATTAAACATTCCTAGCCAAAACTTATGTTTTGACATTTGTATTCCAAAAATTATTTTCGATTTTTTATAGCTTTATTCAATAACCACTAGCAGTTTCTTCCAATTAGAACCATTGGTTTCAAATTATGGATCATTGAACGCAGCTTATTGCTGTTAGAACATGTGACTACTTTACTTGAAAAATTTTATTCCAATGTGTTACAACATGCTTTGAATTAAAATTTAAATTTTTTAAATTTATTTTTTGAAAAACTCGACTTCTTTTGATTTTTTTAACTTCGATCTACTCTTATTGGATGGAATATCAAAATTTTCCACCATATGTACCGAACGATGACCATTGACATTATAGGATACTTTTATATTCCCTTCAGAGTCCGTTGACGATTCCTCGTCAAGTTTTACAAAGGAATATTTGCGACGCACTTTATCAGATTCAGGCTTATTCTTATCAGTTTGTGGTTTGATTTTGTTACGTCTTGTCCCAAAAGATTTTTCCTTTAGTTCCGCGCTACTTTTAGTAAATGGCATACCAAAATTTTCCACCATGTGTACCGAACGATGATCATCGACATTATAGGATACTTTTATATTTCCTTTAGAGTCCGTTGACGATTCCTCGTCAAGTTTTACAAAGGAATATTTGCGACGCACTTTATCAGATTCAGGCTTATTCTTATCAGTTTGTGGTTTGATTTTGTTACGTCTTGTCTCAAAAGATTTTTCCTTTAGTTCCGCGCTACTTTTAGTAAATGGCATACCAAAATTTTCCACCATGTGTACCGAACGATGATCATCGACATTATAGGATACTTTTATATTTCCTTTAGAGTCCGTTGACGATTCCTCGTCAAGTTCTACAAAAGAGTATTTTCGACGCACTTTATCAGGTCTTGGCTTATTTTTATCAATTTTTGGTTTATTTTCAATAAATTTGGACTTACCCTTATTAATTTGTGGCCTTATTTTGTTGCTTCTTTTTTCAACAGACTTCAAATTAAAATTTTCTACTGGCTTTTGTGGAATTGATTTAATTTGTTGTTGTGTTGGATTTGCTTCTTTCTCATCAAATTTATCAAATTGGATTGTATCGAATAATGTTTTACAAGCGATTGAACGTGCAATATCTTCTTTTTTTAACTTCGGCCTTTTTTTATTTTTAATTTTTTCAAAAATATGCAATGAACGATGAATTTCGATCTTGTGGAATACTTTTACATACCTTCCACAATCTGTGGAAGTTTTACTATCAAGTTTTAAAGTTTCATGTATTTTATTGTTTTTCTGTTTAATTTTTCGGTGTTTACTTTCTGGTAAAACTTCTGTTTCTTTTTCACAAAAATCAAACTGAATTGCTTTGAAAATTTCTTTTAAATCGAGTGCATGTGCAATATTTAACTTTTTCTTTATCTTCTGTCTATTTTTGGATGGAATATGCACCGAACTACGACCATCGATAATATCGAGTATTTTTTCATTCCCCTTAGAGTTTTCGAAAGATAAATAAAATTCAGCTTGGGAATGATTTCGATGTATTTTATCAGAATTTGGTTTATTTTTATTGATTAGCAACTTATTTTCATTATCCTTTTTAGATTGTGGTTGTTTTCTGTTAATTTGTGGATTAGTTTTATAAATTTTTAGTTTAACGACTTTTGAAAGTTTTTGTGGGATTGATTCAACGTGTTTTGGCAAATATGTTGCATCCTTCTCATCGCTATAATCGAAATTATCTTTAAAAAGTGATATTTTATTAGAATCTTCTGAATAATTGTCTTCATCATACATTTTCCGGTGTGAATTTTGGTATTTTAAATTAACATTTTTTTTTTGAACGTTTATTTACACAAGAACATAATTTAATTTTTATTTTATACTTTCCAAAATTTATGTTCTGACATTTGCATTCCATGGAGCGTATCATTTCTCGATATTTTCGAGTTTTTATAGGTTTATTCAATAATTGCTAGCAGTTTTGCTACAATTAGTTTTTTATTTTTAGTTCTGTTCAATGAATAGATCCAAGTTTGCGAAGAGTAAAAGTATAAGATGAAAAGATTTATTTAGAATTTTGAAAAGGTCTTATAGAAAAACGGTTTGTAGCCAAAGTGATTTCAAATTCATCTAATCCCACTTATGTATGTAGCTTAGAAAGTGTATAATGATTTGGTGCTTTAGAACTAGAAAGACTCTATTTACCGAAAATAAAACAAGACACAAAATCAATCGCATAAATGTGAGTATAAATCCTTCTTTACTAATAAATTAATTAGTTCGCATCCTTGCTAATTTGTAGTTACATGGATGGTAGTGAAAAAATTGGGAAAAAATCACGCAGTTTCAGTTGAACCAAGGGAAATTTCGATTTCTGGCGTTAGAGAAAAATGATTTTGTTCAATGAAATTTTCTAGGCTGTTCCAAACTTTCATTAAGCAGAAAAAATCGGTTTTTCAAGAGATTTATAAGTTTTTTGTTTTAATTTTCTTTTTGCTTTTTCATACGAAATTTTTATTTTCTCAATTACGGTGAAAAATTTTACAATAATACTTCACAGGAATCAGATATTTGTCAGGTAAACCGAAGGTTCCTAATTGACAATTAAAAAAAAAAAAACTTAATTAAAAGTGTTACATGCTATGAAATTAATTTTAATTTTTTATGTTTTTTTTTCTCCCATGTTGGAATTATGTAGTTTTTGTTTTTGTTAATGAATTATCAGAAAAAAATTTCCTCCTGTTTTGGTTTTTAATTAATATTTTTCATTTTTTTTTTCACTTACTGATTTTATTATCAATTCACACTTTTTTTTAATCGTCGTGTTATATAATAAATTAATATGTATGAGAATGTAAACTTTTATTTCTTGTTCTCTTTCTAATAGATAAAAAAATATTGAAAAACACACACACACATTCGTGTAAATATATAATTCATTTTGTAATTTTACTATAGATACATAGGTATCTGAAAATTTAATTGAATGTTTTTAGTTACCACAATATTGTGGTGTTCTGACTGTGAATTAATGAAATATTGGGTATTTATTTGAGAAGTTCAATATAATATACATATAAAATATGTATTATGTATTTATTTGTATACGTATGAATGTATTTTATGTATTCATTGTAGGTGAAAATTTTATGCTTGTTTCATGCTGTGATATTTCAATTAGAAATATTAAAATATAATATTAGAGAAATAAATTAATAAATAAAAATACTGGAATTCAATAAGATGACAAAATCATAAGAAATAATCAGGGTTGACCAAAAATAAAAAATAAAAAATAAAATAAAAACGAAAACAAAAACAAAAACAAAGTCCTGATGGTAAATTTCAAAAATTAATTTTCTATAAATTTCGATCTTTATAATTTTCATTTCTATTTTATTTACTTTTTGTTTTTTTTCGAAATAAAAAAGTTTTTTTTTTTAATTATTAAAATTCAGGATGATAAATTTTCAAAAGTTTTCATTTAATTAATTTTTTCAAATATATTCTATTTCTTTCGGTATTTGTCAATTTGGAACTTTTTTTGTTTGCATTTTGTGACAAAATATTTTTCGAAAATTAAATTCTATTGAAAATATTGAAAAAAAAAATTTGTATTAAGTTTTTGCATGAATTTATGATAAAATCAATTTAAATATTTATGCTCGTATGCATCTATTTCATCTTAGTCGTATGATGGTTATGATTTCATGCACTATTCCAATTTGAGTTTGTGTTTTAGAAGTTAAGTCACGTAGTTCTAAAGTGCCACAAGAAAAATAAATTGATTAAGGACAAAGTTGAAACCAACATATCATTCAGGCATTAGGTTCATCCTAATTGGTCTAACTTAATGTCCATACATCATTCCACTTTAAGATTTTGACTGAGAAGTTAAGTCAGGTAATTTTTGGATACTACAGAAAAAATCCGTTTGTCAAGGTTGATTCCTTCCAGACATAATTTTTAATAAGTTTTTGGAAGTTTGCGTTCAGACGTTGGTTGGTTAAAATGAAACGTTGACACGTTAAAGTGAGACGTACGCATGAAATGAAAAATAAAATAATTTTAATAAGAAAATTTGTCCTAGATTACATCACTATCCTTTTTTTTTAATGGATTTTGATACCGTGAAATAGTAGAAAAGCAGCACTTTCGAAAACACAAAAATGGGCTGTTTCAATATCACAACTTGCTCAAGCACCTTACTTTAAAGAGTTCAAGATACTTTTGTCTTTTTGAAAATTATTTTGAAATTTCACTTATATTTTTTTTTCCACGAAAAACGTTCAATTTGATTTTTCATAAATTACAATAAATTATCAAACTTGGAAAATCATTATTACGTGCTTTATTCGTCGTAATTTTTTATTTACGTTATTTTCAATAAATTTTAATAAAAATGTAATAAATGATGATAGGTATTTATTAGTCATTAAACACCTGTCGTATCGATATTTATTTTAATTTTTTGTTTTAAATTGTATGAATTTAAAATCACATTACATACTCACACATATACGTACTTTGCGTGTGAATAAAAACAAATATGTATTAAAAAAAAAAAAAAAAAAACAAATTGCTATGGTTCAACAATTATGAAAAAAAAGCGCATAAAATTTATTCCGAGAATAATTATGATCACATTTCGTATTGACTTTTTTATTTGTGCAAAAAAAAAATTTTTTTTATGGAATAATCATTTGTCTTAATGATACGTTAAATGCATTCAACTTTTTTTTTTTTTAATATTTGCAAAAAAAAAAGAAACATTTTAAATAATGAATTTAACTATTTTTTATTAACCCATTTGCATTATTCAGACAAATGTACAAAAACACTTTTTTATTCATAACACGGAAAATTACTTTTTGTTTTGTTTTGTTTGTCAAGCTGAATAAAAAAAAGTCATAAAATTAAATTTAACAAAAAAAATTTTGCATTTTTTTATGATTTGAAGAAATTTTTGTGTGAAAAAAAGAAATAATTTATGGAATTTTCATATGGTTTTTTTTTTTATTGTTTTGTCAAAAAATTTCAATTAATTTGACAGTTTTAATGATTTTGGGAAAAAAGGCGTGTAAATAAAGTTGTGATTTTTCATCTTCTTTTGGTAAAACAGCCTGACTTGAACTTTTAATTAAAATTTCATTCTTATAAATGACAAGAGAGTGTTAACCTTAGGACCTTAGGAGATAAATCAGTTTTTTCTGCTGAGGAAACATGGACTCGATTTGAGATTTAACGGAGGAAAAAGTTTAGCTCATCTATCATTTAGCTTAGTGAAGTCTGTAGTAGTTTTTAAATTTTTAAAGTTATTACGTTTTTTCGGTAAGTTATTTCTTGAGACGAAACGCTACTAAAATGACTTACTTTTTATTTATTTTTTGAGATGAAACGCCATTAAAATGTCTTGACATTAAGCGATACCTCGGGAGTGTATACATACATATCTGTGTTTTCTATCTGCTGAAGAGAAATCCATAAAAGTAATACAGCTACATATGGCCAATTGGCCAGTCTCAATCTAAAAGTTCACCTTGGAAATTTATTTTAAAAAAATAACAGCCAATAGGGAATTTTAGAAATCTAAGAACTCTATCCATAACCTAAATATGTGAAATACTGATGAGAAATTTGACACTATTCCTTTTATTTGTTTTTTGCTTAGCTGGTCTTAAATATTGCATCGGAAACAAATGGGTTAAGTAAAAAATACTTTTTCCCTTTAACGAAAAAAAAAACAAAGCAAATAAAATTGAAAATTATTTTCCAATGAAAATGTAAGCAAAACAAATTTTATATATTTTTTTTTTATCTTTTTCATAAAATTAAATAATGAAACGTTTATTCCCTGAAAACAATTAAAATAATTTTATTTATCTATCCAATATTTTTTGATGTAGGAGTAAATTTATTTTTTTTTTTGTATTTTTGTATTTGTTCAAGAGTTTATTTTATAGAGGAAAAAAAAATAATAATAACCATATTTTTATTAAGTCAAAATGTTTACCTGTATATATGGAATATTTACTGTTATTATTAATATCTTTTTTTTTTTTTCTTTTTGTAATTTATTAATTTCTATTTTTTATTTTATCTCTTATCAATATAAATAATACTCCTATTAATTAATAATAACTTATACTGTGTGCAAAAAAAAAAAAAAAAAATTATTATCCTACAACTTTTATCTATTTTGTCCTTTGAGAAAATATCTGTCGCATTTATATATTTACGCCAATAGCAGCAACAACGAGATAAAAAAAAAAACCTTAACATAAAAGTACCTTAAAGTAAATTAGTTAAATATATCATATATACCGCTAGGTAGGATCTATTTGTGTATTGAGGAAAAAAAAAAAAAAGTGAGATGTACTGTGTTGAAATTCAATAATGAAATGATGACAAGCTATAAATTAATATTCAAGAAATACAACAGGAGAATTTATTGTTTTTTTTTTTTTAAAGCTAAAATTCACTGATGTAGGTACATTAATATCATGTAGTATAGCTATAGAGCCTGGAGGTGGTATTGTATTGATAAAGGAGGATATATGTAGATATACACGAGGATAATACCTTTAGAAGGAAGAATGGTAAACCATAATCTTAAAATATGTATATACATGAGGTGTATTTACTGATGAGTTTGTCATAAAATTATGATAATGATGATGATGACGATGAACGAACTATAAGTTGATAAATGCCAATGATATACTTAATTATTGATTATTATTATTATTATTTTTTTTTTAAAAATAATAATCACTTTTTATTTCTTATATAACAGTAATCTGATACATTAATAATGAACTGATACCAATTTACATTTTTATTTTAACGTAAAACTAATATCGCTCAAGACAAAATCCTTCTCCTTCTTTTCTCTTTTATTTATTTTTTTTCTTAAATTGAATCCTTGAAGAAAGTGAAGTTTTATTATTTTTTTTTAACAAGATAAATATAATTAATAATTCTCATTAAACAAAAAAAAAGTAAAAATTTTTTTTTTCAAGTAGAAATTGAGTGGTATGTATATTCCTCCATAACCATATTAGGTAATTTGAACTTTCAAAATAAATATGTTTCAAGGTTTTGGATGAATTTTATTAAAATGCAAATTTGTGGAATGGTTTGTGGACCTTCAGGTTATTACACTTTTCTTGTAAAATGTTTTCTTATAAAGATAAAATATAATATTTCTAGTTTTCTTAACACTCCTACCTCCCCCCCCCCACTCTTTTGTTGTTATTTGCACGTGTATAAGAGATATTATTTCACTTGATAAAAACTTTTAACAGGTTTACTAAATTTCATTGAGATATTATTCTAGAATATTACAAAGAAACTTCAGAATTTATATTTAAAATTGACGTTATTCGATGTTTTTAATATATTGAAAATTTTCAAAAAACGAGTTGAAGGTTTAATGAACTGTGAAATACTTTTGAAAAATAAGAGATTTCAAAAGATATTCTGATTTTGTTTCATTTTAAAAGGAACGATGTACCTGTGAAGGATCTTTAGAAATCTAAATAACAACATAAAATTTATAATAGGAAAATAAATAAAATATGTCATTAAAAGTTTTCTTTGTAGTTAGTTATTTTAACAAATTAACGCTAGCGTTTAACACCGTATAGGCTCACACGTGGCTCATAGTCATTGTGTAAGTCGTTCTTAAAAGTAGAAAAAAATTATCGAAAATTATTTCATTTCTTGGAAATTTATTTTCGGCGTATGTGTTTAAAGTGAAAGAGTTAAGAAAGAAAATTTAAAATAAAATAAAAGGAATTTTGCTGTACTTTTTATGGTATAATTTTTGTCCTACTGGAAAGTTTTTTACTATTTAAAGTGTATGGATGTCCCTGTTCGAAATTCAAGTTCCTACGGAATCATACTTCTTTGAAGGAAACAAAACAAACAAAACAAAAAATATATTTATAGACCAGTATTAGGGGAAAGATTTGCACTGACGAATCAATAAAGGCAAGAAAAAACTGAAAGTGTCACTGTACTTATACATTAATACAAACCATACAGTGCTGTGCCACTCTTATACACTTAAGAGCTAAATTTAATTAACACAACAAAGTTATTAAAGTTTTCGTATAGCTTTCCTCGTGACGAAGGACTTTCATCGCACATGATTTCTAGTTTTTTTTATTTTTTTTCCGTATAATTTTTTTGTGGGTTTTTTTTTAAAAAAAGACAAAAAAATATTTTCAGAATTTTCCATTTTCAAATTACCTAATTTTGCTTAAAATATCTTTTTAATTTTTCAAAATTTGTGAATAAAACTTAAATAATTTCAATGAAAAAAAAAAAATTTCACTAAAATTTACTTTTTCTTCTTCTTCTTTATTTTCTGTTTTAAAAGTTATATACTTTCCTTTCATTATGCTAAATATAGTAATGTATCACGTAACAGGATTAAATACTTAGATAATATCTTTCTTTAAATTCATACTATATACTCGTATGTATATGTATGTGTGTATTTTACTTTAATACATAAAATTAGATTTTCATAATTGCTTTGTGGTTTTTGTGGTCTAAATATGACTTCCTGGTTTTCTAAACAAATTAAAATATTCTGGAGTAAGTCAACAAAAATCCTATATATATGTACTTGATATTTGTATATAGTATATATACGAGTATATATACATATAAACTGGGGTGTATATGTATTGATAAAACAATTCAAATTAGAAAATTAAAAATAAACAAGAAAAAAAAAAATAAAGAATTAAACAACAAAGGATATTTTAACAGGTATGTGTGGATTATACACACACAAAAAAAATCCAGAAGAATTATGAAACCACAGAATAACAAAAAAAAAAAAAAGTTATTATTATCATCATCAAGGATTCATGGGAGTTTTTTTTACGATTTGACATTTTTTTTTTTTTTTTTTTAGATATGAAAGAGTATTTTGAAGTAATGAATAAAAGATTATTTAAAAATGTTTTTGTTTTCTTTTATTTTTTCAAACAAAAAGTGAGTTTTTTATTTTAGATTTTAAAATTGATAATATTTATGGATTCGAATAAAAAATCAAATTGAAGATTATGTAGAAGAAAATGTAAGGTGAAATTTTGATGCTGTTTCTGGAAATGGATTTATAGAAATTATTGAAACTTTGTGTGACACGTAGCTATGTACGTTTTCTATTATAATATCCTTGCAAATGTATTATAAAATTTTAAATTATATATATTTTTTTAAAATTATTGTAGATTGAGAAACTTAATTTTTAATTTATCGTTTGTGTTCACACAAAAATTTCTGCTAAGTTGAAGTTTTCTTTTTTCCTTATTTTAAAGGTTTAACTGTTTTTCAATATTTTTACTGTAACCTTACAGGGTAGTACACAAAGATCACTCAACATAAAGGAATATCAAACATTAGAAAGAAAAAAAAACGAAATAAAAGTTTGATTAGTAATAGAATTCTTAAAATTTTCAAAATTATTCCGAATTTTCACCGAAATTCCGGTAAGGAAATTTCACAGGTGTAAGAAATTATAAAACAACTTTTTTAAAAGAAAAGAAACCATAAAAGAAGATTTGTTTATCACGATTTAGGTGATGGTACATCTTTTCTTTTTTTTTTGCATTCAAAGAATATTTTGAAATTTTTGAAAAATAGTTTTTTCGAAAAACTAATGCAAAAAAAAAAAATAAAATATTATAATAAAAAACAATTCTTGAGCAATTTTTTTTTGTTCGAAAACTTTTTTGTTTGAAATTTCTTAAAATGTTTTGGAGTTATCGAAAAATTAGCTTTGAATTTTCGAAAATAAAAATATTTTCGAAATTATTGGCAAAAGCTTTTCAAAGTTTTTCACAATAACTTTCTGCAGAAGTCCATACAAAACTTCTATATACTAGAAGACTAGCTAGTGAAACTATATATTGTGTAAGCAGTTTGTTTTTGATTCTTCTTCTTAGCTTACTCCCGTTGACGCGTGACAACTTAACGTTTCTGCGCTGGTATTACCAGCAGTACAACGTTTGTTTTTTTGGAGACTACAATTTCCATCGCATCTCAACGTATTCATAAACATTCTGAAGCAGTCCAAGGTTTTGTATGGACTGTCGTGTCGTGAATGATGATGGTTGATGATATTCAAAATTACAAAAATCACAATTCACTGAAGAAATATAAAATGTTCTTTTCACATTCCTGAAAATTTTCAATAAATTAAAATTGTATGAAAAAATTTATCGAGCCTTCGTAATCAACCACATTAAAACAACTTTTGAGAGATTTTTCCAAATTATAATCTCCTTTAATTGGTTTACCTTTCTTTTCACATAATTAGCAAATTAAAATTTTATCCTACTTTTCTTCTCCTTTGTAAAAAAATCCTTTTGTAAAAAGAAAATTGTAATCGAGGAAAAAATAAACTTTCTAAAATTAATTTGAAAAATTCCTTTTTTTTGTTTTTTTAATAATTTTATTTTAATTATTCATTTTGTATGTTTTTTTGTTGTTGTTGTTTTAAATGTTTTGTTGTTATTTTGTTTTTGTTTTTTTACACATCATAATTTTCTTATCTTTAAAAATTTTTCAATACAACTAAGTTATATGAAATTGTTTTATTAATTATTATTTTTTTTTTTTTTCATTTTCTTTTTAATTAATTTCTTTCCTTCATTAATTCAAGAAAAATTTAAAAACAAAAAAAAAAAAAAACAAATCCTTTAATAATTGAATTTGTTTTTCTTTTTCTTGTTTGTCCTTATTTTTCCCTCCAAAAAAAAAAAAAAAAACCAAAAAAAAAATAAAATAAAATAAATAAAAGAAAATGAAAGGGAAAAAAAGATAGGGAAATTTTTGTTAAAATTTTTTTAGTAAAATATTAAATAATTAATAAATATTATCATTAATTTCCATAAATATCATTTTTTTTTTTTTGCTCTTGTTTTTGTATTTGTAATAATTTTTTATTTTATTATATAAAATACTAAAGTACAATTTTCTTAAATAATTTTTTTATAATTTCTTTTTTTTTTTTTTCTTTTAATTATCTACAATTTTCATTTTTTTTTTTAAATTTTAATAAATACATTATACATATACATATAATAATTAATTTATATATTAATAAATAGTTATAGTATTAGTAGTAGGTATATACTTATATATATATATTTTTTTTTATATATAAAAAAAGACTAATTGTCACTTTCTTATTGAATTTCCTTTCATTAAATTTAATTTTTTTTTTTTTTTTTTTTTTTTTTTTTTTTTTTTTTTGTATTTTAATTATTTTTATGTTCATTATGGAATATATATTATTTTTAATTATACATGAATGTATGTTTGTATGTAAATTGTAAGTTATAATAGAGTTATTTGTATTATAAAAAAAATTTTTTTTTTTTTTTATATAAGGAGGAAAAAGAAAAACTGATTTTTTATGTTAATTTATTTTTATTTTATTTTTTTTTTGTGTGTATGTATGTAATTGCGTATATTTCCACATCGTATAGAGTGTGTATTACAGAATTACTTTGATATCATTTAAAGTAAGTAGATTTTTTTTTGAATTGATTTCCGTATCAAAAAAAAAAAAAAAAAGAAAGTAAAATAGAAAATAAAAAAAAAATAATTGTTAACGATAAATGGTTTTTGTCAATTTTTATGAGGGTGAAAATTTTATTTATAATTTAGAAAATTAGTGAAAATAGATAATGATGACCCGAAAATACAGTATTTAATTGTCTCAAAAATAATATGAGGAAGTAAAAAAAGCAAAAAAAAATTAGGGCAAATTAAATACAAAAAAAAAAGCAATAAAGAGACTTTATAACTTTGGGATGTCATTGTCGTTTTGTATTTTTTTTTTATATACATATATTTTATTGTATTTTTTTTTTTTTTTTTTTTTGTTGTAGGTTTTTGTATAAATTGTCTTTTTAGATACAGGATGTTTCGTTGGTGATTACGTACGGTAAAATCTTGGATTATCAAATCAATCAGGATATTTAATCTTTCTTTGATTGAAATGTATTATGAAGAGATAGCTTACATTTCTTGGATTTTCCTTGGTTTAATTCACAGTCAATATTGAAAATATATATGTATGTACGTATTTTTTTTTATGTTATAATTCGCAGCCGCGGAAAAGTATTTATTTGTTGGTATAGTTAATTTTTTTGGACTAAAAAGTTTTGCTCACATTTTAATTGTTAATTTGTTACTTTTTTTTTTGGTTTTAGGGATTTCGATAAAAATTTCATTTTTTTTCTAAATTCTAAATTTATTCTATTTTTAGTTCTAAAATTAAGACTGAAACCGTATACTCTTCACTCTTTAATATACGCATGTTAATTTTTCTTTTAACTAACAAGTTTTTTTTTTTTTTTGTGTCAATAACAATCAAATACAGGGTATTTCACTATTCGTGTGTCTAACTGAACAGGATGGTAGATTTTTCAAACGTATTCTTAATTAGCCCTTTACGTTGAGTAAATTTTGGATTAGGTTGCAAAATATGGAACCAGTCACTTTTCGAAAAAAAAAAAAAAAATTTTCTTCGAGCTTGAATATCTCAGTAACCACTGAGAATGGATCCCCACTTGCCGTACAATTTTTTATTTTTCGTCAAAATCTACCACCTTACTCCGTTTGGTACACGAGCCGTAAAACATCCTGTATATCGTATCTTTACAAATACAAAAATCTAAAAAATTCAATTTCGATTGCATAGCACCCTTTACATCAATAAAAAAAAAAATGTATAATTTCGAAAAAATCCTCTTTTTTTTTTCAACATCATCATAATAATTCTGTAATATCCTGAATAGACGCATAGACAATACAATGTTGTTTTTTTTCTCTTCGTATCCTTTTTTTATATTAGTTGTAGGTATGAATATTAATTCTAAACTAGATTATTTTATTATAATACACTTATTATGAACTGTTTATTTTATTTTATCATTTTATGTTTTCGTTTTTTCTTTTCTCATTTCGAATTGTTTTTTTTTTCCTCTTACCATTTAAGTCCAATTTTATCCTTTTTTTTTTCATGCTTTTATTTACTTTTTCTCAGAATGTGTTAATGAATAAATGAATATTCTCATATTCCATTACATTAAAAATTACAGAATTAAGTTTCATTTGTGTTTTTGTTTTTCATTTTTTTCTTTTTTTTTTTTGCTATAAAAATCATATTACATATTACAAATATGTGTATTTAATTATTATTAAGTATTTTTAGAGGTTTGTAATTGTTTTTTGATGAACATTTTCATTACATGATCATTTACAAAAAAAAAAAAAAAAAAAAACCAAAAAAAAAAAGGTTAAACATAATTTTCACATTTTATTTTTGTATTTACTTTTTTTTTTTTTTAAATATAATTACAAAATTTATAATAATGTTAAATATTTTCATTTTTATTATAATAAATTTATTTTATCCTTTTTTTTTTTCTTTTTTAAAAATATTTTTTTGTTGTTGTTTGAATTACTTGTTCAGTACAAAATTTTTCATGAATTTTGTGGTTTTGGTTTTTTGTTGTTGTCAAATATTATCATATTTTACGAGTATGTATGTAAATTAATCTCTTTTATATTTTTGTGTATTTACATTTTTATTTTCACACATATTAAATGAAGGACTTTTAAAAATAATTAAAAATATTAAATAAAGATTTAACAAAAAGGATTTTTGTTTTTTATAAATTTAGGTAACAAAAAAAAAAAAACAACAAAAATTAACTAAAATAAAAGTTATATGCTTATAAAAAAAAAAAAAACTTTTAATTATTTAACAGGTTTAAAATCACTTGACTTCACATGTCCTTTATCTAAATGTTCTTTTATTTTCTAATTTCACAGAAAATTTAATTTCGTTTAATTTATTTCACACATGATTAAAATGAAGAAAAACAAAAGGATCAAGTGGAAAGAAAATTCATAGATTAAGAATAAAACGATAAAAAATTGTTGAGGTGGTTCATAGTTTAAATTGTAACAAAGGCGTTTATTAAAGATAAAAAAAATATCTAGGCAGTATGATAGATTTATTTCCCTAACATTTTCGTTGATTTGAAAAAAAAAGCCTTATGGATTCATGGATTTTTTTAGTGTCTTGTAAGTCTTGTCCTGTAAGTTGTGTCCTGTTAAAGGAATATGTTCCGTGGAAAGAATGTTAAGGACATAAATTTCAAATAATTCGATTAACAAGATCGAATTAAAAAGCAATTTCTTTTGCAAAACGTACGAGAATTCTTTGTAATTTAAATTTGTATTGTCTAGACAGGACATCATGTTTTAAATTTTTCTCTTCTAAATTATATTTTAAACTTCATTCAACGTGAAACATATGATTCCTTAGAATGTCTACGTTATCTTAATTTTTTTGTAGGCTGCATAATGGTTGTTTAAACGAATTTCACAGGATCTTTACTTTCAAGGCAATTAGAGCTTTTTCTGAGTTTTAGCACAAAAGTTGTTAATACATAGAGTGACAATTTTTATTATATCTTCAATATAAGGCCTTCAGAAAGAAAAACTGCTTTTTATTGAAAACTTGCCATTTAATTTCGGTAAATAACACATTTTATCTTAAATACAAAATGTCCTTTTCAAAATCATGATTATTTTTAGCTCTTTTTGTGCCTTTTAACTCTTGAAATTTTTTTTAAACAATTTCCACTAAATTTTAGAATGCCTTTTCTTCTCAAAAGAATATTTAAAGCCTACTACAATTAGCATATGTATATACATAAAAGTTTTCTTGAACGCATACACTACACAATACAGCCCACTCTCATAATAAGTACGTCATTTAAAGGGAAGATGAATTTTTCTAATAGTTGGAAGTCCTTTAAAACAAAACAAAAAAGAAAAGAAAAAGAGAACTTTTACATGTCATTTATAGATGTCCTTTAAAAGGCTTGAAAAATACTTTTTGTTTTTTAAATGCTCATCACTAAAAATAAAAGGACGACTAAAGTGTGTATAAATTTTTCCTTTATCTTTAGTCCTATTTTAATTAAAAAAGATACTTCTATTGCGAAAAATATTTAGACAAAAAACAAAAAGACAGATAAAAATTCTTTTAAGGAACTTGTTTAGAGTAAGAGAAATTACTAAGTGATCATTAAGAATATTTTAAATATCCTTTAAAAGTTACCTTTTATAAAAGGAAATCTTTGACAAAAAAAAAATAAAGAATAAGTTACTTGGCTTTTTCAAGTGCAAAAAATAAAAAAGATCCTTATCATCA
The DNA here is from genome assembly GCA_939192795.1 of Bombylius discolor. Taxonomy (NCBI): domain Eukaryota; kingdom Metazoa; phylum Arthropoda; class Insecta; order Diptera; family Bombyliidae; genus Bombylius; species Bombylius discolor. The sequence continues at coordinate 6,963,203 of OW584240.1, read as the reverse complement.
TTTTCTAACATGTTTTATGATTTTTATAACAGTAGCGTCTAGACAGTAGAATATGCTCTTCTTCTTCCTTTTTGTTTTCTTCTAAAAATTACATAGGTACTTTATCTTTCTTTTATAATCACATAATATTTAGTTAATTAATTCATAATTTTTCCATAAAAGGCCTACAAAAAAAAAAAGAATAGAAGAAAATTATATGAAAATTACATTAATTAAAAATGATAAAAGAATATAAGAAAAATTTTAAATATGAAAAATAAAAAATGTGTATAAAATTAACTTGAATAAATGAAAAAGAAAAAAGTATAAAAGGACTAAAAAATTCCTTTTGTTTTTTAAAAAAAAAACAAAAAATTATTTTTTCATATCGTTTAATAGTTTTTTGTGTGTTAATTTGCAAAAAAACAAAAAAAAAAAAAAAAAAGTTTAACTTTCCGACTACTTTGACATTGTAGCAGGAAGTCATTGTATTTTTATGTCCTTTTTTTTTGTTTTTTTGTTTTTATCTATAGTAGAACAATATTTAAATAAAAAAAAAAAAAAGAACTTAATTCACTTATCATTTAATTCAGTTTAAATTAAATGAGTGAAAGAATAATGTGAAAGTTCGTCCTTATAGGAAAAATAAAAAAATTAACATTCTTTTACTTATACAAAAATTAAAATATCTTTTCTTCTTAAACGGAAGGAAGTAGAAAATTTTTAATTCAAACAAAGTTTTATTAAACACATAGAAACAAAAAAAAAAAAAGGACAAAAACTAAATAGAAAAGAAAGGAATTGTGTTAGGTAAAAGTTGAGTTCATCATCAGGTAAAAAAACAAAAAAAAGTATTAAGGTCAACATTATGGGTCCACTTAAAATAAAAGTTTTATCTTACACTGTTATTTTTTTGTCTTATTTTCTTTTTTCTTTACTTAAGTTTTTTTTTTATCACTTAACATTTTGTCTTAGAACATGGACGACAAAAAAAAATAAACTTATTAAAAAAGTTTGTTCTATAGAAAATCCTTTTTTTTTGTAATTCCTTTTTACTTTCTGATAACGTATATTCTTCTTAGAAACTAGCTATAGAATGTACGAAAATTTTTGTTTTTTTTTTGATATTATACTAAAGTGGGAAAAAGGGTTTACATTATGTCATCTACATGTCAAAAACATTAATCTATCATCTTATTTTTGTGTGTGTGTGTGTTTTTTTTTTTACAGATTTTTGTTGATTTATTCATTTATTTTAAGGTCCATTAACTTCTAATAGAAGTGAAAATATATTTTACTCATTTTTAGTGAGACATTTTTTTTTTTTTTTTTGCTTTTTCATTTTAATAATTTTATTTTGATTTTTTTTTTTTTTAACAAGTGTATTCTTCATGACCATTAATTTTTCGAGTTGAATTTCTACTTCGGTGATTTAAAAATAGATTTGATGGTAAAGGTTGTATGACCAGGACACCTTTTAGTATTTGCAGTTGTATAATAAAAATGTTCAGGCTCAATTGTAAAAAGTTTCTAAGATAATTGTTCCTATGTATGTCATAGAGCTTGAACATGAGGTTTCTCGACCTTGCTATACTTCAGTTTCACATGAAATGCAAACCACAATATAAGCTGGTAGGAAAAAAACTTATTTGTATGATTGATGTTTGACCTGGTTTGGTTGCATCTTGCTTATGGTCTATGAGCAAAATCTCCTTTGCTCTGCTAAGAGAACTTGTTTAAAAATTTGAAGAAAAAAAAATGAAGTTGAACCTTTATGCTTACAATTTTAGAAGGCAGTAGAAAGAATGTTCTTTTACTGCATTATTGTTGGGACATTGCTTGCTGGTGCTGAAGATGGGGAAAAACGTTTGAGAAAGTTATGGAGGTTAGAAAAGAAAGTGTTGAGAGATGCCCTCTGATTTATCTCGTGATTTTTGTCATGAAAAAGAAATTTTCGCTAAATAAAACAAATTTCGCGGAGTTTAAGAAAATAAAAAATGTCCTCCATATCATGAAATCAGAAAAATAAAATATTTGAATATTTCTTTTCTTTAAATATCCTTCTTCCATATTTCGAATTTTGGTTCTGAATACACTTGATAAAATTTTTAGAAAAACGATTATTAGTTCTCCATTATAATAAATTGAGTTTGAAATGCATTTCACTAATTCGAAAAATTGAAATGAAAATAGTAAAAGTGTAATAAAAAAAAAAAAAACAAGAATAATAAAAATAATGGAAAGAACCATTAGAGAATAAACCAAATATCTCACAATCATCAAATATTGAATTTCATTTTTCATTTTTAAGATAATTCAATAGGAAAAAGTTGAAATACAGAGCAAAAAAAAAAACAAAAAATAAAAATTTGAAAAAAAAAAAAAAAAATTAAATCACAAAAAACATTAAAAGTTAAAATAAATTTGAAAGATTTGATCTCAATTCCTTTTTTTATTTTCTAATGTATTATACATTGAATTTTGTTTTTATATTTCTTCTTTTTGTTTTTGGTATTTTCAATTTTTTTAATAGTCCTTTTTTAACTTTCAAAAATTTTTTTTATTGTACCTTTTAAAACTAGATTTTGTTTTTTTTTTTTTTTTTTGGTAAAAAAAAGTATCTTTTCTTTTTCAGTAGTTTTTTTTTTTTTTTTGAAAAAGTTGACACTATTTTTTTTTTTTTAAAGCAAAAAAGGACATAAAGTTTTTTTTTCGTTGTGTGAAAAGAAATTTAAAAAAAAAAAAAATTGTGTATCTATTGATAAAAAGATATTCATTGCATAGATGCAAAAAAAAAAAAAATTCTGTTGGTTAGTTGGAAAAAAAAAATGTAGTTAAAAAATAAAAAAAAAACAAAAAAAAAGAACTGCATAAGTGCATAGTAAGTGAAAATATAGGTTGAGTCTACAATGCATTTTTTTTTTAAACTATGTATGTATGTGTGTGTGTTTTTTTTTTCATTTTGAAGTGCACATGAATAGAGAAAGAGTGTGTGTATTATCATTTTCATCATCATCATCTTCATCTACTCTATACTAACTTCATAAAGTAATAGTGCAATCAATGGAGATTTAATCTAAAATATCCTCTAGCTGGCTTTTAAAAAATGAAAAAAAAAAAACAAAAAAAAAAAAACAAAAACGAAGAAAAGAGTACATAATTTTCTTTTTTTTTTGCCACTAAATGACTAAAAAATGAAAGAAAAAAAATATACACTGTTTTTTTTTTATCTTTTCTTTTCAAAAGCACAAAAAAAAATAGATTTTTTTTTTTTACTTTTCATATTCGTAAAACTACACTATAAAAGCAAGCATTAATACATAATTATCTTATACATACATACATGAATAAAAATTGTATCTATATCAGTGATGCGCAGGTGTTTGTATATGTGTATATGTTTTTTTTTTCATTTTCATACAAAATAAAAGATATCTAATCTGGATCAGTAGATAAGATAATTGTAATTAAAAAAAAAGTGAAAATAATCAATGTATATACTTTATTATAAAAATGATGTAACGTTCTTTTTTTTTTTTTTTTCCTTTCCTTATTTTTTATCCTTTCTTTTTCCTTTTTTGGGTTTTTTAGTAAGTATGTAGTATCATTTTTGTTTTTTTTGTTTTTTAGTTATGTAAAACATGATGTTATCAGAAAACATATTTAATTTATTATTAATGTCAAAAATTAAAAATTTAATCCTTTTTTGAAAGAAAAATATAATGAAGATTTTTGTTGTTGTTGTTGTTGTTTGTTTTGTTTAAGTAAATTAAAAAGCTGATAGGTAAAAAGCTTTAGGATATATTGTGTATATTTTTTTGTTTTATAGATTTTATTTGAACTAAAATTTAAGTATGTATAAGGTTGAAAAAGGATTTAATAATATGAGGGATTTATAGTGATTTTAATTATTGAAAAGTAATTAATTAATAATTAATTAATGTTGAAAAGCTTTATAATAATAACAAAAAAGATAATCTAGATCTTCTAAAAGTAGGTAATTTTAAGGTATTGGGACTTTTTTTTGTTTTTCTTTATGAATTTCTTGGAACATTGAAATGAAAAGGATGTAAGGAACAGATTATGAAAAAAAAAAAAGAAAAGAAATATAGATTTAAGGTATAAGATATGTGAGAAAATAGTTAGTTTTTGAAATTTTTCCTGAAGGAATAACAACGCAAAGCTATTTTGTGAAATTTAAAGGTAAACTTGGCAAATCTATGTATGTAGTTTGAATCCTGAAAAATATTTACAATAAAATTGAAATATTTTCATTTATTCTAGAATTGTCTTTTAATCGTAAATGAGGGTTTTTTTTTTCACAGAAAGTGTTTTGTTTAAAAAAAATGGAGTTGCTGAAAATTAACTCAAAATGCAATAGGATATGTTTCGAACTGATTTTACTCTGTTCTATTTTTCCTTTACGAATTTATCTTTGCCTTTTCCTTTCATGTTTCTATTAAAGCTTTGTTGAAAAAGAGAAGGAAAAAAAAGAAAGTGAAATGAAGAAAAGTCCTTTTTGATAAATGTATTACGTATGTAGTTTCGATTACAGTTTGAAAAGATTCTTAAAAATTTGACATTTTAACTTTTTCACATATAATAAAGGATCATTATCCTTGAAAATTATTCTTTTCAATGATAGAAAAAATACTACGCAGCTCTAAACAGCAACAAATCCTAGGTTCTAAAAGGAAACTTTTTTAATTATCTCTTTTATTCTCGATAAAAAGAAAATTACAGGTGTAAAATATTTGTGAAAAGACCCACCCACTCGAACAACACTTTTAACTTTTATAATAGTTCTGAAAAAGTACAAAATCTGAAGAAATATTATTTTTTTTTTTTTTTTGAAATTTATTATGAAAATGATTGAAACAACGTAATTAATATTTTTTTCACATTTTCACACATACATATCTACACATTTAATCCGAAAAAGGATACTTATAATAATCATAAACATATCATTTTCTTTATTATTATTTTAATACTTTCTCTTCGATACTGTATTCTCTTTTATCATAAAATTTCTATAAAATGTCATAAAAAATTCTAAACTTCATAGATTCTTTTCATAAACACACTCCTTCACACATATACATATGTATATACACACAATTATATGTACATAATATAACACATTGTAATAATCGTAAATATTTAGTTAATTTGAAATTTACTATGAATATCCTTGATAAGTTGATTTTATTTATTTATTTCTCTTTTTTTTTTTTTTTTTTTTTTTTGAATTAGCTGCGGATATTATTATGTTTTGTATTGTTTGTGTACATGTGTATGTATACTTTGTGAATAAATAAATATTATGACAAAGGATTAATATACATATACATATAATTTTGTGATGCGGTTAAAATAATATTAAAAACTTTTTTATAATCTAGTATGTCATAACTTTTGGTGTTATTTTAAACACAATAAAAAAAAAAGAAGGAGGAATCTTTTTGGAAAAGGTGGATAGTTCATATAAATTTTAGTGCAAAATATATTTACCATATACACATACATACATGATACAGTTTTACAATATATTTCTTGATATCATCGTCTAAGTTTCAATTTTTATTATTTCAATTTTTTGTTTTATTTTTTTTTTAGATAGCGGAATTTGTATTGTGTTTATGTGTATGTAAAAATAATATATGTAATAATTTTTTTGTCAATAAGATACATTTTAGAGTGTTGTTTTTATATAGAGGGAACAAGGAAAAAATAAAATGTCACCTATGATATTTTAACATTTATGATTTTATCTTTTATTATTATTTTCTTGTATCCTGGTATTAAGAGTATAATGGTGGATATCTTACCACTAATCTGAGCGGTTTTTACAAACTTATTATACTACAAAATAATATTATTCAATGAAAAAAGGATGAAGAAAAAAAAACAATCCAGAACGTATACAACAAATGAAGCAAATAAAAAAAATAAAAAATTTTTTACGAATATTACATAATACATTTTGTGTGCATATAAGGAAAAATTTCCATATAAAAGATTAGTCTTGATCAAATTCCATACTTTATTATATAGGATATGCTATTCCTGCTGTTCTTTTTTTTTTTTTTGTGTGTAATACTGATGATGATAAAGGAAAGGATAATGTACGTACTTTATGTGATTTTATATAATATGTTATGGAATATATTCCCAAGTATGTACATACATATATTGTATGTGTAGGATATGTATGTGTTTTAAGATTTTCATTTGGGAACGATTATTAGAAACCTCTTTCAATTTTTTTTTTATTCCCTTTTACTTACTGTTTTTTTGTTGTTGTTGCTATTATTTATATACACACAACTGTGTATTTTGCTTTTCAAAAAGTTGTTAGAATTTTGGGAATTGATGAGATTAGTTTGAAGCTTGGATAAGAGAAGATATTCTAATTTAATAAAAATATGGTGTGGAGGATAGATAATGATAAAAGGGAGTTTGTATTGACTATTATGTAAATTTCATATGAATGTATATGTAAATGATATACGCAAACACACATATACACACATGCAAAGAATGTAGCATAAGAAGAAGTTAAAGTAAATTTAAGAAGAATATATGGTTTTCATAACTTTAACTTAAGGATACATAATATCTCTTCAGTTTAGAATTTTTATTTAAATGCAAATTATGTTTTTTTTTTTCTTTCTGCTTTTTTCATCTTTCTGTACTTTGCCTTTTTACATTTTTTTTTTTTTTTTTTTTTTTTTTGCTTAAACTGTCTTTCACTTTTAGAGCTTTTCATACTGTTTGTTTTTTATTTTTTCTTTTTTTTTTCTTCTATCTGTTCATGTTTATTTTTTTCTTTAATTTTATTTTATAGATTTTCTTCTTCTTTTTTCATCAAATAAGTTTTCTTTGCCTCCTATTTTTCTTTCGTTACCAAGAATTCAATATGCTTCCTAAAGTCTTTTACAATTATGTTTTTTTTTTTTACTTTATTATTTTCTTTTTATTTTTTATTTAAATTTCCAATTAGGGATAATATGGCAAAAAAGAGAATTTTGTTTAAATATAAATCAATTTTATAATGAAATTAAACAAAAAAAAAAAAAACATAAAAATAAAACGAAGAATTGTGAAATTTTTTTTAAAAATATTTTAAATTGTTACGAAGAAGAATGTTATTTTTTTTTTTTTAAATTAAGTGAAAAAAAATTTAACTTTACTCAACTTTTGAGTGATTTTGAATTTTTTATAGAATTTATATGTGTAAATTTAAAACAGAATGATCTTGATTATATCTAAATATTTGAATTTTATTTTAGGATTTATTGTTGAATAAAATTTTTTTATATTTTATTCTTAGGATGAATTCGAACTGTTTAAATTTTATTTTAAATTGGTTTTGAGCAGTCTTGAGAAATTGCGCTGATTTTTCAATCAATATTGTCAAAATATGTTTTTAAGGTCGATTATGAATTAGCTGATGTGCCAAAAATTTAAATAAATCATTAAAAAAAAATTTGAAAAATTTAAAGGATAATTAATTGAAATTAAGCAATAGAATGAAACTTCTTATTAGAAGAACGTCCATGATCATTTGTATTGCTTGGGAACTTGACCAATCTAATACGCTGAGCATTTTCTTCAAGGAATATTCGTACATAAATCAACTAAGTATTTTTAAATCGAAGTGTTGAAGCTTATAACTCTTACTCAAAACTATATCTACAACAACAAAATATTACAGATTTTTCTTTATATTCCTCTTTCAAAAAAAAAAAAGGTTCGAATAAACAAAATTTTCATCTAATGATTTGACCTATGACCAGAAAAAATTTATATTATCCAAAAATCTAAAATAAACTCATGCGTTTTTTTCCCTCTTTAAAAATCACTATTTTTACTTAATTTCAATTACATACTATGAAAAATTGAACAAAAAGTAAATAAAAACAAAATTGAAAATAGAATAAAATTACAAAAAAAAAAAAAAAACAAAAAAAAAAAAAAACAAAACAAAAACAAAAAATAAAATAATTTAAAAATAATATTTATTTATTTTTTTCAGTTCATATATCTATTTCAAAAATTGATTTAGTTTTTCCATTTCTAATGAAAAACGAAAAAAAAAAATAAATGAATAAATAAACAAAAACTTAATTACTTTACATATTTATTTATTTTTTTTTTTTCAAATCATGTGAGCCTATTGTGCACGTGAAATCATCATGTTTTTTTTTCAATGTTGTTAACACTTTTTTTATTTTTTACAAAATAATAAAAATTTAATTTTATTCACGCAATATTGTTTTTTCTTTTTTTTTCAACTAAACCAAAAAAATTATTTGTTTTTTTTTTCTTCAATTTTTTTATTTTTACGATTTGAATAAATTTTATTAATAAATAAATATAAAAATTGATACAAAAAAAAAAAAACAAATCAGAAACACATACACACACACATTTCAAATTGAACATAAAAATTTTATTATTATTATTTTTCAAAAAAAAAAATGAACAAAAATGTGAAACAAAACAAAAGATTTAAGGATGAAAGGATAAAAAGAATATATATTTTTTTTTTTTTATTAACATATTGTTTGTTTTTTTTTTGTTGTTGTTGTTATTTTTATTTCGTCCTTTTTGTTTATAATTTTTATTTTAATTTAAAAAGTTTTATTATTTTTCAATCAAAAAAAAAAAAATTGAAACAAAAATTGAACTTAAGTTGCCAAATCGGAACAAAAAAGAAAAAAAAAACCGTTTTTAAAATACACAAATGGATTATTAAGGATATTATTTAATGTGCATTATGCTTTTATTTATTTTTTAATGGAAAATTTTAATTTTTTTCTTCTTCTTTTTTTTTTTTTTTCATTTTTTCCCCCACTTTTTGTTTATAAAAGCTATTTAATCATTTAATTTTTGAAAGAAAAAATAAAAACAAATGAAAATCTATCTAAACTTATTTTTATTTACTTACTTAATTTAATTAATTTTTTTCCTTTTTCGGTTTATTTTTTTTTTAAATTTTTTCTTTTCATATCGAAAGTGAATGACATATCACGAAAAATATAGCTAGATAGGTTCAATTGTTATTTTTTTTTCTTACTAATTTAATTTTTGTTTTTTTTTTTGAATGAATTTTAAGTTAATTTATTTTGTTTTTTTGTTGGATTTTTTTAAAATTATATTTACTACACTCTTATAACCTCACCTGGTATCGTTGTTTGTATTTCTCCATCATCATCATCATCATCATCATCATCATCATCATCTTCATCTTCATCATGATTATCATTGTCATGATGATGATTAATTTCATTACGATTATTATCCATTACCTCTACTCAGCTACCCTCTCGTCACATGAATACATCACCGCTAAGGACACCACCACTTCCTACACTTTTTCTAGGTGTTGTTGGTATACCATGTGGGCATGTTGTTGTTATTGATGATACACCTGATGATGCTGTAATTTTATTTAAACCCGATATATTTGATTCATCTTCGAATGTGACCATTTTTTCACGTGGTTTTATTAAAATTTGTTGTGGGCATAATATTGTTGTTGTTTGTGTTGGTGTTTGTGATTGCATATTATGTGTTGTTGTTGGTGCTGCTGCTGCTGCTGCTACTGCTGTACCAGCTACTATTGATGATGATGATGGTGATGTAAATGGAAAACGTTTTGGTGGTGGTAATGCTAAATCACCAACACCAGATAAATTAAATTCACTAATACTTCGTGGTACAAAATATTCAATATGATTTTCCATAATACCAGTTGATCTACGTGCTGGTGTATTCCTTTGAAATGCTGCTGAACGTCTTGGTAATGAACTATATTGTGATGTTATTGTAATTGGTGTATGTGGACCTAATATACTTCCAGTTGTTGTAAATGGTGATTGATTATTACTTATTGTATCAATCATATTATGCCTATGTCAAGATGATTTTGGTGTTAATGACATTGATACTAATGCAACATCATCTGATGCAGATAATACTTGATCTTGTACACCAAATTTACGTAACCATAATATTAATTCAGTTTGTATTAAACTAAAACACATTGCAACAACAGCCATACCAATTAATATATATGCTGATGCTAAATATTGATTTAAATTACCAGTTGGTGTTAAATCACCAAAACCAATTGTACCTAATGATGTAAAACAAAAATATAAACTTTCTAACATACCCCAATTTTGAATTTTATGAAATAATATTGAACCCAATATAATGTAACTTATTAAAATCATGATACATATTGAAATTGGTATACTTGGTGAACCAGTAATTGATGTATGATATACACCACCACCACCACCGCCATTATTATTCAATTTTGATGATGATGAAGAAAAATGATGCATATGACGATTGCTTGTACTGCTTGTTGTATTTGTTGTAACATTACCACTACCACCATTACCATCTGATGGTGGAGATTTGTTATTATTATTCTTTTTTGAACGTGTTTTACGAAATATACAACGTATTGCTGATGATAAACCTTCACCCATTGCTGATAAATATAATAAAACAATTGGTATACCAAAAAGTGCATAGACTAATGCTGCTATTCTACCCCATTGTGTACGTGGTGATATTCCACCATAACCTAGAAAGAAGAGAAAAAAAAGAAAAAGAAAAATAAGAAGAAGATAAAAACGTTTATTTTGGTTAATAATTTTATTTACCTTTTAAAAAGATCTTAAATAAATAATTTTATGGAAATTAAAGGCGAGAAGTGGATACTGTTGCGAAATTATTATGATTCTACATTCAATTAAGGAAGGATATTTTTTCCTAAAATGTTTTCTAAATGTCATATTATTTCTTTTACCAAATGTACTTTAGAATAATTAATTTTTGATATATTTTTTAGCTCCAGTGGCATATTTTTGCTATGTAATACGTTGCTGGTAAATGAAGAAAGGTTGGATTAGGAGGAGAAAAAATGTGCTAATTTTATTTGAACTTTCGGAGATTATTTCCAGAAATCAATTTAAAAAAAAATATGACAGCACGAAATGTTCGACCGTGAAATTATATTCAAAAGTTCCAGATTATGAATTTTTGCTTCATATAGTCTGTTTGCCCGTGGAATTTCCCCATGATCTTTTCTCTTATGTTTTTCCCTCCATATGTAAGCCAATTGTAAATGTACTAAAGTAATTTCCTTCTAGTCTGCTTAAATGAGCATTTTCGGAATAATCTTCCATAAAATTAAATCATATTATATATAGACATGTATCACAACAAAATATTCATATTTATTTAGCTGAACGCTTTGAATACATTATTAATTACATTTATGAATGCATTTAAAGACTTAATGGAAGATTCTAATTTTGGTATACATATTCCATCAAACCTATGTATATAAATATGTATAACTCATATGGGTAATACATGTGAATGTTATGTTATACATCACAAAGAGGTAATTATTTTATCTAAAAACCATTTTTCGTGAAAATTTTCTAATATTACCGGTTATATGATGGTTAAGAATATATCTACGAGGCATTTAGTACATCATGTCTATATGTATACATACGTACATACGAGTATACCTGATTTATTAATTATTTATGATGATGATGATGATTATGAATTCTGTGTAATACGTACGTGTGTATTACCTTTGTATGTATATGTGTGAGTATTTGTACTCTGTGGTTAAAGTTATGATATAATATTGTGATATCATCATCAGAAAAGTACATATTTCTCGTATATACTAATTTGACAAAAATTTACTGACGACAAAGTATAATTTCATGTACGAGTATATAATAGGTAAAATAATACGATTTTTTGTTTTTTGTTTTTTTGTTGTTGTTTTAAATAAATTACAGTTTTCATTAGAATAATTTTATAAGAGTAGTAATTAGTTGGTACATAATAACTTTTCATTAAAATTTAAAACAAAAAATATAGAAGTAAACCAATTAAAAAGCATGTTCTTTGTACAAAAAAAAGTAAAAGAGAAGATCTGATGGATTTGTTTTAAAAGTTCATCAAAGGATATTTTATTTCGTACTTTATAAGATTTTATTAGTTTAATCTTTTTTTTTTTTTTTTGTACTTTTTTCTACTTTGTTAACATGAAACAAAAAAAAAAAAAAAACGTACTTTTTAAGTTAAAAATTTGATGGGTTTTTTTCAAAGTTTTAGAACTTTTTTTCTTGATAAATTTTCACATTGTTAAATTTTGTCTTCTATGGGCGAATAAATATTTTTAATGTTAATATGAAATTTTTGAGATAAAAGATTTTCTGTTGTTGTTGGAAATTATAAGGTAGATTTTCTTATTTGTGGGCCAAAAATTGACTCTGAGTTATTTGATTTCAATGTGTACTCTGGCAACACCAAAGTAATGTTCATTTTGTCTGTAATTGCTATCAGAAATATCATCCCTTTAAAATATTTTCTACAAAATACACGAAATTTTAAAAAAGTCATATATTTTCTCTTTGTAGCCGCACCTAAAAAGTGATTCTTACTGGGGAGAGAGATGGTTCTGCAAGAAATTGAAAGAACTGTAAAGTCATAAGCCAATAACTTGACTATTAATTAAGTACAAGTAGTTTAACGGAAATATCTGTACTAATTTGAAAAAAAAAATATTTAAAAAATAAAATTTCGACCTTCCAACAGTTTTATTAAATTTTTTGCTAATGATAATGTTTGATTTTTTAAACTAAAATTAAAAAAAAAAAAATTGCTATAGTTTCTGACATAATTATAACAAATAATAATAGTTTCATTGTTTAAGGATCTTTTTCTGAAGAGTAAGTTCTAAATTAAAATAAAAATTTTCAAACTGCAAAAAAAAAAAACAAAAAACAATGGTTTATTTGAATTTTAAAGTTAATAACACTCGAACTAATTTAAGTTTTCATAAAGATTTTATTTTAATGACAAACTTTTAATTGGTTATTTTTTAACCCTGTAATAAAGTTTTCGTATATTTTTAGACAATAAATAATGGATATACATATGAGTCATGTTCTGTATTTTACATTATTTTGTAAAATAATCTCTGGATGCAATATAATGAAAATACGTACAAGGCTGAAAAGTTTATTAATCACTTTTACTGACGACAATAGTCTTTTGAGGGTTAAAAAATCATCTCTTAACTTTTTCTATAATTTTTTCTTAATTATCATTTTCTTTTCTGAAAATAGAAATTCGTAAGAATAAAACAATGTAAGTTATTACTTTTTTTTTTTTCAATAACAAGAAACAAAAAAAAAAATATTAAGAACTTTTAATCTGCCGAGAAATACTTGTTCACTTTTTGGAATTTTTATATTTGGTAATTTGATTGCAAGCACACCAAATATCAATTTAAATTAAAAATATCGTATATGTGTATGGGTGCTAAATATCTTATCATTCAAATGATATTAAATGTCTACAAACAACAATATTTTTTTTTTCTTCTACTTGAAATGATGAGATTCCTTTTATTAACTAAAATTTTATTAAGTCACGCAACATGCAAAAAAAAAAAAATCATTTTTTTGTTTTCAAATTTTCATGGTGTACCTTTCACAAATTTTTTTTCTTTATTTCAATGAAGAAAAAAAAAAAAAATTATTTAAAAGTGTCTACAAAGCTTTTCTTCGCTCGCCTTCATGAAAAATTGATTATTATTTTTTTTTTCTCAGTCCTTTTTCTCTGAAAATTTTTGTTTTTTTTTTTGTCTTATTTGTATAGGATTTTCCTGTCAATCATTTCTTTTCAATTTTGTAAAAGTTTTTAATATAAAATGAAAAAAAAAAAAAAAAACCATAGAAGGAAAAAATAAAACAAAACACAACAACAAGAGGTGAAAATCCTTGTTACTGCTTCAGTATATTTTTTTTTACAAAATAAAAAATGGAACAAACGTGCTACAAGAATGATCTAAAAAATAAAAAAAAAAAACGGAAAAATTTCTGCTTTGTTATACAGAAAAAAAATTGAAGTTAAGTTAGAAAAAATAAAAAAATCCAATTCATTTAAGAAAAATCATCAATTTGTTAAATTTTAATAAACAGCAAAAAAAAAAAAAAAAAAAAAAAAATTTAATAAAATGACTCTGTGATAACAAGGATAACAAGGAAAAATAAAAATAAAAGGGAAAATTCAAAATTGAAATGCATTCATAAACAACAACAACAACAACAACAAAAAAAATATATGAAAAAAATGAGGAAAAAAAAAAAAATCGTTGTACAAAAATTGACTTTTAATTTAAATTAATATTTCTGTGACTTGTTGTCTGTATGTGTCTTGACTTGTCTTCAATCTTTATTAAAATGACTTTTTTACCATAAATAAAATATGAACTTTTTAACTTTTTTTTTTTTTTTTCTCCATTTATTTAATTTATTTTCTTTATTTCATCATTTCTCACACACTATCATTTTTACTATCTTTCATCTTATCTCTCATATATCCTTTTTATATTTGTTTTTTTGTTTTTTTGTTCTAAAAATATAACAATCATCCTGACGACATTTCAAAAAAAATGCCTACCACATACGCCGGTATTGTTATAAAAAAAAAATAAAAAAAAAACAAAAAAAAAAACACAAAGTTTATGTTTTCCACATGAATAAAAAAAAAGCATATAACACACATTGCTGCTTTTGCTAAACCGAAAATCCTGCTGATTAAGTAAAAGTGTAGTTTCTATGAATTTTTTTTTTAATCTTTTTTCTTGTTTTTGTTTTTTTGTTTTTTTTTTTTTATATTATATTTATTTTATATGACACTTTTTCTATTCTGTCTGCTGTTCCCTATTTTTGTCTTTTGTTTTGGTATAATTTAGTCCTAATGTTTTATGTGTCTAAAAATAAATAAATTGTGTTTGTAAAAACATTTATAAGATTGTTGTATACTGTGTACAAAATATTTATTTTCTTATAAAATATGTTAGATGTGTGGGTGGATGGATGAAAAAAAAAAAACAATAATCAATATTTACAATCAGTATTCTAATCAAAATAATAATAATAATCAGTAATTTATTTATCATTGTTTTTTTTTTTTTTTGCATTTTTTCTGTGTAACAGAAACACGCAATGTATAATTACAAAATTTTGTTGAATTAAAAAGAAGATAAAATTTTTTTTTAAAAAAAAAAAAAACATTTGTGAAAATACTTCATTAAAAGATTAATTGGTTTTTAATTTGTGTGAAATTTAATTTAAAAGAAAAAATAATCCATAATTTTGTTGAATATTTTTACAAATAATGTACAGAAAAAAAAAGAAGTATTAATTTAACCAATTTAACCGCATAATTTCAGGTTTTCACACAAAATAATTCGAATTTTTAAATTACTGTCAAAATATTGGCATTCCAATAAAGAGAAAAATGAAAATTTTGGGATTGCGAATACGTAGATTTTTTTTTTTTCATCTCAAATCGTTACGTTTTAATTAAATCTTGAAACAAATGGACGTACATATGTATAAATTGTTGCCGTATACCCTTGGAAAAATATTTATTAACTTTTGAGTCCTGAACCATTCATTACCATTCATGATTTTATTTCACTTACATGACAGATAGGGAAAACGGATAAAAAACATCATTTAATGATAATGCTTTTGTAAAAAAAAAATATAGAAATTGACGAGAGAAAAAAATTATCGTCTATACAATTTGGAAATAGATGAAAGGATCATTTTTAATCTTCAAAACCCGTCAATCCAGTACGTCTAGGACTGACAGATTAAATTTTTTTTTCATTCCATAGAGAAAAAAAAAGATACAAATGTATCTAGACGATTTTTTTTATTTATTTATTCACCACATAAAATTAAATTATGATTTTTAAATGTTGTTTAATATTTTTTTTTGAGGTATTAAAAAAATGTAAAAAATATATATATCTTGTTTAATATTTTAAAAATGAGATTTAAAGGTGATTTATATGTTAAAATTATAATACAATACGCTCAAGGTAGAATATATAAAATTCAAAAAAAAAAAAAAAAAAAAAAAAAAAAATACTTTTTTTATTTAAAAATAAAATTTTCTATGCAAAAATAATGATTTCATTTGAAAATTCTACTTTACAATAATTTTTGTTGTTGTAATTTCAATAATTTTTAAAATCCTGTGTAAAAATATGAAAAAAAAAAACATGTAAGAGATTATATAACTTTAGAAAAAAAATACAAAACAAAAAAATTGAAAACAATGATGATGCTGGTGAAGTTTTATATTTTTTAAAAAAAAAAAAACGGTGCTTAAAGGTGTTTTTTCACACGTTCTTTTCCTATTTTTATTTTTTTGCTTTTTTTTTCAAAGGAAGAAAAAAAAGTTTTTTGATTTATTCATGTTTTTTTTATGTGTGATTTTCAAGGCAAAAGAAAATATAAAATAAAATAAAGGTAGGCGTTTTGCATATAACAAAATCACAGAAAATACTTCAGAGAGAAAAATGAGAACAGAAAAAAAAAATCATAATAGGGGTAGGTAATTTTTATACTGAAGAAAGAAAAATTTGAAAAGTTCAGGTGTTTTATTTTTCATGTTAAACAACGGTACACGTTGAGAAGAAATGTTCTTGAACGCATACGGTTACGAAAAAAGAAAGAAGAAAAAACACAAAACAAGAAAAAAAGTGTATTATGATTGAATGAAGTCTGGGTGGAGTAGCTGTGTTCGGTGATTTATTTGGCCAAATAAGAAAAACAAAAAGAAGGAAAGTTTTATTTTTGAATTTTTTGGAACTCTAAACAGCAATTTGTTAGATTGATGTGTAAAAAGTTTATGGAATATCCTTTGATTGGAAATGAAAAGAAAAAGGATCTTCGTATGTTTTTTTTTGTAACATTTTTAAATCGAAAAGTTTTAAAATTTTCTTCAGAAAATTTTTTCTTTCAAAAAGTGGTTTTCTTCTGTTATATGATTAGGCCATAACAATGTTTTACTCTCATCTTAAGCAGATTTGAATGCCAAAAAGAGATTTTAAAATGACAAATGAGACAACAAATACGAAAAATTTCATAAATAAGAAAACAAAAACGACTAATTTCAGTCAAAAGATTTAATACTTAAAAAAGTTTCTTATATTCTGATCCACTCATTTCTTGAACTATTTTTAAACTCATCATCCTTGTATGCCAACTTCGATTCTTTCAGGCAAACGATTTCATATTTTCAGCATCTGTTTCACGATTTTTTTGTTGTCTTCTTTCTCTCAACTCTCACTCAAAAAAAAAAAAAAAAAAAACAAAGGAAAAATTCCAGGGTTCATAATAAAATTTTATATCAACCAAGAATTACTTTTTTGAATATCTTTCTTGCTGTGATTTTTATAAAGATGATTTACAGGTAAACTGTGTGTAATGTTACACCATTTTCTCAATTGTTAAAAGGAATTTTACATTTTTTTTTATTATTATTTTCCGAATATTTTTACGTTTTTTTAATACAGAATCCAGGCGTTCACGAAAATAAAGAAGTCTTGTACATTTTAAATTTGCACCAAGGATAAAAAAAGGAATAGAGAAAAATATATCCTTAGTGAGAATTACTTTCCTCTTTAAAATAACAATATTAATAATGCTTATATTCTTTGTGTTGTAAAAAAAAGTGCACAGTACGCCTATAAAATTTGAAGAAAGAAAAAAAATTTGAAAAGTAAAAAAAAAACTCAGTTTCTGAGAATCAAATAAAATGGAAAATAAAATGAAAAAAAAGTAAGCAGAAGGAAGGAAAATGAAGAAAAGAAATCATATTACAATGATACATTTCCCAAGGTATCAATATTAACACTCTTGTTGTTACTTTAGTATATGTATGTTGAGATGATGAGTGTGATTCGATTTAAAGATAGATAGATACAAAGGTACAAGTTGCGAATGTCGGAGCCCTCGAAGAACACACAATAAACGCAAAAAAGTGGGTGGGTTGAGTGTGTGAAGTTCACACGAAAACGAAGACCTTTCACCAAGTGATTTGAATTTTTATTTTTATTTTATTTTTGTTGTTCAAGTATAAAATTTGATTTATAAATAGCAATTTTCGAATAAGAAAGAAAAAAGTGTAAATAAACAAAAAGAAAGATAAAGATTGAGTAGCAGAAAGTAAAGTATCTAAAGAATGAATGAATTATATATTTATATTTATTTTGGTTTTTAAATAGAAAAAAATCCTGTATTATGAAATTGTCATCCTTTATCTTATTCCTTGAATCTTCTTTATATTTAACACCAAGAAAAACTTCAAGACTTCTAGAATAGAAAACAGTGAAAATTATACCTTGTAATTCTGAGAATACATGTTTAAAGAAAAATGTTATATAAAAATCTAAAAATTAATTGAAAATTAAGCCTAATTGCATAAACTGCTATTGATGTCAACTTCATTTTCAAGAGGTGTTGTTTTTTAATGTTCTTTTCAATACGTTTAATTTGGCATATGTGTAATTCACTGTCCTTTAGGAAAATATTTTTTTAAAAAAATTTACAGTGATATACGTGACACTTAAGGTGTTCTTGAAAAATATAAGAGTTTCGATTCTACAGGAATAAATTGAAGTTTTTTTTTGTTGTTTATCAAACGGGAAAAAAAATAAACAGAAAAGCGCAAATGAAAAAATCAACAAACAAGATACTTAAATTAAAGATTTTATAATATATATATTTATTTTTTGTTTTCAATATTTTCTTTTTTTTTTTTTAAATTTCACAAATTGATTAAACATTTTTCCATTATATGTCTGCGAGAACACTTAATAAAACCAAACATAATTTTTGTATACAATTTCATTGGTATTTACAAATTTTAGTTCTTTTTTTTTTTTCAACAATAAATTTTTTTATACACTATCAAGGATTTTTTTCAAAAAAAAAAAAAAAAAGCATAAATTAATCAAACTTCTAAAAATGTAAATATAATTCTTGGTATATCAATAAGTGATATAAGTGTTGCAGATACAGCATAAAGCCAATGAAAATAAAATTCTACACCCTTTTCATAAATAGAATTATTTCCTGATATTTGAAGATATATCATATTATTCATGAATCCATATAAATCCCAATTCTCTTTAAATTTGTATCCTAAATGCCTAAAAATAATGTTAAAAAAAAAAAAAAAAACGAAAGTAAAAAATTGAAAAGCAAAAAAAGAAAGTAATCGTGTATATGCTTTTAACGGTATATAAATGTGGTATGTATACATAAAAAATAAAAATTGAATGCTATCTTGAAAAAAACAAAAACAAATTTCATATATTGAAAATCAATTTTCATGTAAAATACATCAATCAAAATTTATACACACATGCATGATTCATGCGTGATCATAAACAAACACACATTTCGTTATTTATTTTTGATTTTTTTGATTTTTTTTTTTGATTGAAAATAGCATCAATTTTATATAATCGACAAAAACAAAAAAAGCATATACACATTTCTTTATCAGTGAAAAAAAAAAAAAGGTGACAGGAATAAAAAAAAAATAAATAAAAAAGGATACGTTTTTATACTTA
This sequence comes from Bombylius discolor, assembly GCA_939192795.1. NCBI lineage: Eukaryota > Metazoa > Arthropoda > Insecta > Diptera > Bombyliidae > Bombylius > Bombylius discolor. Next base: position 6,943,717 of record OW584240.1, on the reverse strand, counting down.
TTTACTTTTCAAGAAAATATTGAAATTCCAAATATATTAAAATAATGATAAGAAAACGATAAATAATCGGTATTAGCATAAATGTAACTAATAAAATTGTTAAATAAATTTTTATTAATGTTGGAAATGGTATCGGTTGCATCCATATTGCAATTAAATTTATTGATAATTCTCTAATTATGTATGAATATTTTCCAAATGTTGATAATTTTACCCACTATTATGAAAAAAAACAAAAAAACAAAAAAACAAGAAGAATAAAAATAATAAATTTAAAAAGATATTATGACAATTTAAAGAATTATAAATTTCATTTTTTTTTTTTTTTGGTTACCACTTTCTTCCGATTTAGGCGTGCCCTATGGGATACCATTCTGTAAAGTTATATGTGAATTTTCATTTGGAGCAACAAAAACAAAAAAAAAAAAACACATAATTTTCCAGATGAAAAAAAATTTTTCCGACTTTTACATGGAAAAAAAGAAACTATAGACAAAATTTAAAGAAGATACTTTAAAAAAAATATATATGAAAAAAAAACGAAATTTTTATCTTAAATAATTTATTTGTCACACAATAGAAAACCAAAAAAAAAAGAAAAAAATTTTAAAGGAATTGTCACATTTCGACACGTGTTTCAAAAGTAACTTTAATCAAAGATGTGTTTAATAAACGGTAAAAAAAATATATTTTATTTGCTTCAAAAAGTTAACAAAAAAAAAAATTGACAATGAAAGAAAAAAAAATTGATAAGAAAAAAAAAACAGTTTTTTCTTTTTTTGAGAAGTTCATGAAATGTGTCAAATTCAAAAGAACTTTATAACCACTTCATAGAATAGATAGATAACTTTTCTGGTTACGAAATTAATAAGACATAAATTGATATTAATGAAACAACAAAAAAGAAATACAAAAAACAAAAAACAGAAAAACAGAAAAAGATAGAAAATAAAATTTCCCTGGTACTTTAATTCGATTGGAAACAAAAAAGTTTTTCTAAATTCCAATTAATTTGATCTTGAAAAAAAATTTTTTTTTTTTCATAAAATTTCGGGGGGAAAATTTTGTGGAAATCTGGTTTTCTTATTTTCTTTATGAAAAATGGAAAAATGGCATTATTGAAGTAAGAAAATTAATTGAAGTTTTTGGAATAACTTTAGTTTTAGCACGTTTTTATTTGACAGACGGAAATACATGTAACAAGAAACTGTCAAAATATGTAAGTGACAAAATGTTGATGGAAAAACATTGAACACGTTTAAAAAACTTTTTTTTTATTTGTGATTTGTTTAATTTTATTGAAGTTTAAGAGACAAAATGTTGAACATGGGACTATCAATAAATAACACGTGAAAACAAGAGGAATTCCTAGATTTTTCAGAGTGACAGGATCAAGTTTGAATTTTTAAATGAGGAAAAAAAATCGAATTAATTAATTTTTCTTCACGTGTTTGATTGAATTCCTAATTTAAAAAAGTCTTTGTCGAAAAAAAAAAAATTTAAGAGGTACGTTTTAGTTGATTTTGATTTTGAATAGCAGAAATTTCACTTCGAAAAAAATACATATATTCAAAATTTACTTAAATGGTATTACTTTCGAAATTCGTTTTAAACAAAATAAATAGTGGATATTCAACTGGAGTTTTCAAATTACAAAAAATTATTGCGTTCATTGTGTTTTTTCACATATTTTTCTTTCATAATTTGAATTTTTTCAGGCAATAGATTCTTTGGCGAATTTCTAATTAAGTGTTAAACTCTCCTTCTTCAATGATTTGTCTTAATTTCATGAGGTTGATGTTTAGATTTTTATCGAAATTTACAGGTATTTTCGAAAATACAGGGATGCAACTACAATGCGAAATTCAGCTTAATATTTTTATTCGTTAAATTATGCATCATTGCATTTTGGAAGACACCCATACTTTTTACAATAATGAGAAAATGCTGGACAAAATTTCCCAAATAAATAAATTTTCAATATTTTTTTGTTGTCATAATTAAATTTTCATTCAAAAACAAAAAAAAAAAACAGAATTTCGAACTTTTTTAGTTTCCTTTTTTTTTAATTTTCCAGTAATTAAAAACCAGTAAAAATAAAATTTAATGAAATTAGGTATTTTGTCTTCAGTCACTAAATAAATTTTTAATCAATTATTACAAAAACAACAAAAAATAATTTATTATTAGTATTTTTCTAGCCATTAAAGTCCCACACAAATGAACATATAAAAAATTACATTAAATCTAAAAAGCATAAAAAAAAAAAATTAACGTGAACAAAAAAAAAAAAATTATGATCGTTTATTAAAACTTTTGTAATTTAAAAAAAAAAAAAAGAAGAAGAAAAACTATATAAAATGTAGTTTTGCGGTTTTAATTCATGTAAAACCATCATTTTAATTGCCAAAAGTTTTTCAATAGATTTAATACCGATTTATCCTTTTCTTAGTTTCTTTTTTTCTTTTTTCTAGAATTTTTTTGTTGTTGTTGTTGAATAAGATGAGAAAAAAAAATTTATATTTTTCGCGTATCTATAGAATTTTTTGTTCATTTTTTTTTGTTTTATTTTTCTTTTTCGGAAATGAAATATATTTTTCCATGAGAAAGTTCCAAAACTCACATTAAGTACAAATATTGAAAATCGATGTCATAAAAAATAACTTTTTGCTGTATTTTTTTTTACGTTTTTATCTTTTTTTTTTTCTCTGAATGAATCCATTTGTGTTTTTTTCTTTTGCTTTTTGTGTTGTCTTGTTAATGTTTTATTTTTTTTTTTTTAAATTTTATTTTTGTTCTTTATTCGCAAATATAATCATACTTTTAAAAATTTATTAAATTATTTTACACATTTTATTTTCAATTAAGTCATTATGTATACCTGTTATTTAGTAAGAAGAAGAGGAAGAATTGAAAGTAAAAATTAATGAAAATATCTATAAAATTTCTTATGTGAATTTTTAGTTTATTGACGTCATCGCGGTATTTTTAAAGTAAAAATTGTTATTGATTTTAGAAATTAATTTTCTGCAGTATTTTTATAAAAATCATAAAAGTATTATTTTTTTTTCAATAAAAATTTGAAAATCCTTTGTGAAATACAAAAAGTTAGAGATTATATAACTTTAGAAAAAAATACAAAACAAAAAAATTGAAAACAATGATGATGCTGGTGAAGTTTTATGTTTTTTTTTAAAAAAAAACGGTGCTTAAAGGTGTTTTTTCACACGTTCTTTTCCTATTTTTATTTTTTTGCTTTTTTTTTCAAAGGAAGAAAAAAAGTTTTTTGATTTATTCATGTTTTTTTTATGTGTGATTTTCAAGGCAAAAGAAAATATAAAATAAAATAAAGGTAGGCGTTTTGCATATAACAAAATCACAGAAAATACTTCAGAGAGAAAAATGAGAACAGAAAAAAAAAATCATAATAGGGGTAGGTAATTTTTATACTGAAGAAAGAAAAATTTGAAAAGTTCAGGTGTTTTATTTTTCATGTTAAACAACGGTACACGTTGAGAAGAAATGTTCTTGAACGCATACGGTTACGAAAAAAGAAAGAAGAAAAAACACAAAACAAGAAAAAAAGTGTATTATGATTGAATGAAGTCTGGGTGGAGTAGCTGTGTTCGGTGATTTATTTGGCCAAATAAGAAAAACAAAAAGAAGGAAAGTTTTATTTTTGAATTTTTTGGAACTCTAAACAGCAATTTGTTAGATTGATGTGTAAAAAGTTTATGGAATATCCTTTGATTGGAAATGAAAAGAAAAAGGATCTTCGTATGTTTTTTTTTGTAACATTTTTAAATCGAAAAGTTTTAAAATTTTCTTCAGAAAATTTTTTCTTTCAAAAAGTGTTTTTTTTGTTCTACAGTTGAACTACAAAAAACCTGTTTGTATTTAAATTTTTATGATTTTCAGTTTCCTATTTTTTTTAACACTCAGAAACTGAAAAAAAAAATTCTATTTCCGAACTGTCACTCTAATTTCTTAAACATTTTTCTCTTCTAACAATATTTACCTACTAAGATCTTTTTTAAGTATGATAGGTTTGAAAGAAGGTTTTTCCTAAATTTTCGTTCATTTTCAGATCCGTTCCATTAAATTTATAATTGCTTTTTAGGTTTTGAATTTCTCAACTTTTGTTAAATCTTGGATATTTCCAAATTTTATAAGTCTAATTTTTTCACTAAATGTTAAATGTCCTGTCCAAAAGTATTTCAAGTATTGATCAGTTGTTTGCCTAATAAAACTTCTTTTGCGGTTAGTCTTATAAAATATGAAAAACTTTTAAGTATATCACATGTGTTCTATCTGTTTAATTAGCCACAATTTAATCATCATATAGGATACCCCTAAGAAAGTATGTAACGTACGCTATTTACAAACAAAAAAAGAAAAAAAATTATTAATTTCAGACTATCAGGCTACGAAATATTAGAATCTATCATTTAGAGAAGAAGTTTACCAACAACATTTTAACCACATTTCTGTTCAAATACTATATAAAAGGACCTCATAAATAAAAATAGTTAATCCCTTATTAATGTTCTTTAATGTACATAAAACTAAATACTGCCTAATAGCTCAAATTCTTGTAAAATTCTTAGTACTCCTATTAAGCTTCAAATAATTATAAAAGCCATCTTTTTAATTGTGTAAGAATAAAATTTTAATAGTAATAATAATCCTTAAGTTTGTTCCTTAATGCGATAATCATGCAAATTTTGATATTTTCAACTTAAACGGAAGTATATTTTTTTACGATCAATTAAAATTTATTTCAACATCCGTTTCACAATATTTTTTTTTTTTTTTGCTTTATATTGTGTGCTTCATGTTTTTGTCACCATTACCATCTAATCCAACTAAGAGAAGAAAATCTTTTTCACAAACCTTCAAAATGACAGTATCAGATTTTCCAGATTTTTTTGTTATTTTTTATATGCTAAAATTTTTTTTTTTTAATAAAAATTGGGAACATTGATTTTTTTTTCCTTTTAATATACTTCTTGCTGTGATTTTTATAAAGATGATTTACAGGTAAACTGTGTGTAATGTTACACCATTTTCTCAATTGTTAAAAGGAATTTTACATTTTTTTTTTTATTATTTTCCGAATTTTTTTACGTTTTTTTTATACAGAATCCAGGCGTTCACGAAAATAAAGAAGTCTTGTACATTTTAAATTTGCACCAAGGATAAAAAAAGAAGAAAGAAAAATATATCCTTAGTGGGAATTACTTTCCTCTTTAAAATAACAATATTAATAATGCTTATATTCTTTGTTTAGTAAAAAAAAAGTGCACAGTACGCCTATAAAATTTGAAGAAAAAAATAAAAATTTGAAAAGTAAAAAAAAACTCAGCTTCTGAGAATCAAATAAAATGGAAAATAAAATGAAAAAAAAGTAAGCAGAAGGAAGGAAAATGAAGAAAAGAAATCATATTACAATGATACATTTCCCAAGGTATCAATATTAACACTCTTGTTGTTACTTTAGTATATGTATGTTGAGATGATGAGTGTGATTCGATTTAAAGATAGATACAAAGGTACAAGTTGCGAATGTCGGAGCCCTCGAAGAACACACAATAAACGCAAAAAAGTGGGTGGGTTGAGTGTGTGAAGTTCACACGAAAACGAAGACCTTTCACCAAGTGATTTGGATTTTTATTTTTATTTTATTTTTGTTGTTCAAGTATAAAATTTGATTTATAAATAGCAATTTTCGAATAAGAAAGAAAAAAGTGTAAATAAAAAAAGAAAGATAAAGATTGAGTAGTAGAAAGTAAAGTATCTAAAGAATGAATGAATTATTTATATTTATTTTGGTTTTTAAATAGAAAAAAAATCTTGTATTATGAAAATGTCATCCTTTATCTTATTCCTTGAATCTTCTTTACTTAACACACAAAAAAATAAAAAAATGGAAGGGAAAAACAACATTTTTTGATGTTGAGTTTGAAATTGTTTTTTTTTTTTTTTTTAATCTTAAGGATTTATTTAACTTATTTTTTCTTTTTAAAATTGAAAAAAAAAAAAAAAGAAGAAAGATTGAAATATTTTTCTTTACAACATTTTCACTTACCAATTGTCGTTATTAATGTTAATGAATACAGAAATGCTGAAGCATATGACCATTTGTGGGACGGAATAGTTGTTTGTGATCCAGATTGTTGAATTTTAGATGCTCTTACAGCACGAAGTAGTGTATCCTGTAAAGTAGAGATGTTGAAAAAGACAAATACGATAAATAAAAAACACAAAATAAAGAAAAAAAAACAACGAAATTAAGTAAATAGAAAAAAAAAACTTGCAATTGAATTAATTAAAGTGAAAAGTGTGCAATTGACTTGTATTCTTCCAATTTTTTATTTTTAATTTTTATTTTCAGTAAGTTATTCAAGAGAGTCTGTTTTTACAATTTTTAAGTGCAAAATGTTTTTTTTCTTTTCCTTTTTTTTTGTCATATTGCAATTTTAAGATAAAATAATTTAAAATGTTTTTTTTTTTTTTGTGATCCATTTTTTCGCGTTAACTTTTTTTTTTTTCAATTATTTCAACAAACCTGAAAATGTTGAACTTCTTGTGCTGCTAAACGTGTCCAATTTTCTTTATATAAAATATTTAAATCTTCTGTAATGGACCAAAGCCGATCAACGGTCCTGTAAATTACAAAAAAAAAAAAAATAATAATAACTGTTTAATTTAAATTATTGAGAAAAAAGACATTTTATTTTCTATTATCCTTTTTTTTAGAGAAAAATATTATTTTAATAAAAAAAATCTTTTTTTTTTTTTTTCAAGAAAAATAAAATTACCTCGATCTTATTTCTGCATTAACTAAATCTGTTCTAGGATATGGTTTTGATGCAGCAACTGCTGTTTCAACAGAATTTGTATCTTCTTGTTCACCTTCTAAACTAACAAATAAAATTGAACCCATTGCTGTATATGCTAAAACTAATACAAGGACACCTGTGAAAAAAAAAAAAAAAAAAATAGTAAAGCATGAAAAGTAGAAAATTGAAAAAAATATAGTTAGAAAAAAAAAAAAAACCCCAACATAAGAAAAGAGGATTGTAATAAATTATTAATGAAAAATTTTTCTTTTTCTTCTTAAACTTCACTTTTCATTTGCAAGTCATAGTTGAGATAGTTAAGAAAAAAAAAAAAAATTCAATTTGTGATGATTTTTTTTAATATATATATTTTTTTTCATGTTTATTTTTTAGTATAAAACGCTTGATTTAACATGATTTACATTTACTTGTCACGTTAGATTGGTTGTGACAAAGCTATTATGAAAATTGTTTTAAAATTTAATACAGATTTTTACACAATTTTAGTGTATCTATCACAAAAATGATTTTTCTTATGCAATGTATCTTTGTAAGAGTATCTTATATCAATTTTAAACTTTTTTCTTTTTATTTTCTTTTAAAAAAAAAAGATGCATTTACTCTTCTTATGAATCTTTTTGGTTTCTGAAATTTAATTTTGGATTCTTTTCAAATCTTTTTTTTTTTTTTTTTGAACAAATGAATGAGAAAAAAATAAAAATAAAAAAAAACCAAGGAGAGAAGAGCAAATCTTACGCTTCATAACTTTTTGAATTTATTATTTTGTAAAAAATTTTTGCTGATTTAAAAAATACTTTTTTATTTTTCGTTTTTTTTTTTTCGTTCTTTCAAAGTTAAGAATTATAAAAATAATAAATTTTCTAGATTTTTAGTTAGCTAAATAAGTATAAATTTTATGAAAGTTAACCAAAAAGTTCTTGTTAGGAGAAAGCAAATAAAAATTAATTTTTAAGGATAATAATTTTTTTGTACGCATTCTTTGATTTTTTGTTTTGTTTTGATCATCTTAAATGGCAATGCAATTTTTGTGCAATTTAAGAAATTGGATTAAATTATCAATTCATAAACCACAAAGGATTTAATAGTTTATTAATCAAAAAGATTTTTGATTTTAAATTCTCTAATGGTTTTTGAGTTAAAGGATAATCAATTTATCAATTTTGGTATTCAATGAAATTAAATTCTAATGGAATTGGAAATTGCAATTGGTAATGCGGTTAATGGATCTGAATGATAATTTGAGAAAAAAAAAATTGAAAAGTTGAGAAAACAAAAAATTAAAATTGTTGGAAATGTTAAGGACTTAAAGAAAACCCCAGTTGCTCCAGTAGAAATTATTATGTTACTCTGAGGAGTGAATGTTCAACTTTCAACATTTTTTCTCTATTTCTTTTTTTTTTTTTCATTTTTTATTTTTCCTGCGCTAGCGCTTTGCTATGAAATATAAGATGTTGATTTTTCAAGAAAAATCCTTCTCAACCTTTTTTTGAACTCTCAAAATCAATCATCTGTTATCTACAATCTGTTGTTGTCATTGAATAAATCTTTTATCTTTTTTCTTACATTTTTTTTTTCCTATCTTCAAGCATTTTATTATTCTTTTCACCTTGTAGGCTTATCCAAAAATCAAATATTTCTCAAGGTGAAAAATGAAAAATACCAAACAAAACAACAAAAACAAAATTTAATTACTTGGTACGTAAATTTACATAACAAGTCAGGTAAATTAAATTGATTTCAATTTATCAGCAAAAATTTTCAAATTAACAAAAAAAAAAAATACATATTCAAGATTTTATAAATTCCAAATAATTAAAAGAAAATAACTTTTCCTTTCCCTCCCTCTATTTCTTCCATTTATATCTAATGTTATATCTAATCAATTTAATAATTACACCCTAAATTTTTGAAGTAAAAAAAAAAAAATAAATAAGAGAAAGGAAAATTAAAAGTAGTATTCAAACTTTCTTCTTTTTACATTTTACACAGATTCACTAATTATCATAATAATTTAAAGTAAACGAAAAAAAAAAAACAAAATAAATAAATAAATAAATGATTTGGAAATTTAATCAAATTTTATCTTATCATTAACTCTAAAGATATTTTTTATCCTTCTCACAACCATCATCTCTCTTTCTCCTTTTTTATTTTATTATTTAATAATACGTTGTATTTAACACATTTATAAAAGCATTTCCCTTACACAAAAGCATTTTCCTTAAGGCATTCTTCATTGTACATGTTTAACATTTTAAAATTTTTCAATTTGTTCTTCACATATACACATACACACCCACATTCCACTTATATATTCGAGTGAAATTTTATTATTTAAATTTTCAAAAAAAAATATTAAAAAAAAAAAATAGTAATAATAATAAATTAAATATATAATTTCATTTTATGAACGATAAAATATGAAGGATGTATGTGTGTGTGTGTTGTTAAAAATGAAATTTTGAATTATATAATTTTTATGAGTAGATACTTTTTTTATTTTTTATTTTTTTTTCAAAAATCTATATAAAAGGACTCGAAGAAAAAGAAAAATATATATGTATGTAGTATTTATTATGATAATAAATTGGTGCATATGATTCAAATTGTATTTTTTGATATCAATAAATTTCGTTGAATATTGGAATATTTTCAAAAAAAAAAAAAAAAACCAAAAAAAAAAAAAAAAAATTTTTTTTTTTACTTCTCAATAAAGTCATTATTTGTATGTGCAATATATGAGTAGATAGTCATCTCAGATACATAGATACAAAGATACACATATGCTACATACATACATATATGTAACATATATATGTACGTATATAAAAAATTTTATTTTACTTACCAAATGTTGAAACACAATGTGATTTTGGTGCGTTATTACAACCACATAATCCAGGATGATGATCCCGTTTTTCATTTTTTGGCGATGGAAAACACATTGAAGGATTTGATGATGGATTTGTTAGTGCACTAGAAAATGATGACACTTTTAATAATGTCTTTTTATTCATACTGTGTTATAAATAATATTTGATGTTATTTTAAATTTTCTTTATTATCTTCTTGATATTGTTTTTGTTGTTGTTGTTGTTGTTGTTGATTTTTCTGATAAAAAAATTGTTGGTTTTGTTTTTTATTTATTTTAAATTGATTTTTTCGTATTAATGATAGCATATTGAAAATTTTGATTTTATGAAGGCTCATTGAACACATATGGTATAAAAAGTAGTAAAAGTTCTTTTTTTTGTATTTTTATTTATTTTTTATTTAATTTTAGATAATTTTTTTTTTGTTGTTGATTTTTTTTTTATAAAATAATTTTTTAATTTAAAGAGATAAAAAATAAACAAAAAGAATGAATACTTTTAAGGATAATGTCCTTTGATTTTTTTTTTTTGTTGTTTTTTATTCGTCCTTGTAACCTTTTCACTTGAGAATTTTTTTTTATATATACTTTTTTTTGTTGTTTGTTTTGTGTGTGTTTGTGTGTTAGTGTATTTTTTAGCTTTTAATTTTAAGTTGTTTTTTTTTTTTTTTAGTACTAAAAAAGTTTTCACAACACAAATAATAATTAATGTTTTTTGTTTTTACTTTGTTTCAGTAGATGTCCTTTTATTATTATTATTATTATTTTTGTTTTGTTTTTTTTTTACTGTACTGTTTTATAACTTGTCTTAACAAAAGACACACCAACAAGTTATATTTAAAAACTAACAAACATTTATTATTTCGTTTGTTTTGTGATAAAACAGAAAAAAAAAACAAAAAAACAACAACTTATGTTTCGCTACTTTTTTTTTTAATGTTTAATGTTTTTTTATTTTTATTTTTTAAAGTAAAATTTATATGTTTGTTTGTGTTTTTTTTTCACTTTTATTATTATTTTTCTTTTTTAATAATATGTCCTCATTAAATGATACCTTTTAAATGAATTCTTTTCATAGAGAATTCTGAGAATGAAAAAATATACATATATATTTTTGAAGATAATATTACACTTGCTATTGTTGTTTTTGGTGTTTATCTAAAAGAAAAAAATAAATAGAAAAGAAGAAAAAATATGATATACATATATATTTTTTTTTTTTTTTAAGAAAACATTAAATAGTATTTAGTTACAAAGGATAATAGATATTTACATATGTATATTTTTTTTATTATTATTATTATTTATTTACCTAACTATTTTTGTATATGAATAGATATGATATTAAGGATATGAATTTTATATACAGGGTGGAATTAAATTTCTCAAGAAAATGATTAAAAAAAAATAAAAGGATGTCAAGGATCTTGAATATAATTTTTACATTGGAACAGGTATACTTACAGAATATCAGAGCTAAAAAATTGTTTGACGATTACAACACTAAACAAAAATATCAGCCTCATCTCACAGATGCTTTCTTGGTAAGGCCAACCATATATCGTGTGTGTAATAATAATAGTTTTTTTGCAATTCAAATTGAGTGCAAGAGAGTAAAAGTAAATAAGTAAAATTAATAGAGGAGTAGAGATTAGACAGATGGGGGCTCTACAACCCTCTGACTCGACAACTAACTGCGAGGTGTGTGGTATCAAAACGGCATTCTCCGTGCTAATTGGATTTTTAGAAGCTTCTGAGAACCGCCACGTCAACCAACCAACCAGAGATTAGTGGATAGCGGACAGTTTTCGAAGCGATAGAGTGCTAGCTTCTGATTCTGAAGCTCTCGAAATCGAATTCGCTTAAAAGTACCAGCCCTGTCATACGGATAAATTCATTCTCTACCAAAGAATTTAGTGGACCACAATTAACTTTAAATTGTAGGGGCATGTATGACAGGAATATCCTCATTGTGCCTCAAGTTGACTTGAGAAGACCAAGGCTCTTAATGTGCTGTGTTGCCATGGAGTAAATAAGTAAGAGATTAGTAGAACAGACGCCAAAAGAGTACTTAAAAATGATTAAAACAAAATTAGAAATTCGCCAATTTTAAGCTTAAAGTGGAAGTTTTTTATATAATAAAATGAAGAGTAATTGAATTAATTAATTATTATGAATGTCTTATCTATTCTCTTTTCATAATTTTTATTTATTAAAAAAAAATATTTTAAATTCAAAAGAACAAAAAAAGAAGATGAAAAATTTGACTTATTTTTATTTTTTTTAAAGACAAAAATTTGCAAAAAAGAAGCTTTCAAAAGGAAAAAAAATTGGTTTGGAAAATTCTTTTTTAAAATTTTTTTTTTTTTATAAAAGATCACAAAAATAGATTCATTTGAAAGGAACTTTTTGTAAAAGGAACAGATAAGCGAAACCAGCATTACGGTACATATACATGAAAGCTTTTTTTTTTTTTGTTTTCTTTTTTTTTTCTTTAACTCATGTTTATTCTAAAGGACCTTTAACAATATGTTATCACGTCTTATCTTGTTTCCTGATATCATTTTTATATTTCAATGGAAAAAGAATATATGTACATACATATATGAAATTTCACTGAAAATGACATGTTGTCATATATTTTTATTTTTTCTTCTTTCATTTTTGCCTCTTTGAATATTAAAATTATTAGATTACAGATTATATTTCTCATATATGAAATTAGAATTTACCCTGTGGCATATGAATAGACAAATACATATTTTTCGTAGAAATTATAATATGAAAAACAAAAGGATTGTTGGTGGTTGTGAAGCATAAAAAAAAAAAATAAGAAAGAAAGAAGAAAATGTGTCAATTTTAATCTGCACTGTTGGGTGTCATATTACATTTTTGCTTATGACTTTTCAAGGAAAATCCTTCTTTTTTTTTTTTTTTGGGAAATTAGGAAAAGAGGATGGAATAGATACAAAAGCTTATTGAAAAATGTTAAAAAATGTTCAAAGGAAAAGATATTTTATTAATTAGACAAAAACATAAGTCCTCTTCTATGAAAGCACTGATTTCTCTCATTGGACTTCATATCAAAAGGAAACGAAAATTTTCTTTTAAAAATCGCCTTTGTCATAAAAAAAAAATTTGTAAAATTAGAATAATTTCACACATTCAATAGCCACATTACGAGTATAAGGACATTTTTTTTTAAAAAATTTTTGCTCGTTTTTTAAACTCATTTTGACACAAAGTAAGTTAAATAAAACAAAAAAAAATTAAACAAAATACTGACTTTTTTTTTTACACTTTTTCTCATCCTCAAAGGATTTAAAATAAAATTTTTCCGTTAACCAAAACATTTTTTTTTTTTCAAAGGAATTTTCAACTTTATATTTTCTAGCACACTTCAATAAAATAATCTCTAAAAAAATTTAAATTCTCATTGAACTTTCATCAAGTTTCTAGAAACAATAAAGAAATGTGTTTTTATAAATTTGATTATTCCATTTTAGAGGTTGTAAAAGAAACATCCTGTTTTCATTGTACATAGATGATCCTATATTTATTTTTTGTTGTTGAGTGTATACGTTTTCCAGGAAACTTAAAAATTTGAAATAAGCACAAAACAAAATGAAAGAAAATATATTGCAACATAAAACTTATAAATCTGTAAACTTTCATGTAAACATTGAGTGGGTTTGTAACATTCATACAAAAAGGATAAAAAATAAAATGAAAAAAAAAAAAAGGATATTTTATTAACCCTCGAAATAACTAATGAGTTTATTGTTTACTTTGTCCCTAATAATGTATTTTGAATGAGAATTTCGAATTTTTGATTTTGGAAAACTGTACTACATTATTTTGTCGATAAAAATTATATTTACTTGCAGTAAAACCTTTGTTGATGCCTGTGCTAATATTTATCTCCTAGAATTATTTTCTATTTTTCATGGTTTTTAGAATTATGAGGTATGAAAAAATTTGAAAAAGTTAAATTTTCTTTTAAATTCTTTTAATTTCCTCAATTGAAGCCTAAAAAAACCAGAAACAATCTAGAGAAAAAACCAAACAAGCAATTACATGATGGTTTGAGTCTTAGTTTGCAAAGTCTTATAACTCGATTGAAACAGTAGAGAAAACATACAGAATTGTTCAAGCTATATAAATAGAGTTTGAATAACGTATTAAAATTGGTTTTTATACTTAAAATAATCCTAAACATTGAAGTTCCAACAAATTGTATACGTTATGTTCATTTTAGGGTTAAACAAAATTAAAAATTATGCTTTGTTTTAGTTTTTATTTACTCGGCAAGTTTTATCTGTAAATCAATTTTAATTCTTGTCTTTTTTTTCTTCTTGTTTTTCTCATTTTTTTTTTTTTGTGAATTTTTTGCTTAATTCGTTGGTAAGGTTGGTTTTAATATGTATTAGGAATTGTGCCAAATTAGTAACATGTAAGTATGTACACAGAAGAATTTAAGAGAAAATAAAATAAACTAAAAAAAAAAAAATGAGGATAAATCTGAAAAATGTAGAGCAACAAGCATATGTAAGTACATAATCACATTTTCAAGGACTCAAACCAAGTTAATTTTTTTTTTAAGTTTTTTGTTATTTTCTTAGTTTTTTAGAAAATGTTATTTATTTAGAAATTGAAATTCTTAATTATTTTCTTTATTTATTTATTTTTTTCTTGTAGTTAAGGATTTATCCTTTTTTTTTTTTTTTCTAAAGAAGCATCTTTATTTTAATTACCTATTTTGTGAAGACATCTTTAAATTTAATGAACATCATCATAGAATAATTATTTAATTTATTTTATTTTAAATTAAATTTTATTTGAAACTAAGAAAACACAACAACAAAAAAAATAACAACAACAGCAAAAAATAAGAAAAATAAATAGTAGTAGTTACCCGGAAAAGAAATAAAGAAAGAAAGAAAAAAAAAAATAAGAAGAAAATATTCTAAAATAATAAGATAAAATTTACTGTGGGTAATTAACTTTGAACTCATTTTAGCGCTTCTTCACATTATTTGTATCTTTTTTTTTTGTTTTTGTCTTTTTCACTTGAAATTTGAATAAATTGTCATTATTTTTGCAACTAATGGTATTGTGTATTATATTTAATATATAGAGCGTGTGTGTGTATATATGTGTGTATTTGTTCTCGTACGATATATTTGAAAATTTCAAACATTTTAAATGAATTTTATTTTATAATTTAATTTTTTTTTTTTTTTTTTTTTTTCAAATTCTTTTGTGTATATTGCTGCTACTGTTTTTATTGTTGTTGTTGTTTTTTTTTTCTGTATACGATTTATAAAATTAGATAAAAATTTAATGATATAACTTTTATTCTATGCTCACAATCAGAAAATGTAGTATACATATTATATATAGATTTCATAGAATGTATTAGATACTATTTTTTTTTCTAACCCTTTTATAAAGAAAAAAAAAGGATATACAAAAGAAATCAAAACAAGAAAAAAAGAACAGGATTTAAGATGAAAAAATTAAATAAAGAAAGAAGAAAACAAAAAAAAAATTGTTCATCAGCAGAACAATTCTCTTATCTAAAAGTACTTTAACATGATAGATGGATGATGTTTCGTAGAAATGTGTATTTAAACATTTTTTTTTTTTTTTTAGTTTTTTTCTTTTTTAAATCTACATACTATATACATAATGTGTGTATATCCGCAACTGTACATGAAAATAATACTTATATATATTAAAGGCCAAAAAAAAAAAAAAAAAAAAAGGAATAAAAATTGTTATTATCTAACCCCATTATACAATATATACAAAAAATAAAAATTTTCTTCTTTTTTTTTTTATTTTATCAAATTGAATAAATCCTTTTATTGTATGAAAAGGAGCATACAAAAAAAAAAAAAAAATTTTTTATATAAAAAAATGATCGAATTTCTTTGAAAATTTATAGTATCACAAAAAATAAAATAAAAATAAAAAATGAAGAAAAAAAAAACCTCATTTGAATTCTTAACAGGATTGTAAAAGGAAATATATAAAGCAATAACAAAAAAAAAAAAAAAATACTGTTGAAGTTAAATTGTAAGTTAAATTGAAAATTACAATATTGTATTTCATTTGAAATATCAGTTAATCTGATAGGTAAGCTTTTTTCGTCTACCCTTGATGGAAGGGTGGAATTAAAAAAAAAAAAAAATAATAACAGTGAAAAAAAAAAAAAAAATTTTTTTTGAAACGATTTATTAACGTTTTCCTTATTGCTTTATATCCGTAGAAAAAAAAAATAATTCAAAAAGAAAAATGTAATAAATGCTATTTTAGGTCATTTTTGTTGTTGTTGTTGTTGTTGGTAAGGATATATTGTAGTTTTATGGCTTAGAGGGTTGTGTTGATATTTAAAATTTAGAAAATTTATGTTGATTTTTAAAATTTTGTGAGAAAACAATGAAGCTATATTTTTTTTTTGTTTGTAAAATGAATTTTTTGAAATGTGATTTTTCGTTGTTTGGTTTTTTTCTTTTTAAATGATTTTATTAAAATTTGAAAGTTAACTGTTTAAAAAAAAGGATATTTGGTGTAGAATTTAATTGTTATATGGAGTAGAAGATTTTATTGGAAAATTTAAATTTATTTGTGTTTCAAAAATCTGTGTGGTTGTGGTC
Source organism: Bombylius discolor (assembly GCA_939192795.1). NCBI lineage: Eukaryota > Metazoa > Arthropoda > Insecta > Diptera > Bombyliidae > Bombylius > Bombylius discolor. Next base: position 6,927,320 of record OW584240.1, on the reverse strand, counting down.
TTTTATGATTTGTTTTTATTATACTACCTCGAAATTTTGAGGTTATGGTTATGTGTCAAATATTGAAATTTCTTGTTTAATTTAATTAATTACCATTAACATAATAACTTGGGTGTTCAACAAGTGGTTCATGAAATTTAAATCACATCATTATAAGTAAAAATTTTGCTTTTATGTGGATAAAAAAGTTGTGGGAAATTTAAGTATAATAGAGCCTTAAAATGCTTTATGCAGATTTGCAGAGACACGTGAATGAAAGAATTATGACTTTTTAAATTAGAAATTTATTCGAAAATTATTAAATAATATTTTATGGATTTTAACGGTAAAATTTCACGTGACTACTAAAAGTATATATTTTTGAAAAATTCCACGATAGAATTGATTACTTTTTTTTTAAAGAAATAATCCAGAGGTTATTCACAGCAAACATCCGCAGAAATTCAGTGTTGCATTTCGAATGAAAATAAAACATTGAAATGGAGAAATTGTTTGGATTTTCTTTTATTATTTTTTTTTCTTGTATTTGGTTACTTGGGCTTGAAAAGAAAAAAAAATTGATGTTGAGTAAACAAAATGCATTCAATTTTATTTATCGGTGCATGAAAACGGATAATTTTTTCAAATAATACAAGCTTTTTTGTTGTATAACAAAGGATTTCTTCAAGTTTATAATAATTTTATAGAATGCTTATTTTTTTCTTGTTATTTACAATTGGAAAAATATAAAAAAACACCTTCACCTTATCACATTTTTCTTTTTTTCTTGATTCTTTTTTTCATATCAGTTTTTTCCGACAACTTTTGAGAACAAAAAAAAAAACTATTTTCAGAATGTTTTGTCTGTTTTTTTATTCAAAATTTTTTTGTTTTGTGATTTGTCAAAAAGTTTTGTTGACAAAAGTTAAAAAAAATTTAAAAAAAAAAAAAAAATATGTATGTTCTTCCTTATCAAGAGTATTGATTTCATCTACAAAACATAAAAGGAAAAAAAAAAAAACGGTGAAAGAAAAAACAAACAAACAAAACAAAAATTGAAAAGTTTGACAAAAAAAAAAAAAAAAAAATCTGTCTTTTCAAAAACTTTGTTTCAAAAAGACAAAAATACATTCAGGAAAATTTTTTTTTTTTTTTCAATTTTTTATTGTTGAACAGAAAACGTAGTTTTTTCTTATTCGATATTTATTTTCGAAATTCGAAAATTATTATATTATATTTTTCTAAAAAAATCTTTTCAATGCATTTTTTTTTTTCTTTTTTAAAAATAAAAATAGGAAAAAATAGTTTACAATGAGAAATTTTACAAAAAAAAAAACAAGTTTTTCAAAAACAAAAACAAAAAATGAATAAATAAAAAATAAAAATTTAATGAAAAAGAAGGAATTACTCGAAGAAAAAAAAAAAAAAAATAAAGTTTATCCATGTACTCAGCACAAATTTTTTTCATAAATTTTATTTTTGCTTTTAATTTTTATAAATGGTGTATTGTTTAACATTTTTTTTTTTTTAACTTTACTTTTTTTTAATATTTTATATTTTTTTTCTTATTTATCTGTTTTTTTCTGATTTATCTATTTTGTAAAAAAAAAAAAAAGTTTATCGTATTTAATTTTTTTCTCTTATTTTTTATTTGATTTTTTATATTTTTTTTTATTTTTTTTATTTTTTTTTATTTTTTTAAATCGTAAATGAAATAATACACATAAAAATCTTTGATAAAAATTCTATGATAGAAAAAAAAAAGATTCTCGTGTATATATGTATATCTTAAAAAAAAATATCTATAAATGTTTAAGTAAACTCAAATACAAAAATTATATTGTAGATAGATTGAGTGTGAGATGATAGAATGTACACCAAAAGCAAAAAAAAGAAAATTTATATCTAATTTTTTTTTTTATTTCCTTGATGTATATAAATATATTTCATCATCCATTTAGTTTTGTATTAATTTACTAGATAAATTCTATTTAAGTTAAAATCGATGAAAATTTATATCTTTTAATGATGCTTAGTCGAGAGTTTGATTGGATATATTTAATTGAAAGAAATATATTTTTTTTTTTTATTTGAACAGTTTTTTTTTTTTTTAATACTTTTTTCTGGCTGTTAAGCTGCTGACTGGTGAAAACTGGTGCTCTTGTATGTACTATACTATTGGCATATTATAGTAGTTCATCACAATATTAAGTTTATAACATTTTTTTTTTTTCTCCAATTTTATTTTATTATATTTTTCTTTTAAGCATTTTACGTCTATCTTATTTCTTTTCGACGTCACTGTAATTCATCTATGAACAATGATATATAAGGACCACAAAAAATAAGCATTTTTTTTTGTTTTTCAATTTTCTTCTTCATTTTCATTTTTATTTCGATAAAATTCAAACTGTTTGTCTTAAATACGCCAAAATAAAAAAATGAGAAAAAATCAACAAACATAAGTATGTATATATATCCTTTAACTATTTTTATATGTATGAGGGGTGCTTGCAAAGTTTTGGGAATTGTGTCAACAGCAAAAATTGTATACCCTAAATTTTTGCCTATATTATATTATAGTCTTTTATTGGTATGTACTTGTCATAGCAGTGCGAAATGAGTATTTTTTAGACCGTCTAAGTAAATAAAAATCCTTTTGGAAACTATATGCGACACAAAAATTCATTTATTCATTTAATTTTAGGAACAAGTGATAATTGTTAGGCGAAAACTTTCCAAATACTCTTTGCAAACATTTAATAATGTCCGATAATTCAACACCTTTTCAATAATAATAAAGATAACACATTTTTGATATTATGCAGCGCCTTTCACAATTAGAGATCATTATCATCTTTCAGCACTAAAGTCCATTATGAATCTTTCTCAACTATCTTCCTCCATTTATGTTCTTCCACGATGTTTCTTCATCGTGTTTTATTCGAATTTTCACATACAGAGTCTATCATACTGGGGTTGTTGTACGTTAACATCTGTCTGTATTAGTATCTGTATGTTTTCGCATTCCCACAACTTTTGGAACATTCCTCATATGTATGTATTTTTTTTTGCAATTCTGATTTGTGTAGCTAGTGTAAGAAAAAAAAAAACAACCGAAAAAAAATCTTTCTTATTTCACATTATGCGATATAATGGTTTGGAAGAAATGAATGATGGAAAATAAGCAAAAAAAAAAAAAACATAAAATTGAAAAAAAAAAAAAAATATATATATTCACAGTCATTCCCAGTTCACAAAAATTAATCAATGAGATTCTTAAGTTCAGTCGTCATGATAAACACGCTTGTGTTCGTATACAAGCTAGTTTTGTTTTTTTTTTTTTTTTTCGTTTTTATTTTTATTTTATTTTTTTTTTGCTGCAAAAATATCCTAATTTCTTGAAAAAGTTCTCAATTTATTTCTTATATAATATAATTGCCCACTTTTTTTCTTTTTTTTTTTTTTTTAGATTTTATTTATTTTTTTCAAATGTTAAAGATGAATGTTTTTTTTTTTCTCGTCTGTATGATAGAAAAATAGAACGTAAAGTTTTGTACGTTTCATGAATTATTATATTAAAAGTTTGTATTTTTTTTTTTTATGTCTTATTTATTTTTTTTTTTTCAAGTTTGATTAAATATTATGTATATAGATGGCGTAAAAAAATTTATCTTAATATCCTTTGGGCATTTTATTTGAGAAAATAAATTTTTCTATGTACATATATTCGAATATTTTTTTTTTTTGTATGTATTTAATGGTATAGGAGTAAATAAACTATATTAACTTTTTATTTGTAATTTTTCTATTTTTTTTTTTTTCGATTATTATTGTGATTATTATTTAAAAGTTTCATTTTATTTAATTTTTTATGTTTGTATTATTTGTGAACTGTAAGTTTTCAATAATATAATGATAGTATGTATGTATTTGTCTGAGAATATTTATTTGTATTTGTGTTTAATACAATGAAAAAATTGACCCAATTTAAAAAAATAACTTAAAATCAAATTTTGTTATGTTATTTTTTTTTTCTTCTGCTTTATTCTTCTTCTTTCGTTTTACTGTTAGAATAATTTTCATATAAAAAATAATGAAATTTTGAATATTAAATAAAAATATCCTTAAAGTATTTTGATAAAATTTTCTTATTTTTTGATGTACAAACAGACAAGAATAAAATATTTTGAATAAAAAAGAAGAAAAAAAAAAACAGACAAATAAATTTAGCATAATATGACGTTTAACAGAAAATAAAGGAAATAAATAAAGGATTTTTCAACAATTTTTGTATAAAAATGACTTTTAAATAAAATTGCATTTTATTTATTAATTTATTTTTCTATTTTCGACAATAATTTTTCAATTTTTCAATTTTTCTATTTTTCTATTTTGAAAGCTATATATATCTGATCGTTAGCCTCATTGGCAGCTTCCTTTTTAACCCATCTACGCTATCTTGGACCACCTCCCTCAATGGATGCACTATCAGACTAGTGTGTACCATCAGTGACTCATTATTGTTATGTGATCGAAAAATTTAAGAAATAATGAAGTTCGTATATATCCTTCAATTTGGAGAGCTGAAGGGAGAAACCAAAAAAAAAATAAATTTTAATCTAACTTTTTTACGGGTTTCGTTCTATTATTTTTGCTCTAAAAGGCGGATTTTAAACATTTATAGTTGATTTTGTATTGAACCCATCAACCCTTCAATAAATATTCTTCCCATATTTTAAATTCCTATAGATATCTACCATGAATTACGAAATTAGAGATCTTCTTAAATTGATAATAAAGCAAATTTCCAAAAAAATTGATCATTCTTTTTCAATATTCAAATTTCAAATTCTCAAAATAATCAAAACTTTTATTTTTGTTAAGCTTCTTCCATCCAATCATTATTTCACACCAACAAACAACGGTAATTCTTGCATCAAATAACTTTCACTTTATATTTTGAAATTTTTATTTAAATAATAAAAAAAAATCATAAAATAAAAATTCATAAATTTATTTATCGAATGTTTGTGAAATGGAATTTTAATTATTTCAAAAGAAAAAAAAATAAATAAAAATAAACATTTGTTGTTTTAATGCAGAAAGAATTCTTGTTTGTTTTTGTTCATTTATATTCTAAACATGTAACTGAATTAAAAAAAATTTACAAAAAAAAAAATAAAAAAAAAATATGAATAGAACATAAATCATGTAAAAGGTAAAACTTATAGTATATTTAATTTAATACAGAAGAAAAAAAAAATTACAATCAATATCGCAAATCATGAATAAAAGATTAAAAAATAAATGGTTTATATCAATCATAAATTCCATTTTTCATATTTTTGCTTATTTTTCCATGAAAATTGTTTTGTACAACAAAGAAAAAAAAAAGGTAAACATAAAAATATGCAAGTTGTTTTTTTTTTTTTTTTTCTTATAAAATACAATAAATATTTTGTACTGACATAAGTTCTGTTATGAATTTTGACATGATGTCGTGGAATACGTCAAATCAGAGAGAGAGAGAAAAAAGTCTTGAAAATTTTTAGGTCGTTAGAAATCAATAAAATGTTTGTCGATCGTATAATTGGACGTTTCAATGAAACTTCAACGATCGATAAAATCATTCTCATCGTTGTGAAAAAAAAGGTGAGTTGTATAAATATGGGGTTACTGAACCAGAGAGCTGTCGCAATGATGTCAAGAACAGTTTAAGCAGTTTTAGAGCTATTCAAAGACCTGTTTAAACTGTTTCAAAGCTGTTCAAAGATCTGTTTAAGCTGTTCTTAACATTATTGCGCCAGCGCCGTGGTTCAGAAACCCCATATTTACACTACTAAGGTACATTTTCCAAAAAAAAAAGCAGTTAATTCTCGGGAAACAAAACAGTACAGGACACAAAATAGTACACCATACCGAAATTCATGACTATCTTTGTTTTTGTGAAAAAAAAAAGAAAAAAAAAAATTTAGTAAGAAATCAAAAAGATATTTTCAAGCTTCTTGTGAGACCACTAAATCATCTTTCAATTTGCTTATTGCCAATCATTGTGACTACAAGGCACAATTATTTCTTAATTGGTTATCGAATTAGAGCTAATTTTTTAACTTTTTCGCTACAGTCGAGTATCTGATGTTATTTATTTTTATTGTCAAATTTGAATTTATCGCTATGCTAAACTCAGCCAAATTTTCCTGTGATTTTTTCATCCACAGCTTGTAGTTTAGATAGTCGATCGCTGTAAATATGTTTGTAGAATGAAGCAAAATTTGATTAGAATTGGTTAAAAGCTCACATATGTTAGCTACTTAATGTAGGTTTAACTCGTCTAGGCAACAAATTTTGTAATTTTTAAGAGGTAAATAACATGATGAAAATAACAAAAATATTTTACCCCGGAAACCATTTCTATCGTATTATCACAGACTATAGAGCAACCACAAAATAGGTACATCAGAGCTTATGTCATGACTTCATATATGAAAAATTACATATGATATATTAAAAATAAACAAAAAAATTTCATTTAAATGTTATTTCGTGTTATAATCAAAAAAGTATAAGAGAGAGAGAGAAAGTACAATAAAAAAATAAATAAATGTGTCATGTCATGAATCTCATCATACGCCATATAAATAAATGAAATTGATAATATAATGATGATAAAAATGATTGTTATGTGTATGTACATGAGTTATGTATGTATATGTATTATCGCCCAGTATACGTTTTATTTAATAAAATATTTCATAATTTTATTTATCACATAAAATATGAAAGAAGATATGATATAAAATCATTAAAAGACAATGAAAAAATAAAGGAAAATCTCATAATTTTACTCTTGAATTATTTCGTTTTTATTGTTGTTGTTGTTGTTGTTATTCTATCCCACCCACTATTTCTTCAACTGTAACGCATAATTATAATTTTTAATTTAGTTTACTGTTACACACTTAATCTTACTTTTCACGGTGTTTGTGTGGATTTGTGTGTATCTTTTTTGTTTTTTTGTTTTTTTTTTTGTTATCATTTAATTTAAAGAAAGACAGATAACATACATTAAAATGTGTACCGTTTTTTTTTTTTTATTTATTTTTATTATTTTTTTTTTTTTTGCCTTCCTTGTCGGAGAATTTAATGAAGAAATACGATCTAATAAAGTATATAATAGTACCTAGAACAAGGATAAATTTTTTTCTTGTTTTTTTTTTCTTTCTTCCATTTTTTTTTTTACAGTTGTAAAAATAGGATGTAGGTATTTTTTTTTTTTTTTTTTTGTAAAAATATTTTTCAATTTATTCCATTTCTTCTGTTGTTTTTTTTTTTTCTTTCTGTTCGCACATACGGTAGTACATGAATAACTTTTAAAAAGAAAAACGAAAAAAAAAAAAAAAAAAATTCAACAGACCGAAATAAAATTAAATATGGTTTTTTTTTTCTGTTGTGTTGTTTCCTTTTTGAAGAAAAAGAAAATATTTATGTGTTACAATAGTTTCCTTTTACGCATGTATTTGTTATGGAATTTGTAAAAGAAAAAAAAAAAAAAAAAAACAGAAGAAAAATGGTACAAAAAAATAAGGAAAGGAGTAAAAAAAAAAAATGAAACAAAAAATAAATATGTTGAAAATTGCTTGAAGGACTAAAAATGTGTGTGACATTAATTTTCACACTGTATATACATGTATATACTTTTTTTTCCGTTATATAAAGTCTAAAAATCTAAAAAAAAAAAAAAATTGGATATATTTTTATGTATATTTATCCTAACTCTTTCATTTAAAATCAAAAAAAGAAAAAAAAAAATACTTTTTTCCCAAGAAAAGAAAATAGGAAAAACACAGAGTGTAGAAAGAAGAAAAAGCAAAGAGAAGAAAAGAAAGCAATAAGGAAACCTAACCTTGTGTAAAGGTAGTGAAATGGTTTTTATTTTTCAATATCTTCACACTATGTTCTTTTTCTCTTTGCTTTCTTTTATATGTTTGGTGTTTTTTTTTTTTTAAAGAAATATTTTTGGCTGTTATATGTTCTTGGGAGTGGTGGAAGTTATCCTTGTTATTTGATTCTCTTACATACTTCCTTTTTCTTCTGTTTTTTTTTTTTTCTACTTTCTGAATCCAAAAATATAATGTATTGTGAACATTAACATATTCAAATTTTTTGAAATATAAAAATATTGAAAAGCCAAGAAAAAGGGAACCAAAAAAAAAAAAGGAAAACAAGAAAAACAGTAAAAGGAAAATTTTTTTTTTTTGGAATATGTAAGTTTTTTTTATTTTATTTATTTGAATGTCACATTTGTCAGATCAAAAGTTTTTAGGTCTCGAATGTGTAACTGATGTGACCAAATTTTTTTGTACTGATGTTTTTTTTGTTTTTGTTCTTTCTTGTGTTTGGTATTGTATTTGTTATGTCATGTTTGATTTATCAACACCTCTTTTGCTAGGATATCATGGCATACTGTATGTAAAATATTCTGTCAATTTTATACATACTTATATACAGAAATACAGGTATACTCTAGTATACTAAATATATGTATATTTTCAAAAGGAAATACATAAATTTATTTTTGGAAAAAAGGATACGGAAAAAACGAAATACGTATTGTGTACAATGAGGAGAAAAAAAAAACAAAAAAACAGGAATATAAAAACACGTTTGAATGATTATTTGATATGGGTTGATTTTTTTGGTGAGATTATTTGTCATTACAATGAGAAAATTAAAGTGAAATGTTTCATTTCATTTCATTTTATTTTTTTGTCGTTGTTTTTTTTTTTTATTTGGTTTGAAATTCATCATTTTTTGTGAATTTTTTGTTTTTGGCTTTTAAAGAAAAATTTTACCTTTAAAAAAAAAAAAACTAAAAATTAATAGGAGTACTTTTTTATATGAAATTCAAATATCGTTATTTTTTTTTTTTTACTCTTAAATAGCCCAATTGCGGAAAAATGATACACAAAATTATTTAAAAAACGTAGAATGTTTTTCGTTTCTAGGGAATTTCATGGTAATTGAGTTAGTTTTTTTTAATGATTATATACATACAATCAAATACCTTTATAATCTGAAGGGGATAAAGAAGTCCTTTTTTTTTATTCTAAGAAATTTATTTTCAAAAACCTATACAAGGTGTTTTTTATTTTTTAACTGTCTGAACCTTTAAGAGATGATTTCTTGAATAATTTTACATTACAATTATGAGGTTATCAGGATGATTTAATGTTGTTTTTTTTTTCTTTTCACTTTAATGCGAATAACTTTTCTTCGAGAGAAAAACCAATTTATAAATGGGATATCCTTTTTCCTTAATTGACTATTAATCTAGTTGTTATTACTTCAGTTCATGTTACATTAAAATATTTATGTCATTTCCTTTTGATTTTTTTTTTCTTGAAAATGAAAAAGAAAATGAATGGGGTAGCATAAATGATATACAGGATATTTGATGTACATTGTAAATTTGTTTGCATTTATATGACATTTCAAAATTCTATTTACAGTTAATTCATCATACTAAATGTCTGAATATGTCAATTAAGAACATAATTTAAAAACTGTATAAAATATGAATTTAGTCTTTATGAAAATCATACTGGAATGAAATTACATATTTGTGTTGAAAAAGAAAAGGATTAGAATATTCTTCTGAAGAACAAAAGGGATTGAAGTACTTTGAATTTAGAGGTTTTCTTTTTGTTGAAATTTTCTTTGTAGTGAATTTCTTGAAAATTAATGATATTGGTTTTCTATAAGCCTCTAATTTTCAATCAAAGTGACAAAATATTGGTTACTGAAATTGAAAGTCTCAAAATGAAATCTACCCAAACTCACTCAGACAAGAAACAAATTTATTTGAATTCGGTGTAAGTGCTTAGTATTGTTGTTTCCAAGAGACTCTGTATAGTATAATAAAAAGACCACAAATGTCAGTAAATTGCTAATCTATCAACAAAGTGGTTTTAATTCAATTTAAAATTGAATACCAGTTTTACTGTTGCGAATTGAAAAAAAGGTCATAATTTCTCACTTTAATCTAATCTTTCTTTAACCTTCAACTTAAATTTATTCTTTTCTTCAACTCTTTTCAGTTTTTTTGTATTTGTTAGCGCTCTATTTAGAAATAGAGTCCACTAAATAAAAATGTCCTTAGAATGTGCTATATGACGAAATCTACAAAAAACAAAAAAATTTTTTTTGGTTGAACAAATTCTTATTAAAAATGAAAAAATTTTGATTAAAAACTAATAAAAATTCTAAAAAAATTTATTATTTTCGCATAAATCGAATTTTTACCATTTTTATATCCTTGATGTGATTTTTCCAGCGTGTTTAAATTAAATTAGAAAAAAAAAAATTTTAATTTTCATAACATTCACTGGTGGTCAGGTCAAGAGCTTAAAATCAAATCTCAATTCAATCCCTTCACATATGTAATTTTTTTTTTTTTGAAAAATAATTTTTCATTTATTTTTTGTTTTGACGACAAATTGATATAACGAACTATTGTACAGTTAGCAAAACAAAAAACAAAAAAAAAACACGACATGTAACGAAAAAATATACAATTATTATCCTGTATCTATCAGGATCAGTAAATCATTTTAAAAAAAAAACCACTTAGGATGATATAACTCATTCATCCTGGTTCATTTTGTTTTTTTCCCACGTTTATGTAGCAAATATACTACATACATATATGCAGTAGACGTTTCGTATTTTTATAGAACTAATACACATAGAAAATTTTGAAAAAAAAAAAAACATTTTCCAATTTAAATTTTTTTCGCTGTCTATTTGTTTTTTTGTCGATTTTTTTTTTTTATTCAACAACACGACTGAAAATTCAATTTTAGAAGAAAAAAAAAAACCGTATTTGTATTAACATCGTCAAATTTGATAGTTTTTAAATTGTGTTGTTGTTGTTGTTGGTGATTGGTATACCAAAATGTTGATAGGTATTCGAAATCATCGTGTTTCTGGTGTAATACAAGAAAAATATTTATCCTTTTACAAAGATACACACACAACTTTTTTTTTCCTTGTTTTTTTTTTTCGTCAATTCACGTTAAGTTGAATTATGTTTTCTGGATGTGTTTAAAACATTGAATTGATTCAATTTGTAAGAAAAAAAAAAAACAAAACAACTATTTTTATTTTTTCAATTTTTCATTTTTAATCTTTGATTTTTTTTTTCTATTAAATATCTTCTTTTTTTTTCATTCTCTCATTTTTAAAAATCTTTTACTTTGTTATTTCGAGAAAAAAAAAATTTGCAAAATAAGAATAAAAGTTCCATTACTTTTTCATTTTCATCAATTTTCCTCTTCTGCTAGATAGTTTTCCATGTCCCTGTTTTTTTTTTTCTAAATCAGGATTCTTATTATTATGTTTTTTTTTTTTTTTTGTGAACAAGTAAAATACATTGCATGTTGTAAAACAACGACAATGACGATGAACTAAAAATCGCATATATTGTGTTAAAAAAAAAAAGAAAGTATGTGTATGTGTATTGTACGAACGTCCTTATCATCTTGAAATGAATTTTTTTTTTTCTATATATTTTTTTTTGCAGTATAAAAAAATGTAAAAAGATAATAATGAGAAAAAGAAAATATAAAAAAAATAATGAAGAAGAAGAAAAAGAAAAAAAAACGAAAGAACGATGGATATGAATTACTTTTTAAGTGAAATAAGAAAGAATAACATCAAAAATACGATATACATCAATATAATATGGAGAGAAAAAAAAAACGAAGAAAAAGAATGGAAAAAAAAAAAGAAAGTAAAATTATAAAGGAAAAAAATTGAAAGTATGTGTGTCGTTCAATTTTCATTTACTTTTTATTTATTTTTTTTTTTTTTTCAAAAACTTTTTTTTGTTAGTAGTAGATTTTCTTAACAGAAAAATTTTCTTCGTAACAAGAAAATGTATACTCTGAGTGCACAATGAATAGATTGCATTGTTGCTTTAAAATTTGAAAAAAAAAAAAAATAAAAATAAAAATAAATAAATAATAAAAAAAAAATGAAGAAAATTACATTACTTGTATTACTACATACAGTCTATGATACGTTGTTAATATGAAACTTATAAAAAATATATATATATAAAAAAAGTTTACAAAAAAAAAAACAAAAAACAAAAACCAAAAATATAAGAAGAAATTTGTAGTTACAATCCTGTGATCCTGTGATGTATGTAATTTAAAAGCATCTCATGTATGTAAGTTATAGGCAAGCTTTTATAGTTTCTCAAAAAAAAAAAAAAAAACTTTTTAAGGATTTTTGCTCTTGTCCTTATTTTTTTTTTTTTTTTTTGCTTTTTATTTCGACAAGAGAAAAAAACTTTTACAATGAATAAAAATTTATACAAAAAGGATAATGCACGAATATGTATTTCATAAAAAATATAAAAAGTTGAAATTGAGGAATAAAATACAATTGAGCATAAAATAGAAAAAAAAAAAAAAAACAGAAGTAGAATAAGTACAGGATATGACCACTTTTTCATTGATATGTTCATTGTACTCTTCGACAAGTAATCCTAATTTACTATTGTTTTTCATGTATTTTTTTTCCTTATCATTTTCCGTTTTTTTTTTTCATTTTATGTTTTCTACTTCATTTTTCACTATTATTTTTCGTATTTTATTACAGTGTACTCTTTATAATATGAACTCATTATTTATTAGGTTTGTTCATATTCATTAATTAACATTTGTTATCCTTAGAAATACAATTGAATGAAAATTTATAACATTTTCAGTAACAAGTCGTGTGAGACTTTTTCTTCTTCTTCTTCTTCATTTTTTTCAATTTTTCATACAATTGAAACTTCAATTTTTCTTATTTCTAAAATGTCATCCACCTTCGTTCATAGAGAAAAAACAAAACAGAGATAAAGTCAAATTTTAATGTTTAGATTCAATTTTATTTTTTTGAATGATCCTGAAAGAATCTAAATCTTTCACTTTAAACTTTTGGTTTGAACTGCTCAAGCTTTTTTCAGAAAATTTATGTTCCTTATAACGAAAATATCACAAACATAAACAATATCATTTGTCAAATTCTGAAATGGAAGTTGAAGTTTTTAAATATCAATTTTTTCTGGGGGGAAGATTTCTGCTATTGAAAGGAAGAAAATTTTCATTTTATGACTTGAGGTTGTGATTTTAAGATGATCACATGAAAGCTTTCTGTGAGCTGTGCCTAGAAGTATGAGAACTTTTAGGCAGAGTTTAAGATTCTTTTTGAAGCTATAAAGGAGGATTTTGGCGAACGTTTTTGAAAAAAGCTTTCGGAGAAATTTTTGACAAAAGATTTTTTTATAAGATTTCTGAAACTAAACTTATACAATATTTTTAAAGGTTTATTAACATCTTCAATAAAAGTTTTTGTTTGTGTTATTTTTCTAATAATTTTTAGTATTTGTCTTATTATAGATAATTTTTCCGTAAATTATTGAACGTTTTCCAATGTTTTCACACTTTCAGTTATTTTTTTTATTGAAGTTCACATTATCGTGAGTACACTGTACACTGTAAACTCAAACTGTAAATTCAAATTCAATTGTAAATATAATCATTTCATATGTTTTGTTATTTTTTCATTTTATTTATGTTATAGCTATTTTTTTTTTTTTTTTGCGTTGTTGTATTAAGTTACAAACCGAAAAATATTTAATAGGATTGTCGTCATTGGTACTATACAATCGTTTTTAATCCTCTTTGTAACATTAACCCTAAATAATGCCTGCACTTATCAAAAGATATAGAAAAAAATCCTTTTTGTTTCACTGAAATTATTATTTGAAAGATAAAATTTTTTTTTTTTTTAATTGTTCAAGGACTTTATTTGGTTTTTCAATAATCAATAAACCTACTGTAGAAATGAAAGTTTTAAAGGATTTTTGGTATTTTGAAAAACACAAAATTAAAAAAAATTAAATAAATTTATAGGTCAGTTTCATTTGTTTGAAAACAGGAAGCGGTTAAAGTAAAACAATTCAATTTGAAATTCCATCCAAAACTAAAACTTATTTACTACAACGTCATATGCGATTAAAAGAATTCCGCAAAAGTTTTAATGAAGTTTAATATTAGATTCTACTTTTTTTGTTGGTGATTTTGAATTTATCTATGATTTTAGGATATTTATTCAGTTTTTCGTTCTTTATGATTTTTAGCTGTTTATTTAATGAATTTTCGAATAAATTTTCAAGGTAAAAATTTTTAAAGTATAAAAAGTATTGTGGAAACTGTTTTTTTTAAGTTTTCATTAGCCTAAAATATTTCAAAAATAAGAAGATCTTTGTGTATGATTAGGAAGTGTCTAAAGCACAGTTTTTTAAAGTGGATAATTGCAGTTTTTCTACTGTCTTTAGAGTGCTAGAGCCACCTAAAGGACGATTGCATCCGTTCTTTAAAAAATTGTTTTTTGAAATTTTTCTCACAAAAGGTTGTGAATCTGTGGTCTAAAGTAAAAAAAAGACTTGCCAAAAAAATAAAAATACTTTGAGGGATAGATTCACCCGAAAAAAAAAACAACTTCTGACATTGGAAGTCTCAGGTTCAACTTCTATCCCAAATCCATTGAGTTTGAAATAAGTATAATTTCCTGCAAATTTGAAATAATTGCAATCGAACTAAAACAAACATCGGTCCAAATCCTCTTCATACAAGTGAGTTTTTGTACCGACGAACACGTGGTTCACATTTCATGTAAAACTTCTAAGTTCCAATATGAAAATATTATTTAAAAAAACTATAACAAATCAATCAATTTATATTTCAAATAACTTATGGCTATCTCAATAAGATTGTGGCGCCATAAGGAAGAGAAAAAAATAACAAACAAACAAAAAAAAAAATTTATGTTGGATGTCAAGTGATAAGCACCATCATTTCCGTTAAATCATTTTGTTTCTTTGATTTTATTGTTCAATTTTTACACATTAAAATTTTTAAATGTAAATGGAATGAAGATTTTTCATTTTTGGCAAACAATTTCAACATTTTTTTTTTTTTTTCACATTTTATTATTTCAATTGATTTTTGATTTGCATTTTACACCGGAACATAAATATTTGATTTATTTTAAAATAAAAAATCTATTATATAAAAAATTCAAGGATATTTTTATTCTGTTTAAATTTAATATTTTTGATATCATTTTTGTATACAACAACAAAAAGTGTCATATTATTCTTTTTTTTTTTGTGTGTGTGTGTATGTTGTTTGCCTTCCAGTCTATTGAATAATAAAATTTATGTAAGTGTTGAACGACAAAAAAAAAAAAAAAGGACAACAACAAAATTCATTATTATTCAATAATTTCAAGGCAATCAAATAAAAGAATTTTCACATTTAATCAAAAAAAAAAAGTCCTGACTGAGAAATGTGTCTTGGTTGATTTTTATTGTATTAAACTTTTTGGCGTCTAAATGGTAAATAAAAACACAATAGGGTTAATTTTTTTTTTGTTTGTTTGTTTTTTTCTTGTTTTCTCATATGCTTATATGATTTTTGATTATATATTATATATAATATTTATTGCTTAAAGGCTAAAAAGCTCGTTAAATAAATACGACGGCATAAATATAATTTAGTAACAAATCATTCATAATCGATAACATAACATAACATTTTTTTTTTTTGTTCTCTTAAGTGTGTATGTGTGTTTTTTTATATTTTCTGTCAAACATAAAATTTATACAATAACAATAACAACAACAACAGAAAAAAAAAGGACATATTATTTCATAATAGTAAATATATGTAAGTACAGTCAAAGTCCTCTAACTCGAAATCTCTATAACTCGGATTTTCCTTTAACTCGAATTTTTTAGGCCTTTTTTCGCGCTCCCTTCAAATTTCTATATAAAAAATATCCTCTAAGTCGAAATTCCTCTAAGACGAAAATTCCTCTAAGTCAACATTTTTTTCAACGTTCTAGAGACCTGTAATTTCTCTAACTCGAAATTATGCACAACAAAAAATTGTAAAACAAAAATAAAAAGGGCTTCTATTTCATTTTATTTTTGTGTACACATTTCCTATTGTTCTAATATTATTATTATACACAAAAAAATAAGAAAATGTTCTCTTTCATATTTTATAAATATTTTCAAGTATGTATCATTTAAATATATTTTTAAGATTTTTAAATAATAAATTACATCTAATATAATGGAATTCCTGTCCTTTTATTTCTAACAAAATCTTTACTTTTGTTATATGCAAATCCTTTAAATACGTAATTTTTTTAATATACACAGTCCAAAACATAATTCAATATATTGATAAAGAAAATATAGTTATTTCCTTTTAAACGATATTTAGTATATGTATGTATGTATTTAGGATCGAGAAACTATAATTGCATCATTAAAGAAAAACGGACACAAGAGCGGTGGAAAGAAAGGTTAAATATGTAGAGTTTATTAATAATAAGTTTAAAAAGAAAAGAAAAAAAAAACAGAAAAAAATATTTTGAAATTTTTCAACCTATAAAATTAGCAAATTCTATACATATTTAGATATGTATGTGTTTCTTATATTATGTAGTTAGCAAAAAAATTAATTTTTTTTTCCAATCTCTATAACTCGAATTTCTTCTAAAATCCCTTTAACTCGAACTTATTTTGATGGCAGCTGACGATTCGACTTAGAGGAATTTGACTGTATATAATAAAAAGTATCTTTCATATTTTTAATATAATAAATATAAATCTCCAAAAAAAAAAAAAAACAAAAAAAAAACAACATATGTATGTTTGACTTGTAATTTTCTGCATTTATACATAAACACATACAAATACACAAATTTCTGGAAAATATTAATTTTTTTTTTTTTTTTTTTTTTTGTAGAAAAATTGAACAAAATTATATCACAAAAATATGTTTAAACAGATGTCCTAATCACCTAAATATGTAATAATACATTAATTTATAACGTGAAAGATAAAATATAAAAAAAAAATACAAAAAAAAAACTTCAATAAAACATCATTTTTTATTTTTATTTGTTTTATTAAAAGTATGTGTGTGTGTTATTTTCTTCTTTTTTTTGTATCTTTAACATGCAATCCATATAACTTTTTCGTATTCTTGTAGCAATTTTGTTTTTTAATGTTTCTTTTTATCTGTTCCACATTTATTTATTTATTTATTTATTTTTTTTGACAATATTCTTAACAAGATGTAAAAACATTTTGTAAGTTTATCGATGAGCATCTTATTTATAATGTTTTATTATATTAAATTGTTTTGTATTGTACAGTTTCTGTATCTTTTTTTAGTTTTTTTATTTTTTAGATATTTTTTTTTGTATATTGTGTTGTATTGAGATTCATTCATTCATTGTTGTTTCAGTTTTTTTTTGTTTTATTTTTTTTTATATTTTGTGCTTTTTTTTTTATATTCTGGCTGCTGCATGATATATTACTTTTAGAAAAAACATTTTCCATGTCTCTCTGGAACATATTTTTTATTATAGAAAATAAAATTATTTGGAAAAAAAAACAAAAAAACAAAAACAATATTAGATAAAACAAAAAGACAAAGAAAAAAAAAATAAATAAAAACAATTTATTTTTATTTTTCTTTAATATAATTTGACATTAGATTGTTTTCGAAGAGATTGTTCTGAAATGTGTCTGGGATAATTGATAAAAATGACGTTTTCACAAAGTTAGTACTCAATTAAGAATCTCCATTGAACAATTGAATACTGTCTTCTGTCTTATTGCACTGTCTAGCAGAGTTTATCAGAGGCATTTACCATTGTCAGTTGTCACCTTCAATGAATGTTGTCTTCTTCAAAGGTCAATACAGTAAAATATAAATTAATTTGTCATTTTGATTTAATATGAAGAATAAATTTTACAAGACGTGTGTTTTTAAATATAAAACAAATGACAATACCGCGAGTATTTTTATTTAATAATTCTTTGGAAAATTATTCATACACATAAAAAAAAACACTTGAAGTAGTCCTAAAGAGTCCATTGAACACACTTTTTAATATCGAATATACAGTTTTTCTTTCAGTTTATTTAGATAAAAGTGAGAAGAAGATTAAAAAGAGAAAAAGGGTAAACATAAAGCTAAGTAGTATGCACTCGCTAAAAGTTTCTAAAAATAAATTTATTATTATTATTATTTTACAAAATTATTGGAGCTAGAAAAGTTTTTAAAAGACAAAACACACTGACTTTTTTCTAATACAATCTTATCACTTTGGCCTTTTGAGGAGATTGGTTTATTGTTTAATTTTTACAATTTTTTAAAAGACGTAAACTACAATAATCAAATTATGTTCAATTTTAAATGTAAATTTGTTACCCTGTGATAAGGGTAAACTGACTGAAATCAGTTCAGTAAACGGTTTCGTTACCGTTCTAGGAAGGGCTCAAAGCATTGATGATATTTATGGTGCATTGTTATTTATGGTACAATTTTTTTGAATTTTTACTTTGTTTTCAAATTTCTTGATACTTCAAGATTTTTATAAGTTAACTTTTTTTAAACTTACTTTCTTCATCAATAAGCTTCAATGGTGTTTTATAGAGTGATATCCCTACGGTTTTGCTCAATCAATTTAAAAAAAGACATACAACATAGAAATTCGATTTTTCTGTTATAGTTTAACTTTCGGAACAATAATCTACCAAGTATTTATTTTTTTTGTGTGTGATGTGATGTCCTTTTCGCATTACATTCAAATGTATTTCTAATATTAAGTGTCTTTTCTAATAATAATAAAAAAAAAAGAAATACAGAAGAAGAAGAAAAAAAAAGGACAAGATATGTAGTATAATTGGAATTCGACGCCATTAAGCGACAAGTTAGATGTGTTTGTGATAAATTACACCGATGATGCTGTTACCACAGTATATTCCTCGAAGATATACTTAAATATTCGATTTAATATATATTTTCATTTTATTTCTTTTATTTTTATTATTATTTTTTTTTCTGTTCTTTTTGTTTTTTTTCCAATATATTGTAAAAGTTAAAAAGATAAGTATCACACACACAAAAACTTTTGTCACTTTAAAAACAAAACAAAAAGATTCATTATTTTTCCATCAGGCAAGATAAAAAAAAAAAATTAATTTTACACATAAAACAAAATACACAATCTAAAAACAAAAAACAAAAATAAAAAAAAAAAGATACAAAACGTTTAACAAATTATATTTATTTTGTTACAAAACAGAAGAAATTAAAAAAAAAAAAACAAAACAAAACAAAACAAAAAATAAAATAGATGAGAAAAATAAGTTCTAGGTAAACATAATAAGTCTCAATCATAATTCCCAAATTCCCAAATTAGAATTTTTTTCTTTTTTCCTTTTTTACAAATTTTACGAGTTTTTGTTTTGTTTTTCTTCATGCTATTAATTCTCTGCTATTTTTTTTTTGTTCTGTTTGTTTTTGTATATTTTCTTAAAAACATTTTATTAAATATATTTTTTTTTTCTCTCTATTTGATTCCATAGTGAATGGTTTGTTTGTTTGTTTGTGTGTTTTTTTTCTCTCCTTTTATATATATACATATATGTATATATTTTTAATTTAACCTTCAATGAAAAATTGAATTTAATGCAATTTTATGCCCTGATTTTGTAACCTAATATCCTGATAAATATCCTTTTGGACGAATCTGTTATTATACAATTTTTAGTTCTGTATTATTTACATAAGTTGATGAATGTATGTCATCTGTATATGTATATGCGCGAGGGTGTTTGTGGTGGATATACATACGATGGAATAATATTTTATTTGAATTGTGGGAATATGAAAAATATGAAATGAGAAAAATTTAAAAAAAAAATTAAAAATAAAAAAACTATAGGGAAAGTTTTTCCTTGAAAATATGATGAAATGTGCATCATTAGAAAGAAAAAGAAAATGTATTTATATTGTGGAAGGATATGAATTTCATTAAAATAAATTAAAAAATAAAAAAAAACAAGGTTATGTTGTAATTTCCTTCCGTGTTTTTTCTCAATCTATTTTTTTTTTTTTAAATAGTAAAGTAAAATCCATTTACCACAATGAAAAAAAAAAAATACGAAATAAAAGTAGAAAATTATTTTTAGAATAAGAAAAAAAAAAAACTGTTTTCACTTATTTTTAAGTGTATTTTAAGTTTTTTCTTTTTTTTTTTTTTGCTCTTCATTTTCTTTAAAAAATGGATTAATTGTGTAATTTTTTTTCCCTCTACTGTTACTCTTCGTTTTTATTTTTTTTATTTTAACCTAATTTTTTTTTTCCAGGACAGAGATTTATAAAATTCTTTTTTTGAATTGTTTGAAAAATTTAATCAACAATTTAGAGGACAAAAACATTTTTTTTTTTTAAATAAAAAAAAAAAATAAATAAAAAAAACTAAATTACACATTTACTATCACCAAAGTAACCTTTATTTTATAGTACAAATAAAAAAAGGATCTGTTGTTGTTCGCACGTTGAAGAAATGTTATTTTTCGGATTAAAAACTTAATGTAAAAAAAAATCCTACTATACATAAAATGACATTAGATGAAATTTCATTTGTTTTTAGAAAAATAAAACTACAAAAAAAAAATACCGGACGGATGAGAATTAAATGCAGAAAATAAACAAAAATAGATATAAATCCTGTTCAGGGTTGAAAAGATATTTAGACAAAGTATATGCAATCAACATAATCCTGATAATGATTGTTTTTCGTGTTTCAAATTAAATATGAGAATGTAAATTTAAAAAATGATATTTTGTTTATTTTTGCAGATGTAGGGAAATGAGATATCACACTAACTGGGTTTTTTTTTTAAAATTATTAATCAAGAATAAATAGAACGGGTCAAAGGTCATAGTGGCGTCTAAAGCATTAATGTATTTTTTCAAATTTCCTCTTTACAAATTTTCAAAGAAGATCTTTGTAGGGAAGGTTTGAGTATTCTTCATCAATGATTAGGTGGTAACTGAGAACAGCAAGCGACATGACATTCGGTAGCTCAATGGTTTAAGAGCATTACCCCGGAAAGATAAAGGTTCCGTGATTCGATTCCCGGCCGAGTCTAATGTCGTTTTTCATGTTTTTCAGTTACTACACCTTGAAGATAAATACCGTCGAACTGAGAACACAAATTTTGAAAATTTACAAATTAAAATCGTAGAACCTGATAATTATTTTCTAACCATTTGATTGATTGTTCTAAAGGAAAAAGTTTATCACGCCGGCTTTAGAAGTAAAAAAAAAAAACTAAACTAAAAATTCCTTTAAATTGTGGATTACGTTTTTTGTAGACGAAATCCTTGATATTTAATTTTACTGATTTTTAAATAAATGTATCTGGAAACTTTTGAAAATTTTTCAATTATTTTGTATTAAAAATTTTTTAAAAATTTTAAATTCCGAACATTTTAAAAAGATTTTAGATCTTCAATTTTCAATATGGTATAAAATTTTTTTCGTATAATTCAAGTCGATATTTCTTAATCTAAATGACTAAAAAGCCAAAATTCAAATTTGTTTTCCTAAATCAATTTCAACTGTATTGTAATTAAATTCTGGTGCTTGTACGTTTGAAATTTTTCTGTTCAATAACAACATCCTTTTATGCGATATGATATCACATAAAAGTTAAATTTATCATCCACAAATGTAACATGTATATGCACAGTTTGTATGTCAATTTTTGTGGTAGGTGTCGTCGATATAATAATCGGTGTTGAATAGCCAAAAGCTAATTTTTCTTTTTTTTTCACCTTTTGTGTGTGTGTGTGCACCAATTTATACACAAAAATAAATCGGTTTTTTTAAGCAATAAAATAACATTTTCTGTGAATTGTCACACTTAAAGGAAAATATTTCATTTTGTATAGAATTTATTTATTTTTTTTTCATTAATTAAAACACTTTTGTGAATATTTTGTAATTATTGATGCAATTTGATCAATATCAATCAATTTTTGTTTTTAAATTTAATTAATATTTTTCTTTTTGACTTTTAAATTAAAATCGAATCGAAAAATAAAATTATCGAGAAAAATTATTTTATAATTTAATTAATTTCATTTTGTTTTTTTTTTTTTTTGTAAATTTTAAAAATCATTTGTGAGTTCATAGTGTTTGCAAATTTTTAATGATAAAATTTTTCAGAATTAATTCGTGATTTTCAAAAAATTCAGAAAAATTAATTGGTTTACAGAAAAAAAAATGTGAGAAAAAGTAAAAAGTAAATTA
The DNA here is from genome assembly GCA_939192795.1 of Bombylius discolor. Lineage (NCBI taxonomy): Eukaryota > Metazoa > Arthropoda > Insecta > Diptera > Bombyliidae > Bombylius > Bombylius discolor. The sequence continues at coordinate 6,905,087 of OW584240.1, read as the reverse complement.
TATGAAAATAACAAAGTATTCTAGTTTTTGAGCTAAGGAAGCATAAAAACTTTTTTTCAACAAGCAAAACAGAAAAACGAAAAAAAACAAATAATAGTTAGAAAAAAGGAAAAACTATCTCCAAGAAAAACAAAGTCCAAACTAAGAAAGTTTGAGATTAATTAATTTGAATTGAATGGGTATTATCGAATCATTGTAGGATTTTCTTAGTTTTAGCATGATTATTCCTTTTTTTTTTTTTTAGTCAAGTTTGTTTATCATGAAAATCTTTTCGGATTAAAATGCTTGTCGTAATTAGTAATCATTGAAATTTTGTTAAGGATTTTCAAGTCGATTATACACTAGACACATTGTAAAATTATTATAATTTCGATACAACTACGATTTTCTGTAAACTATAATTTTTGCGACATTTGCACTGACATTTTCATTCAAGATTGGTCATCTTTATGAACGTTGTTTTTTTTTCACGAACTACTTACTACATAAATATATTATTTGGTTTTAGAAGGGGGGGGGGGGGGGGTGTAAGTATTCAGGCATAATCGAGCATTCAGACAGGAGTTTGTGTACACTTTGAAAGAAAAATGAGTAGTTTATGGCACTACAATTAAAAAAATTATAAATTTTCAGGGAAAACAATTTTTCACTTTTTTTTTTCTGTAATAACTAAAACTTCAAAATTGCAAAGTGAATTGATAAAGGATGAACCTTAGGTTTTGGCATATGATTTAAACGAGAATTAATAAAATAAATATAAAAGAGTGAATTTTCGAAAAAATCAACTACTTTAAGGGTACGACACGACAGACACGACAATAAATTTCTCACATACATTTCAATGGTGATTTTCACACTGCATCAGACACGTAATGTAACCGACACAACAGACAACGTAATCGTAACGACACTGTCGTTGCCTGTCGATCAGAAGATATAAAGCAGACAGTTTACGTATTGTTGGTGTGTATGTCATATTTAATGTACAATTTGATGATCAAATATGTGACTAATGGATTTATAAAAATTAATTAGTCTAGTGTATGTCGATTTCGTACCGCTTAGTGTGATTGAAAGGAATTTATTGACGTGTCGGTTACGTTACGTGAGAAGTGTCGTAAATGAGAATCAATTCTAAATTGTAATTTCCATACAAACCGTTGAAAAATTCTAATGTACACGATATTATAGTTTGAATATTATAATATTAATATCATAATTTAATTTTTTTACTTTATTATGTATCACAAATATACATATAACATATAAAAATTTATTGTTACTTATAATCTTTCATAATAATAAAATATAAAAAAAAAAAAAACAAACAATATAAAATTGTATTACAAAAGAAGAACAAATTGTAATAAAAAGTTTTACAGAAGGTTCACTTTTTCGAAGAACAAGAAAAATTTTCCTGTTTTAAAAGAATCCAATTTATAAAATTGAATTTTATTTCCTGTATTGTACGGAAATTTTATTTTTTTTTTATTTATATTATTATTATTTTCAACTTTTCAAAGAGAATTTTTATAATATGAATTTTATTTGAAAAAAAAATAAAATAAAAACAATAGAAAAAAAAAAAAAATAAACGAAATTTGTATCAAAAAGTTAAAAAATATAAAATTTATGATTTTAAAATTAGAAAATCATAAAAATAAAAAAAATACAAAAAACAAAAATGAGAAATGATGAAATAGAAAAAAGAAAAAAAAAAAAAAACAGCAAAAAAAACGATTATAAAATTCAATAAGTGATTTTCAAGAATATCCTACTTAATATTAATCATTCATTTTTCATATTAGAGTACACTATATTATAGTAGTTAAATACCAATTGAATATGTACGTATATATCTCATGTATGTATACATATTTTGAAAAAAAAAAAAAAGCTTATAAAACATACATACTCTTCTAATATCATTTATAGCAGCAATTTTCTCTATCTATTGAAGCATATTAGATGCAAAAACAAATCCAAAAAAAAAAAAACAAAAAAAAAAAAATTAAAAATCGATTTGCAATCAAAGTAGGTACCTAAAAGCTAAAATATACACTCTACATATTATGTACATTAAACGTATATGTATGTACATACATTACAGTATATTTGTATATATTGTATAGTTTTTAGGAACAAGTATTCATAATAATGTGCTAAGTTTGTAGTTTTATATAGTGAAGTGCAGAAACTATACACGATGAACATTTTTCAAAAAAAAAAAATTTTTTTCTTTACTTCTTTTTTTTTTGTATTTCAATTTAATAAACCTACTTTCTTTTGGTTTATTTGTATCTGTACATATGTATGTGTGTCTGTATTAAAAATTTTCCTCTAAAACATAAACTCTATAATAATACACCACCCACATACCAACGTCCCATATACAATCTAAACTCTACACCTACACGAAAACTATATATTGAAGCTATTATAACCGTTAGAAAATATTATAATGATAATGTTTGGGTGGGGAGGGGGAGGTGATGGTAGATTGAATAGTAAAGAAAAAAAAATTGGAAAACAAAAAAAAAATAATAATAATAAAGTAGAAAAATCAAATGAGCAAGCATATAATTGTATACTTTATCATTAATATATGCGTTTCTAAAGTATTCTTGACGCTATATGTATTCTTCAACCGTTATAATACATACACGTAAAAATGAGAGAATAATTTATCTTTAAATGAAAAAAAAAAACCAAGGAATATTTTATGAAAATCAAAATGAATGAACATAAAGATTCTTTACTCATTATATTGCTGACAAATGAAATCCTTCATTTAAGGATAAAATAAAATTGAAAAAGAAAAAAAAAATGGTTTCGTTTTTGCATTTTTTTGTTTATTTTTTTTCTTCTTCTTCTATTTCTATACTCGTACTTATAATTTGTATGAATATATAATTTTAATTTTTTTTGCTTTTAGGATTTTTTTTTTTCTTTTCGTCCTTTTGAAGTTTTTTTTTTTGTTTTGTTGATTGATTGAGAAATTACATAGAAAATTGAATAAGAATGTAAAAGAGTCTTCATGTTTATTGGTATAAATTTGAAAAGTTCGTATATAATAAATGAATTATTCTCGTTTTTTTTTTTTTGTATCTCATTCGAATATTTATCAAATTAAATTTTCATTGAATTTAATTTTTTTCTCCATTTTAATTTCTGATTTGTTTTTTTTTTGTTTTTTGGTTTCTGATTAATTTTTTTCCCCTGGTGCATAAGTCAAAAGAAAACTGTATCAAGGTAAAAAAAAGAGCTGAAAATGTTGAACTTATTTGTTTTTCCTTCTCTTAAAGTGATTTTTAATGGAAGATTTTTTTACCTGTAAAGAGTTTTTTTCTGTATTTTTTGTTTTTGTTTTATGAAAGTTTTGATATTTTAAAATTACTTTTAAAACAATTTAATTGGAAAATTTACGATTAGAAAGTGTGATAGATCATTTATTTTTTACAGATGTTAGAATTTTGAAATCGGGATTTTTTTTTCTTCAAAACTATAAAGGAAGCTTAAATAAAATGATTAATGATTCTGACTAAAATTCTAAAGGAATTGTGAAAAATTAACCATAAATTTCACATACTATCTCGTGTGATCCATATTTTAAAAGTTATTCTGTAAAATATTCAGGAAATTTATTCAAAAAAATTCAAAATTTTTCTCCGAAATTCTTTACAATTATTAACAAAAATATCAATTTAATGAAATTGATTTATAAAACAATTAAATTGTGAATAGTAAATCGTCAAAGGATTAATGAAATGAAATGAAAAATGACTAAAGTCTTTTTTGTTAAAAAAGCAAAAAATTCGAAGTTTTAAATAAGTTTTTGTTAATTTATTTTTAATTTTTCGAATTACAGGTTAAATTCTTAGAATTTTTTTTTTTTAATAAAAGCAAAACAGGATCAAAATGTATTTCAAATACTTAACTCTGAAAACGAGCTAAGAATAAAAAAAAAGCTGGTAGAACTTTGTTTTGAGAATTTTAATAAAAATAATTTGTTTTCGATGTTCTTTTTCTTTCTATTTTTTTCCCTTTGAAAATAAAGTTGCAAATAGTAAGTGGGTCAAAAATCACTTCCAAAAATTTTTTTTTATAAAGGAACTTTAAAATTTAAGAATTGAAATAATTCTATTATTTTCAATTCGAATTTAATATTAAACGTGATTTTTTGATTAACCCTCCTGCGCTGTTTGATTCAACCCGAAATTTTTTTGAATGTAACTTTTTTATTGATGTTGTTTGGAATGTGAAACTCAAGCTTACCTTTCATCAAGAGCATTGGAATTAAATTAATAAAGGTCATAGGACTTTGATTAATAAATTAAAACATTAAAAAATTATCATGCTTGGATTGGACAGCACTCGAATGACACAGCAGGGGTAAATTTTCGAAATTAAGACGACTGAACTATTCAAACTGCAATGTTGCATAACGGACTCAATATTCTTCTATGATCTTTTTGTCATCTACCATTGTCCTAATGTTTTCGAATTTCCGCGCTATTGTGTGGAAAGTTATAGAAGAGAGTGAATTTCTATAGAATTTGTAAAATCTTCTAAATTTTATTTCAAAAACACTTTTCTAGTTTTCAAAAGAACTTTTTCCTATTTTGATTCCTTCTTCTAAGAAAATATTTATTCATAATTAAATATTTTGTTCTCAAAAAACTTAAAAAAATTACTAACAAGAAAAATCTGAAAGTAACTGAAAAACATGAAAAACGACATTAGACTCGGCCGGGAATCGAACCACGGAACCTTTATCTTTCCGGGGTAATGCTCTTAAACCATTGAGCTACCGAATGTCATGTCGCTTGCTGTTCTCAGTTACCACCTAATCATTGATGAAGAATACTCAAACCTCCCCTACAATCATAAATTAATTCTGGAAGAACGTGATTGATGGCTCACATATTTTTTGAATTTCACTAGAAAATAAGCAATTTTTTTTTTCTTCGAAATTTGGAAATTATTTATAAAATAGCATAAATATTTTCAAAAATTCTATTTAAAGAAAGTATCCTTAAAAAAAAAAAAATACTTTTTATCTTCAAAAATAATTGAAAGCATATCGAAGGTTTCTGAGTGTTAGACTGTTGTAAACATAATTTAAAGATTTTTTTTTTTTTTACTTGTTCCATTAAACACTCTTATTCTCTTAGAAAAAAATTTTCTAAAAATAAATAAATACGGCTCGTTTTATTCTACACTCATGCACGCACACACACACATCCATCCACTCAGTTACCATAGTTTCTTCTATTTTTTTTTCCTAAATTTTCCAATTAAATTCTAATTTCCTATATGTTTTTTTTTTCTTCTTCTAAATTTATTTTAATTTTATTTATTTTTTCCTCGTGTGGTATTTTTTTTTATTTTCTTTTCAAAAAAAAAAAAAAAAAATATAAGTCATTATTTTTCATTTTTTTTTTTGTTGTTGTCGTTTTGTTGATTTTTTTTTTATTCAAATTTTATTAACAAGAAAAAAAATTTCATAAAATAAATAACTAAACGCCAAAAATATGAAAAAAAAAAAAATAAATAAAAATACAGCAAAAAATAAAAATACAGAAAAAAAAAATTATTACACGCTTCGCAATGTAATATTAAAAAGACACATGACCAAATTTGGTTTCTTTAAAAAAAAAAAAAACAAAAACAAAATTAAATAAAAAAATGCTATTTGATCAAAGTCTTTATGATAATATTAAATTATAGATTTTTTTTTTTTTCTATGCTCGTGTAAAAGGAAAAAAAAAAATAATAACAAAACACACAACAAAAGAAGAAAAACCATAAGACAAAACAAAAAAAAAAAAAAATAACAGGAAGAAATGAAGAAAAAAAAATAATTCATATTTTTCTCTCATATATCCTATTTTTTTTTTTTTGTTTTTTTTTTTATATGTATATGTGTTGGTATGTGTTTATGTTTTTATATGTATTATTATTATTATTATTTTGTATGTTATGTCTTCCTTCATAATTTTGTGACTGGTTGCCTAAAATTTATGAACAATATAAATAAATACCAGAAAAGAAAATATACGAGTATATATGATAAAAATTTGCTTCATGAACATTTATATTGTATCCTTTTGCTAGGATGCTTCTCTTAGGTACTTATTTTTCTATATATTTTATATTGTGTTTTTTTTTTTTTATTTCTTCTCTTTTTGTTTTTACTCCTTTCCACTTTATTTTTTTTCTTTTTTTTTTTCTTTAAAAGAAAATATATTACAAGTTTAACAATATACACGCAAAGTTACTTTTTTTTTTGTTCCCCCTTTGGTTTCACAGTTCAATTTACCATGGAAGCTTTATTTACCTTGAAGATGTATTGGTTGAACGTTTTTTGAATATTAAAATCTATGAAAAGTTTTTATACATATACATGATATGAATTCATTATAATATATAAAAAAATTTTGAATGAATATATGATGTTGAATATGCGGGGTACGATGCTGTGTGTACTGTTGTTGTTATATTTGTTGTATTTGTTATATATTTATTATTATAGTACTGTTATTTTATTATCATGTTATTATTATTATATGAATTCCACCTACAGGCAAATATTATAGGTATATTTTTTTTTGTTATTCTGTAGAATGTTTCTTTTCTCTTTTCATATTTTTATTATTATTCGTTTTTTTTTTTTTTTGTTTTTTTTTAATAAGGAGAAAGAAAACACAAAATAAAAGGATATGTGTCTTTTTTTTTTTTCTATACGATTCATAATTTCAAAATAGTTGAATAGATTCATTGTTTTCTTGGCTTTTTATTTTTATTTTTTTTTAACATTTTAATAATCACAACAAGTATATAACTTGGGTATTCATTAAGATTTAAAATCGATTTTTATTATGTGATCCTGTGAGAATAAAAATTTCATATAAAGTTTTCATATATTTATAAAACCGCAAAAATTTTGTATGGCTGTATTCATTGAATGAATAATTTTAAAACCTTTCACATTTAATTTGAATTGAAAATAAAATGTAGGTATAAATATTATTTTAAAATTTGGATACAATCAGAGGTATAATAAAATTTTAAGGGTTTTTAGAAGAAAATAAAAAGATAAAATAAATAAAAAATAAATTTGAAAAGAAAAAAAAAAAAAAAAAACCATGATAAAATTAGCATGTTTTCATGAAAACTTTTTGCAAAATGTTTCAAAATTTTGATGATTTTAATTTTAATTAGTTTTCAAGGGTTTTCTAATGAAATTTAGGAGAAATTTAATGGCATTAAATTGAGAAAAATAAATAAGAAAAGAGGTTAATAAGATGGACAAGATATGCATATCGATTAAATAAAATCATAGTCCTATGAAAAGGATTTTATTTTAAAATATGAAGGTCATGAACTTTATTGAAACGAATGTCCTAAAAATTTAAAATTAAAAATGAAAGACGTCAAAAGCTTCATTACTTCAAGTAGATCTCTGGGGAAATCATGATCATCATGATGTTGATACTAATTTGAATATTCGAAATAAAGAACGAAAATTGTAAACAAGAGAATTTTCTCAATTATTCACAAAAAAATTTCGATGAAAATTGCCACGTTCACAAATCCTGATAAGTAGTGTATATCCATAGACTCTGTTAGTCTTGATTATTCCTTTTTTTTTTAAGAAAGTTTTTTTTTAAGTCCAACCTTAAAAATTGTTTAAAGAATTGTTGCATGTCAAAAGAGGGAGTATAGATAGGACAGCCAGAAAAATGACATAGGATCAAGAATTATGGAAAGCTCGAAAAAAAAAGATGAAAAAGGCGAAGAACAGAACGCCCTCAAAAACACATAAAAGTGAAGAATTGGTGGCAAGTGACAAGAGACAGAGAAGGATGGAATACGATTGTGGAAATATGGCAAAATATTTACATTTTACTAAAGAAAGCTATAGAAGAAGAAGTCTATTTAAGTCTATTTCTTTTCACAAAAATTTACTAAATGTATTAGACAAGTGTGATAATTTTAAAGCTTATTTCTGTAAAGATGAAAAAAAATGTGATTTTCTATGTGAATAGTTTAATTTGGCACACGATGTAAGAAATAATTTTGTTTTAGAAACAATTTTTTGTTTGAATTTTCAACATGAATTTTAACTTATGTCTAAAGGTCCTGAATATTCCTAATCTGGCTCTATCCTTTTTTAAGGTCAAAAACTCCATGTTTGATTTTCAAAAAACTTTACTTTTTCCCCTTTCCTATTTTCATTATTTTCATAACTTTAAACACTTAAAAATATTTCATCAATAAAACGAGACAGTAAAATAGCAAATTACCCTTTTTACATTATATTCAAAAATGTTTTGTACACATGTTCAACATAACATAAAATATATATTTATGTTCCCTTTGGAACACTTATTACCAAAAATAGAAAAAAAAAATAAATATTATCTTTCAAGAAGATAATAAAACAAATGAAAAATCATCAGATAAAAAATGACAAATTGATGGCTATTTATATATTCTAATTGCCAAACAAAATTTCTTCCTTTTAGTTGTAGCACATGAACAAAATACACAAAAAAAAGTAAAAAACAAAAAAAAAAAACAAAAAAAAAAACTTTCTTTACAAGTCGTCTCCATAAATTAGTTTTAAATTGTAAAACAACACGTGCTTAGTTATGTTCCAAAACAAATAGCCAAAAAAAAAAAAAAAATACAAAACGACATACACGAGAAATATGTACAATTTTTTATCAATTAGTTTCTGATATTCGAAATAAAGGAAGAAAATAAGGAAAAAAAAAAAAAAAAAAAAACTAAAAAAAAAATTTGTGTGTCAGTTGGTTACTAACTTCTAAACAATAACGACAACAATAACAATAGATACAGTTCCCTTAGATTTTTGTGTAATGGGTAATTTATTTTAGATAATTTTCAAAAATCATCATCATCATACTTTTTGTTATGCAAAAAAAAAAAAAAAAAAAAATTGAGGAAAACAAAAATAAAGAAGATAAAGAGATTTTCAAAAAAAAAAAAAAAAAAAAAATTTATAAATCTTTTAATAAATAATAGATATATTTTTCCTTTGAGAAAAATTATTAGTATCTACTAAGGATAACGGTTGTTTTTTGGTTTTTTTTTTTTTTTTTTTCATTATCAATTTTTTATTTTGTTAAAATAATGATGAAAATCTTTTTTTATGATAATAATTCATTATATTCTATGGGCATTTTCATTTTTAGCAATTACCTTCAGGAAATATATTGTTTGATTTGATTTACTATCTTTCACGTGGAAAAAAAAAATACCGTAAAAAAAAAAAAAAGAAAAGAAAAAAAAAATGTGTGTAATATTTTACTTTCGTAAAATTTTTCCTTAATTTTTTTTTTGTTTTTTGTGTTTGTCTTTCTTGTTAGATTTTCATACTAAATTCTATCATATCCTTATAACAATATTACAGTTAGATAGTTGAGAAGGTAATAATAATTTTTTTCTATTGTTTTTTTTTTCTTTTTTTTCTTCTTCCTTTTACATTATATTTTGTTCAGGATTCAGAATTTATATAGTTTAACCGCACTAAATATGATGTTCAACAAGAAAATTATCACAAATAATAAAAATATCTATATAAATTTTCTTTATATCGTTTATCTTTAAAGGATTCTTATTTTTTTGTTTTTTTTTTCTTCTTTTATATTGGAATGCTTTGTTAACTTATAATGTAAACGTACAAGAAAAAAAAGAAGAAGAAAAAGAAAAAAGCAATGAACGATCATATAAATATTTGAAGCTGATGGCTATTTTCTTTTCTACCTTTTTGAACATAATGATGATAACCATTTACTTATAAGATAAAATATTTGATTCGGTCGGTTAATATATAATTTTAAGGGATCTAGATTTGAACAAATTGAAAATCTTATTTTTTTTTTTTTTAGAAATAATTCGTTTGGAAGAAAGTTTGATTATTTCAAGTGGATTGCGACCTAAAAAGTTAGACGGGTATAAACAAAGTCCTCTTTAAGGAGTAAGCTAGCAATGGTTTTAACTTTGAAAAAGGGGTACTACCAGGGGTATGTGTTGTCGCTTATACTCTTCCTTTTCATTTAAGTGGAAATGGATTGGTAACACTCTGTAATCCGCCAACAATGTGAAAAAATTACTCTAGAGTTTAACCCTCAAGAATACAGAAATAGAGGCAAACATAATCGAGCCGATCGATGGAAGCTCTGCATGAGTTGTAACGCCATGGATTAAGTATGTTTGTTACTAACTCATTAATTAGCGGTTTCCATTCCACTTTAAACTGTAGGCGAAAAAAAAACAGTCAGGAAAATCTCAAGTTAATTTGAAGTACACTCAAACTCGAATATGAGTTTCCATTCTGTCGGAGAAAAAAAAAAATCATTCAACATTTCAAAGCTTTGATCCTTTTAATATCAAAATTTTGAGTTGTATACTCCTCAACTATCCTAACAAGCTAAATAACAATAAAAATAATAATGATAATGATGCGACAATAGAAGAACAGAATACAAGAAAATAAAAATAATAAAATAAGAAGAAGAGGAAAAAAAAAAAGAAGAAAAAAACACATGATTTTATGACGATATAGTATTACTGGTCCAGGCCAATCATTTTAAAAGATGGTGTGGTGGTAAAAAAAAAAAACAATACACATAAAAATCAAAAAACCGTGAAAGGATCAAAATTAAGAAAACAATAATAATAATAACCACTCAATATTTTTTGCTTGTTTTTTATTTTTCCGATTAGACACCAAAAATTATTGGCATGCGCATATAAATAAAATAATATCTGTTAATTTTACGATTTTTCATTTAGAATGTGTGTTATTTTTTTTTTTTGCTATCTTATTGGTTTTTTTACTTCCTTTACGGTATAGAAAAATCATTTTTTTTTTTTTTTTTGATCAGGAAAAAAAAACACATAAACAACAAATGGCAGCAATCAAATGGAATAGAAAGCTAAAATCAAAGAAAGATGAGAAACTAAGAAGAAGAAAGTAAAAAATTCCTCATAAATATATCAAGGTCCAGAACATTAATTCTTTGAATACCACTTTAACATTCTTTTTTTTTTTACTTCATGTTTTTTGTTGTTGTTTTAATTTTTTATTTATTTTATTTACTTTTTTTTTTTTTTTGGGTTTAGATTTTGTTTTTTCCTTGCACCTATAAACGCAGATAAATTTGGTATATATTTTTTCGTTTTTTTTTTTGTTTTTTTGTTTTTTAAATATTATTTTTATATAATTTTTTGTTGTTATTTTTATTTTTTACTATTTTTTAGATGCCTGTTAATATTCTCTATGAATTTTCTGGTACACATATCATACATTATACTTAACCTAAATATGTGGAATATAAAAAGAAGAAGAGATTTTAGAAGAATTGAGTCAAGAATTATACATTAAATATACATAATGTTTTATAAATGTGTGTTTTTAAGTATATACATACATATATATTTATATAGGTATATGTGTACGCATATAAAATATAGAGTTCAAGAAAAATAAAAAAAAAATATAAAAAGGATATCCATATTATATTGTATACATAACGAAATTTAGCATGAATATTTTACTTTAATGTTGTTTTTTTTTTTATTTTTTTTTTTTGCTTATTTTATTTTCTATATAGAATTTTAGTTTGTTGCCTTAATATCCTGTTCTCTCTGTTTTCTACTAATCCAGTCAGTTTGTATTTGTACATATGTAGTATATAATTTTTTTTTTGTTTTGTTTTAATTTTTTTGTGTTTTTGTTGATTAAAATTGTTTGTGTATGTGTATTGTGTGTGTATTTGGGTGTATGTATATAGTACAATCATTTTATATTATTCAACTCAACTTTATGCCATTGGGTTTGTTGTCCATCATCAAATTTGTATTTTTTAGGATCATATACATATATAATAGATATACATACATATATGTATATTGAATGTGTATATATAGTGATATGTGTGCTGAAAATGTTACTATATATTTTGTAAAAAGAAAAACCAAGAGAAAAATATAAAAAAACAAAAAAACAAAAAAAAACAAAATAATAAATGAATAAACACGTACATTATACAAAATGTACACAGGTCATATTATACAAATTAAATCCTTGACTGCATCCTTATTAAGATAAAATTGTTATATTTACCGTTAATTATATACATGAATGATCAAAGGTTTTTAATATGTATATTATACGTAGTTTTAGTGGTTGTGTTGGTATAAACTAACAACAACAAAATAGAAATTGAAAAAATGAAAAAAAAAAAAATAAACTGTGTATTTAATACATAGAACATTTAAGAGTCATAAAGTTCTTAACTAACAAGTTAATTTTCTTGTTAAATAATTTTGTAAGTATTCAAGGGTATGTAAAAAAAAATATAAAAAAATAAAAAAAAATAACAAAATTAAAATATTACAGAAAATTATTACTATGGAATTAGAAATGAAAAATATGTATAAAAAAATAAAAATAAAGAAGAAAATTTAATTAAAATCGCCTAAAAGTATGTTAAACTTATGCAAAAATGTTCTTTATTAAAAATCATTCAGAAATTTGATATTTAAAAGCTTCACTCAAAAACTTGAATTTTTTAAGATGTTTTACTTTGAAAAAAAAATAAAAATAAAAACGTAGTTTTTTGCCATACAGTTGAAAAAGATTGGGTTTTCAGAAAGCGTGAAATTAAAAAAAAAATTTCCTTTTTCAACATAAAACAGAGTTGCACAAATTTCACATTTAAATTACAAATACTTATGTAGTATATAAAATACCTTCATTTACCTTGCGGCGGAATAAAAAGGATGAACTTATTTGAGTAAAGCATTTATTCATTAGCGTTTATGCAAATAAAATCCTTTTTATTTATTTTTCTTTTCAAAACACTGTTTTTTTTTTTTCCAGTCTACTAGTATAAAATGAGGGCGTCAAAGAGACCAGAAAAAAAAAATTGGTACTTTATTCAATGCTTGTCTTTTTTTTTTTTTAAAAAAAAAAAAAAATTCTTTTACTTAATTTAAATTTAAGTCGGTAATTTAATTCCTGTTTTTATTTTCCTAAATTTTATTCAACTTTAGAAATTCAAATTTTTCATTAAAAAAAAAAAAAAACAAAAAAAAAAAAAAAAGAAAGAACAAAACAAAGAAATGAAAAAAAATTGATGTTTTTTTTTTTTTTACTTTCAGAAATTCAACTTATTCCAGATAAAAGATACTTAAAACTTGAAATAAAACATCTAACTTAAAAAAAAAAAATAAAAAAAAAAATAAAAATCAATATAAAAAGTGTACCAGGAAATCAATCCTTTTAGAATGCCAACATAACGATATTTTCTATCTACTACCTGACATTTATTTTTCACTATCTTCACTTCAAATGATGATTTTTTTTTTTTTTTTTTTGTAAAAAATACAAAACAAACAATATTCTAAATTTTGTCATTTAAGAAGAGAATAAAATAAAAATAATAAAAAAAAAAGAAGAATATAAAATGAATAATAAAAAACACATCTTAAAAAAAAATAAAGTAAAATAAAAAGAAAGTATCTAGGAATAGTGCTTATGATTTTTGTAACACATTTTATCTCAATTTTTATGTATTTTTCTGTTAAATTTTTTTTTTTTTTTTTTTTACTATTTTTTCCATTATACGTTGTTAGTTTTTTTTTTTTTTTTGAATTGTTAAATTCTAGAAAATCTTGAACACACACGAAAAAAAAAAATAAACAAAATATACGAAATTTTACCACTATCTGATCACACGAGGAAGTTACAAAAAATAAAAAAAAATAATAATAATCAGGAATATTTTTAATAATAAAATACCAATGAATTTCATGAATATATCACTGTTATGTCGTTTTTATCACTGCTATCTTTTGTTTTTGTTTTTTTTTTTTTTTTTTTCATATTTTTCCTTGTTTTTGTTTTTGTAAATTTCATTTTGATTCATTTGATTTTCATTTTTATGTTCATGTCATCAAAATAAATCTAATCAATGAAATACGGTAGCTATCTTGATTAGAGGACAAAAATGAAAAAAAGAAAAAAAAAAACAAAACAACAACAACGAACTAAAAACAAAAGGATAAAAAAAAAAAGTGTGTGTGCAAAAATAAAAAGGACACCAAGAAATAAAAAAAACAAAAATGGATATTCTGTATTTCTTGTTCTACTTTTTGTTTTGTATCAAGTTTTGTTCTTATTTTTTTTTTTTTTTCATTCTGATCAATTTTTTTGAAAGACATACACATTCAGTTTGTGTGGGTGGTGTTAGACCTACTGATACACTTTGATGTAATACAAGTATACAATAAATCAAATCAATCGCCTTTCATTTTCATTTTTGTTTGAATTTTTTTTTTTTTTTTGGTGTTGTATACTATCAAAAAGTATTATCCTTGTCTTGTAAATTTTTGTTGTTGTTGTGTTACTTTTCGTCCTATATCATGCCTTCAAGGGATTTTTTTTTTTTTTGTTAATATTACGTGAATAAAAACGTCTATTATTTTGTTGGTTTTATATCGACAAAAGGAAGAAAACAAAAAATATGAAGAGAATACAATAAATGTTTAAAAAAGGATACGGTGGTGAATTAAATAAGAATTTTATTTGTCTTTTCTCCTTATATATAAAGGACAAAAAAAAAAAATATACAAAAAAAAGGACACAAATTTTCTTTGTATTATATTGTTTTTTTCTTCTTCATGTTTTATTATTATTTATTTTTTATTTTTTGCAAATAAATTGGAATCAAATGAGGAAATAAAATGAAGAGAAGAGTAAAAAAAAAAGAAAACACAAATTTATAAAAGGACTAAAACAAAAAGAAAAGAAGTTTTTTTTTATTTTTATTTTTTTATTTTTTTTTTTTTGACAACTTTGTGATATAATATCAAAACTTCAATTTGAATACATTAAAAAGGGAAATAAAAGTAAAAAAATAAAAATAAAGAATTATTTCGATTAATATAATTTGAAAAGAGAAAATAAAAGATAATGAATTCAATTAAAGATTTTGTATTTTGAAAGTTCATTATCATCATCATCATCAAGCCTATCAACTTTTTAACTTTTTGACATAAAATACTTAAGGAAATTAATTGTTAATTTGTCATTTAAATTATATTTATATAAGTAAATACGTTTGTTTTTTGTTTTATTATCTTATTTATTTTTTTTTTTCCTTCTTTTGTTTTTATTTATTTTCTCAGTTTTTTAGATTTTAATTTGAATTTAATGAGAAGGTTAAATCGTTTAAAAATATTTTTTCAGTCATTATAAAAAACATTGATTTTTCCGTTTTAAAAATTTTTTTAAAGTAGATTTATGTACGTAATAAGTAGGGTAAAAATGACAGTTTTCGATTAAATTATATTGAAAATTATAAATTTTAAAAATTGTAATCATGATGAAATTTAGTTCTATAATCGAATTTAAATATATATGATGTTGTTGGATAGAAAATAATTCATAAAATTTATGAAAAATATGGAATTAGTCTTACAAAACAAAAAAAAAAGTACGAAAAATTCTGTTTAAGAAACGTCATCTGATATAATATTGAATATTTCTGCTTATCAGAAAATAAATTTTTTAGAGCATATAGCACTTTTTTTTTATAGATCCTATCCTTCAAAGTCTGAAACGAACAATTTAAGAAAAAAAAATACTTCTATCTGTAGGAGTTTTTGGATTTAAAAAAAATTTTTTTTTTTTTTTGTTGATGGTGTAATGTTTGATAGTGATAAACGTAATTTTCACTTTATCGACGGCTAAAGGGTTAAGTATGAGAAATTAGTTTTAAAGGAAAACGTCGGATGTAGATGGAATTTTTGCAAAACATATCTTGTCCTATAACTTGTTTTAGAGTTCAAACAAAGTTCGGCATTTTAAAGAAGAAAAACTTTACGCCAGTATAACAAATGTCCCATATAATGGATCATCTTAGAAAATTTTCTTCTTCGAAAAATACAAAATTTAATTTTAATTAAATCGTTTATGTTAGAATATTGAGCAAATAAATCGAGAAAATTAATATGTATTTCTTATGTTCTTGAATTCAATTTGAAAAATTTGATAAAAAAAAAAAAATCAAAAGTCGAAAATTGTCACTTTTACCTTAGTGAAAGTAGAAAAAAAAAATGATTAATCTATAAGAGCTTATGTGAGAAGCATACTTAAAAAGGAGAGAATACAATTCAGGTGTATCATACATATACATATATAGGTATATATAATTTTATCCCATATATATCCTATCTAAATACACACATGTGTATTTGTTAAATAGACAGAATAAACCCTTAAGGTTTGATATTTAATCTGCTAAACACCACATTTAAAATACTTATATGATTATAATGAGGTGTTAAATGATAAAAACAAAAAAAAAAAAAAAATTAAATAAATAAATTTCCTTTTACTATACAACCAACACTTATTAATAAATACAATCACGCTTTTATATCTGTATACATATATATGTATGTATGTAAGTATATACATAGAAATAATTTTATTAAAAGATCTCAAGAAATTTATTCATTAATCAATTGAAATTATATAAATGTTAATTTAATTTTTCCGGTTTTTAATTTTTTTTTTTCAACTGAATCTTTTCATGATACTAACGAGTACTCGTATGTTTACCATAGATATAGATACTCTTGTACATATACCTATGTATGTATTGCGAATAGTTATATATATACTGCATAATTGCAGGTTATTTATACATAAAATTATTAATTTATCTGTAAATGTTTTTGGTAGATTTTACAGTTCTTGTTTTGTATTTTTGTTTGTTTGTTGTTGTAATTTTTTCATTTGATAACGAATAACATGAATATGATTTTAGATATTTACCATATTTATATGAATTTTCTAAGGGATTAAAATACAAATAATCATTATAATACGCATATAACCTCAAAAGATAAGTTGTTATATTTATGATTTAAGATTCCCGAATCACATACATACATATGTATATGTATGATTTGTTGTAGATATACATACATGTATCCAGTATCTAAACTTATATTTATATAATTACTGTATAGACGCACATTTAAAATACAATTATTATCTAATTGTATATATTTTCCCCTAGGCAATTTGAATTAATTAATAAACAATAATAACTAATATATTATAAAATTATTATAATGAAATTTAAATTCATGTTATTCAATCATGTATCTACAGTAGGAAAAAAATGTTCTTGAATCTTTCTTTTCCAGAATAGATACTTTTACATCAATAAAGAAATTTTTGAACAAATAATCTAACATAATTTTTGTTTTTATATCAAAAAATATACGAGAATAAGGAAATAGCTATACATATTTTAATCTTTGTAACACATACATATATATAAAATTTTAAAATTTTTATACTTCATATTAAAAAAAAGTCCTTCGGGTACAATTCTAAAAAAGTTTTTTTTTTTTTTTTTTTAATAAAAGTTTATAAAATATAATCAACACTAGAATAAATTTGTAGAAGGTGAAATATAAAAAAAATGTAAAAGACTTTCTATTAAAATTTTCACTTAATATGGTTTTTTTTTTTTAAAATGAATTAAAAAAAAAAAAAAACGGTAAATATCTGAAGCTACTAAACTTTTAATGTTACTTAAATTTACTTAACAAAAGCAAAAATCTTTTAATCTTATTTTGTATGGATGTGTGTGTGTGTGTGTGTGTGTGTGACAAATTATATATTCTATGAAATATAAAACGTAATATATTTAACATTTTGTGGTTATTTTCATTAAATTTTTTTTTCTTTCATTTCTTTTTTTTTGAATTTTAAATAAAAATTTTCAAGAGAAAATTATGCAAGAAATTATTCGTATATAACAGACATTCCAAAAACACACACACACAAAAAAATGAATGATACAAAAAAAGAACATAAAATTTTTGAATTTATCAAAAATTTAAAAATATCTTAAATATCACGTAAAATTATTTGTATCTTTGTTTATTTTTTAATTTAATATTTGATTTTTTTTTTCATGTTTGTCTTAAATTGAAAATTGATAAAATATAAAGAAAATTTCTTATAAAACAGTAAAAATCTTATGGAAATTCTAAAGTATTAATTTATTAAGAATGTATGAGCATTCACATAGAACACCATTGAGAGGTCTTTTTTATATCCTTATAAAGTACTTTAAAAATAAATTTTGAAAGTGTATTTTGTGTTTATTTTTGTAAGTGCCCTTCAGACAGATTATTAACCGAATAAAGTACCACATCAGTGATTTGTAATATGCGTACGATGGTCCTTAATTGTTTTGCATCATTAAATGTGAATAAACACTGCTGGACGATTCATATATACTTTTAAAGTGTCTAAAAAAAAAAAGAAAAAAATATGGAAAAAGTAAATGTATATATAAAAAGGAAATTCAAGGATCAATAAAGAAACAAATGACGTTATATTGTACGTCAAGAAATCATGTTGATTGAACAATAGGACTAATTTAAGATTTTGTGATGCCATAGAAATATCGAAAAGATGTCCTTGTAACGATGTTTTTTATTTTATTTTATTTTTTTCAATATTTTTAAGTTTGTAAAAAAAATAATTCACTTGAAAATATTTAGAAACTTTATGGTCGCTTCAAATAATATCAACAAGACTTTACTGAATGAATTCCCTTTCCCTCTTTTTATGTTTCACAAAATCAACACATTAAAGAACGACCAACTTTCTATAGGCAGAAACTCAACCAAGTATTCTTCGATTTTAAAGTTGGATAGACCAAAGCACTAAATGGGCTGTAGGACTGGATCCGAATGGACGTTTTCGAAATAAAAAATTTAAAATATTTTCAAAAAAGACTCAAAAAATGGAATTCATAAAATTTTAACAGAATATTCTAAGTTTCATGTAACTTGTGTTGAAGTACTTTGGAATTACTCTTTGTTATCCTTATTCTTCAAAAGTTATGTGTTTTATTTTATTTTTATCACCCTTTTTTTGTATTATCTTGTTGTTATTCTGTGTAAAATAGATTTTATTATATTATTAAAAGCCCTCAAGATAAATATTAAAATTTTAAAATGTCATAAATATCCCTTGAATAACCTTTAAAAGTTTTTACAAACAAAATGACCAAAACTCTTGTAATATAGTAATTTTAAGATTGTTAGTTCAAAGTCATTTACAAAAAAAAAAAAAAAAAAAAAAAAATCGATGAAATAATCTTGGGACACTAAAATGCTTAGTTTTAATTAAACTGAAGAAAGATAAAAAAAAAAAACAAAAAATTACAAAAAAAAAAAACAGAATAAATTTGAAAGCATTTTCTTGTAAGAAAAATTTATTTTTAACTCAACAATAAGAATTTGTAAGGACATTTCATGCATAATTTACATAAAATGTCTGAATTTTGGATAATAATTACTGTCATGGAATATGTCTTACATATTTTTTGAAATATTAAAAAATATATACTATAAGTAAATATCCTTCTAATTTGCTTACTGATTTAAATCATGAAAATTTGCTAAAAACGAAAAAAAAAAAAAAAATGAAAAAACGACAAAAGTGCTTAAATCAAAAAATGAATTTTTAAAAATAAGTGGAATAAAATAATGCTTCAAAACAGAAAAATGTATATAAATTTTATTTTATTTACTTTTTTTAGTGTTTCCTGAATGCAAAAAAAAAAAAAAAACAAATGCATTTCGAATATTTTATGAAAAAATTTTCATCATTTTATTTTTTTGGGTTTTTTATTTTTGTTTTCATATTTTCTAAAAGTCACATAGAATATTTAATTCGTCATAAAAATGTTTAAATTAGATTTATTTCTCAGTGAAAAAAAATAAAAAATAAGGAAATGTACAGAAAAATATAAATAAGGACATGCTAAAAAAAGAAAAAAAAAAAAAGTACAAACATAAAAAAATGACAATGAAAAGTACTTATGCTAAATTTTTTTTTTTATAACATCTTTCATTCTTCAATTTCTTTTTTTTTTTCCTTCAAAAAAAGCTAAAAAGAAAGAAAAAGAAAAAAAAAAATGTGAAGATTATAAGGTGAATATTCAAATTTTTGTTGAGCTTTTTTTTTTTTTGAGATGCAAAGCATGAAATATTTCAAAGAAAGAATTTTATTTTTTTCCTTTCTTGTTGCTTTTGTCATAAAAAATGAAATTTAAAATTAAGAATATGACAAAAACAGAAAAAAAAAACAGCGTAAAGAATAATTTGGGAACGCGTCTAGAATGAATTTAGTTGCCTGTTACAAATTATTTATTTACTTTTTTTTTTATTCCAAAATGTTTTAAGTGTCAGAAAATTTATTTTTCTTTTATGTTTTTTTGTTTTTTTGTTTTTCAAGTAAGTATCTTAATTTACATTCAAAAATAATTTGTTTACATAAATTTTGGTTAACTTGTATATTTTTTATCCAAATTTTTGAGTATGCTGATCTCGTAGCTTTCAGTCAAGGATAACGTATTTTTTATTAAACGTCTTTTTTTTTTTTACTTGTTTGTTCTTTTTTTTTTAATTAATTCTAGATAAACTTTTTTCCTCAAGGACTAATTTTCACCTTTTTAATTTTAATCTTTAGAAAATAAAAAAAATTAAAAAAAAAACCCATTACTTCCTAAAGTCTCAGAAAATTCTTTAGTTATATCACTTAAAAATCTTTTGAACAAAATAATAACTTTTTTTTTTTTTAACCTTCAAAAATTAGAACGAAAAAAAGATGTAATCCCTGAAAAGTAAAGATAATTTTCTTTTAAGATTTTCAATAAAAATTTTTTTTTCCTTATTATTTTAGGATTAAATTTTTTTTTTTTTTTATTGAAATACAATCTCGGGTCTTTTTTTGTTAATCTCATAGACAAGACAACAACACAAAAAAAAAAAAAAAAAAGGAATTAAAAACACTAAGTGACTACCGGAAATTTTTCAATTTCCTTTATGGCTTAAATGATTTTAACATTTACTTTCTCTTTCTATGTATGTGGGTGTATTAATTTTAATACTCACAGTTTTTTTTTTTTTTAATTATTACAATTTTATCTTAATAAAATCAACAAAAAAAAAAAAAATCCACCACATAATCATTTTATCATACAAAATTGAAAATAAGGTCATTCATCTCATTGTAGTCGTATTTTTTTTTTTTTATTTGTTCTGGTCCTCTTTTTTTTTTGTTTTTTTTTTTTGGGGTTAAGCTCTTATGTTTTTTTTTTGTTCGGTGTGTGTGTTGTGTGGTTTTACAGTTGTTTTTTTTTTTTTTTTTCGTTGGTTAGCTTTTATATATCATGTTTTCACTTTATACCAAAATCAGTATAAGCTCAAATATAATAAATGTTTTGTAATAATTTTTCTTTATAAAACCTCAAGATTCTAAGATTTTCTTATAGATTCATTGTTCTTCTTTTTTTTTTTTTTTTTTGCCCTTCTTTCCTTATTATTTTTTGTTTTTTACTAAAACTAACAATATACGAGTACAGAGCTAGAACAATAGTGCATATGTTATATATTAGAAAAAAAAAAACAAAAAACATATAAGTAAATCCTGCTATAATTCTTATAATAAATTTATTACATCAGTTTTCTTTAATATATGAGAATATTGTTATAATAAGTGTATAAGTTTTAGTCCTAGTAGGATATTATTATGTAGATATGTGAAATTGTTAGTATAACGTACCTTATGTTCTATTTTTATTGAATATATATTTACTTTATTGTGTGTTTTAAAGATAAAATACAAAAAAAAAATAAAATAAAATAAAAATAAATTGAACCATTAAAGAATAAAATATACACACACACCTACTAAATACATGCACCTAAAATTCAACACTTATAATCGTACCATACCAAAAGCATATGTATACGTATTCATATAAACGTATAGTAGCAGAGTACGTAAACATATAAAGTAAAAAAAAAAAAAAGAAGAAAATATGTTCTCGTGTCGAAAAGGCGGTATAATCCGATTTTAAGAACCTTATGCTTAAAGTTAAATATTCTATATAATAAAGAATCAACTCCTTGTGCTTATTATATTTTCTTAATATGATGATGAATATCCTTTAAGTTAAAATATTATGTAACATGTTATATATTGTGTACATATGTATTATGGTTGTGTTTTTCTTTTTCTTCTTCTTTATTCTGTACTTTTTATTGTGTAATATTCGACAAATATGTAAACGTAAAGTCTATATTTCATGTACTCTTTTTGTTTTTTTTTTGTTTTTTTGTTTTTTTTTTTTCTGAAACAGAAAGCGTATAAGAGACTTATGTTGTTGATGATGACGATGATGATGCTGATATAAAGTAAGATTTACATTGTAAACTGAACTGAACAGTATTTTATTTTATTACATTGTTTTTTTTTTTTAATTTTTTTTTACATAAAAGTCCTCATATTTTTCTAAGAAAAATAAACATTTTAACAAAATATGTACCATAGGACAGGACAATTTAAAGGACTATATACATTTTTAGTTTGTCAGGATTTATTACAATACATAATTTAAATTTTTATTTAAATAAACAAACATACTGTGTAGATTGTGAATAAGGAATGTATGAAACATACATACATATATGAAAAATTAATCATAGTATATGGAATTAAAGGGTGAAATACAAAGTTTAAAGTTCAAAATGCAAAATGTAAAAAAAAAAAAACATATTTTGTGCATGACAAAATTCACATTTACTTAAGTCTGATGGATGGATTTATGTTTTTGAAAAAGAACAACAACAAAAATCAAGACAGAATTTCAGATTTTCTTGAAAAATTCAAAAAAACTGAAGCATAAAAAAGTTGAAAAGATTTTCAGCGAATTAAAGTGAAAATTTAAAAAAAAAAATTTAAATAAATTTAAAAGCTTATTTCATTTTTTGCAATTTTGTGCATTTGAAAATTCAATTTTTTTTTATGGTAAACTTTATGACACATGAATCATTCTGTAAATTTTAAAGAAAATTTATAGCATCGAATCTTAAAAGGGATATAAAGCACTTCTAAAGTATTATTACACTCTAATGGATATCCTGTTAAAGCTTCCGTCGTTTTTTTTTTTTAAGTAAAATTTTTTTTTCTTTTCTGAAATTCAATTTCCTTTAGGATATTTTTTTTGTTATTTGTGTCATACATATCCTTTTCGAACAGAAAAAAAAATTTTCGCAACAAGATGTTTTCGATTTAGTAAAAAGCAATTAGAAACCATATTCAAAGCTCTGTGGTTGGAACAAAAATCTGTGAACTAGCTTAGTTTTAGAAAGGTAACCGTCTTATTAATGAATTTTTTTTAAATCCTTGCGCATTCAAGGCAGTAATTTGTGTTTTTTGAATTCCTGAAAAAAAAACGATTTTTTGTGATGTTCGGCTCAAAGCATATCTTCTGTAAGTTTCGAAGAAAGTTTATGTAAGCTTTTAGTATGTACTTGGTCATCAAGTTGGTGAAGTTATTTTAGATCTAAGCTTTAACTTCCTTGAGGAGTCCATTAATTTTTAACCTTTCCAGAATTGATTCAAATTTGAATGTGCTGCACGAACAGAAAAACCATTAGCTAATCAAATTATACTAATTTCAAGCCCAACTTCTATCATAAAAATTGATAAGTGGTTCACAATCCACATGAAACTGTTTAATTTCAAGTTAGCTAAAGCACATTTTGGCTCAAATAATGGAACTTAAAAAAAATTTAAAAAATCTTTGTAATCCGTTAGCTGCACTAGAAATTGTTTAGAAATTTTTTCATATCTTCGAGTAACTTTTTTTCCGAAATTCAAGGGTCTATTTAACCCTATAAAGCAATTGATACATATTTAGTATTTGTAACTAAAATCTCAGTTTTCATTTTAAGTAACCTAAAATGAGAACCCCAATTAGTGAAATACAATAACGGAAAGTTCAAGATAAATTTGTTCAGATAAAAATCAGTTAATAATATTTGGGACCCTTTTAGCAATAATATCGAAATAATTTTGCCACAATTTAACCTAATCTATGGAAATATGAAAATTTAAAAAAAATAGGACTTTTTATATAAAGTCCTAAATACATACATATAGGGTCAGTGTGTAATAACAATCTTTCTCGTACAACATTAAGTAGAAAATTTACATTTAAATACCCACAAATCCGGAAAATTTCCTTAATTTAATTTTTTTTTTTTCTTTCGTTCATAAATTTTTCATAATTTTCAAAAAATATTATTTAAAAAAGTTGGCTTACATTTCAAAATAAGCTTATAATGTTTTTTTCTCCTTTTTTTTTTTTTTGTTTTGTATTTATCTTCTCCACAATTATAATACCACTGCAATATATACATATAATAATAATGTATACCCTTTAAGTAGGATATGAGGGTGCTCTTTAAAAGGGGATTAAAATTTTCAAATATCCTATTTCACCCTTTTTTGTTTTTTTTTCTACGAAAGGACACTTTTGTACACAAAATTGATATAAATAATCATATTAAAGGTGTACCTTTACTTAAATTATTACATTTTATTTTTGTTGTGATCCCTTTAAATACACGTATGAAATTTAACTAAGAAAATAAAAAAAAAAAATAAAGGATCAATCTTGAGCTTACAATAAACAGTAAATGAACTCTAAAAGTACACAAAACAAAACAAAAATCAAGAGAAAAAAAAAAACGAGAAAACAATTTAAAGTGTAACTAACCTTATTTCAGTATATCGTTCTTGTATCCTTTTTTTTTTATTTATTTTGACTTGTTTTTGCTCTTTTTTGTACGTATCTAAATTTTCATCCTTTTTTGTTTTTTTTTTTTTTTTTTACTTTTTCACTCAAAAATAATTCTTGTTGTTTTTGCTTATTTCAATTTATGTTTACCTTTTAATTATTATTATTATCCTTATATTCTGTTTGTTTTTTTCCCATATTAAATATGTAATTCACATGTTATAACGGTAAACGAAAAAAAAAAATTTCTTTTTCTCACATATTGCTTGAAAATATCCTTTTTTTTGCCTCAATATTTATTTTGACACTTTCTAATTATTTTAATTAAAAATAAAAATTAATTTTAATGACAAGAAGTAAAAATAAAGAGCAACAAAAAAAAAAAGGAGACAAGACAAAAACAAAAAACATAAAAAAGGGCAACACACACACACACAGATAAAAAAAAAAGTAATATAAATGAAAAACGAAAAAAGTACACAAAATAAAAACCGCACTTGAAATGATCTCTTAATAAACTTTTTCTATTTTTTTTTTTTTAAATTTATTTATCCTTCTTTTTTTTTTCTTCCTAATTTATTATTTCCCAGAAAAAATACACAAACTACTTCAGTAGAATAATTATATTATTCAAAATAGAAAAGGTACACAAAAAAGGAAATATAACACCAAACCAACATCGAAAGAAAAAAAAAAATATAAAAAATACAACAACCACTTTTCAAAAAGATTTTTCCTTTATTTTCATCATTCTTTTACTTTTTCAGTTTCACACATTTTGACGACTCCACGTCCTTATCCTTTGAGGTTTTCAAATAACAAGGATTCATTTATAGGTGAGTACAGAATATACATGTATATATGTATATATAATATATTTTTTTTTTTTTAAAAAAAAGAGGAAAAAAAAAGTAGAAAGGATAAAAGGCAGAAAAATAACTAGATAATTTTGTATGTGTGATTTAATAAGGAAAGAAAAAGACGAATAATGAAAAATACCTACATATGTTTGTTGAAATGATGTAAAAAAAAAAAAAATTTATTTATATATCTGATGATACGGGTATATCTTGTCTTCAGTGTATCTTAATATATGTCAATAGATATAATAAGTCATTCGTTCATTTTATAGATGATATCTTTTTTATTTTTTATTTTTTTTATTTCGATTTATTTTTCTTTTTCACGCTACTGTGTATGTGTTTCCTTTTTTCTTGAAAATCACATAACACTTCAACAACTTTGTTATTTTATTTTATTATCATTTTTTTTTTGTATTTGTATTTGTGTAATCGTGAATGATGATTATGATGATAATTTTATGATGCACAACAAGATGAAGATACAGAGAATATCATTTATTTAAATAAGGAAAGAAGAAAGAAAGAAAAAAAAAGGATTTTTATTATTTTTTATTTTAATTTAATTTAAATCTTTTTAGTAAATTTTTCTTCCTTTTCTTTTCTTTTTTTTTTTTAAATTTTTTAATGAGATTATATGAAATTAGAAAAATTTGTAACTATGCAAACGCATTTTAATTATACACGACACAGGATAATAAAATTCATTCACCTCCTTTTATTACTTTCTACTTTTTTTTTTTTTTTTAACTACTTTGAATGTAATTTTTCTCACATTTTTTGTTTTTGTATAACTGTTTCTACTCCTGTTTCAAAATTTCTTGTTTGAAATTTAAATTAAAGACAATTTAATGAAAAACAAAAAAAAAAAAACGAAAAAAACAACAACAACATAAAAATAAATAAGGATTATTGTTGCTGATGTTTTTCTTTGTTTATTTTATTTTCATTTGACACCATAAAAATTTGACACCCACACCATACTTTTTCGGTGTTTTTTTTTTTTCTATTTATTTTTTAATTTTTCTTCTTTTTTGTTTTTAATCTGTAGAATGTATCTTACACAGATAAGAATATTCTTTTTATGTAAGATTCATTTATTTTAAAAATTTTTTCACATTTTCTTTTTTTTTTTGTTTAAATTCACTTTATTTTCCTTTTATATCCTTTTATATTGTCGGTAATAATTTCACACATTTTATTTCGAAAAGAAGTGAATTTTTAAAATGAAAAACAAAAAATTCTTATGTTTGAGATAACATTTTTTTTTGCTTCCTTTGAAAAAAATAAATAAAACGGATATGTTTTCATTTATTTATTTATTTTTTTTTTTTTCCTTGAAATTTCTTTATACAAATTATCATTGTTTTTTTTTTCTTTTTTCACATTACAAAATCTTGTACGATATTGGATGAGAATTATGTCAGAAAAATACACAAATATTTATTTTCCTTTTTTGCCATAGTTTTTTTATTTTTTTTTTTTATTTGAAATCCATGTTCTTCGAGGAAAAAAGAAATTATTTTCCTTTTAAATTGACTTTATTTATTGTGTTTATTGGGTTGGTGTCTATACACAACAATTATTTCACGAGTAAAAAAAAAAAATTCTGCTATGAAATGAAAAAAAAAAAAATTGATAAGCTAGAAAAATTCACAGAAAAATTGAGAACAGAAAAATACAAGAAAAAAAATTTTTTGTTGAAAAAAATCTTTTTGTTATATTTATTTTTTATTTTTTTTTTTTCGATTGTGCTTTAAACCGGGAAAACCGTATTTATATATAAATTTTCACACATTAATTGAAAAACACACGATTAAAAGTGAAATATTATTTCTTGTTTTTCGAATGGGGGTCAAATTAAAACTGTTTTTATGGCGTCTGTGTGACGAAAAGTTATATTCAAATTGTCAAGAAAAAAAAAAACACACACACACACACATTATTTCTTTGTGGAAAAAGCTCATTGAATTATCGAAAATCAAATTGAGGGGAAATTCGAGTTCGAATTTAGTACAAACGCATGTCCATAATTTTTATTTTTTTTATTTTACATATTTTTAAGTGAAATTTTGTTTAAAATTCATTTAAATTGTGTAAAAGTAAGGATACTAGCTATAGCTACAAAATTATAATTCATTTGAAAATATATTTTAAAAAATATCCTTTTTCGAAAAAAATAAAAACAAAATAATTAGGTTATGCGCTTGCGTTCAAAAAAAAAAAAAAAAAATATGTGTGAAAAATATTGAATGTATATGAAAAGCGGTAAATAAAAAATACAAGTGCGGCAGTAATTATACATTTTTTTTTTTTTTTTTTCAAAATTTAAAACTTTTTCGAAGTTTCAAATTATGTGTTTAAAGTACGAAAAAGTGTTGACATATTGAAATAAATTATTTTTTCAATCTTGTTCGAATTTTTTTTTCCCAATTTTTTTTTTTTTCTTTGATAAATCCTACGTCTCATACCAAGTTACTTTTTCCAGTCTCTTTTTTTTTTTATTTGAAATATTCTCAAAAAGTCAAATGTTAAATTTTTCGGTTTATAAAGGAAAAGTATAAATTATTATCCTTATCAGGTGTTAATTGAAAAAATTATACTATAACTTTCTCAAATTTTCATTTTATAAAGATATCGTCATACTGATTAGAATATTTGGTCCTTCAAACAGAGAAGAACAAAAAAAAAAAAAAATCTAAGAAAAGGATACTGTAAGCCTTTAGGATATTTAAAGTGTTGAATGCAAAAAATGTGTATTTTTTTTTTTTTTTGATTATCTGTGTAGGTACTGATTTCATAGTTCAACATCTTATTACGAGATTACAGGATTTCATTATTACAAAAAAAAAAAAAGGATGTCTTGTGGTAGGCAGGATATAATTTTCCTTTGTGGATAAAGGTGTCAGTGAAAAATTATATGAAAAAAATAATTTTTTTTTACTGACTTTGTTATCCTTTTTATTGTGCAACTTTGGCTTCAATAAGAATGACTCCTTTAAAAATTAAGGTGTCTTATGTACCAAATTCTAAGTTTTCATTTATCAGTCCTGTGAAAATATTTCTTTATTAAAAAAAATGTGTCAAAAAATTCGTATTTTTCTATACGTTCTACAAATAGGATATCCTGTTGCAATTTTATTTTCCATACTAACACAGATACGTTGCAAAAAATGACAAACATATCTTGGGATTTATTGTTATTTTAATTTAATTATTAAATTCTTAAACGAGATCTAATAAATGCTTCATGTTTTTCCTAAGGTGAAATAGTAAATCCTTCATGAGAAAAACATTTTTCTATTTTTTTTTTTAATTTTTTTTTCTTTTGTGAACGCCAATTTAACCATGTACAAAATTTTTACCTAAATTATTTACTACGAAAATTCCGTTTTTTTTTTTTTCTTCAAGAATGTGTCTTGCAAGGACTTAAATTATTAACATGTTACCGACAACAATATAAAAGCGATGATATCATGGGATGGATTTTTATCACTAAATAATGATGATGTTGTTGTTGTTGTTGTTGTTGCTTGAAAGCTTATTGTAGAGGACGTTATGACTTTTATGTTTTATTTGTGTTATTCTCATTTTATGAATCATGCTTTTTTTTTATTATTGTACATTTCTGAAGAAAATTAGGACATATCCCTTTCCTGCTGACATACAAGGCTACTTAGGGGAGAGAAAAAATTTTTAAAAGGTAAATTCAAGGTGATATTGATTGGTCTTGTTTGAGTTTTCATAGAAAAAACAATTTGTTTTAAAAATTTCGATTTTCAAAACAAAAAATTTTTAATTTAGCAATTAATTTAAAAAAAATGTGTGAAAATTAGTATAAAATTCATAATTTCAACACACTTTATGGCACAATCAATAGATTGTGGGGTAATTTTGTGAAGAATTTTAAAGATTAATTTTTAAAGATTTTTTTTTTTTTTTTGTGTTGTAAAGTATTGTAAAACTTTTTTAATCCTATAAATCTAATCCTGATTAATAAATTTCAAACAGAATTTTTTTTTTTCGTATCGTCTTATTAGAAAATTCATCATCCTTTTTTTTTTTGTCATCAAATTTTTAGTGTAGGACAATCAAGATTACTTTTTCATTTAATGTCTTATTTTTGTCCTTTGGGAGAACTGTAGTATGATTATTTTTACATTTTTATTTTATTCTGGAGTATGTTATGATTTTCAATGTGTCTATCAGTTTTAATACCATGACCTTTTTTTTCGTTTTCAGATTTGTTTTTTTTTTTTTTTGTTTTTTTTTTCTTGGTTTTTCATTTTTTTTTACTGTTGCTATATTTTTGTTTTTTTTTTTGTTTTCTTCAACAAATATCTTCTTAAGAAGCACATGGTAAAAATATTTTACTATCGTCGGTTCGAAATTAAATTTTTTATTCAAAAAAAAAAAAAAATTTAATGTTAAATGTCTGCAAAAAGTCTGAAAAATAAAAAAATATAATATTTAATTTGTTTAAACAAAAGAACAAACAAAACAAACAAAAAAAAATAGAAAATATTTGTATAAATTTTAAAATATATTATTTAACAACAATAACAACGGCATACAAAAACGTCCAGATTACATAAATAATGTTACGGTCATATAAACTCATTTATTATCGAAAAACAAAAAAAAAAAACATACAAACTACACACGCATAAACACATTTAAACAAAAATTATATTATATAATTTTTACCATATAATAATTAATCTGAAATAACCCTTAAAACATTTTTCAGATTATTTCGTATTTTATTATTATTTTTTTAATGTATGTATATATATGTAAGTATTTTCACATGTGCATTTTTAATCTAATATGACAAATGGCAACAAAAATCTTTTAAAATAATTCAATTTTTCGGAAATTAAAATTTTTCATACAAAATATATATACAACATGTGTAGTATATACATTTATATATAGTTTTGTGAATATTTATCTTTTAATAGAATAAAGATTACAGTCCTATGAGGACCGTCAGTTCAAAAAAAAAAAAAAAAAAAAGAGAGAGATTTGTCTTAATCTTTTAGCTTTTTTAAACATGAAACGAAAAGTTTTTCTTTCATTTTCATAAAAAACGATAATGCGATTGCTTGATTAACAGTTTCAATTTAAGATTAGGACATTTTGAAAAAAATTAGGTCACTTTCATTAAAACGCAACTGACGTGAAATACGCAATACATAAACTTTTGAAATTCGATATTGTGAAGTATAAATGAAAATATGGAAATTCGTGTATGGAAATAAAATTTTCTTTAAAGTAAATTTACATGTATAGTTGACCAATGACATGTTTTACAATAAAAGTCAGCTTACAGTTTGGTGACTATGTTCTAATATTTTCAATGTAATTTGTACTTTTAGCGCTTGTAAAAATTTATGGTTTGCATCTTCGCTGTAACATTTACTTCTAGTTATTTTTGAGATTTATCTCATGGACAAACAAAAGAAAATGCAAAATAAATTTAACAGTTTTATTAAACAATTTATTAAATGTGCTCGTTAGTAATTAAAAATTCCGAAATAGAAGAACCTAACGAAAGTAATCAAAATTTGTATTCAAACCGGTATGATTCGATTTTAGTTTTAACATACTGAATTCTTCTAAAAAAAAAATGTTGTCTATTTTTTGTCACCTTATCTTTTTTTTTTTTGAGATTGTGATCCTCAAAGTTTTATTTATTTGTTTTTAATTTAATTTTCACAAAATTATATAATTTGTAAAACGTTTTAATATTATTATAAAAGTATGACAAAGTCTATTAAACGAAAAAGCTTTATTTTTTCCTTTTTTCATTTTTATTGTTTTTTTTTTTCTCATCATTTAAATCTTAACAACAACAATAACAATAAAAACAATATAATAAAAACAGTTAAAAATAAAGAATTTTCTAGCTATAAGCTCATTCAATTTTAGTTACCACGTGCAAATTTATCATTGAATCTGTTGTCACGTATTTAATTTTTAGCGAAAAATAGAAAAAAAAAATATAAATTTTCATCAAAATGATTTTTTTTCTTCTTCTTCTTCTTTTGTTTTATTCTCCTATCCAGTTTTCCATCGTATAATTTATGAGATACCCCAGTAAAAAATTATTACCATATCGTACTGTTATTACGTTCAGTATATAAACTAACTGTTAACTATATATCCCAAGATGTTTTTTTGTTCTATATACGTAGAAATAAAGGATATTTTTCTTAAAGATATATGTACAAAATGAACATAATGTATGTATGGAGATACCATCGTACATAATATGACCTTTTATTGTACGTACATAATATGCAAAGTATTATTATAATGTTGAATGATCAAACAAAAATTTGTAATGATGATGATGATAAAGGAGAATTGTATGATAACGTACACGTTACACATTTGAAAATTAAGGTTTTTTCTTCATTTTTATTATTTTTTTTTTTTTTATTTTTTTTTATAACATGATGATATGTATGTTTCGTGTATGTGAGATCTCTTTAAACAAAGTTCATACATATGAAATAAATCTTTTTATTATTATTTTTTTTTTGTTTTTTATCTTTTTCATTCTTAAATTCATTTGTGTAATATTTTTTTTTTTTATATACATACATAGATTGTTTTATGTACCAAAAAATTATATTCATGCATGCATTAAAAGGAAATCCTTAGGTCCTTAGGAACACGTAAACACCTATAGATATTATATTTTAGTAATATTTTATTTCAGAATGAAAGTATAAATTGTTTTTTGTTTTTTTTTTTGTTGTTGTTGTTATTTTTACCTAAAATATCAGCTCATGATATATTTGAGCTCGCATATAACATGAAAATGGGATTTAAAAAAATAAAATAAAAAAAAGAGGATTATGCAAAAGAAAGCCTATTTAGAGTATTTAATTTTTGTTTATCGGAGAAAACACAAATTTTTGTATTTTTAAATTATTAAATAATTTTTAGTATCTTAAAAAGATTATATACGCTTTTTAATGACACCTTTTATAATATGATGTTAATTGGTTAAAAATGGCTTAGTGATTTTTTTCTTAATTTTATATACGAGTAAAATGTGATAAATGTTGCTAATCAGCCTTTTATTATTCCAAAAAATTTCATATTGACTTTTGTCCGCAAATAACAGAAATAAAATCAAATCCCAGTTCTTGGATTCAATTTTATTTTTATTTTTTTTTTTCTGATTAGAAGAAATAATATCAGTTTTTTCTGAAAGTTTCCACCAATAGCTTTTGGTTTGGCTGCTCTAGCTTTGTCCAGAAAACCTATGTTCCAAAATCCATTCACAATCACATCATCGCTTCCTTCAAAACGAAAATATCACCAAAAATAATTTCATTTGTTAAATGCTGAGGTTGCGGTTGAAGTTTTTTTTTTATTTTTGAAAAAAAAAAAAAATTTCAATTTGTTACGGGGGAAAGGGATTAGGTTTTTGCTATATGAAAAAAATTCTGTAAAATATTTAGTTAGGCTGGACCTCTCCAGAGTCCTGTTGTGTAAAAAGGTAGTCACCACTTGATAGTGACGTGGCAATCATCATTATCGTGTAAAAGCTTTTATTATAGCTTTCTAGCAGCTGTAGCTATGAGCTTCAGGGAACCGCTTCCAATAGAGCTTTAAGAAAAATTTCTGGAGTTTTTAAAAGCTTCCAAGCTTTGTGAGCGCTTTAAAAAAAACTTTCGGCGAAATTTTTGGCAAAAGCGTTTTAGTGATTTTTAAAATTAAATTAAATACTTTTTCAAATAAGATTTCCAGAAGTATTGGAAAAAGCTAACGTAAAATTTTTTTTTTTAAATTTTTACAATTTGTTTTATTTTTCAAACTTGTTTTCTAGACAATTCGATATTTTTTTCCTAATTTCTTTTCAATCAATAATTTAAATTCTTTTGAGCTTTCAATTTTTCTTTTGTTAGATTTTTTTTTACAGTAATTGAATTTTTTTTTGAAATACATATATATTTATGTTCTTGTAGTAATCCAGCATGAATGCCAATTTTTTTCCCCAAACTTATCATAATTTATAATAAAATTTAACATATTGAAATGTTACTATGAATGTAAGTCAAAACTGACAAAAATAAAAAGTTTCGAGAATTTCTTTTTAAAAATTCAATTTTTAAGTAGTTAATGTCGAAATTGTGTTCACAATATTTAAGAAAAAAAAAAACAAAAAAAAAAAAACAAAAAGTTAAATTCCATAAATCCTGTCACAATTTAGAAAAATGATGACATTTTTAATTTTATATAAATTTTAGAATTTTTCGTCCTTTTTTCTATAATTTTTTTTTTATTTTCTTACTAGTTTTTTTTTTTATTTTTTTTATATTTTTCTCACATATTTATATTTTGTAATTTTCACCTAAAATACAGTTTATGAACAAAACGGGAATACATTCTCATACATATTCATGAATATTTACACATAAAATACAATATAATATTGTAGACCATATGAATTTCATTGTGAAACCACAAAATTTTTGCAAAATGTATTACATATATATATCTTTTAGAAAAAAAATAAAGAAAATTATATTTGTATAAAAGCACATAACTTTCGGGTTGTTATATAGATTTACTTTATATGGTCTAAAATCGTCTGTTTATTTGTTATTGTTGTAATAGAATTTTATTTATAAAGTAAAAGCTAAACTTCTTTCCTTTTTTTTTTTTGCGTTTTTTTTTTGTTTTGTTATTTATTACCTTTAAACATATTTACAATGTGGACTATACTGTAAAATTATGTAGAAAAATTGCTAATATGTTCCATATAACATGGGAATTTTTTTTATTTTATATTCTGTTAAAATTTTTTTAATGAATATTCGATATCAAGGATTCAAGAGGACAAACATTTTCACAACCAACAATAAAATTTTTGGTTTTTTTTTTTTTTTACAAAATAAAAAAGTTTAAAAACAAAAATAAAAAGGGGGGTAATGGAATGTTTTCTTTTTAATTTAATACCACTTATTTTTTGTTTTGCTATTTTTGTGGCTTCTTTTTGCTTTTTGTTGTTGTTGTTGTTGTTGTTGTTGTTTTTCTTTGAAAGTAAAAATAAAGGGCAAACTTTCACTTTTTGTTGGTGGGGAGGGGGGGAGGTAAATGGAAACAGAAATAAAAAATTAAGAAAGTTTAATAAGAGAAATGCAAAAGATTTTTGCATAGTGATTTTTTGTTGTTGTTGTTTTGTGGAAAATTATTTTGAATTTTATAATAGAAACTAAATATAAAAAGATACAACAAATTCTCTAGATGGAATGCACACGAAAGGCCAAAATTAAAATATAATTTTCTTGTGAGTGTGTGAGTAAGTTTGTGTGTATGTAGAGAGAAGAGAGCTATATGTAAAAGTTATTTCAAACTTTTGTGATATGAAAATATTTAAAATTTATTTTGTTTTTCTTTGTTTTTTTGTTTTATGATATCTTTTAAGTTTCTTAATACAGGGTATTCAGAAGAGTTATGAACTTGTAGGCTTAATAAAATGCCAAGAAAAATATACAAGTTTCTTTGAAATCATAACATAAAGTTTTTTTGTGCTATTTTTTTGGGACAAAACATATTCCATCCATGTTTTTTAAAATAATTTTCATGTTCATTATAACGAATTCTCGAAGAAATTCTCTCGTGGCACTCGAGTTCAGTGTAAATAATGGCTTTCTCGATTGGAAGTTTCATGGGTAGATTGAAACATTTTTTCTCAAGTCAAACAATGCTTTTCTTTTTACCCTGGAAAAAAGACCTTAGCCCTTAGCCGTCCTCTAAAGATCAAACTCATCCGGTTCTTCGTTACAGTTTCTCATGGTTTCCTGTCTGCCAAATATTCAAAAATTCCGTATTTTTTTTTTCCTTTTTTGAGAGAAGAAATGACTTTTTTCTTTCGAGTTTTGTTTCTTTTTTAAAAAACACCCTATTTGTATCATCTTGAGTCCTATTTAAAAATTTAAATTTAATAACTGAAAAGTTCAGAAAAAAGAAACCAAAAGCAACGAAAGTTGCTTATAGAATTCTTCAAATTTACTAAACTGGTGTTTTAAATTAAAAAGTTTTCGGTTTATTACTTCTTGTATTATATTTTCTCGTTCCTCCTTTGCGATTTTGCAATTTATAAAATTTATCACATAGAGAATAATAAAACAAACAAAAATTAATAATTTTTTTTTTTCTAAAGGATTTATTTTTATTTTTTATCAAAAATTGAAATTAAACAATTTTTGTTTTTTAAAGAAAAATTTGAATTTTTTATTTGTTTGAAATTAAATTCATGAGAATTTCATGTTATTTCTTTTTTTTTTATATTTTAATGTGGTACAGTTTTTTTTCCTTTGTATTTGATGAGCTAGACCGTGAAAATGTCGTTGAGTGATGGCAAAAAAAAAATTAGAAAAAAAGATATTAAAAGCCTCATTCTGAATTGTTACTTTGCAAAGAAGCAACTTGTTTTTGTTCCTTTATACATTATCCGGTGCAAATCAGAATTATCCTTTTTTTGGTTTTTTAAACATGAAAGTTTTGAAGTTTTAGTTTTTTTTTATTTTTCATTTTGTACAAGAGTTGTTGAAAGTATTTTTTTTATTCAATATTTTATACCTTTCTTGTGTTGTGGAGTATCTTGAAATCAGTTTTTCATAAAAACAAAAATTCAAAATGTAAAGGTCTTCAATTTTATATTTTCCCATTCCTTACCTTTTATAATCTACAAAATTCTAAACAATTTGGGATTCATCAACACTTTCTTATTTTCCATCGCCAGTTCTGTGGTTAAAAAAGAATGGTAAAGGAATATATCTTTAGATTGTGGCTCATTTGAAAAAAAGATTCAGATGTCAAAGAAAATTACTCCAAATTATTTTAAAAATATTGGACATAGAATCCTTAGAGGATCTTAAAAAAAAAATCGATATTGGATTGATCTCCTTTTTATAGACGACGTTTTTTTATTGAAAAAATGCTTAAAGGATATCAAAAACCTAAAAAAAAAAGTAAAAAACAATCTTTACTTCCGATGTCCGTAGAAAATGATACAAAAAAAAAAAAAAAAACGTGATTGAAGGATGCAAAGGATAATTGAATTGAATTGAAGAACATTTTTAAGAAAATTCAAAGCTCTCAATGGAACTGTAATGCAAAGCAGGAAAATGTATATATTTTCAATATCTTTTATGTAATTTTAATGAGAAAATAATTTCTAAAAAAAAAATCTCAAGTCAAAAAAAGGAACTTTGAGATGAAATAAAAAAATAAAAAAAAAAAACATATTTTATTTTTAAAAAATCATTCTCCCTAATTTATTTATAATTTTTTTTTCCTAATGTTTTCATAAAAAATAATTTATTTACATTTTATTTAATGTTTTTTTTTTTTTTTTTTTTTTTTGGAAAACAAGGTTTCATAACAAATTTACTTACTAACTAATGGTACCTACAATGTACCTTATCCTTAATTTTTTTTTTCTTCTCTTCTTCTTCTTTTCTTTTTTTGTTTTTATTTTACATTAATATATTCTACATGACTATGTAGATGTCTTTTCAGGCTTAAAATTTCCATTGTATACCTGATTTTTCGCTTTTTTTTTTTTTTTCTTTTTTTCCTTATTTGAGTTTTTCTTTGAAAAAAAAAAATATATATTTTACGGCACAGCAGCATCACACACATACACATAAAACAAAAAAAAAATAAATAAATAAACAAAAAAAGAAACAGATTATATTAAACATGAAGACTATATATAATATTTTACAGTAAATTTGTTATTACATTTATTTTTGAATATATGTATATATTTTTTTTTTCTTCTTCTTTTTTCTTTTTAATTCAGGATAATTAGTCCTTCCCTTAATGAATTATTCATTAAAAATACTTCATTTCCATATATACACTCAGTCACATACAAAACTTTTGTACATACAACATATATACATGTATATAAATTTGAAATTCAATGTAATACACACTAAATACACTCTTCTGTTGTTGAACATCTATTATTATAATTTTTGACCACCCATCATCATCATCATTGCCACCCTCATACTATATATTGCACCTACCACAATATATTCATAATATCTCTATCACAACTGTGTGCTGCTGCTGACCAAAAAAAAAAATTAAAAAAAATAACTGAATGTGGGGTAATATTTGATATATCCTGTTTGATATTATCATTTTCTTCTTACTCTTTTATCATCATCATTTTTCGTCCTTTTTGTTGTTTTTTATTATTATTATTTTTTTTATTTTGTGATTTATCCTTGATATTTTGTTTATTTAGCCGATAATAATTTGTTGGCTAGAATTTTGTTATCATTTTATATACCTATTTTTTCGTCCTTTATTTTTGTTGTTGGTTTTTTTTTTTTTTTTTGAAATTTCAAAAAAATGATATTTATTTATTCCATATGATGACATCTTTTGAGATACCGTATTTTTAAATTTGATAGCCAAAAATCATACAACAACAATCCATTCGTCATCAAAAATATATATATGTATGTATATTTTTTTTTTTGTATATGTACGGTTAGTTGTACACGGATAATGATGATGATACATGGAGAAGGATGAACAAGGAGTAAAGAGTGTGTTGTATGTATTTGAAAGTTAATTTTTGGTATAAATTTATTGTATGTGTATGTGTATGTGTGTTCGTTATTTTAATAATTTAATTTGCATTAATTTGAAAAAAAAAAAACAGAAAAAAAAAGGAAAAAAAAAAAGAAACATGAAAAATAAGAATAAATTTGAATTATTTTGATAGAAAATACCTGTTTTTTTTTCAATATTAATTATTTTATAACAGAATGTTGTTGTTGTTGTTGTGTGAGTTTTGTGTAGTGAAATATTTTGTATGTGTATTTTTTTTGTTTTTTTTTCTTCAATGATGATGTTGATGATTTATTATGCGTTAAAAATGATGTGATGTACCTTGTACGTATTTTAATTCATTGATTTTAAATATGATTTTTATTTTTTATTTTATTTTTTATTATTTATTTATTTATTTTTTATTTTTTTTTTTTTTTGGAATAATCATTATCATCACCATCACCCATCACAATCATCCTTATCGTCATCTGTCACAACGAAAACAAACTCGAATGAAACGTTTTATTGATCTCATTTCATGTATAACTTGTTCCTGAAAATATACATACATACAACAACAAAAAAAATTTTATTTTATATTCAAAATATGTTTTTTTTTTTTTTTTTTTTTTTTTTTTTTTTTTTTTTTTTTTTTAAGTTTTTTAAATTTATGTTAAAATATTTTTATTGTATTTAAAACATTTATGTTTTGTTAATATTTTTTTTTTTTTTTTTTTGTTATAAATAGGAAATAAATTAAATAAAATAAATATTAACAGAGAGTAGCAGATTGATACACACGCTTTAATAGGCAAAAATAGTATCTTGTATTTTTGTATATAAAATGTTTGTTATAATTTTTTCATGCTTTAGATACAAAATTTTTTTTTTTTGTGTGTGTGTTTATTTTGTAGCACTTTACAATAATAATTTAAATACATATTTATTCTAAAAAAAAAAAAAAAAATTTATATATTTTATTTTCATTTTTGAATAAATTTTCAAAAAATAATTTTAAACTTTTTTTTTTTTGTTTGTTTTTGCGATGGAAGAGAAAAACAAACCTGATATCGTTTGTAGAGTAGAAATTTACAAAAATAAAAATGTATTCGTTTTTTTTGTTTTTTTGTATTTTGCAATCCTTTTGAAATAGAATATGTAAATATTTTTCTTCAATGAGATTTATTATGTAGAAATTTATATTTTTATGAATCAGAAAAAAAAAAAAATTTTTAAATATGTACTGACATAATAATCTTTAAAGGAATTTTTTTATTGAATTACATTTCATTTAATTCAAATACTCAATGATTTAAATTTCAGTTATGAAAGTAAAAGAGGACGAATATTTGAGGGTTTTATGAATAATGATTTTTTTTTTTAAATTTTCCAGTAAGACTTTTATCCTTTTACACAAAATTTCAAGCAAAATACCTATTTAAAATAATTAAGCTTTTAAGTTTCAGGTATTTTATTGTCAGATCGGTAACAAGGATAATATTCTGTTAGACCAAGCACCATCTTAAAATATAAAGGAGAAGAAAATTCGTCAATAGGTATATTTTAGTGCCTTCCGAGATTTCAGATTTCTTAATAATTGTATTTTAATAGGGACAGGCTGTTTATCCTCCTTGATTACCCGATTCCAGAGCGGGTTAGCTACATCACAGGCGATATAACTTTCAAAAACTTCATGACTTATTTTACAGAGAAGTTCTATAAAAATTTTCTATATGAAAATTCTGACTAATGACAAAAGATTCTTGTCATGTATGAAAATTTTGATAGCACTTTTTTGAATCTAAATTTTAAGAAATCGGTCCAATATTTATTAAAATTCTTTTTAAAATCAAAAACAAATGGCTTCTTTTTTCGTTTTTTTTGTTGTTGTTGTTAAATTTAAATAGAAAAAAGCATAGTTTAAACTAAAGTAAAGAATTCTGAAATTTCGAGTCAATAATCCTGTGGATCTTGGAAAAGATTACTTTTATTTCTTTTATTTTCCTGAGGACTTTCGATTGTCTTTTTTTTTTCACCTATTTTTTTTTTCTTCATTTACAAATCTGCGACAAAATTCAAAATAATTTAATTAATTTTTTTTTTTCAAACAAAGTTCCTTTAAAAAAAAAAAAAAAGAAATCCTTTATTTAATGTCCTAAAGTGTAACAAAAAAAAAAAAAAGGTATACTTTATCAAAATATCCTTTTATTTAATCTGCTTTGTTTTAAATTTATATAAAGTAAGACACAGACACACAATTATTATCCTGTATCATGGGTAGAACGTACGTTACATATTATGTTATATTTAATTTTATATTATCCTCATTTTTCTATCCTTGTTTTTATTGTTTTTTTTTTTTTTGTTTTAATTTTTGTACTTTCATAATAGTTATTTAATCTTGTTTTATTATTTTTCATACCACTTTTTTTACATTATTTTTCAAAAAATAACTTTTGTACTATTTTAGAATTTTTCATCTGTTAAAATTTTCATGTGTTCACACATTAAAAGTGTAGAATACGTTATAAATTTTTTTTTTTTTGGTTCAAGTTAATAATTCTTAAAAGTTCTCCTATTTGTCAAGAACGTGATTATCACTAAC
Source organism: Bombylius discolor (assembly GCA_939192795.1). Classification (NCBI taxonomy): domain Eukaryota; kingdom Metazoa; phylum Arthropoda; class Insecta; order Diptera; family Bombyliidae; genus Bombylius; species Bombylius discolor. The sequence goes on along the minus strand of OW584240.1, from coordinate 6,864,285 downwards.
ATGAATGTAATTTCTTTCTTTTTAGTTTTTTTTTCCATTTATACCCTTTACGTACCTATTATACATAGTTAGCTTTATATACGCGTTCAGGTGTATATATGTACACATGTCTCAAGTTTTCCTATATAAATGTTATTGCAATTTTACACAATGTTTAAATTTTTATATACGTGTTTTTAAGTTCATAAAATGTATATACGTACTGAAATTGTAGTACATGTTTTTCTAAAATTAGTGTATGGTACGGATGTTCTCTGTATATGTGTGTGTATGTATTCTATAATGTTTTTTATATAAAATTTATTCTATTATTTTATTGTATGTTTTGTCATTGAGAAGAATAAAAAAAAAAAAAAAAAATTACATACAATTTTATCACACCTAATTTAATCCTTTTCATGTAATAATATGACAAATCTTAAGCAATTTAAATTTTTTTAAAATGAAAATCTAAAGTGAAAAACCATAAAAAAAAAAAAAACAGAATAATAGAAAAACAAACAAAAAATTATGTGAATATCTTAGAAAATTGTTATTTTGTACATAAGTTGAACAAAAAAAATATGGATTTCTGAAAGTGTTTTTAAGTAATTTTATGCTTTTTGGCACACAATTATATGAATTTCATAAAATATTATATATTTTTTTTTTTTGTCAAATAATAAATTGAAAATATTTCAAAAAATTATATAAAGGAAATTCTGTTTATGATTTTTTAAATTAAAATTTTCTATTTTGTTTTTTTTTTTTTTTTGGAATATGAAAAAAAAAAATTTTAATTTGAATTTTTTTGGGTAAAATTTATTATTTTTTGTTATTTTCGTATATAATTAGCTTTTAGAATTAAAGGATTTATTTTGAATTTAATTAAAATAAAATACGGATTCCATGAAATTTTTATTATTCCGAAAATTTCATACAAGAACAAAGGGTTCCAAGAATCAATAGGATTTTTAAGGTTTGTTTTTTTTCTAAAGCTTAATGCATACAAAGTTTTTAATTCCACCGAAATAAAAATTGAAAAATAGAAAACAGGATTTTGTAAAAATTCAATTTAAACAAATGTGTAACCGAAGGAAGAAGAATAATCAAAGGGTTAAAATTTTCAATTTTTCACATATGGTTTTTGGAAAATTTAAAAATAATTTTCTTCGGTAACTTAAATCTTAGAATTAAGAAATTCATACAGAAAAATGAGATTTAGCTCCTTATTTTGATATTGTTTTCAACTAAATTCAGTTAAAAGAATGTCCTTTATTTGTATACCATTTTATACGTAATTTTATAACGATTAATTGTCATTTTTTCACAACATTTTACGTTTTCCTTTTAACAAAAATTTTACATTTTTATCAATCCCGATCACATATAAATTTTCATTTTGAAAAAAAAAAAACATTTTGTAAATTGCTATTTCGCAGTTGGAATAATTTTTGTGTAATAAATGAGATGATTTATAATTTATTACCCTTAAAATAAATTATTATTTTTGATGATTTTAATCATGTAGATATTTTTTTTTTCTTTTTATAATTTACATACATACAATCGTATACATTACCTGCATTAAATTGAAGCACATAGCAATTAATGCCATACCAAGTAGAAGGTAAACTGCACAAAATATAAAACTTATTTCAACTGTATTTTCATCGGCAGTTATCTGAAAAATATGATAACGAAAAAAAAAAATTATTATTATTATTATCATTGATTGTCAACAACGCATATTATATACCACCCTACAACTTTCAATCCATTCACCCATTCATCACCTATTCACCACCCATTCACCACCCACTCACTATCCATGTACCAAAAAAAAAAAAAAAAAAATCCATTAAGCATTCATTTATAAGCGAAAACCACAAATACGAAAAAAAAAATAATAATAACAGAACAGAACAGGACACACACGTAGAAGGATGTTGGTATCGAAAAATATTGCGTATGTCATTTTTAAGAGTTGAAATTGAGATATCATAATTTATTTATTTTGTTTTTTTTTTTTTTTTCATTTCCAAAATGTGTTTTCTTTCCTTTTGCATTCTCGTCCTCGCATATTATATAGGTGAAATATCTTTATGTGTATGTATGGATGTTTTTTTTTTATTTTTTATTATTGTAATTATGTGCATGATATATTTAAATTTTATTATATGAAAATGAAATATGAAAAAAACGATTCATACTTGTCAGATTTTCATTGATATGCAAAATGTGTATGATATATGTGAATGTAGCTAACATACCTATACACATACACACAATCGAGATACCTGTATGATATATGTACAATATATACATATTATTATATTACCTCTGATGAATATTTTTTACATTTTTTTTTATTTCGTCCTTTTTTTTACCGCGTCCAAAACAAAAAAATATTTATTAAAATTTTACACGTGTCTTTATAAATACACATTGTGTGTAATGTTAAAAAAAATTCAGACAGTATTTACACAAAATCACACACAAGTCAATTTTTGTAATGAAACAAAAAACAAAAAAAAACAAAAAAACAAAAAAAAAAACTTTTGACCCTTCATGTATATCCTTTTTTTTTCTGTGTTTTTAGTTTTGTTTTGTAAGCAGTGCATTTTATACGTTAATTTTGTTGTACAGTTTTTTTTTTCCATGAAGTCAAAGTCAAAAATAAAATTTACAAAAAATAAAAAAAAATAACCAAGTTTTTGTTTTTTTTTTACATATTTCCAATTAATTAATTTGAATCAAGGATATTACTCGTATTATTTATTTTTACAACAAACGAATCTATAGGAAGAATATAGGTATGTATGTATATTCAATTTTTTTGTTTGTTTTGTTTTCACAGACATTTTTTTTCCACGATACGATACAGGATTATTTGTATGTTACAATGCAAATTGGATATAGTGTGTGGGTGATTAACCACAACAAAAATTTAAAAAAAAAAAAAAATTTATTAAGTAAAATAAAGTAAATAAAATTAAGGATTATGAAGGATTTCAAAGAATACTATCAAACTATTTATTATGATTATAAAAAAGGATTCAGAAACAGAATAAATTTGAAACGATTTTCAATAATGGAATTTTGATGTTTTTTTTTTTTTTTTGTTGGAAGGATTCTGTTTTCAAATTTCATTTTTTTTTTTTTGAGAATTATACTTTAAAAAAAAAGGATTCAAATTTAAAAAAAAAAAAAATCCAAAAAATTAAACAGAAACTATGTATTGGCTTTTCCTGTACTTGTTTTTCAATTTTTTTTTTTCGTATATTTTCTGATTAGTTTTTTGTAAAAGTTTAGAAAATAATTTTTATCCTTTTTAGAAAAAAAAATTCTTGTTCTTTTTTTGCTGATAATTTAGAATTACTTTTAAACGTTACGAATTTAATTTTGAAAATTGATATGTGATTAAAATTCGAGAAGTATCTTTGTTATCCTTTTTTATTGCAATTCTGTATTTGTTATGAGATCAACATAAAAAACACACACACACACACACACTTTTAAATACGATTTTTAGAAATGCATTTAGAATTTTTTATTTTTATCAATTTTATGTTGAACGAAGTTCAATACAAATTTTTGAAAAGGACGACGTGTTATAAATTGAGATAGATTTTTAGTTAGAATTTTTAGCTGCTTTTACGTTTGTTTTTGTTTTTTAAATATATATATGTATATTTTTTTTAAAAATAAGAAGAGATGAGATGGTGATAGTGTTTGAACCAGAAAAAAAAATATTTTGAAGTCTAGAAGGACAAAAGATATAAAAAAAAAAAAATGTTTCAAAGCATATTGAAAATTTTGTTTGTGTACTGTGTGCTTGCTATCGATTTCTGAGAAAAACTACCAAACCAGAAAAATTAAATGATTAGGCCTTTTACAAGCAACAAAGTGTTAAATTTTGCGAACTCCAAGACATTTTAACAAAATTATTAAAAAAATATATACTCAACTTTCCCTGGTCATTTGAAGTGAAGGTGAGGGCAAAATTAACAAAATTATTTTTTTTCTTATGGCCAACATAAATTTGGATAATTTTTTTTTTTCAATGATTTTAAATCAAAAAGTCATAAAGTAAAAAAAAAATGGGGTCAGAGAAAAAGAAAGTCTCAAATGCAGGAAAAAAAAACAGGTTCCAAAGAAAAGCCTTAGATAGAAATTCCAAGATTTGAGAAGTCTTTTGGTATTGCAAGATTCACGACTTCGTAGAAAATTTTCAATTTTCAGAGTCATAAAAAAAATAATAATAAGACTCAGTTTAATAACATGGTGCTTTTTGTACTGGTCTGAAACGTGTTAAATCGCATTTCAATAAAACAAAAAAAACCAAATTCTAATTTTTTTTTTTAAATTTTTCAAATGACAAAGATTCCTTTAATAAAAAATTCATAAAATGTAAACGAAAAAAAAAAACAAAACCTGTTTGATTTGAATTTAAAATCACATTCAATTTAAATATTTAAAAAAAAAACACACACACAAACTAAAATTGAAAAAATCTAAAAAAAAATCTAAAACAAAAAACAAAAAAAACTAGGTACCACGTTTACATCACGTTTCAATCAAATTCATAAAAATTAATTGAAGGTATTGTGTTGTAAAAATTGAACACTATATAAACCTATATATGTACGTATATATTTATGGTATGTATATATGGTGTGTTGACAAGTAATTATATAAGTTTGTATATGTACCAATCCTGGCTGTACGTACTTCATTTGACAAACTACACTCTCAAAAAAAAAAAAACGGTAAAAAAACATTAATAAAAAAGTAGAAAAATAGAGAGAAAAAAAAACAACAACAAGGATAATAAAGAATTCTATAAGAATGAAATAATTTATTCTAGTTGAATTCTTTGGAACAAAAAAGAGAAAAAAAAAACTGCCACCCCCCCCCCCCCACACACACACACACACACACACGAACACAAAATGTATATATAAATAAAAAATGCACAGTTTATTTATTTCAATAAAATGGTATAGAAAAATATATACTATAAAAAAAAAGGAACTATAAGGTATTATTGCTCACAGGATATATATGTTTTATTTATTTCGTTTTTTTTTTTGTTGTTGTTTTGTATGCTATATTTATCATCATTTAACCGAACGATAGAACTCTCTCTATATTTCTGCCGCACTCTCAAATAAAAATAAGTCAAAATGAATAAATAATACGTTTGAACAAGAAGAGCTTGGTTTTTTTTTATTGTTTGTTCGTTCGTTTGTATCATATTATTGCTCTGCTGTATTGCAAAATAAAAAAAAAACTAAAAAAAAATTCATTATATTGTATTTCTGTGTGACATACATATGTGTTACGTACGTGACCTAAAAATTTATTATTATTATGTTCATGGTGTGTAACCATTTACAAGATTCTCAATTTATTTACCCTCAATGTGACGGGAGAGGTTAACATTGCCACCATTATCATTTAACCATCACCAACCGCACACCCACCACTCACTAGTAGTTGTGATACCTTACACATTATATATTGTGTGACCAATATTTGGTTATAAGTTAGTGTTGTATAGTTAAAATGAAAATCTCTTTAATTCTTTATAATACATATATATTTTAAGAAACTTTTAGAGAAGAAGCTTTAAAGGATCATAATCGAGGATGAAAATAGAGATTGGGTAAAATAGACAAGAAAACAAAAAAGAAGAAGAAGAATAATTGATACAACAATTTTATTGTAACAAATCAACTTCACAAGGAAACAAAAAAAAAAAAAAAGGATAAAAGTGTACTCAATGGTTGTTCCTTTTTTTTTTTTTTTTGTCTGTTTCAATACAAAAGAATAACAGACATAGCAAAGAAGAAATATATAGAAGAAGAAAAAAACTGAAAAAGGATACAATATAGTTCAAGCTACATAAAATAATCTACAAGATAATATACAACCGCAATTGTTTTTAAAAATTCATTTGAAAGCAAACTGATGAAGAATAATATATTTAAAGAAAAAGAAATATAAAATTTTTGTTGTTGTTGTTATTGTTGTTTTTCTTTTGTTCTAATAATTATCCTTCCAATAAAAAGTACTTGACTTGAATCATAAACTTAACTGACAAAAAATATTACGTGAAAGTGTACAAAAAAAAAAAAAAATGCTATCTTGTTTTTTTTTTTTTGTTTTTCATTTTTCTTTTTATTATTTTCATGGTTTTTTTTTTTTTTTTGTGTTTTACTGTTTGTGATGTACGTACTTCGAAAAAACCAAAAACAACCAAAAAAAAAAAAAACTATAAAAAAACAAAATAAATAAATAAATACTTTATTTTTTGGTATGTAAGTTAAATGTTTTATATATTATCTTCCATGTATCTTGAATATTTATTAAAAGAAAAAAAAAAAAAACAGAAAATATCTATAAAAGAAAAATTTCTCTCTGCATGATATCTTTCTATTCTTCTTCTTTTTTACCTTTTCAAGCAACTCTACCTTATAGAGGAAAATTTTCAATTTTTTTTCCTCTATTACTTGTTGTATATTTTCTTCTTAACACTCGAGTCAATTTCGGTACATTTTCGTCAAAAATCAGTTTTTAAATTTGAATATCTCTGGACCCTATGATGTGATACGAATAACTTGAAATTTCTACAGGGTATTCTTCTCATCATTCTTTACAAAATTTTCTTTTAAACAAAAGAAAATCGCTGAAATAGGGAGCGTTACAGGAAGGAGAGTTACAGGGCTCCAAAGAAAAAAATTATGCGGATCAATGTTAAGGAAATTTTTGTATAGACTTTAACGTCCGTATAAAAAAGTATGTTTCCGGAGGAGTGGGAAGTTAAAATTTAACCAAGATGTTTCTTAAAGGATTGATTCTCTACCAAACAAATTTTGAACGATCGTCCCAAAGTTGACAAGTCACACTTTTCCAATACAAAAATTTTGAAAAAAATTATATAGAAAACTAAAAATAATTTTTTATTCATCATACATTTCATTCATTCATAAAAATTCACATATTACTTTTTGTTGTTATAAAATTTTATATGTGAAAATTGGCACCGAGTTGAGTCAAATAAGAAGAACTAGATCAGAGAATTCTTCAATTTAATAGCAGTGGGGGATTTATTCAGGATAAATGATAAAATAAAGAAGGTTGCAGTAGAGAAGAAAAAACGTTGATTTTTTGAAAAATGACGTTTTTGTTCATTTTATCCTATAACTCTTGCCCTTGTCAACGGATTTCTATTGTTCAAAGTTTGTTTGGTAAAGAAGCATCCTGGCTAAATTTCAACTTCCTACTCATCCGGGAACATACTTTTTAAAAAGAACGAAAAGGTGTACAAAAATATCCTTAACATTGATCCGTGTATGTAAAATTTAACATAGATTGGAGTGTTTAAAAAATAAAATTGTTTTTTTTTTGTATGATTTTGTATTTTTGTGAAATCGCATCATGAATACAACAAATTTTTTTTTTTTTTTTATTAATTTTTTTTATTGGTTTGTGCATTTTTTATTTATTCAATTGAGGTATTATTTTTTTTTATTCTACTTTATTTTCTTGATGTTGCTAAATTTTAAATGATTTTTTAAAAGATTTCTAAAAAGTAAAAAACACAAAAAAAAAAAAAATAATAATACAACCCCACCACCCACCAGTCACATAATATATTTTTCTATTATATTCTAGAATATGTAATTTTTTCCGTTTTTTTTTTTTTTTGTTTCCTTGTTTTTTATTGTTTTTCTTTTTTTATTTACATTTTGTTTCACATTTTAATTTTAAAATCTATCTACGATTTTTTTTTCTCCATTATTGTGCTTTACAAGGTTGAAATTGTAAATGGCATTTTGTAGAATAATAAAAAGAAAAAAAAGAAATAAAATCATGTGTGTGTGTGTGTGTATGTGTTGGATTATTTTCTTTTCAGATTGAATCCTTATAAAAATTACATTCATATTTTACTTAAAAACTAATTAATAATGAATACAAACATAAAATCAAATTGTAAATTTTTATTTCAAGAGAGTAACAATAAAAAAGAATGTTGTATTGTGTGTTCAACATTTCAATATGGTTTGTTGGGTTTCTATTTTTTTTTTTTTTTTTTTGCTATTTATTTTTAGAGAACAAAAAAAAAATAGTAATATTTATTCATGTATTGGATAAATTGAAAATTTGTATAGTTGCAAAACAGGATGTCCTTATTAAGTGCAAAATTTTTTAGAAGGCAACAGCTCTGGAAGAATTATACGAATTTTAAAGAATTTTTGAACAAATTTCTAAGAAAATAAAAAAAAAACTAACTCGATGGTCAGACTTAAAATAGAAATAGCTAAACTATTGCTTGGTCCAGCACTACTTTGTAATTTGGCACTGGAAACAATAATAAGAAAAGGTTCAAATCCTTGATGAAATAGCAAACATCAAATTCTTTGTTTCACGAAAAATCTTGATTTAGCAGGTAAAATCTTAAAAAGCATTGAATGCAAATATGTAACAAGCCTTCGGACTTGTGAATTTAGCAATTGAGATATTTATTTCAGAGTATAAAACAGAAATTCCCAAAGACAAACTTTAATAAAAGAACTCGTAAAAACTACCGTTCCTTGGCATGACTTCTTGATTACTTTTAAGCTTTTTTATTTTTTTTTAATATCCTCCTAAAGTTGCAAAAGCAGATTACAGAAAGCAAAACAAAACATCACAAATTGAGCTCTGGTTTCTCCAAAAAACTCAAATCGATTTAAGTACATCCTTGTATCAATAACACATTAGAAAGACAAACCTTGCTTGCGGTCATCTAGATTTTCTTGAACTTTTTGTAAATAAATTCGTTGCATTAACCGAATACTTCGATATATCATTAGTATGTATTACATGAAGAGTCCTTTATAGGAAAAAGTTCATTTCACTATATAGTAGGTAATTCTCATTTTGAAGCTTTAAAAATAAAATTATTCTTAAACAATTTTAGAAAATTTAAGAAATCCTCTAAATTTTTATCGAAATCTAAAATGAATCTAGTGAAAAAAAAAAAAAAACACCACAATTTTATTCAGAAACCCTGTTGATAATTTTCATTTTTTATACAATTTTTATTTTTATCTCATATCCATGTCAATTGTATACTACCACTTAAATTACATACATACATAATATAAATGTTTTACAATTCCAATTTTATATACAAGTTATATGATGTGCTTTATATATAAAACACAATATGTATTGCATTTAAATGATTCAAAGATATAAAGAAATCGAATAGAAAATCTCCATTATCATTGTGAATGCTCATTTAAGTGAAACAACATTTTCTTTTCATGATTGTTATTTTGGACTTTTGTATTCAATGTACACAACACACACGGAATATAACATAACAAAAAAAAAAAAAATGTTTCTCTCTATCGTTATAATGTATTTTCGATTAAATAAAAATCATATAAGGATTTCTGTTCAGAAAAAAAAAATAGAAAAACAAAAAAAAAAACCGAGAATAAGGTAAAACGATATCTTGTCCTTGTGTGTGTGTGTATTAAAAAAAAAATAACAAAATATGATAAAAAGATTCAAAGATTCATCGAAATGATGATTTTTTAACAAGCAAATAAGCATAAAAAGGACGAATAAATATAGAGAAAATCCCATATTGTTTTCGTACAGATATTTCGGGTGTTTTTTTTTCCTTTGTGCAAGCAAATACGAAAAAAAAAGAGAGAAAAAAAAATATACTAGGATTTTATTTTATATTTTTTTTTTTTTTTTTTGTTAAATAAAACTTACAACTTTATCTCCAGGAACAATATCACCAAATCCAATACTACTTAATGATATAAAACAAAAATAACTTCCATCAAGTATATTCCATTTTTCCCATTCAGAAAATAATGTTGCTCCAAATAAAATATACCTAAAAAAAACAAAAAAAATAAAAATAAATTAGAAAAACAAAAAAGCACAAGATGAAAGGAACAAACAAAAAACAAACCAGGTATTTCCTATTAAAAGAGAATATCTTCTCAAGAAATTAAGAAATTATATTTGTTTTTTTCGTCTTATTTTCTAATTTTCATTATTTATTTTTTTTATTTTATTTTTCTAAAAACTTTCATTTTTAATTATTCTTTTGTTGGTTTTTTTTTGTTTTTTGTTTTTTTTTGTTTTAATATACGAAAAAGTATACATTACCCAATCATTATCGCTATAGATACTGTAACAGGTACTGTAACGGTTTCTGTATCTTCTAATTCAATATCAATATTATTATTTTCAATGTCTTCAAAATTATCCTCACCACTGCTAGTTAATGAAACTGTTGTATTTGTTGTTATTGAACCATCATCATGATAATTTTGTCCCTTTCAAGAAATTACAAAAAAAAAAACAAAAAATACAAAAAAAAAAAAAACATAAAAGGAAACGAGAAAAACAACAAAATAACAAACGACAATTTTTTAATTAAACAAATAAAAAATAATAAGAAGAAAGTCCTTAATGAATAGTAGATATTTTCTATCTATCTAAGGATCTACATAGGTATACGTATATATAGGATATTAATCCAATATCCGTATAATACGATATACAATATACTTACATTCCTTTCTAACATCATCATTCTACGTTTCTCTCTTAATGCTCGTCTTCTAGCAACACCAGGACATATACGACATAAACAGAATTTCGCATAAATCCATTTAAATGATTTTGCAAGGATATCTCCAATGTTAGATAGATAAAGTAAAAACAATGGCATACCAATTATTGCATAAATGATCGTCATAAGTTTACCAACATTTGAACGTGGTGATATATTACCATAGCCTGAAATGAATATTAAATTAAAGGATATATGAATGTATGTATTTATCTGTTATATACCAGCCAGGATCTGATAATTTTATCTGGTAAAATATTCAAAATTTCTTTGAAAAACAACAAAAAAAAGGGTGTTTTTCTAAAAAATATTTTGTTTGTGTTTTGTTAAGTTTGTTAGATTTGATGTTTTTAGTCCTTGTTTTTTTTTTTTTTTTAAATTAAATTAGAAAATAGATATTTTTCATAAAATGAATCCTTTCTAAACTTTTTGTACATAATTTTTTTTTTGTAACTTAAAAAGTTGTGTACGTGTGTACCAACAATTGTGAAATATTTTTTTTACAGAAAAATGTCTATTTTTTAATTTAATTAACAAAATATCCTTTTTCTTAGTTTGTATTGTATTTTAAAAAATTCCTTCATACCCAAGCTATAAAGGTAAATGTTATCCTTATATGTTTTTTTTAACCCAGCTTTTGCTCGTTTTCATACAAGATTTTGTTTATTTTTTCTTCTTAAAACGATCTATCCTTTAAATTTTGTGACCTTTTTTTTTAAAAAAAAAAAAATTCCAATTGTGTTCTTAATGTTTGTTCTTTATTATTTTTCTTTTAATTCTAAAATACAAATTATTTTTGTAAATAAAAAAAAAAAAAAAAATTTCTAAAATTCTGCTGGCTATTTATCAACAATTTCAATTATTCCGTTAAAATTCTTGGTAAAAAAAAAATAATAATATTTTTCTTAGAAGCTATTTGTGTTAGGCTTTTTGTTCACCTTAAAGTCTTAATATCGATTTTACCTTTATTAATTATTTAATTGTGTCGTCTACTTTATTAAGAACATATCAACAAACAAACAAAATTATGTCAAACAAAGTTTAACATTTTTAATCAATCTTTTGTTGTTTTTTTCATTTCACATTTTTTTTTGCTTGAAATCCTTTGAAGTTTTTGACTTAATTAAAAATTAATTGAGTTATAAAGAAAAATGTCCCTTTTTTAAAAAAAAAAAAAAAAAAAGTGTTGATTGACTAAAAGGTTTTCACATTTAACAATAAAAACAAAATAAATAAAAAATACTGCTAGAAGGTACTCCTCATATTTTCTTGGGTTTGAAGAAAAGTTCTAAGTAGACCACAGAAGGGGTTCTAGACCACGGAACTCAAGAGTTGGCACCAAAGACACGAAATATGAAAAATCTTTGATTTGATAATCAAACTTTAAGGGCAATTAACTTTTAAAGTGTAGGTCTCTAAGATAGTTCAATTGAATACGGAATTTTTCTTTTCAATTTCAATTTATTTAATCCTTTTTTTTCATTATAATTGAACTTTTCCTTCTTCACAATATAATCATAATATTAAAAACTAATAAAAATCCGGAAAATTTCACAACACAAAGAAAACCTCAAATTAAATTTAAAATTTATTTTTTTTATTTATTTTTCTTTTTCAATTTTAATTCGTTCAAGATTATTAAATTTCAATAGAGTTTATCTTTCTTTAAAGTTCATATATACTTAGTCAATTTTCTATACGGCAAAAATAAAACATGATTTTTATTACAAATTAAACATTTTACATAGTAATTACATTTAATGATCTTTAAAAATCAATGAATAATAAAAAAAATTAAAAAAAAAAAAACATTTTAATAGTGTTTTTCTTATTTTATAAACTTTCGAAGTCAAGATAAATGAATAAATTGAATTTTTGTTTATTTAAAAATTTTATACAAAAAAAAAAACAAAAAAAAAAAGAAAAAGAAATGAAAACCAAAACAAAATTAAATGAAGCATGGCATACATTTTATATCATTTTACTTATTTTGTTGGTTATTTTTTTTTATTATTGTATGTTCAATTCTTAACTAGAAAAAAAAAAAAACATAACACAAATATCATTGTTGCATTGCATTGCATAATTGTAATCAATTTAAATTTATTTTTATTAGCTGTTGTTGTTGTTGTTATTTATATAAAAAAAAAAAAACAATAATCAAAACAACACACATTTTAAAAAATCTCTAAATAATTTTAATTTTGTAAAATACAGCTATTGGGAATGATTCCAAAAATTTTCCAAAATAAAATACAAACAGAACGAAAAAAAAAAAAATAATAATAATAAGCTGAATTTTGATATTTGCACAAAATGGTAAATTTTTTGTTTATAAGAAAATTACATAAAATACATATTCTTTTTGGGTTTGTTTTTTTTTTTTCTTTTAATTTTTAAGTGGAAATTCTTAATTATTTTTAATGTTTTTCTTTTTAAATCTTTTTTGTTGGAAAAAATGAAATTTTTCTAATTTATTTCAAAGTTCGTAAAAATTTTATAACTGCCATTTATGAAATTTTGTTTTATTTTTTTTCGAAAATTGATTTTTATTTGAAATTTTTTGCCAAAACTGTAAAAAAAAAATTATTGTTATTTTTGTTGTTTTATTTTGTGTTTGCGTAAAATTAAAAATTTTGTTTATTATTTTTTTTGTTATTTTCATTTATTTAATTCTTGTGACAATGTGAGCAAATAATTTCAATTCACAAATTTAACAAATTTTCGATTAAGTTTTCTTTAATAAGTCAAGACGTAATGGTATCACTTTTTAATAAATGTTATTCTACGGTCGAATTTTAATGTTTGAAAATTTTTTTACAGACATTCGAAGGCATTATCGTATTGATTTACCGAAAGAATGCAAAACAAACTTTCGTTCATGTGTCTTTGTTATTTGGACGGCATTTCAAACGCTAGCACACGAAAGTGAACGAATGCTAGCCAACGAACAAAGTTTGCAAAGTGTGTACAGCACAGCAAACGTAAACAAAGCTGTAAATCCTAGCATATGTTCTACGATGTTTGTGATAGTCTGTACTGTGTTTCAAACAGCAACGAACGATTGTTTTTGCGTTTGTTGCGCTGTAGACACTTTGTAAACTTAGTTCGTTTGCTGCCATTCGTTTGGCATATTTGGTTGAGCCTCTATATAAGCCATAAATCGAATTTTATCTCACCAAAAATCATGTTATCCTTTAGAAAATCATAAAAAAGGATATTGAAAAAATTTCTTTCACTTTAATAAATAATGAAAAATAAAAATATCGCTACTCATAGGTCCTTTTTTGTTTTTAATTTTTATGTAATATCGTCAAGCTACAGGATGACAAAGAAATAGAAAAAAAAAGTTTCACAATTGTATGAACCGTAAACGCATATTCCCGTGGTAGTAACAAAACATTTTTCCTTTGTTTTTGTTAACATTTCAGCTTTAATGGTCTGACTTTTCAAATTTTTACAGCCTAACAACCCCTTTAATATGTTTGTTTTTATTAAACAAAATAACAAAATCTGTTTTTTTTTTTTTTTTTTGTGAATTGAGGCGATTATTGAAGCTTTTAAATGCAAAAAAACTAAAAAAAAAAAAAACACAACAAACAAACAAAAAATCCTTACCGATTGTTGTAATAACAGTCAACGAGAATAGAAATGCTCCAGAAAAGCTCCATTCTTTTGAAATATCACCACCTTCTAATTCCTCTTCGATTAATTTCTTTTGAAATTCACGTAATTCTGCTTCTACTCTATTAAAATTTAAACAAATAAACAAAACATAAATAAAAAAAAAAATTTAAAAAAAAAATTATGTTGAAAGCTATAAACCTTATTTTATTTTTTTTTTCCCCTAAAAGGATAAATGAATAAAAAATTATAAAATATTTATTGATACAAAAATAAAAAAAAAAGCAGAAACAAAAGTAAATTGAAAGGAATTTCAAAGAGAAAATAAAAATAAATAGAAAATAAAAATTATTTGTACAAATACGGCAAAAAAAAAAAAAAATTTAAGATTTTAAATAAATAACTCCTTTTTTTTTTATGTTTGTATTTGTTTATTTGATTTTTCTTAATAAAGGATTAAATTTTCAATATTTCTTTTTTTTTTTTTTTGTTGTTTTGTGCTCCTATTCAAATAAAATACACAAAATGAAAGAAAAAAATTTGAAAATAATTTTTTAACTTTTTAATTTTAGAAGAAATTTTTATTTTTCCGACCTTTTTCGAATTTATGAAAAATCAGCATGCATGTTTTGATTTTCATTTGGAAAAATTGTAAATGAATTTTCTTTTGTTTTCAATTTTAATTTATTTTTTTCAGTTTTCTCATTTCTAGATTTTTAAATTTGAATTCAAATAAAATTTTTTTATTTTATGATTTTGACTTTTAAAGAAAAAACAAAACAACAAAAAAATTATTATCTGTCGTATGAGTTTTTTTTTTTTTCATTTTATTATCCTTTTTTTTTTTTTTTTTAAATATTCAATAGAAAAGTTCGAAGTTCAATTGTCTTTTTTTAACACGTTTTATGTGTTTTAACACGTGCTTTTATGGTTGGATACTCGAATGATATAAAAAACAAAAGACAACGTGTGTCATATAAGTTGTGAATTATTTTGTTTTCTTGATTTGTCAGAAAAAAAAAAAATGTACATGTGGGTTTTGATGACTTTTGTTTCTTAGAATGGAAATATTTAAAGAAATAAAAAATTAAGTAAGTGAATATATACATATGTATGTAGGAGGACGTACTTAGGTGCTTCAAATTCAGTTTAAGAATTTTTCTACAACATTGAATTGTTCGTCTTTTTATGTTTACAAATTTATTATAGAATGAGAGACTTTAAAAAACTCAATGTTTGCAAAAAAAATTAAGTGAAAATTAAAATTTTGTGTATTGAGATTTTTAGCACCAATTGTCAACCTAAAGAAGATTTTTTTTCTTTCGTCAATAATTCCTCTGTCCTTTAGATATTTTCAACTGAAAATAGTTGTGTAGGAGATTTGAGTATTCTTTATTAATGATTACGTAGTAAAGTAACTAAGAACAGCGAGCGACATGGCATCCTATGACTGGGTTTATACGGTCACTTTTTTACCCTTTGTAGAACGTAAAAAACCGGTTTTACATGGAAAAGAAGTAGGAAGTATGTTGTGGGAAGTCCTACTTTTTCCATGTAAAACTAGTTTTTTTACGTTCTACAAAGGGTAAAAAAGTGACCGTATAAACCCGGTCTATAGATTAATTGGTAAAACAGTGCCCCGGCAAGGCAAAGATATTGGGTTCGAATACCAGTGTTTTTAGTCTACTACAGCTGCTGGTGCTTCAAATCAGTATAAAGAAAAACAAAATTTAAAAATTCTCTATCCATTAAAAAAAAGCTCAATCTTTAAAAAAATTCCTATTCTTTTTCGAACAGTAAAAAACAAAACAAACAAAAAAAACTCTGAAAAATACAATAAAATCATGAACATGATGATTTCGTGAAACAAAACTTGTTTTTTTTTTTTTATCTGGAAAGAAAAAGTAATTATTTAACTTTGAACAAAGTTTACAATGTGTAAAAAATTACTGTTTTCAAACAACACATATCTGGCAAGATTCTCATAACAAGAACAGTAAAATAGATATAGTTTTTGAAAAATCTTTGATTTTTTTTCTTTCTTAAGTAATTTAATTAAATGAGTGTTTTTCTCTTATTCTTCTACACTATTTTTTCTAATTCTTTTGAACTCACATTTATTGGAAAAATTTCACTAATACTCTAAATTTATTTTTAAGGTAATTTTTTCTATAAAAATTTCAACAATCACATGATTCAAACAAAAAAATTCAAATAAATAAGGACTACATATTCACAGAAACCAAAATAGATTTTTCTTTGTTTTTGTGAATTCAAAAAAAAAAAAAAAAACCAAGAAGAATAATCTTAAATTGAATTTTTTGACAGATATTGTGCACCTTTATTTTATTTTGTTGATTTTTTAATTAAAAATGATTGATTTTAAGGACTAAAAATCTCTTTTTTTTTTCTGTTAATTCTAAAATAAATCATCAACTTAAAAATTTAAAAAAAAGACAAAACAATGACAATTTTATTTAAGTTTCAATTATAATAAATTGAAAAACGAAATGTATGTAAAAAATTAAAATTAAAATACAAAAGAAACAAAACATATACAGACAAAAGAAAATAATAGAAAAAAAAAATCATTTTCATTTTGTATGTACATAAAAATAATCAAATAAACACAAAAAGCAAAAGAAAATGAAAATGAAAATGAAAATGAAAATGAAAATGAAAAAAAACACACATACACACACAAATTTATACCTCAATGATACAGGTAATTTAATATATTTAATTGATATCTCATCTCACCTAAAACGAAATTCATTCTCATCGATTGTATTCACTTCACAACATGATATTTTCCATAGTTTCCATGCAAGATATCTCCTTTCTGATATTGAATCGTATTGTTTTACTACTTTTAACTCTTTCATTGCTTCATTAACTTCAATTGCTCTAAACATAAAAGCACCTTTGATAATTAAAAAAAATAAATAAATAAATAAAAAACAAGAAAAAGAAAAGAGAAAAATAAATAAAATAAAAAATAAAATAAAAAGTGAAATAGATTTCATTTTTTTTTTTTTGTAGAAAAAAAAAATAAAAAGTAGTTAAACAGAATTTAAAAATCAGGAAAAATAACATGAAATACAAAAAAAAAAAATTAATAAATAAAGAAATAAAAAATTAAAAAGAAAATATTAAGTAGATACTTTTAAAAATTTATGAAATAGAAATCAAGAGAAATTTAATAAATAAAAATAAAAAAAATTAAAAATAAAAAAAAAAAATCATTTCAGAAAGCAAGGTAATTTCAATATTGCAAATTACTGTTTAAATAAAATTCTCTTTATGAACAGAAAAAAAAAAAAAACACACAAAAACAAAAACAAAAATTGTTTATATTTACATTCAATAGAATTACGTATCCTTTTTAATAATTTGTAAATAATATTGAAATGAAAATAAAGTGAAAAAAAAAAAAGGAAAAAAATGAAAATATTTTAGTAAAAAGGTTTTTCATATAACGGTAAAACCACAAATTACTTTTCATAAAATAAAATAAATATTTTTCAACATTTGTTTTATAATCAATTAATTATTAAATGAAATTTACATTACACAGCAGCACTACACACATACACACACACACACAGTATTGAATTTAAAATTATCATAGAGTAATTGAATAACAATAACAACAACAGTAAAAAGTAAAACATAACCTCAAAACAAGTTTCATTAAATAGTTAACTATACTAATGGCAAACTTATATCCTTTTAGATATGATAAAAAGTGCAAAAAAAAAATTCAATACTATATAAAAATAATAATTAATAAATTAACACAAAATGATCATCATTAATACAATATAATAATGTACATTATAACTCACCTGCAATTGTATATAAAATAACTAATAAAATAATTCCAACATTACTAAACATAAATGCTGTAAATTTTCTACAATGATCCTTTGCTCTTTCAGCAAACGGTGGTTTCTGACGTCTTCTAAATGAACGTCTTCTTCTCATTTTTTTTTTTACGTTATTTTTTTTTGGTTTTTGTTTTTTTTAAATTTTATTTCACTTTGGTCGATCCTTTTAACGTATCACCATCATCGTATTGCTCCATTTATCGTTTGCTCTGTGTGTTGCACCACCAGGTTTTTTTTTTTATGTATGTACAAATAAAATTTTCAGATAAACAATTTTTTATTTTTTTACTTTTTTTTTTTTTTTAAATTTTACTTTATTCTATTCACCTTTACTTTCACATTTAATTTTATTTGCCTTTTATTTTTTCTCTCTGTAATATATACACAAACACACATAAACATATTTAGCATCGCATATATCCACATACACACACACGATGTTTGTTTTTATGTGAAAAACTATATTTTTTCTTTTATTATTCTTTTTTCACAAATGAAAAGAAAAAAAGTGGTATTTTTTCCATTATTATATTTTTATACAAGGGAAAAAAAAACATACACACATAATATATCCTTTTTTTTTTATTATCCTGTTTACTTTTTAAATGCTATTTCCGGTTATATTTCACGTCTTCGACATTTTTATTTTTCTGGATATAATGTATAATGAATATATGTATGTATCTGTGAAAGAGAGAAAACATTAAAAATTTTAAGAAAAAAAAAATGTTTACTCAAAGGATAATTCTTTCCGGCATATTGCACTATATCAGTGGTTTTTTTTTTGTAGTTAATTTGTACTTGTACTTTAAAAAATCGAAGAATCCTTGAAAATAAAACAAAAATTGAATATTTTTCCAATACAAAAAAAAATGTATCATTAATTTATTTTAAGAGTTTTGTATGGAAATGTTTAGATTTAAGTTTCTGCCGTCCTGGCCCTTTATCAAATTTTCCAACCTTGAGGAAATTTTGTATAAAAATTATCAGCCTCTATTTTTTTAAATTGTATTTTCAAAAAGGTGTGATTTTTCAAATAATAGTGTCATAAAATTGAAAATAGTGTGGTCAAGTGTTAAAAAAACAGAAGTCGCAGAAGTTCAATCAGTTTGCAATCTGGAGTCCAGGACGTATTTTAATTTGTAATTTTTTTTCGATAACTCAACAAAGAAATTTTTTTCAGCAATTTTTTTAAGAATTGTGAAGGTTTTGTCTGGATATGGTTTGAATCCTTGATTTTGATAAATTCAAATCAATGTCAATCATTTTGAGATACTTAGAAAATTTAAAACGAAAAGATAATCGAAGAATAAAGCATACATTCATTATCCTTGATATATGTAGCATTCTTCCACACTTGTTGTACTTATTCAATTTTTACAGTGTATGTCTTTTTTTGTAAAATACTCTCACATCTTTTTGAATTATGCCAATAAGATCCTATCAGAATTTTATTGGATCCTTAGACTCAACTTTTTCATTTTAAAAAACATTTTATTTTTCCTATAAAATTATAGTTTTTGAACGATATTAGAAAATTTTGAAAAAAAAGAAAATTAATCTGAAACGTGTTCATCAAGTCTTATAAAATTTATTCAAAATGATTCTTTATTTCCTTTTTTTAAAAAAAAAATAGCAATTATAGTTCATGTTCCTTGTCATCATGTCCTTTTCTGCAACATGATAAATTTTCTCTTTAATTTTAACCCAATTTAACCCTTAAAAAAAATATATACGAATATATGTAACAGAATTTTATTTAAAAAATTTTTGATAACGACCTAAATCACATAGGTACTTTGTAAATAAAAAAGGATAATAAAAAAGATACAGAATTGTAATTTTATATTAGATAACACGTTTTACTAAATAACATAATAAAAAACAAATTTTGTAGGTCAAAATGTGAGCTCTCAAAATTAAATAGAAAATAACATACAACACATTGTCGTATTTATTCAATTTATTAAATTTTTAAAGGATATATGTATCTACATTCTACATAATATGAGATACTGCAATGAATACGTTAGCAAATCTTTTTTTTTCGCTACAGATAGCTCTAAGGACCAATTAAATTGGTGGAGTTTCTAAATAGAATTTTTCACAATAGAATTTTTAAGGTCACGGTAAGAGGAGATTAAAAAATCACCATGACTCCTTTTTACGATTTACCATGTCTTTAAAGATCCTGAATGTCTTTTTGCTTTTTTTTTTTTTTAATTATCTGTACATATAACGTTTCACATACACATGCTCTTGTTGTGCATATAATAAATGTCCGTTAACTGTTTTTAACTAGTTTTTTAATTAATTGCAAAATAAAAATTAGTCTTTATTTTCCCTTTTTTTTTGTTGTTCTTGCATGTTTGCCAACAAAATTTTCAGCATTACCGTTATCATAAACTTTTAACAATAAAAAAAAAAAATAATCAAAAACAAAAGAATATTTTTTTTAATAAACAAAATTCACTAAAAATTGAAAAAAAAAAATTTATTGAACAAAAACAAAAAAAAAAAGAGTTATTTGATTTTTAAATTTTTAAGTTTATTGTGAAAAACCATTAAAATTTTTAATTATTAAAAAAATGAAATAAAATAAAAAAAAAACAAAAATAAATAAATAAAAAACTAATAACACTAGTTTATAAGGATTTTATTCTTGAAATAAAAAGTTTTTTTTTTTTTCAAATAACTGACTTTTTGTATCTGTGTCTCTTACAATAAACCAACAGTAATCATCTAACATGTTTTGATCCCAATATTCCTGATAATTTTGTCCAAAACCTTTTAAGTCCTGGTGAAAACGCTCGCCATGCTCGTCGATCACGTTTTCGAAATTTTCGGGAAAGAAGTCAAGGTTCGAATATAACAAATGAATTTACAGGACATTTTCACTCCCATCTGGTGGAAGCTATGCAATAATTCAGCAACTAATTGTTGATGATTTTAGCTTTTTTCTTATTCCCTAGAAACTCTTTAATGACAGGGATTCCAAGCAGCTTTTTCAATATTCGAAAAACAATTTACAAACTTCTTCTCATCTTTAACTTTCGCCTCAGAAAGACCAAAAAGCCTTGACAAAATGTTTCAATCACCCTAATTTTAAGTGAAGCGGCGATATAATAACTGTGATGTGATACGAACATTTTATTCCATTTAAAGGACATGCAGAAAAAAAAAAATTTGTAAACTAGTGTAATTTCGTGTATTTTCAGTGGAAAATTAAAGTGCAGCTATAACATAATTTTCTTTTTTTTTTGGTTTTTTTTTTTTTTTTGTTAAATTCATTTTTCAACAATTTTCTAATAATTGAGCAATTGAAAATTCTACTAATTTTTTTCCTATCTTGTTCATTTTCGAATATTTAATTTATTTTGTAAATTAAACACACACACACACACACGCATTTTCAAATAATAATTATATGCATAACGAATCTTTAATTACATTTTATTTTATTGATGAAATTACAGGGAATTGTATATATATACTTTAAAAATTATTTGTGTGTGCGTGTGCGTGTGTATTTATTTTTCGTATTTTCGAGTAACATATATATTTTGTGTGTATGTGTGTGTGGTACATATAATGTCATTCATTATAAGTCAGTCAGTCAGTCAAGTTAATGATTTTTAAAGGGTTTTTGTATTATTTAAAAAATTTTAATGAGAAATTATGTATATGTATTTTAAAAAAGTTTCTGTTATTTTATTAAAATGCATTTGTAAATGTACGCTCAATAATATTTACAATAATTTTAAATTTTTTGTTGGTATACGCTAAAATAAAGTACAGACAAAATAGTGCTTCATTACTGCAATATTAGTACTTTATTTCTTTGTGTTTAAATATTTATTTGCTATATTAAAATTTATATATGCACATTGCGTACATGTATGTATGTGTTTGTAAAAGTCTATTTGATTTGTACAGGGTGTTTGAGTTTAAGAATGAACTGGAAAAAAAATGTAGAAGTCTTTTCAAAAGCTCAGTCCGTCGGTTATAATGACTCGAACTGTTTGTTGGCATAAAGGAAATACACTCGGAGGCTTAAAGTCTCATTGTGAATATCCTCCGATATGTATTCTGAAAATCACCCAGGTTTTTGAATAAATCTATTTAAATTCCTTAGTTCAGCTAAGTCGTACAGATTTAGAGACACAAAGAGGTACAGAACGGATATAAAAGAAAAACAAGAAAAGTTGACAAAAATTGAATGGTTCAATTTTTGCCATCCAACAAAAACCCAAATTTACAAGGATTTTGGTTATACCAAAATTATTACAATGACAATACTTGAATTTACATAATATGTAAAACTATACCTAATCTCCAGCGACCATTTTCAAATAACTGCATAGCCATTTCAAACAGGCTGTTTTTATTTTTGTTTACTCTAATACCCAGTTTTTCAGTAAAAGCTTAAGCTTGGTTTAAGCTGAAATTTAAGATAAAATAGTGTTTTTCAATGTTGGCTTAACTGGATCGAAAATTTAAATTAGTTTATCCTTATTAAAACCTAAGTGGTCGATGGTGAGAGTTTTAAAAGAAGAAAAAGCTCAGGAGTGTTCTAGGTAGAAACTAAAATTTTGAGATCAACGTGAAAACCTAGACCCGTATCTAAATATTTCAGTCTCTCGAGTGGAATTGATACAGAATGTGTCCTGTAATTTACTTGTCTGACGAACAGAAGCAATAAAAGTCTCTACCTTACTAATTTTTTTTTTTTTTTCAGTTAATTAAAGAAGAACATTCACGTAACGAAATTTATTTATTTATTTTTTATGGTATATCATCGAAGTCTATTATCTGGTACATATTACTTAAATCCTCTGGATTTCCGTTATTCAAAAATACCCTTTATACATATTCATATTTAATGTTATATGCAAAATAGTACAATTCAAATATGCATAATGTAAATTTACTCAAATAAAATTTTGTACATTCATTTTTTGATATGATAAAATCATTGAATCGCATTTATGTAAAATGGTTATGCAGCGTAAGTAGATAGTAGATACACACATACATACAAAGTTACAATAATAGAGTTTGTGGTTTTTGAAAATCCTCTTTTTAGTCTTTTTTTTTTTTTAAAGTATATTTTGGTACATCAGAATCAACATTATCAATATAAAATTCATATGCATACATATGTATGTGTATCTATTCCTATATATGTTAGACAAACCAAAATTACTAGCTTTTGATAATAGTTGTTAAGTTTATTTTATGTTCTTTTTGTTTTTGTTCATCTTTGTTTTTTTTTTTACACACAAAATATATTCATTCATATTTATTTAAAACTTTTCTATGTCTGATTATGATGTTTGTTTCTATATAAATACACACACACACATAAACTTAAACATATCGAAGTAATTTTTAGTAAAATTTTACACAAAATTTCAACTATTTTTGGGTAAAACTTTATTGAATTCATCATTTATATGAAATTCATTAGCCAATTATATTTTGAATGAATATTATCTAAAAATCTACATATGTGAATACGTACATATATTATTAAAGATATATGTATGTCGGTATAAATGTAAAAAAAAAAAATTTATTAGAATCTACACAAAATAGCTATGAACAATTAATTAGAGAAACCTTGGTAGAAAACGTATGATGTGTTAGTTTTCCACTTTTCACAGTATTCCATAAATAAATTTTATAAATTTCAAAGTTTATAATTATTAAAAAAAAAACGGAAATAAAAAATATCTCACAAACCGATTTCTTGATTATTGTACACTAATAAAAAAAACGATTTTAACCATCAGAAATAAATTCATATTGATGCCATATTTGATTGAGTAGACGTCAAATTTCTTGCAACAAAATTTGCAATCAAAAATTATCTTGCAATATTCATTACAAGCTGGCATGCAAGAATTTCTTGCAAAAATCTTCGGTCCACACGAACCATTTTGTTGCAAAAACATCTGGCATGCAAGAATTTTTTGTAAATATCAGTCACAAGGTAAAAGTGAAGAAAATGGGATTATTTACCAGACAGAGCTACCCTAATTTTCACAGAGAGTCATTTTTAAAATAGATTTGGTGCAGATATATTTTATAGATACCAACAAGTATCAAATGACAAGAAAAAAATTTCCCATAGAAGAATGATCAGAGAAATGTAAGATGTTTCCAGGAAAACCATAATAAAAATTAGTTTTTCGAGGGTTCATTTCTTAAAACGGAAATTGTATTCTTAAGGTCAAATGTATTTCTTGAAATGTACTAAAAAAATAATTTTTCTATCTTATCCTATCTATAGGTACAGTTAATATTTTGGTTTGATCATTTTTAAGGATTATCTATCTCCTTTTGATTTATGGTTTCGACTCTAATGAGCCTTTATATGAAGTTCTTCTACCAGGGTGTTCCTATTTAATTGACCATTGATGTATATTTGAAAATGAAAGATTTTTAATCAATGAAAATTTAAAAAAAATTTAACATAAAATTAATATGTAACTGTTGTATTTATTTGAAATATTTTGCATACATGAAATGAAATAAACATGAAATTTTTCTAGGTTTCTACTTTTGTATTGTTATAAAAAAATTTTTTTTTTTCTTTTTAAATTTTTTAAGATAAAAATTGTAAAGTTGTTAGGTATTGTTTACATAGAATTTTTGTTTTAATCTTTATTTGTGTTTTGTTAGATTATTTTGATTTTAATAGTGAAATATCATATTTGTATATAAGAACTTTATGTATATTGGTATATCAAAGGTAGGAAAATTCACTTTATTCCTTTAAAGTTTCTGGTGTTTTTTATTTATAAAAGATAATAAAGTTTTGTCTATGATGAAATAATAAAATTATCTTGTTTAAATACAATTTGTATTATTAAATTGGATTCTTCTAATATGTATAGTTTGTGAAAAGTTTACATGTAATATACGAGTACATACAAACATTATTCGGATAGTAAGAAGTAATAATATTGTAAATTGATATTGAAATTGAGAGTACATTTTATTAGTTTTCAAGAAATAACTAACGTATTGTTTTTGTTAACAATTCACTTTGAAATAATAATAAATAAAAAAAAAACAAGAACAAAAATTAAATGTATCGAATTCACATCATTTTATCAGAAACTATCTTTGTTTTCATTCTTTTCTCTTTTTCATCTTTACCGTAAGAAAAATCAAATATTCTGTCAAATCAGTTTGTAAGTGTCAATTCTAATGTTTATTCTAGCGAATTAATTTGTTTGAATTTTACAATTTGTATGGTAAGAATTTGAAATATTTGAAAATGAATAAATAATTTGAATTTGTAATAAAATTTGTAATTCAAAAATCGGATCATTTCAATTGTATTTTTCTTGTACCTAGCCAACACATTCGTTTTTTAGAAGTAAATTTTTAATTTGTAAAATTTTAGCCATTGAATGACTTAAATTTATATGTTCAGAATCTAGGACTTAATTGCTTAGAATTATTCAAAAGTTTGAAGAAATTTTATCCTAAAAACCAAAAAAAAAAAATAAAGGAAAACTTAAGTCGCATTATTAAGAAAATCCTATGTCTTTTTGCACCTCTAACCTTCTGATTCGGGATCCTTAAAATTCTGAGTAATTTTGGCTTAAGGCAAAAAGATCGAAAAATAACAAGGCCAAAAGTGTAGACAAAGGACAATCAAATCTTTTATTGTGATTTCAGTAAATACTTATAAAATTTGAAATATTCAACACACATTCAAAAAAACCCAAATGTAATCCTTTAAAATGCAACAACTACACATTGTATCTAAACAATTAATGCAGCTTTCAAAACACAGTTATCTAACTTTTTGCCGATTTAGAAGCTTTTAACCCTTCACAAAACAAAAAAATCTTTTGAAAGAAAATACGATATTTAATCTTTCGTGTCACTTATTGAAAAAAAAAAACTCTTTCAGTTTTAAAATGAAATTTAATCAAAAGAATTTTCATGAAATTGAAAAGGTGAATAAATTTTTAATGTATTTAATTCAAAATTAGCATCATTTCTTTTTTTATTTCTTTACTTTTTATTCTTAAATTATTAATTTTTCAAACAAGATAAACAAAAAATAAAAACTTTTAATTTAAGAAAAATAATATAAAATTCACATTAACCAACAACAACAAAAACAACAAAAAAAAAAGCATCGTTAAGCACATAAAAGAAAGCCAGATGCAGATAATGTACATGTACCCATTAAAGATGAATTTGAACAAGTACCAAAAAATTAAAAAAAAAAAAAAAACAAAAAACAAAAAACAAACCAAAAAAAAAAACTTTTTTCTTTAACGATCATCTTTCTGATTTTGGAGTAGAAAAAAAAAATAAAAACTTCTTTTCTTCAAATTCTAGCAAATTAACAAACAACCGACAAAGAAAAAAATACAATTTATTTTTCCATTTTGTTTTTTTTTTGGGAATAAAAGTAAGTAAAATAAAAAAATAAGTGAAAAAGCTAAAAAACTTCTTAAGACATTGATTTTTTGGGGGGGTTATTTTTTTTTTCTTGTGATAATAAAAAGAATTCGCATACATACAATTTTTTTTTTCATCCCAAAAAAAAAGAGAAAATTAAAAGAAAAACTTAAAGAAAAAATGTCAACAAGACTTATAAAATTTTTTTTTTTTTTTTGGAAGAAAAAAAAGAACTGTACAACCTCTTATTTTTTTTTTTGTAGCTTTTTTATATGATTTTTTTTTCTTTTACTCTTTTAAAAAAGAAAAAAAAACAAACATCAAAAAACACAAATTCAATTTATTGTTCACAATCTGTCTATTCTTCACAAGAAAGTTTTTTGATTTTTTTTTTTTTTTTAAATTAAATTCTTAAATTTTCATATAAGAAATAAATCATAAAAAACATCAAGGTTAATTATTATTTCTTAATTTTTATATTTTTAATTTTTAATTAAATTGTAATTCATTTTTTTTTCCCCGTAATATAATATATATATTTTTTTTTTTATTACATAAAATAAATCTTAGACACTGTTATTTTTTTTTTCATAATAAATAAATAAATCAACAAAAAAACAAAAATTAAAAAAAAAAACGTAAATAAATAAAATATTTAAAAGTTCTCTAACTTTTCAGATATATTTCATATCTTTAAATTCTTTTCATATTTGTTTTTTTTTTCTCTCTCTCTCTTTTTCACAGTTTTCCGCTTTTAATTTTTTTTTATTTATTTTATTTTATGAATTAAATTTAATAATCAAAAGAATAACAACAAAAAACCACGTTGAAAAAAAAACCCCCAAATAAATTTTAAAAAAATCAAATATGATAACAAACAACACCAAAAAAAAAAAAAGTATCTTTACTCGTATATCTCATGGAATTTTCACTTTTGAAATAAAAAAAAAAATTGTGAAAATGAAAAAAATATTTATTTATTACACATGTCATCTTCAAATCATATTAAGTATTTCAAAATCAACATATAAATTCTGTCTTTTTTATTTATTTTTTTTTTTCATTCAAAAAGATAATATTTATATTTTTATTTATTTTTATTATTTATATATTTTTTTTTATTATTTTTCAAATATAATATCAACAAACTTAAATCAAAAACAAAATATATATTAAAGGCAACCAAAATGAAAAACAAAAAAAAAAAACAAAAAACAAAATTCTGTCACTAGAAATTTAAATTGCCATAGGGACACCACCTACACGATTCATTTTCATATTATATGCGACAAATCGTCATTCGTCGTCTGTGTTTGTATAATTTTTTTTTTTCACATATATTTTTACTTTTTTTATTTATTTATATTTTGTTTTTTGAATATATATTTCCACATCAAACGCATCAAGTTATACACATCACATTATATATACGATATAAATATATTAAATAATGGGTTGTTGGCTATAGATATAAGATACAAGATACAAATCAAATTTCGAAAAAAAAAAAATTATATGAATTTATTATTCTTTTTTTTTTTTTTTTCAACAAAAACAAAATCAATTTTATTTCAAAATACACAAAACACAACAACAATAAAAATTGTCAATTGAAAAATTTATAAAAAAATTAACCAAAAATATCAAATGGAAAATTTTTTTTTTTTTAAAATAAATTACAAAAAATCAATTACACAATTTAATTAATTAATCGTTGTCGGGTGTTTTTTTTTCAAATTTTTCAATCTATCACTTTTTCAATCACCAGCGAAAAAAAAAAATATGTCTTTTAATTTATTTTTAAAGTAATTTTTATTTTCTTCTGAAAGAAAAAAAAATAAACACACGATAGAACGCGCGTATAAAGGAACACACGATCAGTTCAGAATCTAAACATTTTGCAAACTACTTTAACTCAACAAAAACAATTTTTTCCAACACCAAAAAATTGAAAAAAAAAAACAACAACAAAAAATTCTTAAAGAAAATTTTCAAATTTTACTCACATAAAAAAATTTTATTTTCATTTAATTTTAATTTTCTCCGAAAAAGCTATGCCAAAAAAGAAAAAAAGAAAAAGAAAAAAAAAATGAATGAAAATTTAAGAGAAAATTTTGTGGATGAAAAATTCATAATTTTTATTAGTTTTTCGTTTTTTTTTTTTTTTTTCAAAGTAAATTAAAGATTTCGCTTTGCACATTATTTGAGAATATGAACATAATTTTTGTTTTTTTGAGGTGATTTTACTAGACAAGGCGAGTAAATCATACTTTTTTTTTTTTTTTTGAAGAAAATTAATGAACACAAAACAAAAAAAAAAGAAGAATGAAAAAAATGAGAAAAGTAAAATGTAAAAGAGTTTTTTTTTTTCTAGAGAACATAAATTTTTCAATTATTGAGTTTTCGACTACGAAAAAAAAAAAAGCTTTAATCTTCAAATAAGCACACACCAAAAAAACTTTAAAAAAAAAAAAAAAACTATCAGTGAGTAAATCACAATCATCATAAACCATGGTATTCTAACAAAATTGATTTATAAAAATTCAAAATTCAAAATTCAAAAAAAAAAAACGAAAAAATATTTAGATACAATAATAGAATTTATTAGAATTCATATAGAATGTATCTATTAAATTTTATAGTATATATAGTTATTAAAAATTTTGTAGTTTATATTTATAGATTTTATATTTATTCTTATGCTCATTATTATCTTAATTAGATGAAATTTCATACATAAAATATTATTAGATACATGATATATATATAATACATACATAAAAGATACGAGTATCTAAAACACATCATCATCATCAGATATTATGTATATTATGATGGTTATAATATTAATTTAATAATTTAATATACATATTATCATTATTATAATACAGATCATAAATTTCTTTGTTGAAATTAATACATTTTCCAAAATATTATTACTTTTTAGAATTTTATTATTAAAATTTATCAAAATAACACATTTCAATTTATTTGAAAATATATTTCAGTTAATTTAACAAAATAATCAATTTGTTTTTTTTTTCTTTCTTTTTTTTTTCTTTTTTAATGTTGAATATTAAAAGGTATATAATAACACTAGTTTACAAGGATTTCGTTCCTGAAATGAAAAGTATTTTTTTCTTAATAATTGAGGTGCTCTGAATTTCAACAAAATAATAGAAAAAATTTAACAAGTCACATATGAATGTAGATACAAAAATACGATTAAAAATTTAAAATGGACTATTTCAACTTTGTTTTTTTAATAACTTTTTGTATCTATGTCTCTTTAGATAGATCAACAGTAAGATATTTTTATCCCAATATTCCTGATAATTTTGTTCAAAACTTTTCAAGTTCTGGTGAAAACGCTTGCCATGCTCGTCGCTCACGTTTCCGAAATTTTCGGGAAAGAAGTTAAGGTTCGAATATAACAAATGAATTTACAGGACATTTTCACTTCCATCTGGTGGAAGCTTTGCAATAATTCAGCAACTAATTGTTGATGATTTTAGCTTTTTTCTTGTTCCCTAGAAACCCTTTAATGACAAGGATTCCAATGCAAAGGATTCCAAGCGACTTTTTTAAATATTCGTAAAACAGTTTTCAAACTTCTCCTCATCCTTTAACATTTTTTTAAATTTTTTTTCAATTGCAAAAATACCGAAAGGCGGTACTAGTTTTATCTAAAGCCTTGAAAAAATTTTTCACTAAACCTAATTTTATGTGAAGCGGCAGTAAAACCACTGTGACGTGGTAGAAACAACACAAAAATATATTTTCGTTTAATTATCATAACCGAATCTAAAAATATGCATTTTCATTTAAAGGACTTGTAGAAAAAAAATAAAATTTGTAAACTAGTGTAACATTTAAATTAAATTCCTTGAAGTGTGAATTAAAAATTACTCCATTAAAAAAAAAAAAAAAAAAGAACACAGACAAGTAAATTGTGGTGTTCTTGAAACTATGACATTTTCAAAATTCTCTTTTTAAAAAAAAAAATAAAATAAAGAAAGATTTTGATGACCTTAAGAATCTTTAGAAAATTAATTTTCAACTTGGAAATGTTCAACAGTATATAGTGATCGATTGCATTCTGTTGTAACAAGGGAAAAAATACGGTTTTTTTTTCTCTACTTTATTTTTCTACAATGATATACTTACTTTAGAACAAGAAGACATTTAATTAAAAAAGAAAATTTCAAGGATATCTTTATTTAATATATGACTTCCTTTTTTTTTTTTTTCTTCAAGAAAAAAAGGACATCTTAAGAAATTTAAAACTTTCAATATTGAAGTTTTCGTTATTTCTTTTTTCCATTTGGTTGACAAGAAAGAAATTTTTTCAATTGTTATAAAGATAAGAAAAAAGAATTTAAGGATAAAAAAAAAAGGAGAACTACTTTCTTAAAGTTTTGAGAAATTATATACATAGTTTTTTTTTTCACGGAAGACATAATTAATGGAGAAAAAAAGTGAAATTTTTATGAAATTTTTTTTTTTTTGTATCTTAATTAGGAAAGTTCTTAAAACTTCGAAAAGAATTGTTATGAGATTTTTGTCGTATATATATTTTTACTCATGATGAAACGCTTACTGAACAGCTCAAATAGAACCATGACATTCTTATCTTTAAAATATTTTTTCCTTTTTAAATTCTTAATCAATGAGGCAAATAAATTCATCAGGATACTTTTGGTTGCATTCAAAAGAATATTATATTATTTTAAGGTCCGTTTTCGCTCGATGTTGTAAAATCTTCGTAGTAGATCTTGAATAACAAAAGAAAATATTCATGTCACTAAGTTTTATAGTACTGCAGTAGCTTACTGTGTATTTTTTCCCCTTGCCTTCTAAAAGTTTCATGAGGCTAAATAAATTTCTTTCAGGCCAAATAAATGTTGAAAACTATCAAATTTGGAAATATGCAAAATCTTCGAGAAAATTTTGTTTTTTTAAAAACTCCCGGTTCTTTATTCAAAGTAAAAACACAATAATGACCTTGAGGTACACAATCCACGTAAAACTTTAAGTGTTTGTACTGTAGAGCAGCATGGTAAGTTAAAAAAAATCAAAAATTCTCTTTTATAAAAGAAAATTGTTACCTTTGTTCATTTATTTTCCTCTTTAAAAAAAAATTTGAAACAAGACTTGTAGTTTTTTCAATCTAGGAAAATTTTAAAAACCATTTCCAAAGAAAAAAAAAATCAGTTTTTAAAATCCCATTAAAATAATTTAATTAAAATTTACATTTTTTTTTTTTGTCCAATGAAAAAATAAAATTTGTTCACGAAATAATTAAATTTTTCATAAACTAAAAAAAATACAAGTTACACAATAATTAAATTCTTTAAAATTAATTTACAAAAAAAAAAACACTTCAAAAAAAAAACAAACATCCTATAAATTAAATTATAAATTCAAATATAATTATAAAATATTTCCGTTGTTACAGTTTTAATGTGTGTTTTTTTTTTTTTTTTTTTTCAAAAAAGAATTTCCATAAATAATTAATTGATTTTTATTACTTTATGATTTATTACTTATGTTCATTGTTTTTGTTTTTTTTTTCCTCTCTATTTTCATTTTTTTTTCAATTATTTTTAATTTAATTAAAATTTAAAAATATCAATTTTTCTTTTTTTAAACACAAAAATATTATTATTTTCACAGATACATTAATTTGCTAAAAAAAAAAAAAATTAATTTATTGATAAATAATAATTTTTTTCCATTAATTTTATTATTATAATTAGATTTTATTGATTATTATGTCAACAACAACAAAAATCATTTAAAAAAAAAAAATGTATTTAAATGTTTTTTAAATTCATATACATCAAAAAATATTTTTTTTAATTGTTTTTTTTTTTTTTTTTTTTTTTGTTTTTTTTGTGAATTATCACACTCAATACACTCAATATAAATATGTCATAATATCATCATCATAATCATCATAATTGTATTAATTATCAATTATAATATTTTTTTTTTTTTTTTTTAATTTAAAATGTATCACAAACTACTCATATGTATTAAATTTGTTTTTTTAAACATTCGACAGGTTAATATGAAAAAAAAAATTACTTTTAATTTTTATGAAAATATGTTTTCGATATCAATGAATATATTTATTTTTTTTTTTAACTATTTTTTTATTTTTGATTTTTAATCAGGGTATTTTCAGAAACGCATTGTTGCGCATCACTGTCGCATCATGACAATGCTAATTCAAGTAAGGTATAAGGTATGGTTGCTCTTATAACTTAATAAGGATTAAAATTTTTCAAATTTTACATCATTTTAGGGAATATCATTAAACACATTAAAAACAAACAAAAAAATTGTTAAAAAATATTTCGAAAAATTTTGCTTCAATCAGTCACACTGCAATCAAGGTCATTATTAAACATCCGACGATCGCCGATATATCAGAACAACCAAAAAGAAATAAGAACAAAAAATGATGAAATCGATTGTGAGTACGCTCTCACCATTTCAGGACGTTTACCTGACTAAAAAAAAAGGAGAAAAATGCTACAAATGTAGTGGGTTAAAGGAAGAATTGAGTTAGAAGAACAAACTTACTTTTTTTTTTCTGTGACAAATAATGTGGTTTTAACAGGCGATCAAAAGTGCGTGAATAGCCTTATTTCAGTTCAGACCATTGTTTTTGATGTTATGTTTGCTTAATTTTGACGTATCAAAGGATACGTTGATGCATAATTAAATTTTCAATTTAGCCGGTGATAAAAAGTTTGATGCGTTTTTTGAATTATGAGCGTCAATGATTATGGATCAAACAAACCACAAATGCGTTTTTGAAGATACCCAAAAAAATTATAAAAAATAACAAAATTCCTCTGAGATACTTTTATGAATTTTTTTTTTTTTTTGTTCATGTAAGTGCATAACACACATTTGATGTTTTTAATAAAAAAAAAAAAATACATATAGTAGGTACCTACTTGCTTTTTGCTCATTCACGTTTTTTTTTTTTCACTTGCACACAAAATGAAATTTTTTTTTTAATAAAAATTATTCAAAGAGAAAATTATCATTTTTTTTTATTTTTACTTTCTTTTTTTAAAACTTTCTCTTTCCCAAAAAAATTTTTTTTTTGAAAAAATCTCTACCACTGCACCATAATATATATTTTCAACCGCAGTCGTTTTACAAAAAAAAAAATAAAATAAAAAAACACACACACATACACCATATAATAAAATCATCGTCATCATCATCATCTACATCATGATTTTGATCATATGAACTCAATTTTACCGTAAATCGTATATAATTGCATTGAATGAGTTTCTATAAATAAAAATGCTCATCATAAATAATACATTTTTCAATTTTTTTTCTATCTTTTTTCTATTTCTTTTTTGTAAATATATATTGCGGACTCTTATGGTGTTGTCTAGGTAAAATAATGAACTTTAGAAAAATATCCTAGATACGAAAAATATAAAGTACACATTCACAAAAATTCATATATTTTTTATTATGAACCAAAAAAAAATAAATAAATAAATAAAGTACATACGTCAAATAAAATCAACCAAAAAGAAGATAAAAACGTATCTCAACAAAAATAATACGAAAGATACTACTATCTCATCAGTAAAAAGCAACAGATTTTATCATCATGATTTTTATCACAATTCTACCTTTTTTATGACTTTTTTTTTTTCCTCCTCCTTTTTTTTTCAAGATGAAAAGCTAGTAAAAATAAATGAAAATATTCCCGTAACTTACGTATTTTAATACCCGAAAAAAAGAAGAGAAAAAAAAAAAGGATATACGGTATACAAGGATCGTTCGTTATTATTTTGGTGTTTCTTTTTTTTTTTTTTTTGTATTTATTTCTGTTTTTAAGTTTTCATCCTTTTTCTGTGAACCGTTTCTCGTAACTTTAAAAATGTGAACATTTTTTTGATTGCTACGTTGTTATTTGTTTTTTTTTTTTAACTTCTATTTTTTTTCTGTATCTTTCGTAATAGATAGTCAAGAAATATTATTTTAGTTTATTGTATCTTGATGCAAACTGATGTTTTTTAATGGTGAAAGAAATATAAATGATGAACAGTTCCAATTTCATCATTGAATGGACTAATAACCTAACAACAGATATATGTATACATATTGTATATGATACATAGATAGATACACACATCATAATATATGTAAATTTTCTTGGTTCACACAGCCGGTGGCATAATAAAAAAGTAGAAAAAAGAAATAACGTTTATTTTTAGAATTTTGAAAATATAAAATGAAAAAAAATATATATATATCAAAGAACTACAGCAAAAGCAAGTGAAAAAAAAAAAAAAAAAATCGGCAATTGAGCACACACGATGTCGTAGTCGACGACTGGAACATATGACGTCAAATGACAATGACGTAGAGTATAAATAGCTAAGAAAATTCAAAAAAATAAAATAAAATAAACAACTAAATAATATATCTAAAGAAAAACTCTTTCAGATGGGCAACACACGACGATGAAGCATACTACAAAAAAAAAAAAAAAATATTCGTATGAAAAATGAAAAATCTATTGACCTGACTTCAAGTCTATAAAGTTCAAAAAATAAGAAAGATGAAAAAAAAAAGAAAATTGTATCTGGATAGGAAATACTCGTTAACTCATATAATATAATGTCAGTATCAGTATCAGGATATGCACAGGACGTAAAAATATATAAAGTATATTCTATGTTCTGTATCTAAAAAAATATGTATCTATATAAGTATGTATGTGTGATATATGATATGAACGAAAAGGACCAGAAAAATCAAATACGTTTAGAATATTGTTATATTGCTTTATTAAATTGATTCTCTCCCTCTCTTTCCTTTTTGTTTTTTTTTGTTATTTTTTTTTTATGTATTGAAAAATTGAATAGTTACCTTTCACCTTTAAACTTATTAAATTTTAAATTTCAATACTGAAAAAAAAAACAAAAAAAATGTTTTTAAAGTATTTTGTGGTATAAAAGTTTTAAAGTTTTCTATACTATAAAAATTAAATGAATATTAAATTCAGATCATGTAATATTTGATTATTCAGGATATAATAACTGAAAAATGTATATCATGATGTGCATATTTTTATATGCATTTTAAACATTGTTTTTTTTTACATGGTGTTTATAAAAGTTTAAATTGTAAAAAAAATTTACAATCGAGAACTTGATAATTCTGAAAATTATTTTTCAGATCAAACAAAGAAAGGGTTATTCCTTATAAATGAAAATTTTTCTTCAAAAAAAAAAAAAACAAGAACGAAAAAAGTTTAAAATACAATCTCCTCTATTTTTAAGAGTAAGAGTTCGGGAATATAAAGTAATCCTTTGAACAATTTCTTTTCTATTCTGACTATTCCCTGTTTTTAATTCACAATTTATTAGCTCTCATTATCCTTAAATTTTCAAGTACACCAATAACCTATTTATTTTCAAACCATCTTATGAATTAATCAATCAACTATGTCAACAGTGACACACCAATAAAGCAGTAAAAAAATTCTAGGACGTACAATAATAACTCGAACAATCTGAAAATGAGGATACATTTTTTTTTTCTACTACATAAATCAATGTCATTAAAACAGAGAAAAATGTTCTTGAAAATAGCTAAATTCTTACGAAAAAAGACCAAACAAAGTACATATTTGTTGCTTTCCACTGGCAAATATGTGGTTCGCAATCCACGTAAAAGTTTTGGTATATATGAAAGTGTCTATGTTTTTTTTTGAAGGAGTTTCATTGAATAGATTAAAAATTGTCAAAATTTTAACTTTCTTTGTACAAAATTAATTTTAAAAATCAACAAGGATTTTTTTTAGTTGTGCTTGTCTCTTAGAAATTCAAAATTAACTTTAAATTCCGAAAATCATATTTCTCTTTCGAAGTTTCCCCAACTTACTGAAAATAAATTAAAAATACTTTGGAACATCAGTTTGACAGAATTCACTTTTGTTTAAAAAAGGAATTTCCAAAAATTCAAAATATCTTTAAAATTTCAAAAAATCGAAGCCTCTGATTTCGAAGACGTAAAAAATGGCAATGTGGACGTTTTTTTTAGGTCCGAAAAAAATTATTTTTCTCTTGTAAAAAAATTCAAATCCTCTCAAATTGAAAAAAACAAAATTCCAGTATGTAATGTCATAAAATTCACTTTATATGCACTTTAGAATCCGATTATACAAAAATTCAAATGCTATTAAATGTTTGTTATTTATATATGTAGTATGTAAAACATTTTATTATGCATTTACAAATATTCTTCACACCCACAAAATTTTCACACAAATTTGTTAAAAGTAAAATTGAAAATAATAAAAAAAAAAAAAAACACCCTCTATTCAAAATTCAAAGAAAATTGATTTTATTTCAATTTCAGAATCATTTTAAATGTTGTAATAATATATGTGATAGGTACTTTACATATTTATGTGTATCCTCTTTTTCAATATATGTATGTATATAATTTCAGTGGAAATGACTTTTGACTAGGCAAAAAAAAAAAAAAATGAAAAGAAAAAAAAAACAAATTAATAATAAAAAAAAAGAGAAATAAAATAACTGCAGATAAAAATGTTAAAGATACTCGTATGTTTATGGCTTCAAAAAAAAAATAAATAAATAAAGTACAGAAAAATAAAATTTTCTATAATATTAAATGAAATATCTACAAAACATCATCAGATAAATATATACTATATGTATGTACATTATGCTACGTACACACAGTCCAACTTGTTTGTAGAACCTAGTCGAGTTTGATTAAAGTTGTATAATTTGTAGGCTGTGGTCAGTAGACCGATTTTCAAGTTTTTCGAACGGTCGGATTAATTAAATTAAAAAATTTTTATATTTTTTTGGGATGTGGCAAAAGTTGTAAAATCAAGTTGGACCGTCTGTATGTAGCATTACAGTTACACATATGTATGTATTTATGTAAGTAACGTACATATATTACACAATTGGCAACACAGCGAACAGTTATGATACAGATGTTTATTTAAGATGAGAATCATGATGATGATGATGATTAAAATTTATTGAAAAATGTTTAGTACTTAGAATTACTCCTTTATGACCATTTTTTTTTTTTTTATAACTTAAAAATATGGTGTATTTTTTTTTTTATCTATTACTCAAAAATGTAATTTATATTTCATTTCTTGTGAATTCTTTTATGACCATGTAATGTGAAATAATAATTTCCTTAGTTTTGCTTACTTACTTTTTTTTTTTTATATTTTTTGTCTATAAAAATAAATCATTAGTTTTTTTTTTTCATTTTTCTTTCTTTTTTTTTTTTTTGTGGTAAATTTTATTTACAATTTTATGAAGTTTATTTTGTTTTATTATTATTATTATAAATTTTATACATTTGCAACAAAATTAAAACTGAAAAAAAAAACAAAAATGCTATAAATTAAAAAATTAGACAGAAAATAAAAACAAAACAAAAAAAAACAGAAAATGAACAATTTTCCAATAAGGAAAAAAATAAACATTTATTATGTATTTTTTTTTTCAATCGTCTATTTCCTCTTCCTTTAAAATACCAAGACGTCTAGCAACTTCTTTAACATTTGTAATTACTTCCTCTTGTACTAAATTGAAACTCATTGCTAATAATGATATACCAAATAACAGGTAAAGTGAACATAATGCTATAGATTCTTTTGAATTTTCTTTAACGCCTTGAGCTGGTACAAAATCACCGAACCCTGTAAAATATATAACAGAAGAAAAAAAAGATATATATGTACATATGTATATGTATGTAGAAAAAAAATTAATTTCATTTTAACCAAGGAAAGGAAATTATAAAAGGCGTAGCATTAGTAATATATGTTTATACGAAAGATATTCAATCTAAGTATCTATATACCCTATATCTACTATGTATTTAAATATGAGTATCTGTAAGTAAATGTGTGTGTATCCGTGTGTTAAAAAATTAAACAAAAAAAATTTTTGATATTGAACTTTATGTGATGAAATGATGTTAATTTTTAGGTATTTAATAGGATTAAAATTCATTCATCATAAATTTTCAGTTTTTATTAGAAATTTAAAGAGGAATGTTTACATTTTATCGTGTAATAAAAAGGATTTTTTTAGAAGCTTTATAAGTTTTTTTTTTTTTGTTATTTAAATCTGTTTTTAAGTTAATTTAATTATGAATAAAGTGTTTCTCATTGTTTGAATTATAAACACTAAAATTCATAGAGCTTTTATAAAGAGAATCCTTAGTGTTTTTTAGCCTTTATTTGATTTTTTGTACTTTAATAGAAATCCTTTATGTCTGTTTTTGTTTAAATATTATTCGAGAATTCCAAAGAAAAAAGAATCCTGAATTGAAATTAGAAGTAATTTTGGAATAAAAAATCTGGAAAAAGTTGTGTAGCAAATAGAAAAAAAATGTTCGTTGCATTTTCAAGGACTCTTTAAAAAAACGACATATTATCAGGAAACACAAGCTAAACAGACAGAAAATCTTTAATTTTACAAAACTTTAACTTGCAAAAAAAACATTCTTAGGAAATTTTTACAAATAATAAACTAAAAAAAAAATGACATGTTACTCAAAATAACTCCATCAAAATTAACTTTTATAAAAGCTATATAAGAGCTTTTTCGAAAATTTAAAAAAAGTCTAAGCGTAAAGATAAATTTCAATATTTCGAAAAAAAACTTTAAAATTCATTATTTAGTCGATTATTCGCTTTCATAGTGTTTAAGATACTCTGGGTGCGAATTAAAATATCAATGTTAGAAGACTAAGTTTACTTAACTTCAACGTATTATTAATCTTTTAAGTATGGATGTATTTATAGGAGAAAGGATTTTTTTTTTTTAAATCATGATATTGATGAAGTCTTTCTAATCAATAATTGTGACATTTTTACTTAAAAAAAAAACGTAATTTTTTGAAAATGTATGAAAAGAAAAAACCATTCATTTTTCATTCACCCCGTGGAAACGAAACAAAAAACCAAAAACCATCAATATCCCTTAAAAATCAATACCCTTATCTTCTATCAGAAAAAAAATATATCATGCGTTAAATGTAATAAATTTCTATCGTATAATAAATTTTTACCTCTAAAAAACACATCTTTTTTTTCCTTTTCAACTTACCAATTGTTGTTAATGTTATAAAACAAAAATATACCGAATCTAAAAATGGCCATTTCTCCCAATTAGAAAATAAAAATGCTCCAGCTATTATATAACTGATAACTAAAAAAACACATAACCATATTGGTACTGGTTTATTTCTTGGTAATAGATCACCATATGATCCCCATTCATCACCATAATAAGAATCATCATCATCTGGTAAACTCATACGTGCTTGTCTATGAACTGCAAATCCCATTGGTGACATAATCCTTGGTGATGGTGGTAGAGGTACTGTCCCAAATAAAAAAGAAAAGAAAAAAAAAAAGATACAATAAAATATTTTTACCTTTTTTTTTTTTTGTTAGAATAAGAGGGACATCATAGAGAGAAGGAACGTAAAATCAACATTTACCTGCAATAAAAATTTTTATTTATTATGTTAAAATCTCATAAAGTCCTAAATTAATTGAAAAAAAAAAGTTTATTATAATCACGCTGCCATATAAAAGATATTATTCATCATTTTAATTACTTTTTTTTTTAGCTAATTAATATCATCATATCGTCATATTGACTCACCATCTAACCGGGCCGGTGCAAAATAAAATTAGACATAAAAAAAAAAGTCGTGTATGAAAAAAAATATTTTCACTTTTCAAAAAAACAATTAAATAGAAAAAAAATCATGTTTGCCGTAATTTTAGAAATCAAAAAAAAAAAAAACATTTGTTGCTGTTACCGGTCGCATTTGAAACGAAAATTCGAAGAAAAAAAATCAAAACAATAGCTAAAAGCTAAAAACAAAAAAAAAATAAAATTCAAAAATAGACTTTTTTTTGTTTGTTGTTACCTGGTTTCGCTTTTCTGCCATGTAATTGATAATTTGGCGATGGTTGCTGATGATGATGTTGATGATGACGAGCATCTTTTCTTATTGGCTTCATTTCAAATTCATCATCATTTGTATCAACATCATAATCATCGGCGATATCATAATATGATGATTGACGGTGTCCTCCACCATCATTTCCACCACCACTTCCTCCTCCTCCTACTCTGCCATGCCTTCCACTACCACTGACTCTTCCATCTCTCATATGTGGCAATGTATGATGATGATGATGAGATTGTGGAATATCTAATCTATCACCGTATAAACGTGGTCTTTGATTTGGTGGTACTGATAAACTTCTTGATGGATTACAATTCATCATCATCAATTCTTTTTCTGTTGGTTGTCCTTTATTAAAACTTTCTCGACGTTCTCGATTACCACCTCTTCGTCCTGATGATGAATATGGTAATTCATTTTTATCCATCATTTCAAGTGCATATTGATTACATAAAATTTTTGTATTATCTGAATCGTTCGTGTTTGTAATTAATTGTGATGGATCGACAGATTTTGAACGAAATTTTGAATTACGTCTTCCTTGTAGTCTTGAACGATTCGATGGTGGTGAATGAATTAATCGATTAAGAACATTATGACCGACACCATGACCACCATGACCACCATGACCACCACCACTTGTACCAATGCAATCACGTCCAATCGATTGACCACGTAATGATCTTGAACTGTGTGCACGTTTTGTCGTTGCTAAATCTTCAAATGAATTTTCCCAATTACGATCACATTCCATGCTATGTCGTTCATTAATTCGATCACGATTACGATTTCTATTACTAAAACGTTTTATATTTGGAGATTTTGGTTGCCAATAATTATTATTATCATGAACATTTCGAATATGATTACGTGATGGATTTCTATAATTATCAATTTCATTTTCATGTGAATAACGCCAATCTTTTCGTTGATTATTATTATTTTGATGATACTGTTGATGATGTTGATGGGGTGGTTGATTATTATGAGGATAATTAATTGAATCATCAAAATTATGTCGTTGTTGTTGTTGATGATGATAACGTAATTCTGGATCTGAATATGCATGAACCAATCCAGCATCGTGTGATGGCACAAAACCAGAATCAGCAGATCTTTGTGATACTCTAATTGAACGACGAATAGAAGGTGGTGGTTGTGATCGTGATGATGGTCGATGATGATACTGTGACATTTGTCGTGCTCTTGAACTGGCACGTGATGAACGTGTACGACGACGTGGTGGACGTGTACAAGCATAACAACAAACTTTCCAATAAAGGAATCTGAATGTGAAAGAAGAGGTGCAAAAATTTTAGAAAGACAAATTTTAAAAAAATTCAGGGGCATTAAATAACCGAAAAAATATGAAATTCAAGTTTATTTCACAAGCATATTCTGGGAAAAGAAAATTAATTTCAAATTTTTGGAAATTTTTCGAAAGGTAGGTACATAAAAAATTTAACTTCGAAATTTTTTTTTTCTATGACTAGTAGCAAAGTAGTAAGCCTCAATTTGAAATTAAATTTTTAGTTTCAGTTTGAGCTTTTGTAGTTTTACACGCTAACTTTAACGCTCAATCAACCCAACAGAAATAGAAAAATGTCTTGAGCTTTGATTTAAATCTTAGATTAAGTCTTCATTGTGAAGCTAGGCATAAGATTTTCAACAATTCATTGTAATTTTTTTAAGCTTTATGAAAAATAGAAAAAAAAAATTTTATTGAATAAGTCTGTTTCGACGCTTTTCTAAGTCCATTTAAGGCTCGTTTTTGGAAATAAATAACATCAAGTTTCACATACCACTTCATAAATGTAAAATGTGTCTTTGGTATGTATTGTGACTTACCCAAAAAAACAATAGAATTTCTCTAAAGATATCCTTTAAGTTCTAAAAGAATCTTTTAAATAATTTTCCAAAAGAAAATACTTTTTTTTTCTATCTATTCTTTTATGAAAATTTTTAAATTCACTCACCTAAATGAACTTGCCATTACATCACCAATATTTGATAAACATAATAACATTAATGGAATACCAAGAATAGCATAGAAAATTGTTGTAACTTTTCCCCAATCAGTTCTTGGTGCTATATGTCCATAACCTGTAAGAATATTCAAAAAAAAAACAAAATTTTTCATTTATTTTTTTTTTTTTTATTTAATTATAAAAAATAAAAAAAATCTTTTAAATTATTATGAAAATTCTCAAATTACTTAAACATTTATCATTTTCTATAGATATATAGTAATATCATTTCACCATCCTTTACAAAAAACAAAAAAAAACAAAAAAAGATGAAAATTTTCTTTTTCTTATAAAATTTTAAAATTAAATCTACTGTGTAGCGTTTGCGATGTAAAACAAACAAAAAAAAAAAGGAATAAAAACGACATAATACTTATAATAACAATTTAGTGTAAAGAAATTGAATATAAAAAGGGACGAAAGGACGATGTTAAATTAACTTTAACTATATAAATAAATGATTTATAGTTAATTTATTTTAAAAACTATATTATATACAATGAACTCTTTTTTTAACAATCGTCCCAGATGACTGCCTGCTAATAAAAATATAAAAAAAAAAAAAAAAAAAGAACCAAAAAGTAAAACAGAACAAAAAGAAAAAAAGGAAAAACAAAAAATCACATTAAAATTTTGTGTTAAAGGAATTAAATAGCATTAATTAGGCAATAAGGCGAAAAAGGAATTACATTTAAATTCAGTTTAATGGAATTTTTAAGTAATTCTATAAAAAGAATATTGTTTTTTTTTTTCTGTTTGTTTTTGTATTATTTTTTGGCAACAGGAAGTATTTTTGGGGAAAAAGATTTTTCGAAAACTTTTTTTTTAAAAAAAATCTGTTACAACACCCAAGTTAAAAAGATTTAAATTCATCATGGCATTTTACATTGTTGTGTTTTTGTATTTTTTTTCAAACACGAGCAGAGCGTACAATAAATTATTTTTTTATATTTTGCGGTAATGTTTTGTATCTGCAATTTTTAAATTGTAAAATTTTTTTTTTTTTTTTTCAATATTTTCTATTTACTAAATTTCTCAGTTGGTCTGTTTTGTGTTTAGTAAAATATTTTTAAATCAATTTATTCCAATTTTTTTTTTTTTTTTTTCTGGTACACAGATAAAAATTCTGGACTATGTAAGTGGTAATCTTTTTCAGATTATGTGTATAATTGTATAAATGTATTGAATTAGAAAATTTTATTTTCGGCAGAATTTAGTGTCTAAAATACAATTTATAGTTTTTGAAAATTAAAAATCTTCTAAGATTAAAAATATTAAAATATAATCTCTGGTAGATTAAAATTTAATTCATAAAAGTTTAGAATCTAATATTTTGAGTGGGTGATTTAAATCTTTAGACGATTAAAATGTCATTTCTAAAATATTGTCGTTTTTTTTTTTTTTTCTTTGTCAAATAGATTGTTGTGAAAACTGTATGAAGACTTAGATGGATTGAACACGGTAATAGAATTGAAAACGTGAACTGTTGCCAAAAATTTACAGGAGGAAAATATAGATGGAACAAGACTCAGAGCAAAACTGAGGAATAGGTAATGTTGACTGATAGAAGAAGGTTCCAAAATTAATAGATATAGAATGTATTGTGTGGATTAAGCTGAAAATACTTCAGAAAAATTAAATAA
This sequence comes from Bombylius discolor, assembly GCA_939192795.1. NCBI lineage: Eukaryota > Metazoa > Arthropoda > Insecta > Diptera > Bombyliidae > Bombylius > Bombylius discolor. The sequence goes on along the minus strand of OW584240.1, from coordinate 6,819,983 downwards.
TGTTCGGAAGTCAAAAACAATCACCAAAGAGACACGAAAATAATTGGGTTAACGCAACGCAATCAATCACATAGAATACAAATGCTAGTAACCAAATTGTATAATGAATCCATGCGGAAAGGTGGTCTGCCCTATCTGGTTGCAATGGTACGAATCGCTTTGTGAAAAGGCCTGAAGAAAGGACGGCTAGATTTATCCTGAACTTTAGTAGGAGGGACTGTCGGGCTCTCGTTAGGCTCATCACAAGGCATAACTCATGTAACCACCACCTGGCGGTCATGAAAGTGGTCAGGGATCCGACGTGCAAGGCCTGCTTGAAGAAGGTGGAAACAACAGAGCGCCATCCCCCCTACTCACACAAACTATTATACAAACAAACAACCAAATTAAATTTAACTTTATTTCAAAAAAGACTTAAAAAATTTCTGTGTAATTTTCCGACTTATTTTATAAATATCCTGTAAAATTTTTGTCTGTGTAGACTAAAATAATAATAAAATAAAAACCACATTTTAAAATAATGAATTATTATATGTATCTTATTAACAATTTAACATTTCAAATTATTATTTTCTTTTTCTAAATACAAAATTATTTTTTTTATACAAAAATCATATTCCAGTTTAAAATATCTCGTCTAGAGATTTTATAAAAGGTGCCAGTAATATATCCACTTAAAAAATTTATTTGATTTTATAAATAAACAACAAATTTAATTCCTTTTTTATTTTTTGTGTTTCTATAATAAAAATATTATTAATAAAAGTAATAAAGGAGAAAGAAAAAATCACAGCATCTTATTTTATATTTCCTTTTAAATTATTATACACAATTCCCCATTGAGATTTTTGTATAATGAGTTAATGTACCCTAAATCTTTCGTCCAAAACAATTTTAAAATTCAAAAAAAAAAAAAATATATATACATAAAATTCTATACAAATATATGTATGTACTTACACAATATATGTACATACATATATTTCGCATACAATATGATGCTAATATAAGAAAAATGATTACTATCAACTCAATTCGTACATATTTCATGAAATATACTTAATTTTTACACAAAAATTAACATTTAACCATTTTATTTAGATTTTCTACAACACTATATATTTTAAAATTTCCATTACCATTTCTAATTGGTATAATATTCGTACAAACAAATAAACAAAATTAAAAAAAAAAAAAATAATAAAAATAAATAAATAAATAAAAAACCATACTGTGAAGTAAATAAAACTACTTAATCTTTAAGTTATTTAAAATTTTGTTAAAAAGAAAAACCACACACACACACACAAAAAAAAAAAAAGGAAAAAAAATGGAAGAAGAAAAATAGTATACAACAAATTATTCATGTAAATACAAACCATAATATCACGTATTATTTAAAATTGTATGTAAGTATGTAAAATAATTGGTATACTCTTGTACATTGTATGTATATATGTACCCCATTCGTTTATCATACATACATATATGTATAATATATCTTTTCTCTTGAGTTCTATATAAGTTTTCAAAATGGAAATGATTTTTCTACTTTTTTTTTTTTTGTTGTTTGTATAGCTATATATACACTTTTATTTTGTATTTTATACATACCTACATACATATGTGCATAAAATTGTTCATTTGCACATCGTTTAAAAACTCTCTATGCTTTTTTAATTAAATTGTAATTTACTTTTCATGTTATAAAATTCACAGGAAAATAAATATAAAAAAAAAAAAAAAAAACGAAAACGAAAATTTAATAATATAATAATTTTTGTATGTACAGTATGGTGTACCTACGTCATTTTGTAATAATATTAAGGAGAAGAAGAAAAAAAAAATCACGACAAATACGACAACGAAAAAAAAAAGAAAAGAAAAAAAAAAAGATTAAAGTAAGTATAGAAGTAGAAAAAAAAAATAAAATATGTATATTATAATAAAAATCATTTTATAAAATATATTTTTGAAATATATTATTAAAATGTTGGGTGTTTTTTTTTTTTTGGTTATAGAAATCATGTGACAGCAGGTATAATAAAAAAGATATAGAGGGTGGTAACCGAGATTATTGAAATGTGCCAGCCGTTAAGGAAAAAAAAAAAACTGATTGATGGTACTTTTATGTTTCTTCTCATTCTATAGCCAACTATACTTAATTTCCAAGAAAAAATATTCTATTGAATAGTTTTGAGTCTTTAACATCCAACAATGAAAATTCTGTCATGGAACTGTCTTATTTTGTTAAGGGAACTCAAAATGAGTACGACATTGGATTCTTCAGATTAGCAAAAATAGAGTTAGACACAAATAAACATAAAGAAAGGAACCAAAAAAAAATGCTGCTCGATGTCTGGGATTCCTTCAGAGGTGTAAACAATATTTTTCGTCATTCAATCTTGTCACCATCTACAAAGCCTACATCCGACCCTTTCTAGAATATAACTCTCACATCTGGGTAGGTGCCTATAAATCGACTCTTGCCATGCTAGATAGGGTCCAAACAAAATTTTCCCCAAGACTTTCCAAAAAAACACATGAATTCTACCTCAAGAAGTTCAAGTGGAGCATTCATCGACACTTCCTATCTTCTATACTCCTCTACATTTAAGTTTCCTTCTTTATGCGCCAGCACTATTGCAAGTGTAGTAAGGGGATATCCCTACGTCATGGCTCATTAAATTTAAAAAAAAAAAAAACAAAAAACAAAAAAAAAACGTAATCCATAAATTCCAAAAATACTGCATGTCAAGGACCACTGCCAAAAATATCGTGAGCAATAAAACACTACAAAGAACAACAATAAAAATATGAAAAGGTCTTCCTGAAATTTTTTTTAAAGTAAAGTAAAATGACATCTCTACGCTGTTGCTCATTTATTTGAAGAATAAAAGTATATTCTAACGGTTATATATTTTTCAAAGACTTTTCCACTGCTTTTCTTTGTTTTCTCTTTAAGGACCCTATTCGTTAGAAAAATGCAATCTTCACTCTGGTATTCAGAAAAGTCCATCAATTTTAATTTCACAATAAAATAATATCAAAACACCCTGTTTGAAAAAAAAAATCAAAAGAGACATTATAATAACTTGCACTTAGGTAGGTATAACTGAATTTTGATATTAATTTTCTATAAGAGTATATAACCACATAGATACACTTACTTAACTTCTTTTTCATTTTTATTTCTTTTTTATATTTATTGTAATCGGAGTGTTACATTGCAAAAATAATCATGAACGACCTTCACCCATTTATTTAAATCAAGCGTAGGTGTAATTCAATGTATTACGTTCATACTTGATTTTTCTAAGTACATACATATAAATTCATATATGTCATTTTATATAATTTATTATGAAATTTAATGTTTTGGAAATAACGTACAATTCTAATTTAGATAACAAAAAAAAAAAAAAATCAATAAGAAAAAAAAACCCAAAATAAATTATCCAGAGGTCATTTTTTTTCGAAAATTGAATGAAAAATGAATCATGCACAATTTTCAATTTTTTTTTTTTTTTCGAACAAACAAAAAATATATATCTTATTTTAGTCATTAGGAAAATTCTATTAATGTCAGAATTATAGATATTTTTTTTTTCTATTAAAATATTAAAAATTAAAATTCAATTCATGAACACACTCAATAATCCTTTGTAATTATTTAATCGATTTTAGTTTCAATTTAAAAAAGAAGAAGAAAAAAAAAAAAACATAAAATAAACAGAAAAACCCACAAAACTTTTTATTTATTATGTGTTGAATTTTCATGTGTTAAAAAAAAAATAATAATAATAATAATTTTAATAAAATTACATTTTTTAGATACATATTAAAATTTATTGTTAAATTATTATTTTTCACATCACATACATATATGATACATATGTGATGTGAATATTCAATTAAGAAAAAAAAAAATAATAATAATAATATAATATAATTAAAATAATCCAAAATATAATAATATGTACTAACAACTAAACATCCAGTTATTAAATGCAAAAGCCAACAAATTATCTACTATACGAAAAAAAAATATACATATGTATGTATCTGTACTGAAATATTTTATTTGTTTGTTGAAAAATATTTAGACATATTACATTTTGTTTATTAAACCGCAAATTTATTATAAAAAGTTCATTTTACAAAAAAAAAAAAAAAATAATAAAAAATTGTTGATAGATACTCTCTAGTACATCTGTTCTGTTAGTAAATAATATTCACATTATAAAAATACCACTGGTTGATTAAACACACAACGTTCTGTTTTTGTTTTTTTGTTTTTTTTTAAATGTTACATTTTTGTATCTTATTTTCAAATTAACAAATAAATTTTGTGAAAATAATACGAAATCTCGTGATAAAAAGAGAAAAACTTAAAATTTGTGAAAAATTCATAGGCAAAAAAAAATAAAAAATAAACAATATTGTTGATAAAAAATCTAAAATAAATCCAAACAAGAGTGTTTACGTGTTTATCAACAAAAAAACAAAAAAATAATAATAAGGACAAAAAAATCTAAAAACAACAACAAATTAAAAAAGTCAAGAAAAAAAAAAATCTGTAAATTTACTGGAAAAAAAAAATACATATTTTTTTTTTTTGAAATATATAATACTCGACAATTTTATATAGATACAAAATAAAATACATGTAAAAACCGTTACGTTTACTGTAAAATATACAATATAAATTTTTTAAGGACAAGAAAATTTTTCTTCTTTACGAATTTTATCATTTTTTTTTTATTAAGAAAAATTTATTTATTTAAAAAAAAAAACAAAGATCGAAGAGAGTAGAGATTATTGCAGGTGATTACATGTGATTTACTATACAGATTCTCATGGTACTGAGGACACACAAAAAAATTAAATAAGATAGAAAATTTGTGTCCTACTTAAAAGAGACTTATATTTTCTTCTTGAAAATTCAACAAAAATCTAAAATAAATTTACAAAAAAAAAAAAGAAAACTTCTTATCCCGCATATGTCAGTTTTTTTTTTCTGGATTATCGTTATTTTATCAAAAATTCAACGAACCATAATGTAAAGAATCTGTGTTTTTTTTTTTTTTTTCTGTCGTTCTTGTTATTCCAGTGAAAAGGAAAAACAAAACAAATATTTTCTGTTGATTGATTCAAATTTTTAAACGATATTTTTCTCTTTTTTTTCAGATTTTAGGTTTTTGAGTGTATTTTGGTGTTATAAAATTTTATTTTTTTTTAGTTTCCAAGTAATTTTAACTTAAAAAACTTTTTTTGAAAAAAAAAAAAACAAAAACAGAGAAAAAAACAAACAAAAACTATGAAAATTTATAACAAAATTTCAATATTATTTTTAATATATTTTGTTGTTGTTTGTGTCAACGGTGATAAATGGGTTTGGTCTAGATCAAACAATAGACCATCATCACAATCGCTGCCATTACCACCATCACCACAATCACAATCACGACCATCATCATTTTATCAAAGACTTGAAAATGATTATGAAAAAGAATATCGTAGACAATTTTCAAATAATAATTTCATAAATAACGGTAATAGAGAAAATTTTCAATCATCATCAAAATCAGATGTAGAACCAATTTATCCTTCAATAAATAATGGATTCATTGCTCAACGACCATCTTTACTGCGCCCATTGTCATCATCACCACAACAACAACAACAACCACCTTTACCGTTTTCATCCTCGTTATGGCTATCTAATTTTCATAATAATCAACAAAATCATTTGAATGGAATCCTTATTGGGCCTGGAGGACCAACAGGAATTATTGGTCGACCATCATCAAGTAGTAATAATCATGTAATTGGAAACTCTGAAAATGGTATTTTGATTGGACCTGGAGGCCCTACTGGTATTATTGGAAGACCATCTTATTTACAAGGATTTTCATCAAATTGTAGAGAACCAATAAAATATCCTTCTTCATCTAATTTAGGTCAGTAAATTTCAAATTGACTTCATTTTGAATTTTATTTTTTTTTTTCGTGTAATTTATTCTTTTTATGTTTTGCTTTTTTTTTTTGCAGGTTCCATTTATCCTCTTTATCCACCATATCCTACCTACCCGTATTCAGGAAGAAGTGCATCAGAAAAATCACAGTGAAAGATAACACAAGGATCAAAAGGAAACTTTAAATTGATATTAATTATTTGTTTAAATAGAAAAAAATCAAATATTAAAAAAATCAAATTTTTCAATTCATTAAAAATAAAAATAATAATTTTTTTTTATAAACTTTTAATTGGCATTGTTAAAGGACATTTATTTTTATGTAAACAAAATTTTCAAGTATATCTATTTTTAAAATTCTTTACACGAATGTTTTACCATCGAAAATTATTTGTTTGTTTGTTGAAAAAAAAAAATAAGAAGATAAAAAAAAAATATTGTAAAATGACAAGCACTTCAAACACTTTAATATCCTTTTTCTTTTTTTTCTTGTTAAAAGAAAAAATACAACTTTGAAATTATGATCAATAAAAAAATACACACATATTCGTAAATTCTAAAGAATTTTTACAGAATATACAATAAACTTTATTGTTTGCAAGAAAAATTTAACAATTTTTGTTCCTTGTTGTAAATTTAATTGAAAAAATTTTAAAAATTTTCAAGGACTTTTTTGAAAAATTGTGTAATTTGTGAAGAATAAATTTTTGTTTCTTATAAGATTTTTTCCATCTGATAACTCTCAAAATGTTTTTTTTTTCTTTTTGGACATAGTTTTTAAAATTTTAAAATTTTAAGGATCAAATTTTGAAAACAGTTGTGTAAATTAACAAAACTTTTTTCAAGAGACTAAAAAAGAATAATTCCACTTATATTGCTCGTCCTTTTGAAAAAAAAAACAGGTTTGTGCATAATGGAAAATTTTGCTTTTAATAGAGTACATATTTGAAAAAAAAAAAACAATAAGAAACCTCATTCAAAAATTAAGAAATTTATAAAAAGGATTTTTTTTACACTTTTTAACTTAAACGCTGCTAATAGTGTGAGGAAGCTACATATTATCTTCAATAAAACGAAGATTATGTCTATCTGTCCGTTTGTGACTAACTTTTACAAAGTCAAAACTACCAGTGGTAAAAATTTAATCAATACCTAATTCAAATCGAAGGACTCATTGAATAGCGGAAAAATACCAAACATCAACATGCATGATGCATCTCATCCACTAAGGCATCAGAGAAAAACAGTAATTAAAGAAAAACACTGCCGGAAAAATATCTCTGTACTGTGTCGAATACTCGAATTATACAGGTAAATAAAGATTCACAGATGGATGCCTAAAAGTTCTTTAAACCAACAGGAGCAGGGAAAGAATAAGAGGCACAATTACCCCACTTCTATGTCTCCGTACCTGATTAACAGTTACTTTTTAATTGGTATATCAATAAGAAACACTAATACAGTATTAAATCCGATTTTGATAATGCACAAGCATTATACTATCCCCACTACTTTTTTAATATATGTAATTTTAGGGGAAAAAAAAAACTAATAAAACACATTCTACTCTTGATCCTTTATTATCTTTTGAATTTTACAGCAATACTATACGTTGTATCATCATCATTAGAAATTTTTACGTATGAAGAATATGTTATTTGAACACCTGTTCACTAATTCAAAAAAAAAAAAAAATATATGTATAACTTAATTTTCTAACAAAATGACAAAAATCAAAAAAAAAAAAAAGTAAGTAAGAATTTACTTGAAAATCTTCAAGAGACAAAAAAAAAAAAATAAAAAAGAAATTAATTAAATTGACGACGATAAAAGTATTGAATGAGAAAATATTGTAAACTTCAAAACTTTTTTGGCTCATTTAATTTTTCTTGTATTTTTTTTTTCTTTTTTTTTCGTGTGTGTCTGTCTGCTTTGTGTGTGTTTTTTCTTTTAGTTTATTTACTTCTTAATTACTTTTATAACATAATTACGAAAAAAAAAAAAAAAAAAAAAAAAACAAATAATCAAAATCTTGTTCACATACTGTTTAATTTAATACATTTTAATTATTTCATTAGCTCATTTTACAAAATCCAATAATATAATAGGTGGATTAATGGGTGGGTCATGTGTGTAATATATGTATAGTAATACATAGTTTATTTGAGATATTTTTTCTACATAAATGTGTTTTCAAACATTATAAGTATTAGACTATATATATAACATTTGTTTGTATAATAACTATCAAAATATTTGATTATATTTATCACATATATATTTGTTAGTACATTTACATACATATACCATATGTACACATATGAGTACATGAATGACATAGAGTACATTAATAAGTATTAAAATCCTTTAATTGTATATTCATCAAAATTAACTTTTAACTAAATATTTTGTGATTATTTGACAATTATAATTGAAGGAGTGAAATCAGTCAACTTAAAACTCCCCTTTTTTTTTGTAATTTCTAATGGTTCTAATGCTATATTTGATAGTATATACAGTTTGGTACTTTATATAATCTTAAAATTAATTACATGACATTGATTCATCAACATCATCATACTCATATAGTTTCATCATACCTTTAGTCCATAGAGTTTCTATAAATTTTATGATATATGTATTGTTATTATTTTGGAAAATATTTTAGAACAACAATGAAATGAAAGGAACTAAATATTTTTTATTGTTACTTTTGACAGAATATTGTATTTATAGTTTATTCAAAATCTTTATCTTTAAATGTACACACACAAATTATACAGGGTATATAATATGAAATTATATATATGAACATAATGCAAATACAAAAATGATACAGGATGTCTTATGAATTTAAATTAAAATTATGAATTTAAATATAGAATGAATATGTGATCACAATCTTATGTATGTATGCTTCAAGGAAACTATAAAAATAGATTGGTCCTGATATTTTCATTTTCATGGAATTAAAAACTTATTTTTATAAATACAAAGGTAAACATGTGATTCTAAAACTAATAAGAATTTTAAAAACTTATATATTTATCCTCTATATACTATATGCTTTAAAATCCTTGTTAAAATTCTTGCAAAAGTTAAGTGTGATCTGAAATGATTCTAATGAAAATTTCTAGAATTTGTTCATAAAAAAAACTATTGTAGTCTGATTTATTAATTTTATCATCATACAAAGCCAGGAATATCTTAGAAAGTTCAATGATAGAAAGAAGGTTCAGAATTTATTTTTAAGTATTTAATGCTGAATTGTGCATTATGATTGCATCACTGCAATTTTGAACATACCCTATAAGTAAAAAATTTTACCATTTTTTTTTTTTTCAAATAAACTCAAAAATTAATCAAGATTGGATTTTATCTAGAATAAAAAGTCACTAATTTGAAAGACATTTTGGGTACCATTCGAGAATTATCTACACTGAAAAAATGAAAATGCATTCTAGTTCACTTTCACCCTTAATAACCCTCCCCTATATTTGGATTGTGGAAAAAATGAAACAAATCGCTCTGTTTTATTTACGAAAGACTTAAGACCTACACTTGACCCTATAGATGAAAATCGTCATTAAACTAATGTAAACAAAATAAATTTTCGAGACTACCTTAATATTCCAGAAGCAAATAAAGGCTTTTTAAAAAAATTTTAATTCATTTTAAAGTTACATCTTTTTCCAAAATCACATGAAGATTAAAACAATGAAATTTTAACAAATTTTTGACAAGTGGTACTATAAACAACAGCCTAACAAAGTAAGGATATTTCTTTATTACACAATTTTCATTAGCACAGCACTGGCGTATTTTATAAAAATTTCAAGGACCTGTAATTCAGGTCATTCATTTTTAACATAGTAGCTAGTAACTAGAAAAAAAAATCCTAAATAATGAAAAAATTACAAGAAAGAAAAAAAAAGCCTACTAAAAAATATAATATCCTAATCTGACGGATATCCTTTTCTATCATCAAAATCAAATAAAACACCCTGCATACCTAAATATGTATGACTTTATTCTTTGAATAAATGACAAAATATCACAATATAAATGTACATACATACATACATACATTACATATGTACATTCATGGTTATACAGATAAATTTTTGACATGAATAAAATGAAAAGTGATCCATCATCAGCATTTTTTTGTTTTGTTTTAAATGAACTTGAAATATGATATGCAACTCTAATGAATATATTTTCGTAATCCTTTTCTTTTTGTTTTTATTCCATTTCATTTTCTCTTTTAAGTATTATCTATTTATATACTTTTTTCTTATTAAACAATATATGAGTGGATAAATTCACGTTCATATACGTATATACATCTATTAAAAAAAAAAAAAAAAAAAAAAAAAAAAAAAATGTATCTAAAATAAAGAATAAAAAGTTTAATTAGATAATACAACATAAAAGGATCTACTTACATATAACATGAAAGTACACTCAAAAACTCTCTAAAAATCGTCATCATGAAATTTTAACATCTTTATGAATTCATTTTATACATAAGGATTAACCAAAAAATTCGAATATATACACACATACCCTATAGAAGAAAATGATACGATAGAACGTACATGGTATATACACATATAACAAACTTATCATCATATGATATCTACCTCACTGTATACTTGTAATTTACCTTATATCCTTATGTGTAGATCTCCACTCACTATAAGCACAAATTTTTTTCTTATTTTTCTGTAAATAATTGAGGTAGGATACGTTCAACATAACCCACCCATTATATTTACAGTCAACAGATAGCTATCTATATAGCTGTATTCTACAACAAATTTTGTATCTGCATAATATAGGCTGGATTCAAAAATTCAAACCTGCATTAGTGTTGTAACAGAGACTTAAGTCTTGAATTTAAGAAATAATCATGACTAAAATCATGTGTTTATTTTTCTATTGTGTTAGTAGCACTAAATTAACACTAAATAAACATTTGCATAATCTTTTTTAATGTTTCAATGAATATAACCTTAAATTTTTTGACGTTTTTTTTTTTTTTCACAATTTTCATCAATTAAATAATTAATTAGAACATTTTTTAATACTGAAAATATTACGGTTCAATATTTTATTATGAATACCAGTCAAATATTTTAAAAGACAAAAAAAAAATCTTCAAAAACATCATAAAACTAATCAGTAGTGTCAAAGCATTGGAACACAATCAAATGTTGCAGCAACACTGCAACAATATTTATGCAACACTGCACAGTAATGATTAGTTTTTGAATCTAGCCATAATATGAGTATACACACAAGATATTCCTAATATTTTTGTATACTAGATTTACTCCTATTTTTTTTTTTTAATTTTTTCTACATTTTATATAAATTGCAAAAGTCATAAAGACATAAAAACCTAACCAAGGATAAATGATATAGTCAAAAAAAAAAAAAAATTATACTTTAAAAAACCAAAAAAAAAAAAAAAAGATACTCATAAAATATTGGGTATAGTATGAAACTGTAACACAAAGGTACAAAAAAAAAAAATAAACGTAAAAATTTTTATATACTAGAAGTAAAAGGAGTTATATGTACGTTTGTACTTCAAACTGAGATATTTATCATCATATGAGAAGATATACGCTAATTGTGTACGATATATGTCGTATATTATATATTATATACATTTTAAAACATTAGTAAATACAAATTGTTACATATATGGTAAATTACATTTTCATTTATTTTTTTTTTTCTCAACAATTTATGTGTGTGTTTTTTTTTTCGTCATAGTAAAAAAATAAAAAAATAAAAAATAAAATAAACATTTTTCATAAAATCCTCTGGTGAGTAGACAGTAATAAGTTGTCTTTATTATTATTTTCTTTTTTACCCTATTAAATATATCTTCTTCTTCTTTTTTTTTTTTACTGTGTATCAAGTCTCAGAAAAGTAGAAAATGTATTTATAATACATATAAAACACATTTTCACAAAAATAATACACATACACTTAACTAACATATTGTGTAAAAAAAAAAAAAGAACAACAACAACAAAAATGTATATATCATGTTACACCTTTAACGTACATAAAAAAAACAAATAAACATATACATATGAATAAATATGTTACTATATATGTAGAAGAAGATGGAAAATGATGAACAACATTGCGGTAAAACAAGAAAAATTAATTTCTTTAAATTTAAAATAATATAATAATGTAATCCCACCACAAAGTAAAAAAAAAAAAAAAACAGAAAGTATCTTATCTTATCTATTTATTTTGTTGTTTTTGTATTACATTTATTTTGTTGCTCCCTTATACAAGAGAAAATATTAAGAAGAATGTTATAAAAGGGAAGAAAAAATTTAAAAAAAATGTACATATGTAAATACAAATTTATATTTTATGTTTGTTTAAAATCAACTTCTTGTTTTTATTATATTACAAAAGATTATATGCGATTATTTTAATAATTTTTAATGTTACCATAAAATATAAAACTTAAGAAGAAGAAGAACAAAAAAAACAAAAAAAAAACCATGATCCTTTGACACTCTTTTTTCAAAATTATGATAATAATAAGATAAATATAACAATGTTAGTAGTGTTAAAAGATACATAATTATTTTCCTTTTATTTTATTTATTTTTTTTTTGTTTTCTGTATTTTTTACTTATAAGGATTTTAAAGCTTTTGTTTAAGGATTTCAAAGAAAGTGAATGTAAATGTTATTCGTTTTTTTTTTTTGTTTTTTTGGTTTTTCAAGAAATGTTCAAGGATTCAGAAAAAAATTTCTAAGAATTTTCAAGGACAAATTAAGAAGATTAAAGTTTTTTTTTTTTTTTTTTTTTTAAACAAAAGTTTTCATGGACACAAGTTTTATTTTTTTTTACCTTTTAAAAAGAAAATAATTTCTTTAGAAAGAATCGTTGTTAATTCATCAGAAAACCGCAAAGATACTTGAAGGAAAACAAAAAAATTTTGTTTCATTGCAAACTGTAAATTTTCAAGGTTTTTTCTAATTAATCAGATAACAAAAAGAAAATGAATTAAGAACCACTTTATATTTTTTTTTTTTGTTCTTGTGAAAATTCTGGTATGAATCTACATGAATCCTTATTCATCATTAACTGGTAACATCATACTTTTGAAAGAAATATAATCTTCTTTATATTTTATGTATCGGAAATTTCTTAGACATTAAATTTTAAAATCATCTTCTCTTAGAAAAAAAAAAAACAAAAATTATCCTTCAAGAACAATTTGATGAACTTGTAAATGATTTTAAAATGTAAAGTTAGGTTTACCGTACGATTAATTTATCAGAAAATGATACCATTCATTTTATTTTTTATTTTTTTTTTTTTTTGAACTCACATTTCTAATGATGAAAACAGTCATTAACCTTTACAGACAAATTGAGTTCTGATTTCTAACTAAGGCCCAAGGTGGGTGAAAGAAGAACAAAATAAACGAATTTGAAGGCTTTGAGGTGAGTGATTGAATAATTTTATTTTTTTTTTTAAATTGTGTCAAAAATTTCAAAAATCTCACTTAATAATTCGAGCCAAAAACAAGATAAGAAAGAAAATGCGATTAATGAACATTTTTCTTCTATTTTTTTTTTTTTTTTTTCATTACGTGAGCGATGTCGGAAGGAAATTACTTTCCTGAACATAATGAAATAAAGTTCTGCCACAGTCGGATGGGAAAATTTAAGAAAGGATAATTGACAAAGAAAAATAAAAGTTTTAAATTTATCACAGAAAAAGCAAGGCTAAAGACATTTTCAATGGTTTAAAGACTTAATATTTTTTTAGAACAAGTAAAAAAAAATTGTAGTAGGCTAAAATAATTTCCAAAAAAAATCCAAAATAAAGAAAAAAATCTATCAAATCCCTGAAAAAAAAAAAATGTTTTACTCCGAAAAACAAAAAAATTCCACCACTTTAAAATAAGTAGGTAATACCACAAGAACTTCAATAAAGACTAGAGGAAACTAAGGAATGGTAATTCTCTCCCTTTAATTTATCCTTTTTACAAATTGATTTTTTGTACAAGTTGAATAAACTTAAAAAAAAACCTAATTACATATTAAAAATTCATTAAGGGTGCGTTATTCACCAACGAGGTTTATCTTAAGTTAGATTGTAAACTTGGTTGGTTGACGTGACGGTTTTCGAAATCTTTCGAAGACCCAATTAGCACTGAGAGTGCCGTTTTGATACCAGAGATTGTAAACTTATTCACTAATTATTATTTTCATATGAATACCGTCCTACATTTTTTTTTTTTTTAAATTACATTTTAAACTGTTCCTTAAAATCTCTACTAAATCTACATGGCGCATTATTATAATAAATTAACAGAAAATACTGATAAATTTTTGAATTAATACTCACCAATTGTTGTAATAACAATAATTGAATAAAATAATGCACCAAAAAATGTCCATTGTAATTGTATATCTCTTTCATCACCATCCCATCCTTCTGTTTTAATTGCTTTAAGAATTTCTTTTTCAAATTTCTGAAAAAAAAAAAAAAAAAACAATCATAAAATTATCATCATATTCTACAAAAGGATTGAAAACTTTTTTAAAATGAAAAAAACAAAAAACAAAAGATAAAACATTAAAATCTTACTTCTAATCGATAAAATGCTAATTCAGTCCAATTTTCTTCAGCTAAAAATAATTCACCAGATGTCATTTTCCATAAATCATCTGTAACATTGTTACGAATTTTCACAATATCACGTTTAACCTGTTAAATAAACAACAACAACAATTTTTAATTAATTTTCTTGAAATTTTATAAAAAGTTGAAAAAATTTCAAATTTATCTTCAAAAACAATATAAAAAAAAGAGTTAAGAAAAATTAAAAAAAAACAAAAAAAAAAAGAAATTTTTCTTACTTGTAATTCATGTTCACCTTCTAAATGTTGAAAAAGTAATGCTCCTCCAATACAATATGCAACAACAAGTGATACTAAGGTAACATGTGATACAATACATGTAATTACTTTCCATGATATACAAACTGCTGTTAAACAACGACCCCTTTCTGGTTTCTCTATAATTTCTGGTGGTAAAGATTGTACTCGTCGAGACATTTCCTGGTTTTATGTGAATTTCTATAGATGAAAATTTTGGAAGTGAAGTTTTTTTTTTTTTTTTTCATCAAATTTTATTTTAAGGATGCAAAATTTGGTACAGATATACCAAGAAATTATCCCTTCAAGAAAAACCATATTTTAACACAATTTTTGTGGAACATTTTAATATCAAAATTTTAGATTTTGTACAAAATTTTAATTCATATGTTTCAAGGAAATGAGGACACCAAGTGGTACGGCAGAAATTGGAGGAAACTGATGACGATATAAATAAAAGCTTTCGACCTTGTTCAGGCAAGGGCATAAACTATTGGCTTTGTGTAATAGAATTGGTATGACAAAAAATGAAATAAAATAAAGAAGATTTTGAAAATTCTAAAAGCTTAACATTAAAAAGAGTTTTCCCGTGGAATTTAGTTCCTAAACTTTATTCAAGTTTTTTCAAAAAGTAATGAAGAAATTGAAAAAAATCAGTGGTGAGGTCCGGCTTTTTCAACAAAAAATATATACCTTCATATCTATCTACGCTAAAAGCTTTTTATGACTTTCTTCAGAGAACCTACATTCCAAATCTCACTCAGATCATTCAGATCGCTCAACATAATGACGGAGATATCACGAATGAACGATTTCTCTAAATTTCCATATAATTTCTATAAAATTGAGTTCGAATTCGAAGTGGGTGGGATTAGATTTTTCCTATATAAAGGAAAAGGATGAAATTTTCATGTTTCATTTCAGTTAGTTCATTCATATGTAGGCTTCGGTTAGCTGTAGAAAAAGTACGTTGTCTTTTAGTAGGAACTTCGTGTCTATCTCTGTGAGAAGCTCTTATGGAAAACTTCAAGTTAAACTTCTGTCGAAAACTTCGGAGGAAGCTATTGCCAAAAAATTCAAAAATAAATTTTTCAAAATCAATGTCGAAAATTCTAAAAAAGCTTTGAAAATTCGAAAATAAGTTTGGAGTTTCGAAAAATAGCTTCGAAATTTCGAAATAATTTCGGCGAAAAATTTCCTTTTACTTTCAAAAAAGTTGTTTTTAAAAAATTTCAGAATTTTTTTTTTTTTTCGAAAAGTTTGGAAAATATTCTTCAAAAACTTAAAATGTAAAAAAAGAAAAACGACCTCGCTTTCCTTCGTAATCTTACATATAGGTAGTGGTTAATTTATGGTTTTAGGTTTTGTGACAATTTTTTTTACTGTCACACATACACCTATAGTTTTTAAGTGGAGTACAAGCCACTGTTTGTTAGTAAAGAATAATTTTTTTTTTGTTTGTTTGTTAAATAGGACTCGATTGATCAATGAACAGAGTCATTCTACTATTATAGAACCAATATCACTTTGCACAATTCAATTGAATGGATTTCTACTCATTCGAATATAAGCAGGTTTAAAGTAAATGTGAACCCGAAACCTCCAAAACTTCAGAAGCCAGTACTCTATCAACTTCTATTATAAAATCTAAAAAAATTTATCACTTTTAATTTTGAGCTAAAAGTTTACTAGTTCGGAGCTATTGACTTGGCCTACATTATTAAAATTACATGATGGAAAATTAATATTTTTGTGATCTACTAGCTACTGTCCCTATAAATTCAAAAAAAAAATAAATAAAAGTTCATAAAATAAAAACAAATTTATAATCTCGAAATTATTGTGCTAAATACACAACGATTTACTGGAAACTAAAGAAATCGCACATTATACACACTTTCACAATATATGTATGTACGAAAAAAAAAAAAAAACAAAAAACTTCTTTTGTGAGAGGCTATGTCATTTTTAAGAACAAAATTTAATAAAAATAATAAATATACACTAAAATACATTGAATACTTACATTTCTTAAATAAAATTAGATCATTTAAAAAAATAATGTGTGCAATAAACATAAAATGAACATTCTTTTTTTTTTTTTGTTTTTTTTTTTGCTCTCTTTTTTCATTCAAGAGAAGATATTTTTGGACCGATAATAAAAAACAAAAAAACAAAAAACAAAAAAAAAACAATAATAAAATTTTGTGAACTTTTCCTTTAACATAAAAAAAAAAATTTTCTTTTTTTCTTTATAAAAAAACGAACATTATGATTTCTTTTTTGTTGTTTTACATTCACATTTCATTTATCATTTTTTTTTTTTGTACTTTTTTTTTCTAATTTGAAAAAAAAAAATATTGATATGTACTTAGAAAAATTAATTAATTAATAAAAAAAAAATACAAAAACTTGAAAAACTTAATTAAAAATTAGATTTTTAATTTTTCAAAAAAAAAAAAACAAAAATTATTTCACAAGAAAAAAATAAAAAAAAGATATTTTTCTTAAAATTTTATTTTTTTTTTTTATTATAAATTTAGAACAGACGATTTTCTTGATCTTAACATCACAATTTGTTTGGAAAAACTAGCTGAAAAATTTATTGATGGTCAGTGATGAGAAAATACTCTCATTTAAGTTTAATTTTTTTTTTTACTTTTTTGTTTTTTTAGTTTGAGGAAAAATTTAAAAGATCAAAATCGAATAAAGTAAACAACATGCTTCGAATATTTTTTGTTTATTTTTATTTTTTTTTAATTTTTTTTTTTTTGAATTTTATTTTCTCTTAAACGATTTTTTCTCTTCATTTTTTTTTTTTTTGAAAACTCTTTCTACAATGATATTTTTCGCATTTTCATTAGATTTTGAATTATGATAAGCAAAAAAAAAAATTGTTTTGTAATTAAATAACACAGATTGTGACTTTGTAATTATTTGTGTTTTTTCAATATGTAAAAATAGATAATAATAAGGAAAACAAAAACATTTGCGGAAGAGCAATATAATAACATAACAAAAGGATATTTTTTTTTTGATTAATCTTTATTTTATTTTCTAATTAATTTTCAAGTTAATTATTAAGCAGATTTATTGTAAAAGAGTACAAGGAAAGATAAAAAGATAATTGAGAAGGTCATTAAAGAATCTTCAATTTAAGTGGAAAATTATATCCTGATATCCTTGACCTGTTTCTAAAGGAACAAAAGAAAATTATAATCATAAATTTTGCAATATACAATTAAGTTAAATTAAGTAGTGTTTTTTTTTAATTTATTTTTTTACAAAAAAAGATACAAGTGAAATTTAAAAAAGAAAATCTGTTTTTTCGAAAATATCACCCAGCAAGCTTAAAGAAAATTTTAATGATTGAAAATTGCCTTTCTGTTATCCTTGACGAAAATTGCAAAAATAATCAATTTTTGTTTCGAAAATTGATTCCGAAGTTTCTTAGAATTCATATTCAAGCTAGTAAACTGAGGTTCTTCTTTTTTTAAAAAAAAAAAAAAAATACGTTCTTGGTTTCGTTGAAAACTCTTTTTAATTCGGAATTTTGAAAAATTTCGAGAATTTTTCTTTTTTTTAAAAAAGAATTTTTCGAAATTAAAAAGAAAACAATCTCTTTTCCTATTCAATAACATTAACTAGTTTTTGTCGAATAGTGCTCACGTTATTGAGCACTCTGAAAGTTTCGGTAATAAAACGGTAGTTTCGATCATTAACGGGTTATTTTTTAAGAAATAACAACAATTTCATGTTCTTAGCGTTGGAAATTCATTTCAATCATTTTAGAATACAAAAGAACCTTTGCATTTTAGAAAAATGAAAACAATACCTTTTAGACTCTCGTTCACCATCATCTTGTACTGAAGCTTTTGATTGAATTTAATCGTCGAAATCGAATAATGCACCACCACTAAAGCTCAATCAATTTGGAAAGACATAAAGAATTTCAGAGAGAATTTCTTTAATTCCACGACGTTGAACCTTCATAGCAAATAGAAAACTTTAAAATATTTGTCAATTAAAGGCCGTTTTTACAAAATTAGGAAAATTAATTTAACAAAAAAATAATAGTCTGTCACATTTTTTTTTTTTTTCAAAATCGTAAACTGATTATACATATATTCTTTTTTCATTTCCACATAATAGTTTTAAATTATTTTAAATTTTTTTATACATAAAAACTATAACTTACATGTAAATAACTGTGAACTGTTCCAGATTCTTTTTAAATCACCTGTTTGTTTTCTTTTCTTTTTTTTTCTTCTTTCTTTTTAAATTGAATATATTTTGTTTATTGAGCAAAATTTAAGTTTTTCTAATTATGAGAGAAAATTTAAGAGTTTGAAATCTCTTAGAAGATTAAATTATTGTATTTTTTTTAAATTTCTTATCCTGTTTTCTATTTTAATTGAAAATCAATTCATATAAGCGACAAAAATGGAGGAAAAGAAAAAAGAATAAATTGAAAAAAAAAAAAATTCTATAAGTAAATTAAATATATATATTTTTTTTTTACAACATAAATTACAAAAAATTTAATTATTTTATTTTCATTTTTTTTGTTTTTTTGTTTTCATAATAAATTCACTTAATTCATAGATTTAATGTAATCGTCATTTAAAAGAGCAGAGAACAAATTTACAAATTAAATAATTAGAAAAAGGAATGAGAATGGAAAAATGTGTGTCTTTTAAAGAAAAAACGAAAAAAAAATATATAAGCTCACACTGACAACAATAATTTGCGAGATGTACCACATGCATGTTTACATAAGTATTTTTGGATTTATCTTTAAGTATAACAAAATCAATTGCAATCTTCTTAATGTTTTTTTTAGCTCACATTTTGAAAAAAATTACAAGGTTTTCATTTATGTATTTCATTTTTTACATTTAAAAAGCTTTCCTAAATTTCCATTGTAAAGAAAATTTTCGATTTTTTAGAAGCTAGAGCTTCTCCTTTTTTTTTTTCTTCTTTAATTTAAGATCCTTAATTATATTTTTCTCAAATCGAAACATAGAACAGCTTTTATTCTTTAAATATTTTTTTTTTATTAAATTTAAATTGTGCCTAAATTGTAAAAGAAAAGAAATCTAAAAAAGTAAAAAAAAAAAAGATGCGCAACATTATTAAAGTTCTCCATGTGGAGTTGTAGTAGTCTCGGATTCTCTCTCTTTTTTATCTTTCGTTGTTGTCTTTTCTAAAATTGGTGGTGAATCTGTTGTTGTTGCATATCCATCTTCTTGTTTATCAGAATCAATTTTAGTTTCATTTAATTTTTGTCCTTCTTCTGATTCTGATCCTGTTTGTTTTTTTGTTGTTTTTGATGTTTCATCAGTTTGTGTTTTATTGGTAGTTTTATCTTTTTTTGTGGGTTTTTTAGGTGTCCATATTTTTAATTTATTTATTAAATATTTAACTTCACGATCTAATAAACCCATTTTATTTGAAATATCTTTAACTGTTAAACGTACATTTTCATAACGTTTTAATTTATTTTGTGCATCAATTTCAACTTTTCTCCATTCAATTGTATCACCAATTACTTTTTCAAGTGTTTCAATTTCAACCTAATTTAAAAGAAAAAAAAAAACGAAATGGCACAAATTAATTAAAATGAAATTTAAAAAAAAAAAAAAACCAAGAACTTACTTGTGTGAAAATATCTTTTTCTGGATTAACTTCTTTTGTCATAGTTTTTGCATTCTTTAAAAATTTCTGTGCACCTTCAATGATACTATTAAGTGCCTTTAATGCATCTGGACGTTCTTCATGTTCCCAATGTCTAGCATAAACATTATTTGCAATGTTTTGTAAATCAATTAAACGTTTCTCATATGTATCAGCATCAGCATTTGAACCATCTTCATATAACCAATCTGATACTTTTGTACATTCTTCAAGTATTTTAGTTTTTTCATCTTCTGTAGCACAACTTGCATATTCTTTATCTGCTAATCTTTCTCTTGCTTCAATTACAAATGTTTCAAGTGCATTAAATAATGATTCACGTCTTGAACGATAACGTTCTGCTGTATTTATTTCATCCAATTTTTTATATGATTTTTCATATTCTTCAGCATTTAATGGTTTTGTAAATAATTCCGTTAATTGATATTCAAGCGGTTCTTTAATAGTAACTGTTTTAACTGTTTTATTTTTACCATCAGATTCAGTATCTTTTTCAGATTGTTCTTGTTGCTGTTGTGTATCATTTTGTTTAATCTCATCTGATGATGTTTTATTCAATTTTTCACCAGCATCATCTGTTGTTGTTTCATTTTGGTTTGAATCTTGATCTTCTGATTTATCAGTTTCTTTTGTGTCACCAGAGAACAATTTACTAATTGTATTTCCTAATTTTGATAATGTACCCTCAACACTATCATCTTGAATTTGTATCTTTTCAAATAACATTTCAACACTAGTTATTTCAAATAGACCAGAATCATCTAATGTAAAATGAACTTTAATACCTTTTGGTTCAGAATCTTCATTTTTATGTTTATCTAATGTTTCTGTAATTTTTTTCAATTGAACATGACTTATATTAAGACCACCAATATATAATATTTCTTCTGGTGTTAAATAATTTAATTCAGCATAATTAACATGAAAATCAAAATCATTAACATATTTATTAAATGTTATTACTTTCTTTTGTGGATATGAATTCATTAAACCGAATAGCATACGTTTAATATATTTTGAATTACCATCAGATGTTTCACGTTCAAATACAACTTGCATTGGTAATAGTACAGCATCTTTAATAATGAATTTTTTAACTTTAAAACCAGTTGCTAGATCAGCTGCTTTATAAACAGCACCCATTGTTGCTGCTTCATCAGCATTTATATTTTTTCCTAATTCTTGTTTAATAGCATCACGTAATATATCTTGAACTTTTGGTATTCTAGTACCACCACCAACTAATATTAATTGATTAACAATATCTAATGATAATCCAGCTGATTTTAATGCTTGTTCTAATGGTTTAACAACTCTTGGCCATAAATCTGAACATATATCTTCTAATTTTTCACGTGTTACTTGAAATTTAAAATCAATATCTTCTAATAAATTTTCAATTTGTGCATAATGATCAGCATTTGCACTTAATACATTCTTTAAACGTCCAGATTCTTTAAATAATTTTGCCATAGCACGTGAATTTTCAAAAACATTTGTTTTAGTTTTTTTCATTTTATTAAATTCACTTGCTAAATAATCACGTAAACGTAATTGTATTTCTAGACCACCTAATGTACGATCATAACCAACACCTAATATTTGAATTGTTGGATATAATTCTTTTGTTGTTTTATCTTTAAGTAATTGATAACTAACAAGTGCAGCAGATGTTTTCTGTGCACCCATATCATAAAATATATAATACTGAGCAGTTTCATTCATTTCTGTACGACGAAAAACACCATAATTTAATGCGACAGCTGTATAATCATTAATTAATTGAAGTACTTTTAAATTAGCTAATTGAGCAGCACTTAAAAGTGCAATTCTTTCAGCTTGTCCAAAATAACCAGGAACAACTAGAACACATTCCGTAATTGGTTGATCTGTAAGACAATTTAAAAAAAAAAAAAGGATAAAGTAAGAAAAAGGATTCCAGTCAGAAAATTCGATATATGTAATTGGTCTAGTCGATTAGTTTAAAATTCTACAACAACAAAAAACTCTTAGCTTCAAGTAAAATTTTACTTACTTGTTGCTGCTTCGGCATATTCCTTAGCCTCTTGTAAAAATTGTGCAATAAGTTCTTCAATACGGAATAACTGTTCACCATTTTTAAAAACAACTGTATTTCGTTCTTCATCACCAATAATTTCATAGTATGGGAATCTTTTCCTATTCAAACGAACGAAAAAAAAACACAACAAATTAATTTTATTTAGGATTTAAAAAACTAAAATACCCATTCAACTTACTTATACAAATCAACAAGTGGATTATCAATTGTTTTACCCAATAAATCCAATAAATAAAAATATGTACTAGATGGAAAACGTACACCAATTGATTGTGCATCTTCACCAAATGTACGAATACCATCTCTAAATGAAACAGCTGATGGTGTTTTACGTTTTGATTCTTTATTTAATGCAATCTCCATTGGTACACCTGGTGATATAACACCAACTTTCATCCATTCACTTCCTAAATCAACAGACATAACAGCAGCTCCATTTACATTTTTTGTAATGCATAATATTATTAATAGTAGGCTCCCAATGGGGAGCATTGATGATAATATCATCTTTCTGTAAAAATTCAAAAAAAAAAAAATAATAATTATAAAAATTATTCCAATTTGAATGAAAAATTCATTCAATAAATTCTGCTGAGTGATGATTTTCGAACAAAGTCTACGTTTTATGTATGATTTTTAACCTCTTCCAAGTTGGCAATTTTAGTTTTTTTTTTTTTTCATAATTTTTATTAAAATAAATGAAACTTACCAAATTTCTTGAAAACTATTTGTTAATCTAATTAATTAGAATAGATTTTTTCAATTTTCAATATTTTTTTCTAATTAATTATTAATCAACACTCAGAAAACAAAAGAAATTACTGGAATTAAGAAAGCCGCAAAACTCCCTTATGTTACTTTTTACTTTTTCTTTTCTTACTTTGTCGTTTTTTTTTCTACTGACGTGTTCTTTTCTTTTCTTTTTCCTTCTTCTTCTTCTTCTTTTGTACTTATTGCTGTCTACTACAATCGATGAAATGTCAAAAAAAAAATACTGGGAATGTGTAATTCCGCCATTGGGCCACGTTCTTACAAGTTTTAATTAAGGCAAACATCACACAGGATGTGTGTGGATATGTTTGGATCATTTCAATTCAGCTGAATGATATATATTGCTGAATTTTAATTAAAAGTTCATTGAACTTTATTAAAAATTTTAGTGTAAGGGCGATGTCACATGAATGGTAGTGGGAAATTTTTTTTTTAACTAAAACATTTTTTAAATTTTTTGTAGGAAAATTATAGAGAATTTTTTTTTTTGTAAATTTTTTTCAAAATTACAAAATTCAAGTTTTGGTTTTTCAGATAATTGAAGGATTTTTTGTATAAATTACCTAATTTTAGAATTGTTTTGATTGACCGTAACGCGTTAAAAAGAGTAAAATTAATAATGGTGGAGTTCCAATCAACTCAGCAATGACTAAATAATCAATTCAGCTATTAACAAGTCGATTGAAACAACTTTACGTGCTGCCAACCCCGTGATTTACCTGTAATCGTACGTAATTCATAATAATTGCATAACTGTGATTTTATCTTTGTATACAAATTACGAATATGTATAAGCTTCTCTACGACTAACAACGAAATTCAAGTTGACATATACTATAAATAATGGTAAATTTTAATGGGACATTCTTGATATGGATTTCTCTATTTTATTTCTCTCTATATACAGCAACAAAACAATGTTTAAGTTTGGGTGAGTTCATATTTTTAGTTCTAACTTAGTTCTGCAAAAGCATTGTGTTCGTGTTACTTTCTGCGCGAAAGCAGAAAGGTAATACATATTGGCAGTTCTGAAAAAGTTTGATAGCAGTTCTCTTAGCTGTGAAATTATTTCTGCAAATGAACTCAAAGAAAGAAAGTGAAAATTGTCAAATATGGAGGACGGAAGTGACGGTATCAATAGATATATTTTTTTTTAATTAATAAGAAATTGTACATTAAATTGGAATTAAATTTTCAAAAATGTTCTTCATTCTTCCTTGCAGAGGAACGTTCATGAAAACAAATGCGAAGACAGTTTTTTATTTTTTTTTTTTGCTTAGGATTAGGATAGAACTTAGTAACAAGTACTACAATCAGTTTTCTGCAAACACATGAACTCACCCATATTCTTATACTAAAGATACTTTTGGAAAGTTTTTAATAAAATAAAACACTGATTTTATTTATTTTTTTTTTTTTTTATTAATTTTTGGCTAAATAATTTTTTTCTTTATTGAAATCAAGAACTTAAAATAAAATGTTCACAAAAAAGAAAATAAAATAATAATAATATATATAATATGTTTTGTTTTTGTTTTTATAATATATAAATTAACAATAAAATACACAAATATCTTCTAACTTGTTTCAATCTTAAATCTTTTTTTTTTTTTTCATCTTTTTCTTATTTTTTTTTTTTTTTAATTATAATATTTTAATACAATTCTTTTAATTGTTTTTATTTTTTGAATATACATACATATATATTTTTTTTTCTTAACATACATAAAAATTACAATTAATATTTAAGACAATTCTACTAATTGTGTAAAAATTTGTTTATTTCTTCAAAAAAAAAAAAAAAAGCTTCGACTATTAAAATTTTAAATCGCTTATTTTACTTTTTTTTTTTTTTAAATTATTTTATTATTTTATTTTTAGTAGAATGGTCTCAAAAATTCTTTATAAATACTAAAAAAAAAAAAAGAAATTTATTCTTTTTTTTTTTTTTTTGTCATCTAGAATAATTTTGGAAATGTGTGTAAATATATTCTCTACTAAAAGCTTTCTAATATGTAATTGTTCTCTTACAACGCTTTGCTACAGAATACATACATATTTTTTTTTTTTTATTATTAATTTTAATGATTTTACAAGAAGTACATATAATATAATTAGATATTTTCGTTTTATTGATAATAAAAAAAAAAAAACAAAAATTGTTTAATGATTTATGATTTTTTTTTCTTTTCTTCATTTTTGCTTTTTGTTTTTTTTTTTGTTTTGTTTTTTTTGTTCTTAAATCTTAAAAATAATTATCACAGCACTTCTATAAAAAATTTTCTATTGATCTCATTTTCAATATGATTTAATTTTTCACCATTTTCAAATTATTTTTTTATTTTTTATTTTTGGTTGATGACATTTTTTTTTTACCATTTGATAGAGAAAAAAAAACTAGTCGATTTGTCAAAATTTTTGTCTTTTTTTATATTGTTTTTCAGCAATTGTAACATTTTGTTACATCAATTAGAATGCTGAATAAAATTAGAAAATATCATACTCTACGGCATTATCAGTGATAAATTGGGTTTTCGGAAACTTCCGAGAATCGCCAAGTCAACCATAGTTGAATTAAAAAAAAAAAAAAATGTGTAAATAATTATTGATCAATGGAATTCAGCTTAAAATTCAAAATTAAATTTAGTGTTACTGAATACCATAATTCTAAAAATTATTCAATCAAAATACATTTACATTATTCAACGTTTCCAATTACAGTAGACTCTCGTTATAACGCGATTAACACACAACGCAAATTCCTACAACGCTCTAAAAATATTAGGATAACTTTTTCATATAACGCGATTCTTGTACAATGCGCAATATGTATAACATGATTTTTATAGAACGCGTAACGTACATTAATCGCATTATACAGGAGTCTGCTGTAAAGTTAGTGTAAAAGGACTTTCGACTATTTTTTTGTATTACAACGATTTTTATTTTAATTTACAAATTTTTCTATGATTTTTTAAGATTCTTTTTTGTTTGTCTTTTTCTTTTTTTTCTTTTGTAAATTTTATCATTTTATAAATTGTAAAATTAATTTTATGGAAAATATTATTTACATATTTTAATATTGGATAATGATTATATAATCGTTTTTTGTTGTTTTTTTTTTTTTAAATTAATTAGAATTTCAATTTTGAATTTTAATAATTTTTGACCTTTCTTTACGAAAAAAGTATAACCTGAAAGGCACATTTTATTTTATTTTTTTTTTGTTTTTGTAAATGTAATTCGTCAAGATGATTGTTTTAATTTAAAATAAAAATAAACTTAATTTAGAAAAAAATAAAATAAAATACATACATACATAATTAAAATAAAATGATTTTGGAACTGCTTTACATTTCGAATCAAAACTTTTTCTGTGACATTAAAGCTCTCAATCGTGTTCAAAAATATTAATATAATCATCAATTGTTCAAGAATGATGATCAAGAATATTCAGCTTGTAATTTTATCGAGCTGAATTCTTCCAATTTAAGATTCAAATTTTTTTTTTTTTTTTCAAAGCACAGAACTTGTCTTTTATAAAATTTCACAGATTTAAAATTTTTAAACAGTTCTTTAATTTTTAAAAACAAATTTTCAGCTAAATTTCAAAAGTGATGATTTTATAACAAATTGTCCAATTCAATTTTTTAATAATTAAAAGAAAAATAATTAATTTAAAAAATAATAATAATAATTCATTAATTAACAATAATAAAAAAATTTAAACTAAAAGAAAATAGAGAAAATAAAAAATCGTGTAATATTGAAATAATTTTTTAACTTAAAATCAAAAAGCAAAAAAAAAAAAATAATAATAATAAAATAAGGAGAAAAAAACTTATAACAAACAAACAAAAAAATTACTAACTTAAAAATAAACCTATTTCTTTTTTTGAACAAAACAATTAATAAAATAAAAAAATTTCTTTCTAAATTAAATATCATTTTTTTTTAAATTTATGTTTCTAACGATGTAACAACTAAACTATGAAAAACTCCAGATTCGCTTAACATAGCTGCTTGACCGCATGAATCATTTACAATTGTTGTTGGTGATGATGTTGTTTGTGTTTGTATTGTTGTTGGACTATTTGTACCTAAACGTAATGCATCCATAATAACTTCAAAATCCTTTTGTGTTTGATGACTATTAAAATCTAAATTTAAATCTAAATCAAGTTCTGCATTAAGATTTGATGAATTATTATTATTATAGTTTGTTGTTGTTGTTATAGTTGTATTATAATTATTATTATTTTGATGATGTGATATTAAATTATTATTATTATTTGTTAGTGTTGTTGTTGATGAAAATTTTGAACGTTTCATATCAAATGGATAATCATCAATACCAGATATTAAACGTTGTGTTGGTAAATAAAATTGTGATAATGCTTCACGTACAAGACGATCATTTTCATCTTCGCTACGTAAACGTTTACGTGATGATATTGCTTTTTCTAATTGTTCAGCACCTTGTGTTATTTCTGGATCAATTAATGGCATTGATGCATTAATTGCATTTAATTCACGATCTAATATTTCAAGATCAGTATCAACATTATTTGATGAGAAACAACGATTTATTGGTGTAATTTTTGTTGTTGATGTTGTTGTTGTTGTTAAAGATGTTGTTGAACAGGATAATGATGTTGTTGATGATAAGGAAGATATTATTGATAATTGCGAGGATGTATCTAATAATTTATCATAGGAAGTTGTTTCTGATATAATTGAATCTAAAATGGCGGACGATGATTCTAATTGATTTTGTTCTTTTGTTGATTTTATTATTGATGAATTTAATAAATTTGAGCATTGTTGTTGACTATGATTTTTATTATTATTATGATAATGAAAACGATCATTTTGTGAATTATATATACCAAATATGCTATCATGAGACGATGATGATGTTGTTGATTTTATATCAGATCTAAAACGAAAATTAAAAAAAAAGAATAAATTAATAAAAAAATAGACAAACAATTCTCTTAAAATGAAGAAAAAATATTATCGTACAAAGTTTAGCCTATATATATCTTTACTTAAAACTATTATGCCCGGTTTTTTAGTTCAAATTTAAACTTCGTTTAACTTTAGATTGAGTTAAATTGACGTTTAAAACAAGATGGTGTTTGTCTGTGTTGGTTTAAAACTAGTCGAGAATTTTAACGGAGTTTAACTTAAACCATCGTGAATGATAGTTTAAACTGGTGTTTTCATACAAACAGCTGTTTTGACAGATTGTTTTTCAATATTTTTTCAAGTTATTACATCTAGTATGTGTTTGTGATGTGAATTAATAATATTAAATATGCTTATAAGTTTAATTAAACTAAAATTTAAAGTTGAACTAAAAAATCAGTCATAAGTTACAGTTATTTCCAGTTTTTCAGTATTAGCTTAAGCTTGGTTCAAGCTAAAATTTAGTTTAAACTGACGCGTTTTTCAGTGTTAACCGGATTTTAAGCGATCCATTATGAGAAATTTTAAGCCATGACATACTCAAACCTTCGTTTAATTTTCACTGTAAAACACCTGCGGTTTGAGTTTTTGGTTTAACTGAACTTAAACATAAGCTTAAACTGAAAAACTGGTCATTAGTGTTTGATTAAATTTTTTCAAGACCATTTAGCACCCACTTCATGATTTATTTTCAACTAATTTTCTTCTTCAATTAAGTAATATTAAGTAAGGTTTTTTTTTCGAAGAAGAAGAAAATGTATGTTAATTAAAAAAAAAAAAAAATTAAAAAATCCACAGACATTGAATATCGAAATATTAATAATTTTAGCAAAAATAGAATAAAAAAGAGAAAAGAAATCCCACAAACAATATTCCAAAATAAACTCAAGGTTTTATCTTTTATAGAAAAACTATATTTCGAAAAGCAAAAAAAAAAAAAAAACTTGTTACTACAAATTAATGTGGTGAATGTGAATTTCTTTATTTAAGAGACATGATTTTTTTTTAAAAAGTTCAAAAGTCAAGATTATGAATTTTATTTTAGAATTTTGTTTTTTTTTTGTTTGTTATGTTTTGTTTTGCCTGTGTGACTTCAAAAAACTCAATTTTTTTCAATAAAAGATTAAATTATTAATTTTTAAAATTTTGCAGTGATGATATTTTGTTTTGTGTTTCAACAAAATAGACATTGTTTTTTTTTTGCAGATTTTCTCACATGATTTGAAGTCTTTAATTTAGTCTAACATTCTAAATTGTGCGTGTTTTATTTTTTTTTTCAAATTTTATTAGTTTGTTTCGTGATAAAATCAAAATAAATTCTAATTTATTCTAATTTATTTTCCTTAATTTTTAAGACTCAATAAAAAATTTTAAAAAAGACATGATTTTCAATTCAATTTTAAACTTATATTCATACCGGAAATATATCTTGACTTTTTCGCACAAAGAAACCCCTTTTTTATTTCCTTGTTTTTTTTTTTTTCAATTTTTCGAGTCCTTACAACGGACATGAACTTTTTCTCTCTATGTTAATTTTGTACACATATACATTTAATTCGTGTCTGGTATATAATATATGATTTAATCATTCCTTGAAAAATTTATTTAAACAACAACAAAAATAATACATAAAAATGAATTTATAAGGTCTCTTGTACAATAACCCTTTCAACAATAAAAATTGTATGTATGTATTTCATAGCTTATATATTTGAAATTTAGTATAGTGAGCGAGAAAAATAAAAAATACATATATATACAAAATAAAAACTACTTGTACGCTACATAAAAATAAAAAAAAAAATTAAATAAAAATAAAACAAAATATTCAAAAATATTCAGTATTTCCCCAAATTGAATATAAAAAAAAAAACTCTGCCGTTTTTTCTTGTTATATATACATACCTAGGTAATAAATTTTTTTTTTTGCTACTTACACAATCATAAAATACGGTACTTATATATATACAATTTTTTTTATTTTAATTGTGTAAATGCGAAAAGTGAGGTTTTTTTTTTTTTAAATACTTTTTTTTATTACAGAAACAAACATTATCATATTATCACCGTCATCATATCGCATATCACATTTTATATATTTTACTTTTGCTTTGTACATACATACATATTTTTATATATTACACTTTATTTATATATACATATAGGTATTTAGATACTCCAGTGTACATACTCTATTCATTTATCTCTTTATTTATTTATTATTATTATTTTTTTTTTTAAATAAAAATAAAATAATAATAAAACTCAACAAACGCACTTGAATTCATTACGAAATCTGAAGTAATTGTTGCTTGAAGGCAAGTGAAAGTTTGAATGTTCTGTTTTTTTTTTTTTCATTTTTTTTTTGTCTTCATTTTTCATTATTATGAATTAACTATGCTTAAGTAGTCGATGTCGAATATTTTTTTAAAGTCTGATAGGAAGAAGAAGAAGAAGAAGAAAAAAAATGAGTATCTATCATAGATTTTTTGTTGTCTTTTATTTCCATCAGATTTTTTTTTTTTTTCTGTTTAATGTAAGATACTTTTTGTTTTTATTAAATTTAAAATTTTTGATTTAAAATAAATTTTACTTATCGACAAATTTATTGTCTTTTTTTTTTCTTAGTCGAAACACAAAGAAAAAAAAACCTTTTAAATCTTGATATTGGAAATATTAACCAGATATATTACAACAAAATTGAAAAGACAAAAAGAAAAAAGAAAAAAAAAAAACAATCAATCTATCTATCTAACTAGTATAGCTATATCTATAGCATTTACCTATATATTTTTCTTCTCTTAATATATAATTTATAAAAGTATTTCAAAATATATAGGTATAACATAAAATATACATTTATACCTATATGTATATACACATCTTGAATCTAAAATATACATAACCTACAGCAAAATTATAGATGTATCTCTTTTCTACAATATTTATTTATTTTTTTTTTTTTTTACAAAAAAATCAAAGATACTTACTATATAATATAGAAATGTTATTCACAAAAATAAAATAAAAAAAAAAAAAAAGCTTAAAAAATTATACAACAAGTTTGCAAGGACGTTTCCTACTACACCACACCACAACTTCTTTTTTCTTTTCTTTTTTTTTCAAAACTCGCATAACTTCATATTGTTCATTGGTGATTTTTTGTTGTTGTTGTGATTTTGGATTAAAAAATGAAAAATAAAAAAAATAAAAAACAATCAGAAAATGTTGAAGCGGTTCGATCGTCGGTCAAAACAAGTAAATTTTACTTAAACAATCATCAACATCATAAACAACAAACACATCAACTAAACGTATATATACTATCATCAAAAATCATATAGGTAACAACAACAACAACAAAAACATATATAAATCCCAATAAACAGGTATAGTTTTTTTTTTTTTTTTGGAAGTGGAGGAAGATTATATTACCTATAACTATAACTGGAAAAGATATATATTTTTTTTTTTTTGTGAAATATATAGGTAGCACACTAGAGCTAGTATTAAAGCATTTAAAAAGCAAAAGACATTTATAGGTAGATACTCAATGTACTCAAAAAATCAGATATATAATAGTATAGTAGTCAAAGAGATTGAGATACCTGACCGAATTGATCATCATAATGTGAAAAGAAAAATATGTATGTAGTATGTACCTGTATTATATGAAAAAAATATATATATCTATAGTTATTATACATATTATTATGAATGTATGATTATTGTGACTGACTGGTAGTTCAACAAGAAAAATATTTTTTTCTCATTCGATTGTATCTACATTTTTTTTTTTTTTTGAACGTGTGTTTTACATATTATTTTGTTGTTGTTAATGTGTTTTTGTTTTTTTTTTTTTTTTTTTAAATTTTATCTGAAAATTATATACAAAATTTGGCCTTATATCAGTTGTATCGTGGTGGTATGCTAAATAATAATAAACTGTACATATGTATATTTAACAATCTTATATATTTATGTACGTATTTTTATTATAAGAATGTACCATGACTGTAATTTGACCTTTCAGATTTCATTCAACCTATATTTATCGTCATCTGTTTTGAAGTTAACAAACAAAAAAAAAAAAATATATCTTTTAAAAAAAGTTATAATTTTATACACGTACTGACTTAATTATTTTAAAATAAAGATTATTTAAAACAAAAAACGAAAAAAACGAAAGAAAAAGAATTATGTAGTACTTCGTTATATTTCATATTAAATTTAACAAGGTATGCCTTACGCAATTTCAGCTGGTTTTTTTTTCATGTTGTTTTTTTCTTATATTTTAAATATTTAATTTCGAAAAAAAATATAATAAAATGGTTTACGAAACAAATAATATTTGCAAAATTCTAAAGTTAATATTTTTTTTTCACATTTTTTACTTTGAAAAAAAAAAAAAGTCTTGAACAATGTGAGACTAAAGTTGAGTACAATTTCGTAAGGATAAATCCCCTCGAAAATTAAATAAATTATTTCTGTCCCTGTAGGATCTAGTTTACGTTGAAATTCAATTTCTGTTCGTCTAATATGTGTCACAAATTAAAATGTATTCTCATATAATGTAAGGGATAAGTTCCATATTATATGATAATTCATTTAGAATTCTTTTTGTCTGATTTTTCCTATTGCGTACATGAGTAGAAATTTTCTTGAACGTTTTCAATATTTTCCACGCAGTTCTCAACCAAATTTTATGGTATTAATGCTCACAAAAAAACCTAAGGAAAAATAAAACTGATTAACAAATAGGTATAGAGGTAAAATAATAAAAATTTTGAGGTTTTTCGCGCATGGTTTACATGGCGTAGTGATATTTTTTGTGTAGATATACGAAAGAAGAAACATGTTACAACAAAAACGCATGTGTGTAAGTATCTTTTTTTCTGCGCATGTTTTTCTAGTATAATACGAAACATCAACTTTTATTATTTTGACTACACATAATTTATGATCTTCACGTAATATTTGGCTTTTTCGAAAACCTAGGTTAATAGTATGAAATTTTGTATCCTATTATCCCTGATTTTTCTTTAAAAAGCAACAACCGATATTCCAATTTTTTTGACCTATACAAAATATTTCTTTGAGAATAAACTTTTCAAATATTATCCTTTGAATTAGTTGAAATAAATTCAAAAATAATTTACGCGAGTAATCCAATTATTTGTTGAATATTTGATAATAATCAATTAATTGTACACTTCCTAAATAGTTTTAGCAAAAAGCAAAATTCAAAGTGGAACAATGCAGGTGAAAGTATACAATTCGTTTCAAGTTAAAAAGTATTGAGTTGCTTCGTTCGAAAACGTCAAATGATCGTCAATTGAAAAAATTAAGCTTTAAGCTAAATAGTATGCTTAATTCCGTCAATTGAAGATCATTTGACATTTTCAAAAATGAACTTTTTAATGGCTGAATTTGTATTCAGCCTAACAAGTTAAACACAAAAAAAAAAGGTTATGTTCAAGCTACAAGAAAATCGGATTACTAGAATAAAAATGAACCAATTTTTTTAAAGGCTTATTTTCCTTTTCCATCCAGAACAAACATAAATTCTTTTCCTGAATTTTACATCGGTTCCGTTTCAATTTACATTCAGCAAACTTATTTATACTAAATTTCAAAATAAAATGCAACAAAAAAAAAAAAAAAAAGAAATTCTTGTGCATATAATCATTTTATCTTTCCGTCATATTCTATTTTTAAAATTGAATTCTAAAAAAAAAAACAAACAAACAGAAAAACCATCACATATTATTTTTAAAATAAAAACCACACAAATTGTGGTCATCAACATTTAAGTGTTATATAAAAAAATTTAATCATTCAAACAAAGAGAAGAAAAAAAATACATAAATAAATCCAAAAATATTTATTATCATAATTTTCATAATTATTATCAAATAAGAAAAAAATGCTTATTTTTAAATATTTTTTTTTTAACAAAAAAAAACAAATAATACACAAAAATCATATATGTATTATTTATTTATTAAGTGTATTTCATTCTGATAAAAATAATATAAACATATTTAAGAATCTATTTTTAGGAAAAAAAAAACCAAATTGATAAATTATTTTCTTGTTACAAAAATTAGTTTAAAAAAAAAAGTATCTACATATATGTACTTTTAAGAAATTCATTTAATTTTATCAAATTTTTTTTTTTTTTCGTGAAGTATAGATATGTGTAAGTACATACTAAGTAGTGTGTATATTATAGTTAAGTCGCGAAAAAAAAAAAATAATAATAAAGTTTAAATCCAACGCAATGTATTCTGTATTGTGAGTGAATATTGTTCATATATAAATTTAAAAAAAAAATTAAAAAAAAATTTTTTTGTACGTAAAGTAAAGTAAAGTATAAAATTCCTCTTCACTTTCACCTTTTCTGGGTTGATTGATGCTATCGTGTCTAAACTTAACAAAATATATCTACAATAATTTTTTTTTTTCGTTCAACATTTTTCAATTTTATATACTTTACTTTTCTTTATACCTACATACGAGTATCTCTTAACGCTCATCTGATCCCCGTCCCCTCAAACAAATGCACCTATAATTTTTTTTTTCTTCTATTATTAACTTGTTGATATCTCTCAACTTTTTTAAGTAGCTTTTTTTTTTTTTTTAAATAAAAAATTAACGAAAAAAAAAAAACGAAGCAAAAATAATAAAGAAAATAAAATTTAGTATAAAAATATGATGTGATTTTGTTGTTGTTACAAACTTATTTCGACGTGATTTTTCTTTACTTTCAAGTTATTTCAATTTTTTTTTTTAATACAGAATATTTCTGGTGTTGTGTTGTTATTTGATAAAACAGAAGAAGAAGAAAAAAGTATCTACATCTTTTTTTTTTTTTTTTTTTTTTGTTAATGTTGTGTGTTGTTGTTATATAATTCAATATATAATATATAATATCACTCACCAACATATCAAAAAAACCTTAACCATCATATAACATTGCTTATGCTTTGCATTAATTTTTTATTTTCTTTTATTTTTAATACTTGAAAAGAAAAACTAGCTATACCTATATATATATAGTTATGTAGGTATATATATATGTGTTGTACATACATATAATGTATATATACATAGTTGGTAATGTAATATTTGAAGAAAAAAAAAAAAACGATGGAAAAAAAAAATTATCACTGTTACATACCAGCAGAAAAAATTAAAGGTAATTTTTTCTGTTTTTTATTTATTTTTTTTTTTTATATTATTTTTATTTTACATCAAAGCAATTCATTTTCATGGTTGATATTAGATTTCGATATGCGTACACTGTGTGAGCAGTAGTTACACCATACACAATTTATATGGATATAAAAAATATATATATTTATAGGTATATATATCTATATTAAAGGGTGTCTAAACCTGCCATGAATTATGACAAGACATAATTTATGTTTGGTAAATGTTAATTTGTTTATTGTTGCATTTTTATGACAAAACATCAATGGCAAGAAATGAACGCAATAAGAAATTATCAAAATTTTCATAATTCATTTTTAATTCATTTGAACTCGATTTCGAAAAAGTGAATTAAATTTATAAAATATTCGAAATATTCTTTAGTTTCAATATTTTCTTAATTTTCTAATATTCTTAGATCATTTGATGCTTTAATAGCATTTCCATTTTTAGAATTCATATTACACAAACAAAAAAACACAACAAATAAAACGAAACGAAATTGAATTGAAATCGGATTGCATTCAATTAAACGGTACATATATACCTACTTGAAACGACCAAGATGAATATTGTTCGACAAATGAAATATCTTGCTATGGTAAGCCAAGGTTTGAAAATTTATAGCATGACATAAATTATGACTTGCCATAATTCATGACTCGTTCAGACATTAACTTAAGGTATACAATACAACGTTTATAGTTTTGTACACAGTGTAATAAAATGATGAATTAAAATCGTTTATTCCATTTTATATGAGCTCATATGTACACATACTTATGTATGTATATACATATATGTATATCCATTTTAAATTTACACAAAAAAAAAAAGAACTTGAATATTCATTAAAAAAAAAAATTTTTCAGAAAAGAAATAAAACGAAGAGGAAGTGTAGCTATAGGGGAAGAAAACCGGACAACCCTTACCCATACTCTTACTCATATATTTTGTAGTAAAAAGTATACACAAAACACACATTACATTTTTTTTTACATACATACATACATATATGTGTTGTATAAAATTCTTTTTTAACTTTGCATCCCTTTTTGCTTCATAAAATCTTTGAAGAAATTTTTTTAAAAAATACATACTGTTTGTGTATCTAAACCCAGGTGCTAGTGTACTTTGAAAATTTTGTTCATGAAAAATAAGAAAATGTTTTTTTTTTATATTTCTGTTTTCCAATTTTTTTTTTTTTTCGTTTATCACATGTTTTTTTTTTTGTAGAAGAAAAAGAAAAAATAATATCACAGCATAATAAACTGTCGTTTATTATTTTTTTTTTTTTGTATAGGGAAGAGAAAAAACCAACAACAAAAAACTGACTTGTTTTCGATTTCAACACCTTCTCTATAAAACCACTTGAAAATATTTTTTTTCATTGAAAAATAACAAATAAAACAACAACAACAGCAGCAGCAACAGCAACAAAAAGTATCTATATCTATCTGGTTATGTATTTTCTTGCTTCTTGGAAAGCAAAAAAAAAAAAAAAAAAGACAAAATAAAATAATAGATATTTATTATTTGAATTTAAAGAGAATGCTAATTAAAAAGCTCTCATTCGATAGAGTATGAGTTCGAAGCTTTTTCTTTTTTGATAACAAAAAAAAAAATAATAATAATAATCAAACGAACTTTAACAAAAACCAAAAAAAAAAAATATATATAATCACGATGATATAAAATTTGTTGTTTTATGAGAAATTCATGGTCTTTTTGAATACACACAACACAGAGAAAAAGTGTGTGATGATGATGATGATGATGAAATCGATATTTTCGTACGTTTTTATTTTTTATTTTTTAATTTGGAGGACATTAACTTTTACAAGAGTTGAAAGACATACTGGAGTATGTACTAGTATTAAAGTTCCAACAAGTATAAGAAGAAAAGAAAAAAAAGGATAAAGAAAAATAAAAATCGTCTTGTTTTTGATTACACACACACACAAAAAGCAACATGTTTATTTTAATCCATGCAAAAAGGATCATCATCTCTTATTTTAGTAGAGAAGCCTTAAGAGTTTATTTACAAAAAAAAAAAAAAAAAGGAAAAAGGTGAAAAACCTTACTTCATACCATTATTGGTACAGAAAACATAATCTCAATATTTAATCAAGTAGCAACTAGCTCGTTTTTTTTTTTTTACTTTCTTTCATCCACAAAAATCTGAATGTTTTTTTTGGAAAATAAATCCCATACACCAACTAAATTTCAGGATATTTACTAATTTTATAGATGAGAAAAAAAAAATACATATTCATCTTTTTAAACATTTTTAAGAAAAATTTCCAAACGTCATCATTAATTTCCTTTTTTTTTTTTTTACAAAGTTCAAACAATTTTATTTAATTGTTTTTAATAAACGTTCAGGTAAGTTTTACAGGTGAAAAATAAATAAATTTTTTTGTTTTTTTTTTTTCAAAATTAAACTACATACATTAAAATTACGTCACGCACAAATTTTACAGCAAAAACTTCTGTTTTATAAAAAAAAAAATAAAATGTAAAAAAAAAACCCCAATTCATGTGAATTTTTCATTTCTTTTTTTTCTAGATGAAAAAAAAAATAATCATTTTTCCCACGCTCGTGTACAAAAATAATTTAAACTCGTGCCATCGGGATAACAATTTTAGATTATGACGAATAATTTTGTTTTATTTGTGATTCTAATTCCATTCTAACAGGGAATTCCTTTTCAATGACTACAGGAAAACAAAATATTGTATGTATGTATGTACAATGTACATGTTTATAATAATAATAATAATACATATGACGTCATCGACAATATACATATATATAATCATAATCATACAATAATAATATATCAATTATATATATTTTGTACTATATAGATACAGATACTTTTTTATTACTATGTATATATATAGTACATATTATGTACATACTCGTATATAGAATCCTTGTCTCATATCGTTTAATATAATAATAATAATAATATGAAAAATATACTCATGATAACTTTTTATATCTTGTACATAATATGTACATATATTATTTATGACGTATAAATAAAAATATATCATTTAATTCATTGCTCTTCTTGTATGTATAAAGTGGGAAGAATATATAATCTACATTAGTAAAAATTTTTTTTTTTTTTCCTGTATTTTCAGAGTTCATTTTTCGCATATCACAAAGAGAAATACACAGTACAACAAATAGATACTACAAATTTTCAGGGTTTTGGGAGGTAAAGTAACAGTTATGATGACGGGTGTGTAATACGCTTGCTTATAACAACTTGTGCTTGTTATTATAGCTTGTGGTATCCTCTTGTTGTACATATTTAATGTAAAGAAAAAAAGCTCGTGTATGAACTAATAAAATGTAAAATACAAAAATACGAGAAAAAAAAAAAAGTAGTTATAAAAAACAAAAACAAAAAACGATTATTATATGAACAAGGTAAGTAAGTAAAGTGTAATATGTAATTGAGAAAAGGAAATTAAGTATATCTATATCTATC
The DNA here is from genome assembly GCA_939192795.1 of Bombylius discolor. Lineage (NCBI taxonomy): Eukaryota > Metazoa > Arthropoda > Insecta > Diptera > Bombyliidae > Bombylius > Bombylius discolor. Next base: position 6,780,824 of record OW584240.1, on the reverse strand, counting down.
TAATATGTTATTTAAAATTTGTACTATTATAACTGTAAATTAATGTATCTAGAAAAATTATATACTACCTATATTATATAAAATTTTCTAAATATACGTACATATGTATATTTTCAATTATTTTGGATTTTGTCTTGTTGATTTTTTGAATTTTAATTTTAATGATTTCATTTAAAAATGAGTAAAAAAATATCTTTTTTTTTTCTTGAAAAAAATATCTTTTTTTGAAAAATAGTAAAATAAAATGAGAGAAAAAAATTTAAAAAATATTGTACTTACTTTGATGAATTTGTAATATAACGATTTTGTTTCTCTTTTCGTAATTCATCAGTTAAACGTGAATATGTATTATTAATACATACGCTACGACGTAAATTTGTTTCAGAATCTTTAATACGTTCTAATTTATGTGCACATAATTGTAATATACGTTTACGTTCTTCACGTAAACGTAATTTTGGTGATATCATTGATACACGTGGCTTCTGATGATGATGATGATGAGGATGTAAACCTAATGGTGGTGATGAACGTGGTGGACCAAATATATCAGAATCATCATCTAATATTGTTGTTGTAGTAGTAAAATTACTATTACTACTACTATTATTATTATTATTATTGTTGTTGCTATTGGTAATTGGAAATGTTGTTGTTGTTGGTAATGTCATGATAGATATTTTATTATTGAAATCTCGTGTTGTAAAATACCCGAAACCTTTTTCCTTGTGCTTCTTCTTTGGATTTTCTCTTCTTTTTTTTTTTATTCAATTTAATGTTTTTCTGCTTCGTCGTTTTCCAATGAATGACACGTGTTTTTTTTTTCTACTTAACAACGTAAAGTACTTTTTTTTTTAAAAAAAATAAAAAATTCATAAACCAAAAAAAAAAAAGAAAGAAAATAAAATATCTTTCTTCACGTTTTTCAGTTAATTATTATGAATTTTGTTTGAAATCTCATGTAGGTACACGTATCTTGGTGGTTTTTATTTTTATTTTTTCTAAACTAAAAAAAAATACGTTACTTTTACGGTCAATTAAATTTTTCTGTTTAAAAAAAGTTTATCAGTTAGATTTGTTCTTTTTTTTCTCTTGTTTTTAAATAATTGAGTCATAAAATTCTCATGAAATAATATTTTTAAATTAATCATTCAAAATATTATTAGATTATTTTTTTTTTTTTTGGTAATTTCTTTTTTGCTTTCTTCGTTCTTATTCTTTTGTTTTAATATTTTTTTTTCTTTTACTTAATTTTTAATTGGCAGTATCAAAGTGTACCTATATAGTATATTTTTTGTTTTATTGCATTTAATTTATAGTACCACTTAATTTATTCATTTGAAAAAAGAAAAAAATTATTTGAACATAGAGAAGAAGAAAAAAAAAACATAAATATAACTAAAAACGTAAAAATAAATTTATCTAAATAATAGATATAAATTTGGCATTCAAATAATCACTTTAGTTTTTATTTTATTTATTATTGTTCACTGCCACTGTAAATTATATATAAAACAACGTAAAAGTATCTGTATTCTTCTTTATATAAAATAGCAGAAAATTGTAGTATTTTTTTTAAAAGTTTTATAACGCAATATAATAATTAAATGTTTATTAATTTCAATATCTTCTTCTATTTGTTTAAATATATATAACTATATATAGCAAAGCAATCTATTAAATAACAGCGAAAAAAAATAGAAACTTTGTAGGTAGCTCCAGTCAATTAGATAAATATACGTGCTCTTTCAATATTTAAAAAAAAAATAATAATAAAATTCAAATTAGTTACTCGTATTTTTTTTTCCGTTTTTTTTTATATAAAAATTGAATAATCTTTAATGATACTTGATATTACTAAGTAAGCACATATGTAATATATTTTATTGTAAAAAAATTTAAAAAAAAAATTATATCTTTTTTTTTTTTAAACTGTGATTAACATATGTTAGCACTTTTTTTCTTTGTCACAAAAATGATATTTGTTCGTAAAAAAATTTATTCTTTTGTGTTTTTTTCTTTTTAATGAACCGGTTTCACTTAGTTTTTAAGTCCTTTTTTTTTTTTTTTTAATTTAAAATTTCAAAAATATCAGTCCAAAATAATTTTCAATTATTATTTTTTTCTTCTCAAAAATTAAACACTCTTTGTTCGTAGCCAGTATATTTGAAAAAGTACAAAAAAAAATGTATCTTTTATTTACTTTTGTTTTTTTTTAAATGTTTGTGAAATTATTATTAAAAAAATTATCTTTTATATAAAAAACCACACACAATTTAACAAGTCTGTTTTTTTTTTTTTTTAATTATTATAAATTTTGTTTTTTTCTTTCAATATATAATATTATTTTCTCTCTTCTTTTATTTGAAATTATCATTTATAAAAAAAATAAAAAAAACAAAAAGAAATTGTAACTTGTGTGTCAGTTCTCGACACTCAATGTATACTGACTGAATATTATAAAAATTCTCTCTATCTGTATAACCAACTTCTTTATTATTTTATCATCAATTTTTTTTTTTGTTTTTTTGTATGTCACAAGTCAAAAATATGTATATATATATATATGTATATACTAAATACATATAATAAATTTATGAATATATATGTATATAAAAAAAAATATTAAGCATAATCATGCAGACTAAATAAATCGCGCTTATTATATAGTCTGAATGTGTTTTGTATCTTTTGATGTACTATGAAATTGTTGGCTGATGGTTGTATATTTTATATTATGAATTTAATTTAGTGATATAGGTAGATACAATATATATTTTTAATGTGTTGATATAGATATAGATACACGATATATGTATATCATACAACGATCATATAGTTACAAAGGAAAAAATAGTTAGCTTTTTTTTTTCCTTCTTCTTTTTTTTTTCAATTCGATAATTCTCTTCAAGGCTGCACACGTACTAACAGCTGTTTTTACACACTCGACGTCCAAAATCCACACGCTAAATAATCTCTTTTATTCTCTGCGTGTGTTAAATAACTCTCTATATTTGTCCGTTTCGTGTATACTCTCTCTTTTACTGTCTCATTATTATCTTTTATCTTTAACCGTAATATTAATTTTACATAAGTATGTAAAATATTATAATAATATTGTAGATATTTTGTAGATTACAAAAAAGTAATAAGTTTAGCTTTTTCTGTTGTTGTTGTTAGTTGAAAAAAACAAATATAAAATCATATAAGACAGTAAGTATAAAAATGAAAAGAAAATGTACAAGAGAGTAAGTAGTGTAGGTATGGAATATACAATCTTTATCTATTGAATATACATGTATCTTTTATTTTTATTAATATAATATATGTATATTTATTTTATCTTTTATCTATATCGTTCTATGGCTCTCTCTATATACTGTACATGACTGAATGACTTGTGTGGTATTGTTGTTGAACTGTGTGGTGACGTGACGATGATGACAACGAAGACGACGCTTGTATATAAATTTTTATTTAATTTTTTTGTATATATTTTATATTTTAGATACGGTAGATATTTTTTTCTCCTTGTTGAAGAATATTATAATATATATATAAGATATTCGTATATTATATTATAAAAAGATATCAAAATGAAAACTATGTTGTGTGTATTGAAAAAGATTAAAAGAAAAACTGATGCTTGTTGGGCTGATAATTGTGTTGTTTGTTGCTCCTCTGGCTTCTATACTATTTTGCTGTTGTTAGTACTGCCTGCTGCTGCTGTTGTTAGTACTGTGTTGATTTTGATGATATATAATATATAATATACTCTTGTAAGATTTTGATATACATACATATACCTTATAGATTTTCTTTGTACTTTTTCTCTCCTTTTAATACTACTTTGGTTTTACTTATGCTTATTATTATTATTCTTTTTGAAGAAAAAAAATTTTATTTTGTTTTTTAATGTATATATACATTTAGATATACATCCATTACCATACGTGTATAACGTATTCTTTTGTTTATATTTAAAAAAAAAAAAAAAAAGAGTATCTTTTATACTTTCATATAATAATATGTATATTTTTTTATTTCTTTACTATTTTTTTTTTTATTATTATTATTATTATTTCACTTAGTAATACAAATAATAATAACAAGACCATAAAAAAAAAAATACGTCACACGAAAAAAAAAAAAATTGATAATAAATTGAAATATCAGCAAACTTTTAAATATTGTTTTTTTTTTTGTTTTTGAAAAAAAAAAGAACTTCTATTTTTTTTTACATTTGTTTTGTTCTCTCTTGCTTGTTGTTGTTATTTTTAGTTTTTTGTCTTTCAATTGATTTTAAATAATTTAGAAAAATATGTAACTAATTTCTAATAATTGATAATATTTTTAATGTCTTTTTTTTTATTTATTATTTATTTTTTTTTTTTAGTTTTAAATTTTATGACTTCATTTACTTATCGTTTAACTGTTTATTTAAAAATTTGTTAACAATTCATTTATTTTTTTTTAAATTTTTTGTTACAATAATTAGATATCTTAATTTCTTAGTAAAAATACAAAAAAAAAAAAAAAAAGTAATAATTATCAAAGAAAAAACACATAAACCACACAACTTATTAAAAATAAATTTGTTAAGTTATTATAGTTGTTTGGTTGTATATATGTATGTATGTATTTAAAATATAAATATGCAAGCGAAAAAAATATATATATGTATATAAATGATTGAATTTATTGTATCACTTTGTGTGTTAAATGATATAGTTCGTCGACTTTTATTTCGTTTTTTATTTTTTTTTATATTTTAAATATTATAAATGTATCTACATATACCTCTCTTAATAATAATGAAAGTATCTATATCTTTATCTACTACATAATATGCTTACTGTTTGCTGTTTGCTATTTGGCTGTTTTTTGTGTATCTTATCTGAATTATTTTTTTTTTCTTTTTCTTTTCTTTCTGTATATTTTCTAATATGTACCTACACACAGATATATCTATGAATTTATATATATGTATATATACTTTTATTTTATTGCTTGCTTATAACAAATAACTTCTTCTTCATCATATCATCATACTGCTCACTGCACTTCACTGTATTTAACTTGACTGTTCTTTCTTTTTAGTACATTTATATATATATATATATATAGATATATTTAATTCACAGTATCAGTTGTATGTAGTCTTTCTTTATTTTATTTCTTTTTTTATATTTTGATTTTATTATAATATATATGAAATTTCTTAGTCGATGCTTTGATTAAATTTTTTTTTTTTTGATTTACGATTTTTGATTTTATTTTAAATCTAATCAATATGAAACAATTTCATTAGATAAATATAACTTCTTTTGTTTGTTATTTTATAAAAATGTTTTCTTAACAAAAAAAAAGATTTTTTTTTTTTCTCTTAAATTTTCACTTTGACTTTTGTTTTTCTTAAGTTTTTTATATTATTTTTCACTTGTTTCTTAATAAAAAGTACTTACATATTCCCATTTGATTTATATATTTAAAGAAAATTAAAAAAATAAAGAAGAATAATGATAAAAGATTGAGGTAAAACCAATTCACGTCCACAAAGCTCTCCCGTTTGAAGTGAACTGTGTTGTTTTTTTTGTTTTGTTTTATGCCATTTGTCGAATATATTCATATATTCTCTTGACTTATGTATCTTTTTTATTTTTTTTTTTAGTTTTTGCTTGCTTGTTTGCTTGCTGTTGTTGTTGTTGGTTTTTTGTCATTCAATAAAAAATATAATAATGATATAAAAGGAAACTAATACATATCACATAATCATTATAATACTATAATAATATACGTACATATATATATTAAATGTTTGTTATGTGTATTTAAAGTCACGTAGAGATTTTAAGTATATACCTATTTCAAATAAATATTACAACCAATAGGTTGATTTTACTTTTGTTAGACGTCGCTGTTCGTTGTTTGGATTGTGCAGCAGATATCTTTATATCTTTTGTAATTTACAGATGAACGGTTTGTTGTTTCGAAAAACATTAGAATAACTGAAAATTTAAAATGATTGGGTAGGTATATAAATAAAATTTATTAAAATAATTGACTGCATTTCAATATTCAACATGTTGCACAACATTCCCACCAGAATCTTGTTTTAATAATCACCGGAACAAAACACAACCTGCAATCAAGGTGGATTCACCAATGGTGTGATATTCAACAATGTTGAATTCTGAAAAGCAGCCATTTGTACTTGAGATTGTTGTTGCTCCAGAACTAAAATAAAAGGATTGCTTGAAGACAGAATGTTAATTCTGTTAATGCTAAAATTTATGGTATTTTACGTACCCCTATCCTGTTTTTTTGGTAAATATAAAAATTATGTTTGTTGAAACAGAAACAGCCTCTTTCATACTTTATAGATTTGAATATCTTTTACAGATTTGACTCGCTATATATACGTAAGCTTAATTTTGCTTTCAACAAGCTTCAAATTTGTTATTCGTTATGTCTACGAGCTCAAGCATTGATTTCTAAATAACCAAGGTTACGCGTTCATTATTTGTATGTGTTAGGCGTACCAAACTAGATTTGTACTTTGTATACAATATAAAAAAAATAAAAGAAAAAACAAAATTGTTTTTAAATTTCTCATAAAGTAGCCTTTTTTGTAGTAGCGACTGTTTAAATCGAGAGACAAAAAAAATTATATTTTTTAAGATTAAAAAAGAAAAAGGATTGTTTTTCGTTAATTATTCCAATTTGCATCCATTTTATGAACTAAGAATGTTTGGGAAAAATATTTACATATTAGTTAAATCTGTACAAGTTTGTAGAATATTAGAATTCAATATTCTAATTAGTTTTAAAAATATCAGGGGAAAACTTATTTTCAAATATGTACTGATGACAAATATTACGTTTTTTCTTTGCTTTACAATAATTTTCGAATTTTTGTATATTCTATGAAAATAAAGATTAGATTTTGCTCTACATTTCATTAGAAGAAAGTTTTTACATAGCTTTTATCAAAACTTAAATAATTATGAGTGATATGCCCAACACATACAAATAATGAGCGCGTAATCTTGGTTATATAAGAGGTATCAGTGGCTCAAACCTGCCCAATTGAAATATGTATATAGGTGTATCATTTTTTTAATGTAATTTAATGACTAAGAAATATCCTTATCTCTTTGGTAAATAAACTTTTTTTTTTTTTTAGAAATCGATACACACTTTATTTCCTTAGTCATTTGATTCAAAAACACATCACATTTCCATAAATAGATAAAACAACAGTTCATACTTATCAAACATATGTAAATTATCAGTTGCATTTTATCATTCAGATAACATAAATCTTATTTGAAAGGTCTATCGACCCTTTTTGTCTTTAATTATTTTCAAATCTTTATTGTCAAAACAAGTGAGTCATTCTGATAACTTTTTGAAAAATTTTCACGCAGATGCAATTAGCATTTTTCTTATTCGATCTATTGTTATCGGCCGTCTTATCGCTGAATGAATTTACTGTTTAGATAGACTTAGGATAAAGCTATCTTCACTCATATACATATAAATTTATGTATCACAAATAAACTATTAGATTCACTTACCAAATTAATGACTCTCCAAGTATTGAAATTGAAAGTCTACTTTAGTTCCCGAAAACATCGATCTTAGGATAATCGAATTTTGACCTGTAAATATCTTTTGTGCCGATTTATGACCTTAAGAAGAAAGTGTTGAATGTCTGTATAAGTCTAAGTATGATCACTTTAATAAAATACACTTTGAATGAACACAGAAGAGCTTGTATTTACTGGTTTAGTTTTCACCACTGAAATCAAAGTATGAAGGAAATGTGTAAATGGCTTTGAACAAAATTAAATGTACATAAAATGATCATACCGCACTGAACACACCTTCCACAATATTATTCTGCTACGCTAGATATCGGTTGTTTAAATAAAACTTTAAATCCTCTACTTTTTGTAAGTATTCACCGTGTCTGTATTTTTTTTTACAAAATAATTACCTTATGAAAATCAATGACCACCTTGCAGTTTTTTGATGAAAAGATAGTGAGCGGGAAGTTGTACCACATTATTGCGCTATGGATTGTATATTCACCTTGTTTTACGTAAACTCTTTTGATTCGTGTTCAGTACGATCAATATTTTCAATCTATTCTATCACCGCAATCACTATCTGAAAATTCTACAAACTTTAATAAAAAAATTGATAAAGTACACAAAATAATCTTCACGAAATTCCCAGTAAAGCGAACAAAGAAACCACAAACATCGTAATTTTCCTTCTTTTTGCGCCATTTATTTTTTCAAGCTGTCAAAATATTCAACAAATGGCGGGAAATTACCAGTTGCGTTCGTTTTGTGACAAAATAATATTTTAAAATTGATGTTGACATTTGCCATCTACTTGTTTCCTAATTTTAAAAGTGGGACAAAATTATAAAACTCACAGAATATGTTTTCATAGTACTCCGTTTTCCACTAAAAAAAGTACAATACATAAATGATTTGTGAGTTTTTAAATGTTAAAAAATCTAGTTAATTTTACTTAAAAATTTTTGTCCCAAAAATTACATAGTAAACAATTACCGAACGCAACCTAAATAAACAGCTGATCAGTGGTGTCATATTTTGACATTTGAGTCTTGTATTTTACATTTTTACATGTTTATTTTTTAATAAAAAAAATTATTTTTTAATAAAAAGAAAGATCCAAAATGAATATTCTACCGAAGAAAAGGTGAAAATCCATTTAATCAACAATAAATATTTCTGAAAAATTCAATAATTCTGCATTTTCTCTTTTAGGTGGCATGTACGGACAAAGGACAATATAGCCAGAGTTCGAAAAGATGAAGCAGAAGCAGCTCGACTTGAAGAGGAAAAACAACGTAAAATCTTATTGGCAGTAAGAAAATGCACTAATTTTTCTCATATAATTGAATATCAGTTCATAATTATCATTAGAAAGTCATCAGTTCCATAGCTAACCCTTCTGGAAACCTACTTTCTGATGATAATTGATACATATGTACTCTTGAATCTCAATTAAAAGATGATCTACATATCTCACACTTTCATTTTAGGAAAGAGAATCACGAATTAATTTCCTTAGAAAATCTTCAAAATCCAGTTCAAGTTCAAGTACTTCAATTCCATTAAATGTTGAATATAAAATCAATGATAGTGGTCATGTAAATTTATTTGGTGATTCATTTGATAGTAGTAATAATCAAAAAGATAATACTGAACATGTTAAAGAGAAAAAAGAAGAAAAAGAAAAATATGAAAAACAAATTGGTTATTTAACATATTTAGGACAAGATACAAATGAAGCATTAAAATTAAAAAGTTGGTATGAAATTGATCCAGAAAAACGTAAAAAAGATTTTGAATCTAAAAAAGATAAATATAAAAGAGCAGGTGATCCAATTGAATTATTTATTCATTTAAAATCAAAAGATAAATCTAAAATTCAAAATGATGATGGACCTTCATCTTCAAAATTAATAAAAATCGATAAGGAAAAAAAAGATAGAAGTAAAAAGAAAACTATTGAAGAACTTCGTGCTGAACGTTTACAACGAGAGAAAGCAGAAAAAATTCGACAAGAATTGCTATTAAAGAAATTTAGACCAGATGAAACAGTAACGAAAGATACTACTACAAATGTAGCACCGATTGTTAAACAGAAATACAATAATCAATTTAATCCGATGCTTGCAAGACAAAATTTTATGGATTAAAAAAAAAAACGATTGATGGAAAAATTTGTGTTCAAATAAAACCACTTTTAATTTTAGAAAAAAAATTTGTTTTTTTTTATTTTTTTAATTATTTCACTATTTTTAATAAAATTAATTCAATATTATAAAACAAAAAAAAAAGGTAATCTTAATAAAATTCAAGAAAAAAAACACAAGTAAACTTTGAATTTATCATTTCTCAATAAAATAAAATTCATAATATTATAATAAAAAAAAAATTTAATCATCCTGTTTGCTCGCATTATTGTTTTATCAATTATTTTGCAAATCCTCTGGCTATCATTTCTTTATTAATAAATATCACACTCTGAAAAATATTAATTAATAAAACAAAGAAAATAAAAAGAATTAAATTTCTTAATATTGAATTTAATGGGAATTATGGTGTTTTCGGAAATACAGTAATGCTGCAATTAAGCTTAAAACCTTTATACGCTGAATTGTGTATCACAGTAGGATCAATGCATTTTCGAAAACACCGTTACTTTTTATGTACTGAAAATTCCAATTGAATTTCAAAATTAAGATATCGATAAATTTGAAAAATTTGTTTACTTACATTTTTACTTAAGGGCGCATATAAGTTAATTTCTGGTATATTTGATGAATTATAACGTACAATCTGTGCCTGTAGTACTAGACCAGCTGTTAAGTGGCATAACGTTTCTATGGCCTCATGGCTCCATTCTGAACCTTTAGATAACACATTTTATTAAGAATGGGGAATTGTTACTAGATTTTTTTTTTTTTTTTTCAAAATTCTTTTCTTCTTTTTATAATTAAAAGAGCTGTGTTCAATGTTTCTGGTTTTCGATAGAATTTTCAATATCGATTTTCTTTTTAAAAAAATTTCAATACAGTTCATTCTGTCATACTAGCACCTACTGTTTAATGTGGATTGCGAACCACTACATTGTTGTTTTTTATTTGCATGACAGAAGCACTTTTTTGTTTGTTTTTGTTCCAAATATTCAAGTCTACATCAAGCTAAAAAAAAATAGCTTTTAAGACATTATTCTGTCATACTTGCAATTAAATGATTGATCATTGGAGGATCAAACGGGAATTTAACCCGCTGTCACCACCATCACTATCACTTCATCAATTCCCGCCATTGAACACAACCAAAAATTGATTAACAAAAGCAACAATTTCTTGTTTTTTTTTTTTGCAAAAATTAATAATTACCAATTGGTTCAACATTTGATAAAATACATTCAGTCGCTTGAAAAGGCATTGTCATAAAATCAGCTCTTATTTGTCTTAAATTTTCTACATCAATTATTGTATAACCGCCATAATCAAGAAATTTAACTAAACAATTTTGTTCTTTGAGATTTTTAGTAACTATTTGAACTCTATACCATAAATTTCCACATTTTCCAACACATATTGCATTTTCACATAATTCTGGTAATAATGGTGCATTACCAATTTCATAACTTTTATTCATAAAATCATGTAAAACATTTATTGAAGGAAATGATGGATGTGATGGATGATGAACAAATATATGATTTCCTGACAATACTGATACAACTATAATATCATTATTAATTCCTTCAATAAGTCTCAACTGTAATTTTGAAAAGAAAGAATGAAAAATAAATTATTAATAAAATATTTTTGTAAAAATGAAAAAAAAAAACATCTAAAAAACACAAAATAAAAATCAAACATCATCATCACCTGTAAACATGATGTATAATCCAATGATAATTGAACAATTTTTTGTGGTTCAGCATATTCAATTTTTTGTAATGTTAAATGTGGATAACGTTTAATTGGAAAACGTGAACGTATCAATGATAATGCATTATTTATTTCTTTTTCTGTACCTTTAATTGAACATATTTTCATATTATTCATTGATAAATGATTTTTTAATATTATATTTGAACCAGATTTTATTTTAATTTGATTTAAATGTGAACGTTTACGTCCACATAAACGACCAATTAATGATATTGGTAATATAAAATCATAATTTGTTATTTTTAGCCTCTCAGATTGTGGTAAACTAGAACCTTTACCAGAATCACCAGAATGTGCACTAAATTCACTTATTGGTGGACTTAAACTTTGAACATTTGTTGTTGTTGTTACAATTGTTGTTATATCAGTTGTAATATCAGTTAATGGATGATCTTCGATAATTGTTTTTAAAACATTATTATCATTATCATTTAATTTTTCTGCTTCTTGTTGTTGTTGCTGCTGTTGTTGTTGTTGTTGTTGTAGTTGTCGCGGTGATTCTATAACTACTGGATCAGATTCTTCAGCAGTATATTCATTTTCAATAAATGAACTTGATAATGATATATTTGGTGTAACGGTTGCTCTAACAATAATTGGTTTTTCAGAATTTTTAATATCATTACAATGAACTGTTTTATAACGTTTTCTATTATTTGGTGAATCTGGTAAATCTAATGATGATAAATATGAATCATCATCATCTTTATCAATTAATGAAAAAAAATTATGATTATTATATTCTAAATCATCATCATTATTATCATCAAGATATTTTGTTGTTAATGATTTACCACCATGTGTAATATTAATTGGTGCTGATTTACCTAATTTTGTTTCAAATTCAATACGATCTTCACAATATGAATTTTTATTTTTAATTGATATACCACCATTTTCTTCAACATTATGATGATTATGATGATTATTATTCATTCTTTTAACAGTTTCATTATTAAATGTTACTGCTTTACAATTATTATCTGGTTCATTACGTTTATCACCTTCTTCATCTCGTGATTTTTTTTGACGACGAAGGAAAATAAAACCAATAATCAATGCTAGTCCTGGCAATGAAAAATATAATAATGGACGTGTTCCTACCATTTTTATCCAGTTTGAATTACCTATAAAAATTTAAAAAGGCAAAATTATTCAAAAATAAGATGAATTATCGTTAAAAATTACAAATGAAGGCAATCATGAAATTGTGACATTTTTTTCATATTAAAATTCAAATTTATCAAATTGGATTAACCGGTTTTTGTATAAAATACAAACAACAGTCGACTTGAAATTGGTAATTATTATTGATTTACTTTTATGTATTTATAAAACTTTTGATTAATTTTAGCTTCTTTTCAAAAAAATTAGAAAAATCCTTATTTCACTTTAATTAAAGTAGAATTTTTAAGGAACAAACAATGTGACACAGTTCCTTTTTTATGGTGAAATTAACAAAATGATAAACGAAATACAATTTATGATCCATAAAAAAGAGTTCAACAAATAAAAAAAAAAAAAATTTTAAAAAAAACGTGGAATTGGCCACAATACACTGGCATTTGAACGAATCGTATAGAAATACAGCCTCAAGCCTTTAAAATTTCGGCGATCGAATTGTTTCTTTTTTATTTTTGTTTTCTATTAATGAAATATTTTTCAATTTACTCGAAATAACTCTGATTTAATGCAGATGCGATCAAATTGCTTGTTTTTTTTTTCAAGGTAAATGAAAAGAAAATTAAAAAATTGTCTCGTTTATTTGACGCATTATTTGAAAATAGCAATCGCTTTTGATAGCTAACTTTCCGGTATTTACCTTGAGAGAGAGAAAAAAAAACCACACACATTTATCGTGCAAATATATTCAAGGTAAACTAAAAACTAATAAAATTTGTCTAACTAGGTACTTTTTATTTATTTATTTCTAATTAAAAGGAATTAGAAAATTTTTTATCACGTTACAAAAAAGGGAAACAAATAAGATTTTATTTTTTTGAGGAAAGTCCTAGGTTTTTTTTTTTTTTTTTGGTTCCTTTTTAACACATTAACACAAGAATTTTCCTTTTTTATATTATTGTTCTTATGCTCTAGAAAGATCCTAATTGTATCCTTATTTATTACTTTTTCTATAAATAAAGGTTGTTATAAATTAATTAACAAATACATAAAATTTTACCGTAACGAACTTGAAATGAAATTTTTTTTTTTTCAAATACACGTGGAAAATCTTAAATGAAAATTAAATTAATCAGATTTCAGTTGAAAAATTTTAAAAAATTAAATTATTAATCCTTTTTAAATTTTAGTATACGTAGTTAAATTATGCATCTACTTTGCAATACTGGCTACAAATTTATTTTTTCTAATTAAAAAAAAAAAAAAATTGTATCTGAAAGTTGAAAGAAAGTAATTAAAAAAGTTTGACTTAAACCATAACGAAAATTAATTATTAACAAAAAAAAAAAAACAACAATTTTTAATAGTTTTCTTCCTCGTAATTTAAAAAATTATAAAAAAATTCTTACTACCTGATAAGAACTTTTTTTTTTCTTTTTCTTTTCAATATAATAACGTTATATATATATTTCCAGAATGTTAAAATAAAAAGAAAAAATGTCGCATTTGCCATGTAAAACAAAAAAAGAAATGAGCATATGTGAAGGTGATCAGGCAAGGCACATTACGTAAAATTTAATTGAAATATTCATTTTTTATGTATTTATTGATAATAAATTTGAATTACGTTGTTCACATAAATAAATATTAAATAAATTAAAATGTATTAAATAAGAAAAAAGTGCAATAAATTTACCTTTTGAAAAATTTATTTAAAAAATTAGAGGTTAGTCGCTTACTAGACTTTTGTTAAAAAATGCACACTTGAAATTTTTTCTTCTTGTATTTTTTTTTTTTTTTAACAATTGAAAATATTACGCGTTACTGAAATTTTTCTCTTATTTAACGCAATTTAAAATTAAAAATGATGTTATTTTTAAATACAATTTTGTGTTTTTTTTTTTACTTATTTTTGTTTTCTTTTCAATGAAATATTTCAATTGAAATAATCACACTTCTCCGTTTTGAATTTATAACCAAAAATAAAAGTACCACGTGTCGTAGTCGGCCAAAGTATGTTTTATTTTAAAATATGTACGTTGAATGAATTTTCAGTAGCTTAGCTTTCAATTTATTTTTTTTTTCTTTTTTTTTTTTTGAAAACGTTAACAAAAATTATAAAGTGACAAGTGACAGTATTGTGTTAATGTTGCCATTCACATAAGAAAAAAAAATTTTTGTACCAAATATTTGTACCAGTACCAAAAAATTTCCATAAAGAATAAATCGTTTTTGAAAAAAAAAAGAAATTTTGAATTAATAGTCTTGCAGAACTTTACTTTACACATCATAAAAGTCTAGCTTTCTTAATTTATATACTCAAGCTCTCATTTTCTATTAAAAAGATACGCCAATTCAATGTTTCAAAAATATTCGCCTAAAATTTCCCTTGGAGAATTTTTATTTTACGATGTGAATTCTGGCAATGCAGTGCCGGACAAAATATAAAAAAACACAGAGTTCTTCATTCCTCCAATTTCCTTTTACGTTTATCTTGTTCTTTTACCGTGCTTTGGCATTTTACAAGCGTGTCAATATCAAGTGTGTGCATAAGAAGTCACTTTAGTTTTTTTTTTCTAAATTCCACTCATCTAAATTATTCTTCAATTCTTCAGTCATTGTTGAACTGAAAATTAACAATTGATTTTGGAGATTTAACTGTTTTACTAATTAAGTTTTCTTCCTAAAGTGTTGTTAATTACTTAAACATTACATCAAGACTTTATTTTTATCATTTTAATTTAATAATTTTATAATTTTGTTAAGGTAATCAATTATTTATTGAAAAAAAAAAAACAGAAATTTGAAGGCATCACGATGTCAGAGGTTAAAACAACAGATTGGGCTAAAAATGCCGAAAATGCAGATATTTCAACTCTTGTAAATTAAATATTTTAAATTTTATTCAGATACTTTTTTTTTTTAAATTGCACAAATTTTACAATTTATAATCTTTATTTAAGGTTGGTAATTTAGAAATAGCAAAAGACAATCAAGTTGATGGTAGTAATAATCAAGAAAACAAAGATGATCAATCACAATCACCATCTGATCTTCCACCAGAAGATCAACCAGATATTGCAAAGTAAGATTTTTGGTTTTTGAGTCTCATTTAAAAATCTATAAAAAAAAATAAAATTATTATATTATTTTTAGTCCAGCTGATACGAGTCTTTTAATGAAAATTATCCGTAAAGGATTAGTTGAATCAAAATTGGATTTAGAAATTCAAAGAAAAGATCCAACATCACCTTTATATTCAGTTAAAACCTTTGAAGCTTTACATTTGTAAGAAATTTTCATTTTTACTTTATCACATTTTTATTAATGAAAAGTTTTTTATTTTTATTTTATAGAAAGCCAGAATTGTTAAAAGGTGTTTACGAAATGGGTTTCAATGCACCATCTAAAATTCAAGTAAATTTCTTTGTTTTTCTCTTTGATAACTTCAAATAATCATAATTTCAATTTTTTTTTTTTCAAATAGGAAACAGCACTTCCGACATTATTAGCTGATCCACCTCAGAATATGATAGCTCAAAGTCAATCTGGTACTGGTAAAACAGCTGCTTTTGTTTTAGCTATGTTAAGTAGAGTTGATTCTTCAAAAAGTTATCCTCAGGTAAACAATCGAAAAATTCACAAACACACATACAAAAGATATATTTCTCATAAATTTGTCTTTTTTTTAACAGGTACTCTGTTTATCACCTACTTATGAACTAGCTGTTCAAACGGGTGAAGTTGCCTCTAAAATGGCACAATTTTGTCCAGAAATTAAATTTAAATATGCTGTTCGAGGAGAAGAAGGTATTAAAATGGGAAATAATTGACTTTTTAATAAATAATTTAATGTTTTCTTATAATTTTTTTTATAGTTGCATCTGGTGAAAAATTATCCGAACATATTATAATTGGTACACCAGGAAAAATTTTAGATTGGGGTGTTAAATATCGTTTTTTTGATTTAAAAAAAATTAGAGTTTTTGTATTAGATGAAGCGGATGTTATGATAGCAACACAAGGACATCACGATCAATGTATTAGAATACATAAGTGAGTTTATTTTTGTGTGTGTTTTCAATTAAACAAGTTTTAAAAAATAATTTTTTTTTTAGGCAATTATCAAAATCTTGTCAAATGATGTTCTTCTCTGCAACTTATGAGAAAGCTGTTATGGAATTTGCGCAATATATAGTTCCAAATCCAATTATTATAAGGTATGAGTACTATTTTTTTTGAGTTTATCTTTAAATACGTTTGCATCGCTTGAAGAACCGAACCCTTAACTCCCCCATCCACCTTCTTCCATATTCATGTGCCAGTGTTGTACTATCCTGAGTGCAGTACGCCGTGAATCTTCAGTAAAAAAAAGGAAATCCACATTTTCGATTATGGAAAAACTGGCCCACATTTCTCTCCCACTTCTCATGTAATCTTTTGCTTATCATACCAAAATCTTCCTGTTTTTTTTTTAAAGTGAAATTGGTAAAGTGTCCAGATACATTGTTTGCGATGCAAACAAACGGATTAATTTGAATATAGACAAATTTATTTAATAAAAAGTAATTTTATTCCTTTTTTTTTTAATTTGAAAAAGACTTCTACGAGAACAAGAATCCCTGGATAACATCAAACAATATTATGTAAAGTGTGCCAATCAAGAAGCAAAATATGGTGCAATTCAAAATATTTATGGTGTAATAACTGTAGGACAAGCAATTATTTTTTGTCATGTAAGTGTAAAAATTTTCTAACTATAAAAGTGAAAAAACTAGCACTTTTCTTGAACCTTTTTTTGAATAATTCTGACTTTTTTTTTTGTGTGTGTATTTCAGACAAGAAAAACTGCTGCTTGGTTAGCTGGTAAAATGTCAAGTGATGGACATTCTGTAGCTGTATTATCTGGTGATTTAACTGTTGAACAACGATTAGCTGTATTAGATCGTTTTAGAATGGGTTTAGAAAAAGTTTTAATTACAACAAATGTATTATCAAGAGGTTAGATGATTTTTTTTTCCTAAGTTGTATTTCGACTTTAATTTGTATTTTGTTTTCTTTTTTGTCAGGTATCGATGTTGAACAAGTAACGATAGTCGTTAATTTCGATTTACCAATGGATGCTCGAGGTAAAGCTGATTGTGAAACATATCTTCACAGAATTGGTAGAACTGGAAGATTTGGTAAGTATATTTATCATGCTTTTTTTTCTTTTTGAATTTATTAAACGAATTTTTTTTTTTTTTTTTGTAGGAAAAAGTGGTATAGCAATTAATTTAGTTGATTCAGATAAATCAATGAAAATATGTGAAGCAATTGAAGTACATTTTGGTAAAAAGATTGCATTATTGGATGCTGATAATTCTGATGAAATTGAAAAAATTGGAACTTAGAAAAATGTAAAATGTAAAACTAAAAAAAAAAAAAGAATGAGGAAGAGAGCATAACTAAGCTGAAATTCCACACCATTTTTTTACGCTTTCACAAAACAAAAACAAAAAAAAAAGGAAAATAGTACATTTAGGGACAAACAAAAAAATTGAATGTTGTTTTTTTTTTCGTAATCGATAGTTATATGTATTTTTTTTTTCTTAATTAAGTTTAATATCGCATTTCAAATTAGAAATATTTGTAAAAGCTTCGAGATAAAGCAAAAAAAAAATTTTTTTTTTCAAATGAAATATTTAAGAACAAGTAAAATTTAAAGCTAATTTTTTTTGTAAATCTTAATAAAGATTTATTTAAAGAAAATCAAAGACTGTTTTTAACGTCGGAATCCTTGATGGTCCGTAAGTTTCCAGATTTTTATATAGAATTTTTTTTTTTTTTAATTTGAGTGAGCAGTTAATCCAGCTATGAGTGAAGCCGAATATCATAAAAAAATTTAAAACTCAATGAAGAGTAACACAATCTTTTTCCTTGGTTTTCAAGTAAATGCACTCCATCATTAGAAATGGCGTCACAGCGCCGGATGTCAGCTTTGGCCTTGTCAAGAATTCTTTTCCAACTAGATCTGTCTGTCACTTTTTCCTACCAATTTTTCACACATAATTGTACTATATCTCCCAGAATATCTTGATCATACATATCTTTTTCTGCTCTCCATAGTCTTACCGACACATCTAAATTTCAGTGAGTAAATTTAAAACAAAACAAAATATTTTAATTATAAAAATCTTAATTTAATTTTAAACAAAATTCTTAATATTAAATTATATTAGAAAAAAAAAATGTACATTGGTTATTTTTTATTTTTTTCAAATATAAAAAAAATTTTATATATTTAACTTGTATTTGGTAGTTGACATGCTCTAACAGCAACTAATTGAAGTAATACAAATATTGGTGAAAATACTTCACTATATTCAAGACCAGTTTGTCCAGATAATTTTAAACATAATAAATATTTAAATATAATTGTTAATACTAAAAAATATGTACTCCACATAAAACGATGTAATGCTTTACGTTTATTTGTTGTATTTATATATAAACGTATACCAATTATAACACAAAAATATGAATTACATATATCACCACAAAATAATGGTGTAAATATTGTAAACCAATCTAAACGATTTAAATCTAAATCACCAGCTATTTTTAATGATAATATAACACTAAATACTAATAAACCAACTAAATTAATAAATATTTCAAATTCAGTTAGTCCAAGCCAACGTACCAATTCAGATAATTTGAACATTGTTTTTCGGCTACTTTTTTTTCTCAGTTTTTTTTTTTTTAGTATTTTTATTTGTTGTTATTGCTGTTATAATTTTTTTCTTAGTATTAAAAATTGTTTATTTTTTTTCACGTTATTCAATTGTAATATCTGATTTTTTAAAAATACGAATATGTAAACATGAATTTAATCTTTTATTAACTTCAAAATCATCATCATCATGAAGTGGATGTGAATCATCTAAAAAAAAAAATATATAAAAAGTTGATACTATTAATAAGTTATTCAATGAATTATTAATTAAATTATTTTACCATAAGTTTTAACTGTTGATGTATTTACTTCAAAATCAAGTGTACCTTTTGAATTTTCAACAATTTTTAATGCTAAATTTATACCCTTACTAATTGCATTACCCAAACAATGCAAATATATTTCATTATATTCTTCAGATAAAAGATTTTTACAATTATTTAATTGTTCCTTTAGAATAACAAAAACAATATAAAATCATAAATATTTAATTAAATAAATTCAAAATTGTAATTTAATTTGAAAAAAAAAAAAAAAAAATTTACCTTAAAATTTGATTTACTCTTAATGTACACATAATTTGCTTGACGTATTTTTGTTGTTGGTCTTTTTGTGGACTTTTTAGAACGTTTATCATTATCACATGTCGCCATCAAATTTAACAAATTTATTTCAAATTTGATAAAAAAAAAAAAATAAATGAATAGAATGAAAAAAACTAAAGTAAATTTACTGTAATTATGGAATTTTGTGAAATTAATTTCGCCATAAAAGAAAATTCACAAAACGAAACACCACCACCACCACAAAGTGCTTTAAAAAAAAAGAACAAAATGAACTGTCAAATTTTTTCGCATGATGATAACAGAAACCAGTGCTGCAAATGATAACCGTTTTATACTTTCTTTGGTACTTTTTGAATTTTAAAACGAGCGCCGCAATGTAGAATATTTGAATTTTGATATAAAACTCATTTTCATGGCTTAATTTTTTTCCTAAACGCTTGTAAAATGCTACACAGTTTGTTGTCAAAAAAAAAAAATTAACTGCATTTTTAAGAGTAAATTCAAGTGTTGGTGCAGTTTTAAAATTTTTTTCTAACGTTTTCGAGGTAATTTTCACTCACAATACTGGTTACTGACCAAAAAAGGAAATTTGATCTTTGTTGTACCGTATATGGTCTCATTTATATGTATGTATTTAAAATCCTTTATGCATGAGTTTGATAGGTCAAAGTAATTTGCCGCCAAATTTAAGTAATCGTGGTTACTTGAAGAAAAATTGCGGGTTTATGAATAGTTCTTGGAAAAAAATTAATTATTGTGGTTTTTACAAGTGATTTATTAATTAAATTGATTTGAAGTTTACCAGTGCAATAGGTACCAAGCTCGTCACGGCTACAGGATGCATGCTGCAAAATGTAAGGTGACTGTGAGTATCGTCTTTTATCATCTATTTTTTTTGTTTAAAACTCAGAATTCAGTTCTAAGTTTGATCAAATAATGTAATTTTTGTTAAAATTAAACTTATATTCCTCAAAAAGAATATCATAGTAAATTCTGGTAGTACGTACGATTTGGAGGGAAGCAATTCCAATTCAAAACAAAGTGTTTCTGAAACTTTTGTGTGAGAAAGTAAAATATTTTTCATAATTCATAGTGCATTTCAAACTGTTTTCTTTTTTTTTTCATTCGCCATAAATTATCAGGTTGAAATTAGAACTCATTGTACAGTTAGAAATTTTCTTGTTGCTTTTTTTTAATCAAAAAAAAAAAAAAAAAAAAACTAAACTAAGCTTTCCGAAATTTAGCAAACTCGTCAGATTTTTTATGTCTTTTTTCTCATTTCTTGCGTTGATACGTAAAATTATTCATTCATTACATACAGGTGTTTAAAAAGAATCGATAGGTCAATTCAAAGGAGAGGGTGGTGATCAATGTGACAATAAAATTGATATGAAACGGGTTAATAAAACACTTTAATTTTTATAGTTTTACTATAATTTAATTTTTGAAATTTTTATAATAATTTTGAATTTTTAAAATAATACATTTTCTTTTTCATAAATTAAAATATTTTAAATACCTAAAATTATTTTCTTCATATTTTTTTTAATTATAAAATAAAACAAGAAAATAAATTAGTAAAACAATAATAATTTTAATTATATTTCACATATGAATTTAAAAATAAATTTTAGTGACACCATAATATATTTTATGTTCGTCATTATATAATATATATTTTTCTAAATTTTTTTTTTATACATAAGTATACATATATATTGCATTTAAATATACATATATAATATAATATAATTAAATAGTTTAAGTAAAATATTTAAAAAAATAAAAAACAAATAAAATCGTTGGTCATCGGCTTCGTACGCAGCTCATCTTCATAATTTCATTTTTTATTTATTTTTTTTTTTAATTTAAATTTAAATGACACATTTTTCATTTTATTGACACAATTTTTTTCTTTTTATTTTAAATTTTTTGATCTGATTTTCATTTTTTTAAATTAAATCACAAAAGAAAGGAATTTAATTACATATCGATGGCTTAATGGACATCGCGGCTCTAGAGTCTAGACCTCTTAACCCGTATTTTTTTCCAAATATGAGATTTTGATGTCATAATATAATTTACAACATTTCGCACGTTTATCTGTTTATTTTATTGCTGAATAATATTGCCTTCTTGTTCTCAAGTATTTTTATCAGTCCTAAAATCGTGTGTTATTTCTCACAAATTTGGTGAATGTGGCTTAGAGCCGATGTCCATTAAGCCATCGATATTCAAAAACAAAAAAAAAAAGAACAAAAATATGTTTTCTTTTTTTTTTTAAAATACTTATTCATAAATTTTGTATATATTCATAATAATGTATATAATAATGTTATTAATTAAGTAATATAATTAGTTTTCCACATGTTTTTTTTTTTTTTTTGGTTTTATTTTTTTTACCACTTTTACATATGTACCTTCATACAACAAATGCTTAATTAATTTACACATAACGGGCCTTAATTATAAATATAATTTATTGGCCTTATACTTATAAACAAATTTTATTTTCTACTTTTATTTAGTTATAACTTGGAAATCACTGAACGCTTTGAATTTACATATAAAACTCAAATCAAAAAATATTTTGAAGTTTATTTTTATATATGTAAATTCAAAGCGTTCTGTGCTATTTCCAAGTTGTAACTAAATAAAAGTCGAAATTAAAATTTGTTTATATGTAAGTAAGTCCCATAACTTATATTTTATAGAAAAAACAAAATAAAATAAAAATAAAGGATTCAAAATAAATTTTTTTTTTGGTTTGTTTTTTTTTATTTTCAAAAAAAAAAAAAAAGATTCTTTTTTTTGTTTTTCATTTAAAATACATTACATATACATTTAATGATTTACATATATATATAATATAATAAAATTTTTCTTTTATATAATATAATAGTTAATATGTATGTATATAAGAAAGATCACGTTTTTTTTTTTTTATTACTTTTTGTTATAATTTTTTTCTTTATTTTTGGTTTCTTTTTTGAATAAATTTATGATTAAAATTATTTGATTGCTTTTTTTTTTTTGTTGTTTTTTTGGTAGATTATTCTTTTTTCTTGGTAATTTTTTTTCATCCTCTAAATAATTTTAAATAAATAAATTGTTTTTTTTTTTTTTTTCATAAATACATTTTTATCACTAATTTTTGGTTTTGGTTTTTTTTTTTTTTTGTTTTCCTTTACAGATGAATTTTACAATATTAATTTTTATGATCTTTTGAAGATTTTTTCCTAATTTAAGTAATAATTTATATGTATGTGATTTTTCTTTCTTTAAAAATAATGAATCTTAATTATATTCTACTAGAAAAATTTTGATGCGACAAAAAAAAAAATAACTTTTTTCTTTATTCAATTCACATTGTTTCCACTTAATGGGTTTTCCTTTTCTTTTTTTTTTAAATAATATATAATTAAGTAATTTTAGTATCTAAATAATTTAAAATGTATCATTAGATATATTTATCATCTACATAATTAATGATTATTAATTTATCTATCTATACAATATCACTTGAAGTTTTTTTAAAATTTTTTTTTTTTTTTTTTTTGGTATTTTTGTTTGTTTGTTTGTTTGTTTTTTCTTTTATACATAAATTTGATTAGTCCTTGTTTTTCTATTACTAAGTTATTTTTTTTTTATTTTATTATTTTTTTTTTTACAAAAAAGAAAGAACACAAGAATAAAGATTTTGGTTTATCTTTTATCACTCTGATTTGTTTTTTGTTCAATTTAAATTATGAGCTTACAAGATGTTTTCAAAAATATACTTATTAGTTCATTTTCTTCATTTTAATACGTTTCTAAAAATTTTTTTTAAAAAAAAACTTATAAAATAATAGTGGCTGTTTTCAAAAACGCAGTAATACAATCTTGATGCACAACCTAGTTAATAAAGAGCTGAATTTAATTGTCATTGATTTACTGCACTTTTGAAGATATCTAATACTTTAATAATTAAATTTTAAATATTTTGCCGATTAAACAGAAAGAACACATTTTTTTTTTTCAAAAAATTTTGATAATTGAGAACGATCATATCCAGCTAGAAGTGTCAGTTCTTGTCGAATAAGTAAAGTTAAGTTTTTGAAAGACTAATTCAAATCCTACAATGCTTGCAAGTTCTTATATTAATTCATGTCGATATCTTTCTCACTATATTTCTCTAAAACAAAAAAAATCAATACAGGGCTTCTGCTATCACATAGCTTTTTTTACTCGAATTTCTCGCAGCTAAATTTAAATTAAACCAGAAAAAAAAATCGAAGAACGCGCCAGATTAAGTTGTAATAGAATTTTTTCATTCCACTTAATATTCCATAAAATTGAGACCTTTTTTGAAAAAAAAAAAATCAGTGATTATTGATTTGTATATTTTTGAAAATTTTAATTTTTCCATTATTTTTTTTTACAGATAAAGAATATTTATCCTGTTTCCCTTAGAACTCTTTGAATTTTCTCACAGTTTCTCCTTCATTAAGAGAAACAAACCAGTGAGTCAGTGATTGTTATTAGCTTTCATATTTAAAACATGAAAGAATCTTCTTTTTTTCCCTTTGCCATATTTTTGATCAGTAACTGTGGAAAACACCTTGCAGTTCACATTTAAGATTTTTGTTATTTAATATTAATTTTTTTTTTTTTCTAAAATGTTATATATACTTATGAGAGAGATCCTACGTACCTGAATAACGAAGAAATAATTGTTGGTTTTTTTTTTTTCTTATTAATTAATTTCTTCAATGATATAATTTTTTTTTTATGTTCTCTAAATTAAATGGAATCCTAAATTTTATTTAATACTAATACTTTTATGTTAATGTTCATTTTTGAATAAATATGTTGAATTTCACTACTTTTATTTTCCATATTTGATCTAATTTTGAAAAAAAAATTTTTTTTTTTCTAAAGTAGTTGAGAATGTTATTTTTTTTTTTGTTTTTTTTTTCTTTAAATTCATCGGTGTACTGAGAATGTTTTTATGATTTTTCTTTTCATTTTTTTTCTTTGTTTATGCAAAAAATTCCTGTTTTCCTTGCATTTGATAAGCTTGCTCTTCCATTTTATACATTTCAATTAACTGTGAACGAAATTTTAATTATTTATTTTTTTTTTACTAGAAATTGTCAAAAAATTTTTTTTGTTTTCTCAAACCCATTGGCGAACATTCTTTAAAAAAAAAAAACTTTTTAGAAAATTGCTTTCACCATTGGATAGCATTGACTTTTATCAACCAAAGGGTTAATAATGAAAAAAAAAAAAAAAGGATGGTATACTTACTTTTTGAACATCATCATCAAATTCTTTTAATTGTTTCTCATGATTGACTTTAAGCTTTTCCTTTTCACGTCCTTGTTTTATACCAATACTCTGAAGAAATAAAATGTGAAAAATTTTTACATTAAAAAAAAAAGAATCAATGAATTAAAAGTGAATTTTTTTTTTTTGTACCTTTTTCTCTTCCATAAATTTCTTAATATTATTTTGTTTCTTTTCTCTTAATCTTCGATCCTTTTCATTTTTTGTTTTTAAGGTTTTATCATTAGCAACTTCTTTAGCTGTTTCAACCGATACTTTTGCTTGTTTTGCATTTAAATCCTTAATGTCCCTGTAACGTTGAATTTTAGAATTTTTTATTTTATTGAAACAATCTTCAGTATAGATAAATTAAAGAAAAATTATTTGTGTTACCTTTCATGCCTTTGTTCTAATTGTTTAACTTGACTAGCTTGTACTTGTTCCATTAATTTCTTTAAAACATCCTGTTGATCTTGTACTTGTTGACGTAAAAGATCCCATTCTTCTTTTTTGTGACGTGCAATCATTTCAGTCCATTGATTTGTTTGTTCAGTGATTGTTTGTCGGATTGCTGAATCATTTCGGATTTCATCTTTGCTATAAAATTAAAAGAAAAGTGGGAGTTATAGCCTAATTAAAAATTTGACAAATTAAGACAATTGAACCTTTTTCCTTTAATTAATTTATCAATGGCTGTATTTTGTGTTTTTTGCATTGTCATCCTTTCTTTTGTATGCTTCTTTTTTAATGTTTCTAATTCTTTTTGTTGTTTTTTTGCTGTTTTCTGGAATCCTTTTTCAGATCTTAATGATTCTAATGTGACTGGTTCAAATACTAATGGTGGTTCTTTTTTTTCTTCTTCTTTCTTTTTAGCAGCATCACGTGCTGCACCACCACCAGTCTCTTCAATACCTAAAGCTTTCATTTGTTGATTTTGTTTTTCTGTTGCACCAGCAAAACCTCTTGGATCAGATAACATTGCCATAAAATCTTCAAAACCATCAGGTACATAAATTTTTAATTCGATGTTACAGAAAAGCATTGGTAATGACATTGGAAAATTTGCTTCAGTACGTAATGATATATGTCTATAACCAGCTTGTAGACCGTCCAATGGTAATATTCGTTGTCCAAGTAATTTACCACTTTCTTCATAAACACCAAATCTAAGTACAGCTAAATCTGGAAGTACAACTTTACGAAATAGGAATGCTTCTTCATTATAAACTGGATTTAAACCATTATTTGGTACAAGTCTTGTACGAAATTCTTTTTTAACAGTATCTGATGGTAAACCATACATATCAACTTCAACATATGTACCAACTTTTTTATCTGATAAAAATTGTCCAGCAATAACTTGTACAGAACATTGTGCTGCAATTACACCATCAACTGGTGCATCAGCAAATGGATCAAAATCTTTATCTGATCGTCTCATAAAATCTGGTTTTAATAGATAACCACAATTTCCGTTATATTCAAATTTTCCCTGATTCAATTGCATAGGTAAATCAGATGTTTGAAAATTCAATGATACCATCTGACAACCAGCATTCCAAAATACTTGAGGCATATAATTCGATGAATCAGCACGTGTACCTTTTGGATAAATTCTAGACATTTGCCGTTTATTATAATTGACGAAATCTAATGCTTGTTGTTTTAAATAGTTCATACCAGCAGTTTCAGCAAATGATGACATATTATGATAGATATTTTTCTCTAAACAAACAAAGAAAAAGATATTGATAAAAATTTAAAATTAAAGTTCAAGTTTTTCTTAAAAATTTTGCTTTTGTCCTTACGAATTGCATGTTCAAATGTTTGAAATTTAACAGGTTGAGCATAATTGATCATTGAAGATAACCATGGATGTACATTTGTTGTTGAACCTGTATAATTTATTGCTTGTTCACCACCTTCAGCACCAGGTGCTCCTGGTTCTCCTGGTGCTCCCGGTGGTGCTCCTTCAGCACCTGGTGGTGGAGGTGGTGGTGCAGCAGCTGCTGCTGCTGCCGCTGCTGCTGCTGGATCTTCAGTTGGTGGTGCTTTTGAAGCACTTGCATCTTCAATTGGTTCATTATCATAACTTAATTCACCTTTTAAGAATAATTCTAATTCAATTTTTTCAACTTCTGGTTTCATTCGTTTATTCTTAATTAAAATTTTACGTTTTAATGCGCATGGCGGTGGGAGAGGTCGACCTGGCTCTAACTGTAAAATTAAATGAAATTTTAATTTGTTAAAATTCAGTTGTTTTTTTATTTTTTTTTTTATTTACCGGATAGTCAGGTAAAGGTTCTTTAAGTAAAAGATCACCAAAAATATCATCACAGTATTTAGCTAATTTATATTGCTGAGCTCGATTACAATGATTTTCAAATGATAAAATTACTGGATATTCAGATGTAACAAATGCACAGTCTCTTATTGCAGCAATAACATCCTTAAATAAAATTTCAGTACACATTGCATGACCATGAGTAATGATTGGTTCTTCATCTTCACCTTTTCCATTCCAACAATCAAGTTCAACACATCTAAAATGAAAAAAGTAACCAAAAAAGAAAAACAATACAAAAATATTAAAATCGGATTTCGAGAAGAAAAAAAAAATAATTAAAACTATAGTGACACACATTAGTAAAGATAAACTTTGGTTACCTTGATTGTATAACCGCATACAATTCATCATTACTAGATATGTGTCATATAGATATAATTTCCCTTTTATTCTTTGACAAATTTTACCACTTTAACTTACCTACAACCAGCTAATAAAACTTGTCGATACATTTCTACTGTACTTTTACCACCAAATTGCCTTCCAGATAAATATGTATTATGAGATGAATTTATATAATAATGTGCTAATGGTTGATCCATTTCCATATAAATTTCTAAACGATCCAAAAATACTGGAGCATTTTCATCAGACATTAAATATCTTTTAAGTCCATCAAGTGTTAATTGATCTGAAGAAGAAGAAAAAAAAAAAACAAAACAACAATTAGTAAAAGTTTTTAATTTCAAATTGAATGGTAAAGTTTTTCTGAAAAACAAACAAAAACAAACAAAATTTAATAAAATAAACTTACTAGCATTCTTTTTCTCTTCATCTAATTCATAATCTTGTATAATTTCAATTGCACGTTTATCATCATATAATGGATATAAAATTTCATTTAATCTTGGATCACGTTGTTTTGAATTTAAAAATTCAATAAGTGGATCTAATTCGATGACATCTGTTTTACCTTTTGTACTATTTTAATGACACATAAAAACAAAAACAAAACAAAAAAAAGGTTATATTAGTAACTTTTTAAAAAAAAAAAAAAATTAATTCTTTTTAAAAATTTTCAAAAAAAAAAAAACTTACATTGACTGAAATAATTCTTCAATATCATTTCTAGGACAAATTTTATGATATAATGAATAAAATTTATCAAATGTAAAATCTTCACGATTCATTGATGCACCCTTTTCAGATGGTAAACCAACATCAGCTAATCCCTGATATACTAATTTTTCTGTTTTACCAGATGCAAATGTTTTTGTTATAACTTTAACAGGCACTTTTCCTTTTGCATCAACTAAAAATCCCAATCTCATCCAACTATAAAAGTGAGGGAATGAACGAAAACAAAAAACAAAAAAAAAAACAAAAAACAAATTATAAAGTTTTTGTCTTTTTAATTATGTGTGAAAAATTTACTTAAAAATTTTTAATTAAATATATAATTAATTTTAATTAAAGCGATGCATTTTTTTTTTAAAGTGCTAATTTATTTACACAGAAATATGTTAGAAAAAGTTTTATGAAAAAAAAAGCACAAATTAAAGAGAAAAAAACCACAAAATAAAAGCATGATTATTGTTCTAGGACATATACTTACGCGGATACAGATATTCAAATTTTACATGAACTGCAATGAACCTTTTTTTTTTTATTTTATTTGTTAAAATAATTGAAATTAATTTTGACTTGAAATGACTTTAGAAATTGAATCTAAAACGTGAAGAGATGAGGAGAGTGAAAGACTTTTTTTTTGTTGTTGTTTTTATTCAGAAATTAATTAAGATACATTCTAGGTAGTGAAAGTTCACAAAATGAAAAAGTATATAATGGATCAGTTTATTTTCATAATAATTCGGTTTTTTTTTTTTTTTTTTTTTTTTTGGAAAGTATTTTTGAACTAAAAACTTTGAAACTTTTTAACTTGAACTCAAAAATATGTGATAGAAGTATCATTAGTTCTTTTTTGAAAGTTAAAACACGTATATTGAACATTTTGCTTTCGAAAGATTTCGAAATTTATAGAAATCCTTGACAAATCTTTCCAAACTGATTATTTCCCTGGAATAGTTTTTTGATTCAAATCCACATGGTCATCATACTGAAGTAATAAAATGTTGAGGAAAAAATAATGAAATTTGATAGAACTTGTCCTTGTTCAGACCAATAGGTGTTTGAACTTCAAAGTATTCAATAAATGGGAAATAATTTTGTTGATTAAATTGTCCGTGAAACATGTTTAATTTATTGGAGTCATGAGAGAAAAACTTTTCATGCTATCATGATATTATAAAACTCATGTTCATGAGTAAAGACATTTTTTTGAATTTCATTATTGATTGTGTAAATTGAAACTTAGACTCATAGTAAAAATAACTTTAAAACAAGAAACAGAGAATACAAGAATCTTGTATCTTAAATCCTTAATTCTTGAAATGAACATTTAAAAAAATTTGTATCTATTGAAGAGTCCATCTCATTTTTGTTATAAATTCAATTTGGCAGGCAATATTTTTTTCAAAATAATGTTTTCAGAAATTCTTCTACAATTTTTTCATTAATTAACGAATAATTTAACAAAAATTGATGTAATTCTATCCCATCAAAACAAAAAATAAAAATAACTACAGGCTGTTATTGATTCTGGCATTACTTGAAATCAATCCTCAAATCTATGTATATTGCTATAGGCATATATTCTAAAGATTTTTTTTTATCAAATTTCAATTAATTTCATATAATATAAAAATATACTTACTGTTTCATTAAATTCGTTCGAGGGCATACATTATTTGCTTTATTATTATGTGTAATAAAACGTAAACCTTGTTGCCAGTTCTTCATTTTTTTTTTTTTTTTTATATTTTTGTGTAAAAATTTTTAATGAAATTTTCCAAATGAAAATTAAGTAAATTATGCATTCAAAAAAATAAAACAGAAAGAAAAATAAAACATATACAAAATATATAAAAAAAAAATAATATATTTAACATGCATAATTAAGATTTTCAAATTTAATTCAAGAAAATCTAGATTTAAAAAAAAAAAAAGGATTAAGAAAGTTTTATTTTTTTAAATGATTGAAAAATTAAGTACACTTAAATATTAATTAAATATGATTTTTCATTAAAAGCAGTGATTATGTGTGTGTATGTTGGTGCGTGTTTGTTTTATATGTGCGATTAAATACCCAAAAATAATATAAACATTTTTTCATTGTTTTTCATCCGCTTATACGCTTTTCAAATGATTTGTAATTTTTAAAATTGAAACAACGCAGATTTTATAAAATCGAAAATGTTTACTATAAAACGTTTCTTTAATATACATTTAAAAAAAAAAAAAAGAAAGAAAAAAATAAATAGAAGATAAGATAATCTGTATGTAATTATAATGATTAACATGTCCTTCATGATGTTTCATTTAGTGTACACAAAAAATGTTTTTTTTTTTATTTTTTTAAATAAAGATCCTTCATTCATTTCATTATAAAGATTATATTGTTATTCCAATCCATTCGATTGTATTTATTTATATAGTATATAATATGATTGCTTGACATGCAAAAAGTGTAGGTAGATTCGATATATGTGAGTACATAACATAACAAAATACGATACACATATAAAAAGGAAAAAACATAAAATAGATAAATAGAAGAAAAACATCGAGTTAAAGTAAATTGAAAGGAAACATTAACAGAAAATAAAATAAA
Source organism: Bombylius discolor (assembly GCA_939192795.1). Lineage (NCBI taxonomy): Eukaryota > Metazoa > Arthropoda > Insecta > Diptera > Bombyliidae > Bombylius > Bombylius discolor. The sequence continues at coordinate 6,749,573 of OW584240.1, read as the reverse complement.
ATTTCATTTGAAAAAAAAAAAAAAGAGGTTAAATATAGATTTTATTTTTTCGTGCAGACTTTAAGTATAATTTAACACATACATATACTTTAGATACATTTATATAACTTTTTTTTTTTTTTTTTTTTTGTGGTTAAAAAATTGCTATTTTATAGAATAAAGAACGTTCAAAATTAATTTCGAACTTACTGTTTTTTAAGACACGTCATCGGGCATATATTATTTGCTTTAACATTGTGCGTTATTTTACGTATACCATCCAACCATATCTAAAGATGAAATTTTTTTTGTTGATTTTAAAGTAATTTTTTTTTTTTTTTTTGAGTAATTTTAAATTAGTTTTTTCAAAAATAAAAATAAAATACTTAAAAAATATTTTTTAAATGACAAGAAATTTAATTTAGAAGGAATTTGCAATCTTGTTTTTTTTTTTTTGTTTTTTTCAATTAATTAATCTTTTGTTTTTTTTTTCACGAGAGAAATGAAAAGTTAACGAAAAATCAAAAGGCGATTGACTCAAAAATGACATCGTTAAGATAAACAAAATTTATACAGTAACATTTTGATCACTGGAAGCTCTTCCTATAACTTACTTGAAAAAAAACTTCCAAACAGAAATATATAAAAGACAGGTGCAAACATTTCCCAAAATCGTAAATATCTTTAACTGTTTAAAAAACATTTATTGACATCTAAAGACTTCTTATCTAGAATTACAGGTCGAATGTTATAGATGAAGAGTTTTCAATTTGAAATTATTATCAAGAAAACTTTCATTATGAACAAAACAATAAAAAAAAAAGAACAAAACTTACGTATAGAATTTTTGTACATAAAATTTTAATTTGATCTGAATAATAAACTTCCTTTTTAAATTTTGTTTTGTTTTTTTTTTTTTTTCTTTTTTCTTTGTCTACTTTTCAAAATATCAATTAACATTTCATGCAAAATTTATTTTATTTTATATTTATTATTTCTGGTATCTTCTTTGCAAATATCTAATTAATTTTCTTTAAAAATTTTCATTAAAATGACCTTGTTAAAATTTTGTTAACACAACACACAAAAATTATTTATTTAGTTTTCTATTCAATATTAATTTATTATTCATACTCATATAGGGGAATTGATACCGTTATAGTGAGTCTTCTGACTGAATGTTTTCGAAGAAACACTTAGCTAAAGTTAACAACGTCAACATGTTTATTTTACTTGTCAAAATTTATTGGTTAGTTTTAAGTTTTTTTTAAGAGCTAAAAGGCTTATCGAAGATTAAACGATGGCATTCTGTTGAAGCCTCAAGCCATTATAAAAATCACTCAGTATTTAAACGAGTTGAAGTCAACTTTACTATCCAAATACTTAGAATTCTCTTCCGAAGACCGAACTTATAACTGAAGTTTTGTATCAATAGTCTAAGTTTTCACTTCATTCTCTGCTAACTTACTCCAACTGTGCATGCAGTCCGTCAAGGCTACTAACTTTAAGTCTCGTGAACAAATTTTTTTGTACAGTTTTCAGTGTAATGCAAACCACTATTTATTGGGCGAACTTCAGGTGAAAATTTAAACCCAATACCTTCAATTTTAAAAGCTAAGAAGTATATTGTCAGTGACTAAATCTATTAACAAGACATCCCTCCCACCTATTGCCTAACTTTGCAATTTACAAAAATTCAGATAAAGCGTCTTAAAGCACTTTTCTATTATTTCTTCCTAAAGCATAAACAATTTTACGTAACCAAAAAAATTCTTTCACAATGGTAAAATAAAAAATATAACCAAAATAAAATCTTTCATCGAGAACCCTAAAAACAAAATTGAAGACATAAAATAATTTTGTGTATTTCACATTTAAAGACAAAAAATTCCAAACTGAATAGTATGTTATTGGTATCATTTTCCCTACATAAATATTTAGTATATCTGATGGATAAATTTAAAATTTATTAAAACTTTATAATTTCTTGATCATTTTTAATGACTATATGTAATTTCAATAAAAATTTTCATTTTCAAATTTAAATTCCATATCGTAAACGCTACACAATTTTTCTATTTTTATTTTTTTTTTATTATTTAAAATGTTTTTTTTTTTTTTTTTTTTTTTTATTTTGTATATATTTTGTATATATTTTGTATTATGAGAAATTGAACAAACAAAAAAAAAAAATAAATAAAATAAAATAGAAAATAAATGTTTAATGCTTTTCCTCTTTTTGTTAAATTGAAAAACTAAAAGTTAAAGAAAAAAAAAAATGAATAAATAAAAAAAATGACTATTAAAACAAATAATGTGTAATTTGAAATTGTTGTTTTTATTACACATGTAAAGATTGTAGATGCTTTTAATATATAAAAATAGCATTTTTATTTGTTTTATTATTATTTTTTTTCTCTCTACTTTATTTTCTTTATTTCATGTTTTTCTCATGTGAATATTTTTTTTTGTTTTTTGTAATAATAAATAATTTTTTATGTAATGTAATGTAAAATGCATAATATAAAATGTGAAAAAGAAGAAGAAAAGAACAAATATGTTTTAATGTAAACAAATAATCACCCACTAAGAAATTTAATTACGAATCATGTTTCGAGAAAGCATTCTTTAAAAACTTAGAAACCATTCTGTTAGTATCAGTTTATATTTATTTTCGCTAGAAAATTTAGGTATAAATCATGCTTGGAAAAGTTTTTTTTTTTTTTGGAACATAGAAGCATTCTCGACCTTACACCACATTATTTATTCCAAAATAGCATGTCTATAACTTCTTTACGCAAACTATGATTGAAATTTAATCTTAACGACCCCATTTTACGATACCAACATCAACAACATCAACTACTTCAGTACCGAACGCCTTATACCTAGTTCAAATGAAATATGGTACTCATTCAAAGTTAAGTGGACTTGGTCGAATTTAGATCCAAGTCGTCCAATCTTAGAAGTCTGAACTAACCATCTTCGGCTAATAATCGCTTTGTTTTACTTCTAGATCTCTTTCAAATAATCTCAAAAAAAAAAAAAAATCTAACTAGAAGACTTCTAAACGGTAAAGTACTCGAATTATTTTCTAGTGGGCTATTACCTGTATGTAGATGCGTGGGTGTATTCGACATTCGTACAGTCCGTTTGTATGTACATTAATATGTGTGCATTATTTTTTCATATAAACTTAAATATACGAGTATCCCACTATCAGTTATAAAAAAAAATGTTATAAATATCACAAGAAAACAGATGTCATTGTGTACTTTTTTTTAAAAAAACAAAAAAAAATATGAGGAAAATACAAAAATAAGAAAGTTTTTTTAAATGCTTGAAAAGTTCTTTTTTTGTCCTTTTATAGCAATGTCAGATATATTAAAATAATGACATAAGAAAGAAAAAAATTGCATAAATTTTATTTAACAAAAAAAAAAAAAAAAAATATTAAAATCTTTTCATAAATATGTGTGGTGTCATGTAACATATTTTATGTGGGAAGAAAGGTATTGTATGAAGTTTGCTTATCTGATTTCTCATTTGTTTTATTTGTTTTTATCGTTGTTTTTTATTTTATTTTTTGTTCTAGAGTATGATAATGTAGTATACGATAGTTTTATTAATTAAAAAAAAAATAATTATAATTCAAATAAAATCAAAAACCATTGAAAAAATTAAAATAATAAATTTTTCTGTTAAAGATTTTTTGTTTTGTTTATTTTGTTGTGTTTTGATTTATCTTACTTTTGCTGTTGCTGCATCCGGACATATAACATGCTGATATGTTATATTTATATAATCTGCACCAGAACATATTGTTAATGAACGATCATCTATTGCTTGTTGATCCTGTCCATGTTTTTTTAATACTTTATCTAGTAATTTAGGTTCCTGAAAGAAAAAAAAAATTCATTAAAAAAAAAGAATATATGTATATCAGATATATTTTTAATACGTTAAATGCCATGAAAGTCACCCGTCAAAGTTTATTTGAATTGCAGTTGGGTCCATCCGTGACCGTCAAAGCAAAAATTACTAGAAACCAGGGTTTCAAACCGAACCGAACCTTAAACCGAAAACTGCTATGATCCCATAATTTTTTTTGAACCTAAACCTAAACCGAACCTAAAATAAATTCGTTTTCTGAACACGAACCTTAACCGAACCCACTGGAAAATTCAATAGATTCAGATTCAAGTGTAAATGTGTATGCTTCTTAATTTTTCGTCGTTTTGTTGCAATACATATCATTCACTTGTTTTTATTAACATATTTTACAAAATTTTCGCGTGTCTTTGACTTTTTTTGGCCAGTAATTAGTAAACAATTTAAAAAAAAAAAGACGGATATACGCATTGTGAAAAAACAAAAAAATGCATTTTAGTGCCGCGTGGGCGATACACATAATAAGAAATTCATGTTGGCTAGATGGGAAAACCATGTAAAATTAGGGTGGCATTCAATGCGTTAATAGGATTTGTGAAATCTTTTTTTTTTTTTTCTGAAATTTAATTGAAATTTTTCATCACTGAAGCTTATCATCGATTTAAAAAAAGAAAAAAGAAAAAAAGAGACTATATTTAAATTCAAAGTCATGGGAACCTAAAGAAGAATTTTAAGAATAAAAAAAAATTCAACGGTATAAATTTTATTTTTTGAGAAATTAAATAACAGAAAATAAATTCAGTGAATTCGTATGTTAATAGGATAAGATTTGATTCCTTTGAATAATAATCATTGATTTGATGAATGATATCTATCCTAATTTTTTATATTCACCTTCTACAATAAAAGACAAGAATTCCAGGTAAATGTTAAAAGACACTTTTTCGTTATGGAAACGGATATGTATATCCTTATTTTCAATATTTGTTTTTTTCATTAAATTTTGGTACAAAAATATAATAACTGAAATAGTCTTTGAAGCAGAAATTGGAAATTTTTCGTATAGTATATGTTTTTTTATATTTTTTTCGTATCCTGTAGAATAGAGACCAATAAGAAAAAGAGATCTATTTGAATCATAGAACTGTAATTAATCGAGTTTATTTGACTATGTGTATTTTTTATTCTTTATGATAGTGTATTCGAATGATATACTTGATTTCACACAAATTTAAATACGATGCGTATTTTAATGTAGGGTAAAGGCAGGTGTAATTTTTGTATTTTGTATTCGTATTTTTATTCAAAATATGATTGTTGTAGGGTTCGGAACTACTTTCAAATAAAAATGTCCACTTTGTTTTGTTTCATTAAAGTTCAGAGAATTGAAGGATTTTTAATCAAAAAGTGAAATAAGTTTGGTTTGTCAAGCGTGCTAACTTTTAAAATAAAAGTCAATGATTTCGTCCTTTACCATTTCTACTCAAGGTCTTTTTTTAGTACATTATATGTAATTAACCTATCGTTCTTTCATAAAATTATAGATCTATCTTTCTACCGTTCACCCTGTCATCGATTATTATGGGACTTTAAAGTCAAAAGAATTTTAGTAAAATCCTGTGAACTCCTCCGAATTTGAAGACAGATTCGTCTACATATTGGAACTAGAAAATTTGCTTAAATCCTGTATAGAAAGCTTTGAGGTTTTGATGGTGAATGTACGAGAATGCATTACATATTCTCTATAAAAAAAAAAGGACCTTGAAGGTGTAGAAGATTTGAGTATTCTTCATCAATGATTAAGTAGTAACTAAGAATAGCAAACGACATGGCATCTGATAGTTTAATAGAGTAAAACATTGCCCCGGAAAGGCAAAGGTCTTGGGTTCGATTCCCAGTTTAATCGAATGTCGTTTTCTTTTTTTAGGCTACTACAAAGGTAAGATTGAACAAGAGAGAGAGAGAGAAAGAGAGAAAAAAAAACCAGATTTCATCAAAACGGTATCTGTGATTCTAATTGGGGTCTTCGAAAGTTTCCGAAAATCGTCATATCAACTAATTGTATATTTTCAAAATGTTTCCGATTTCTTATGAAATTTACGTGCATATCACACGAATATTCCGTATTCTCACTCAATTTTTTTTCTACTCATAATTTTTTTATTATTATTATTTATTAATTAAATTTGACACCATGAAAAATAAAAGTATGTACATCTTTTTTGCAATATTCAAAGTAATTGTTCGAATAATTATTTTAAATTCTTTTCATTTTCATGAATTCTATTCTATTCTATTCTTAACACTTTAAATGGTCCATAAACTTAAAAGTCATATAAATTTTCTAAGAAATTTAATGAAATAATAATTAAACATTTTTTTTTTTCTCCTCTTCAAATTGAATTGATTCGAAATATACAATAATTCAGTTTCTTTTTATAATTTTATTGTTTTTATATTTCATAGAACAAATTTAATTGAAAAATTAAAATTTCATAAAATCTATATAGAACACGATGAACGAGAATAGACGGTATACATATATACCAATAATTCAATATGTAAATTTTTTTTACCATTATTTTTTGTTTTTTTTTTTTTTTGCAAAAAAAAAAAAATGTGGTAAATATGCTTTTCAATTAACTGTCAAAAGAATAGAATATTATAATAATAATAATAATAGTTTCATTTTTCTTATCGTCTTTTATAAAATATGTATACATAATATGTCCTGTTTTCTGATCTAAATTTCCATTTAAAATTCAATTAAAAAAGGAAAACAGTTTATTAAAATATATATGTATCATTTTTGTATCTATATAGTGAAGTATATGTATATATTATACCTGTGTGTTTACCTGTCACTATATATGTAGCTACATATGTATATACATGCCAAGTATGAATTTATATTTACACTTAATAAATACGATACGATATGGATATTGTGCTCTATTAAATTTCTTTATATAGAGAAAAACTTTAAATGTTCAACATCATCATGGTAAAAACGGAAATTATTAAAAATAAGAAGAAGAAAATGTAGAAAAAATGAAGGGAAAAAAATCAGGGTAAATGAGAAACAGAAAAAAATATAGAAGAAGTTACCTTATTCCTTATTTATTTTAATCTGTTTTTTTTTTTTTTTTCATTACTTGTATATATTTTCTTTTCAAGAATATACTTTTGACTTTATTACGGAGTTTAGAAAAAAAAAAAAAACTGAGGAGGAAAATTTACGTTTACGTTTATTTTTTGTAAAAAAAAAAAAAGAAGAGGAAATTTAGATTTAATTGCAATTTTTTTCTTGAAAAACATTTTTTTTTTTTGCAACGATAATTGTTGGGATTTATTTAAAGTGTGAAGCTTTTGTATTCCTTTTAAGAAGTTATCGTTCCATGATAATGATGATAAAAGTTTTTGTTATTAAGTAACCGTTAAATTGGAGGACAAGTGAAGTGTTTGAAGGTTTTTTTTTTTTTTTCTTAAAGTTTTAACTAATTTGGCATAGAGGAAAGTTTTAAGAATTTTTCAAACAAATAAACTGTATAAAATGATAATTTATGTGTAAACAGGTAGACGTTTACTTTGTTTTATAATTTTTTTGTTTTTGCGTTATTAGCGCTTGAATTGCTGATATTGCCTTCAAGATAGATCTTTGAAATTAAATCCTTGTGAAATGAAGCACATATGGTAATTTTATTTTAGGATATTTTTTGTATGTATGTAAATATGATCTTTACGCAGATAGTTTCAAAATTTTTACATTATTTTCTCATCTACCGTATCATAACTTATGTATATTCTGAAACTGTAGAACACACTACCACCTGACGATACTCTCTCTCTCTCTCTTCTAAAATATTTCTACTAGTTTTTTTGTTCTTGACTAATTTTCTCTTTCTTCTTCCCATCCACATTGTTCAACGTTGTATTTCGTTCAAAATTCATTAGTAAAGGGATCTTCCTACGACCTTTCTCATTTAGTAGCAATAGCAAAAAAAAATAAAAATCTATAACTGTTCTTCAAAACTTCTCTAATTAAAAATACACTTAAAAAAACATAAGAAAAAATTACTCTCATCAGACACTAAATAAAAACAAAAACGGTTTATGTAAATGAGATTTACAATAGCGAATTATACTCCCACACAATGTCAATGATAATGACTAATAAATAAATAATTGATATTGAATATATGTAGATACTTAAAAAAAAAAGGTTAAAAGTCATTTTACCTGAGGTAATCCTCCAGCTCTTATATCACTCACTTGACAAAGTTCGATGACATCACCTTCCTAGAACGAAAAAAAGTGAAGAAAAAAAAATATGTGTAAGAAAAATAATAAAAAGAATTGAAGAGTCATGTAACATACAAATATACAAAAAGGAGAAAATTATATGAACGAGTATATATAATATTATATTTATTTAAAAATTAAGTGAGTGGGTGGATATAAAGTGGTGATGGTATATAAATACGAATACTTACTTTTCCATCACTTTTCCAATAAATAAAAAACCCATATTCATCAACTTTAAAAAGGCAATTCGGTTCAAATTCAGTTGTATCTTTACTTTCAAACCATCTATCAAATGTACATCCATCAACTAAATCTTGCGGTACTGGTATTATCCAGTTAAAATCATATTTTTTTGTCATGTTGTATTAATTATGATTTTTTCTAAATTCTTATTTATTTTTATTGCAATTATTTTGATATATTATTTTTTATTTCTCAAAATTCTTTGTTAGATTTTTTCTTTATTCTTCTTTAAAATAATTTTTCGATTTTTCTTTTCAATTTATTTCCACTGAAGAAATTCTTTATAATCTGAAAATATACAAAAGAAAAACAAAAAAAAAAAAATTCAGCAAATGTACCATTTCAAATGGAAAAAAAAATATTTTGTATTTAATTTTGTACACCTTTAAATAAAATATATATTTCAAAATAAAAGAATTTAGAAAATAAATAAAAGACAAAAAAAAAAAAAGGAAGATAAAAATTTCCCATTAAATTTTTTTAGGTCATTCGTTTTTTTCTTTCAATTTTTCTTAAAGAGAAAATTTAAAAATTCTCACGTTCTTCTTTTCTTCTGTTTTCGCAAATAAAATTTACGCCTAAATTAGAGATACAGAAAAAAGTATATTCTAAATTTTTTCAACAACTTTGTTGTTTGTTTATTTTTTGAGAATTTTCCTTTTTAACTAATAATTTTCATGAAAATTTATAATTTTCACATAATTGTTAAATTTGAGAGGTACAATTTTCTTTCGTAAACAAAAATTTGTTTTTATATTTATTTCTTTTTTTTTTTTTTTTGAAAATTCATTAAAAGTTGTTTTTTTCGTATTCTTGAATTTTCCCAAAAAAAAAAATAAATAGATAAAAAACAAAAACTGAGAGCAAAAAGTTAATTAACATTGTAAAGTGTTTGTTTTTTTTTAAATTTTTTTTTCCATTAAAAATATTTAAAAGTTATGACTCTTCAAAAAATCAAATGAAAAATTTAGCTGTATAATGTTTTTCTAGCTTTAAAAAATTGCGTTAAAATTTCTAATAAGAAAAAAAAAAAAGGTTAAGGATATTGGATTAAAAAAAAAAAAAAAGTTTATTCATTTATTTATTCTGAAAATGATAGGTTCGATGGTTATGTCATGTTAAAAAAGATAAAAAATGTCAACCGCAGTCATTTAAATTTAAATGATTATCCAGTGTAAAATATTGTATAGATACTTTTGTATAGATACTTTTATATCTTTATACTTTTTTCTATGTATTCTTTTTTTTTTTCTTTTTCATACATTTTTAATGTACACAAGCTAAAAGATTATAAACAAAGATACATACACAGTACAGGGTGTGATAATGTAAAATATAATGTGAATTGTGATAAAAAAAAGGCTACTTAAGGATCTATTTCTCCATGAAGCTTAGAAATTTCAAAAAAATTTTGCCATTAAAAATAAGAATTTTTAGTAACAGAGCCCAAAGTAAAAATTCTAAAAAATTCATGTTAAACATTGTTTCTCTCTCTACTAAATTATAAAATTTATGAATTGTAACTGTTGTAAATTCTGACGTATAATCTGTCACATTTCGTCCGAATAAATTAAACCACAAAATAAGTAGCTTACGACTAGGATTTTTGGGGCAGTAAGTTGAAAATTGTTAACTGCTAGGGATCTTCTTTTAAAAAAGTCGTTTTCTTGTATGGGTTAAGCTAACTTGAGTTTGAGTGATTTTTACCTATGATGTCATACATGCATCCATAAAAATTACCAACGCGTGTCTCAAACTCTCAAGCTGATGGTCTCAAATGAAGCTGAGACAGAGAATTTAAAAAATTTTAAAATTTTAAATAAAAACTTTTTTTTTGAGGTAGTTGTAAGTTTGACATTTGAATCGGTGTAAAGCTTGAGGACCTGAAGTATTTATTTGGACTTAATGAGAATTGAAACAAGCTTCATGAAGTATGAGTTATAAAGTTTGAAGCATTTGCTAGATTTTACCTGAAAGTTTAATCTTATGCTTCAAAATAAAGTTGCAAAAAAGAAAAAAAAAATGTAGAGCTCTTAGTCAATTCCTTTTTTATATTCCTCGAATTTTAAAATCACTCATTTTTTCTTTGTGAAGATTCTTAAACGTTCATTTTATCTTTATTTTTTTTTAAACATAAATCTCACCTGTTTTTATTTTTTTTGTTCTATAACAATTTTATAAAAAAAAATTTTGTCCATTTTATATTCTTTTCTTTTTCCAATTATAACACCCTGTTTATCTTTTATTTAAAAATCCATAAATTATTTAGTTAAGTAAGTAACATATCTTACATAAATATTTACTTGTATGTTTTCACACAGGTACCCAAATGTTTTTATACACACAAATTTTTTAAAAAAAAAAGAAAAAAAAAGATCCTATTAATAAATTTATGTTTATATATCGGAAAAATTTTTCGTTATTACATTTTCTTTTCCTTTTTTTTTTTTTTTTATTACATATTTATTTTTTGTTGTTATTTTTATACTCAATATCTATTACTAGATATTTCGAAATTTATTATATATAGAGCGAGAGTATCTTTATACTTTTATTTTTAACAAAAAAATTTTAATAGGTGGAAAAAAAAAACCACCATGATTATGGTGTACGGTTTTTATTTTTCAATCTAATTTGAAGCATGAATGAAAATTCAAAAAATGAATGCGTGCGTTTATTACACATATACATAAAATGAATTATGTTATATTGTAGATATGTATCTGATTCATATAAAATAGTATCTATATCGATAACATAATAAATTAATAATGTGTGTTATATGTCTTAACATGTACATAATTACATTTTAAACAGAATTTAGACACATGCAAAATTTTTTGTTATCATTTTAATCCTCTTCTTTTTTTTTTGTTTTGTTAGATGTTAATTTCATGTTAAATCGGAATAATTACTTAGACTTTTTTATCGTAGGAGGCGAAGGACCGAAAAAAAAAAAAAACATGCTTTGAGAAATTATGAATTATGTTCTATTAAATTACATTCTTGTTACATTCTAAAGAATTATTAATGGGTTATCCTTTTTATGGAAGAGAAAAAAAAAAAAAGGATATACTAAATTTTAAAAGGATTTTAAGGCAATTTGTGTTTTAAATAAAATTATCGTATGAAAGATTTATTTTTCCTTGTGCAGAAAAATTTATTATTCAGTATTTAACCCTTTCAATTGTTGTACATTCTTCAAATATAAAAAGAAATCTATTTTTTTTTTTCGTTTTTTCAAAATTTTTTTAGGAATCTTTTGTTTTGTTTTTTTTCTACAAGAAAATTTATAAAAATTAAATTGTAAAAAAAAAAGAAATTTCAATTTGAATGGTTTTTTTTTTTATAGTTAGTCTTGTGTAATCCTTTTTTTTTAAGCCTTTTTTTAAATTTTTTTAACAAGATGAAAAACAAATTTTATTATTATTTTTTTTTTTATGTTTCGCTTCGATAAGTAGGTACACGTTTTATGTAAATGATTTCACGGAAAAATTAAATTACTTAGATACAGTTAAAGATACACATATACGTATCTATCTTATTTAAAGTTTTGCAGTTTTTTTAAATAAAATTGAAATAAAATTGTTCGCAAAATATAATTGAAAAATTTTGTTGTTTTTATAAACTTCATTAATTTTTCATTCTAAGTATTGGTTTTAATTAAAAAAAAAAAAAATTCATTTTATTTTTTGAATTTTACTTGTACTCGTAACTCGTGCAGTAACATGGCAATTTTATGCAGATAATTTCGTTGAAAAGTTAAATTACTTTTGTGGTTTCTTTGAAATTTTCATCAAATTTAATTCGCTGTCAATTTTCTAGATTATTTTCTTTTGAAAAATTTTCTTATTTATTTCTACGAAAATGAAACCTATACCATAGCTTTTTCTTCTCGGTAGTACGTGGTATCTGAATTAGAATTTTTATAGAATGAATTCTAAACTAAGACTAAAAGTTATTGTTATCTTCTTCAAATGATCAAAAGACAGAACGAAAAAGACAGTAATCTGAATTCCGGTTTATTATAAACTCGATTTTCTGAGAAAAAAAAAAAAAAGATATCTTAGAAAAACCTTTTTGCTAAACGGTTGTGGTTTTCTTCAGAGAACTTATATATGTTCAAAATTTAACGCAAAATGCTCAATATATTAAAAGAAATATAGCAAGTGAACGATTTCTCTATTTTTGAAATTCCTATATTTTTTTGAAAATTAAATTCTGACATTTCTCTTGAGGTGTAATTTTTTCTATAATAAAGGACAACAAATTTGTATTTTAGTTAGTTGACTTCGGTTACAGTTGTAGAGGTAATTAGTCTTTTAGTATGAGCTTGTTATAGACCTCTATTTAGAAACTCTTGTAAGAAACTTCCGAATAAGCTCTTGAAAATGAATTCGAAGATAATTTCGAAGATTCGAAAATAATTGTGAAAATTCGAGATAATTTCGACAAAAATTTTCATAAATTGCACATACATAGATTTGAAGAGAAAAAAAAATGTTTCTATAAAATTCAGGATTACTTACAAATTTTAAAAAATTCAAAAAATGTCTTTTTTCTTCCAAAATTTCAAATACAAAAAAAGAATAATGTCACCTAAATCATGCTAAACAAATCTTATAATTTTTTTGTTTTTTAAAGAATTGATTTATAATTTTTTACACAGGTCAAATTTTCATTTTGAAAATTTGGTAAAAATTTACAGAGAAAGCTAAACTAATTAGAAAGTTATTTCATTATTTGCTGTGGAAGTTTCTTACGCCGAATAATCAAGGTTTTAATTCGTTTTTTTCTTTTTTTTAAACAAAATTTACAAGTGAGAGGAGATTTTAATCATAAAATGAAATTTAAACATAAATTTTTAGTGAATCATACACCAAGGACCTTCTTTTATGTACACCAACTGCTGTGCTATGTATGTCAATTTCATGCTTGTTACAAAAATTTTTAGTTTTTTTTTTAAATTTTAATAAAATCACGGTAATAAAAATTCTTTTTTAGTTAAAAAAAAAAAAGCAGTCTGTTTGTAATCTTTTATTAAAAAAAAAAAAAAGATAACTGCATTGCATTCTTGAATAAAAAAAAATTATACACATTCATAGAACGGTAGATATCCTTTTTTATTTTATTATATTAATTTTTGTTTCTTTTGGTAAATTTCTTGAAATTATTCATCCAAATTTTTTTTTCACTTTTACTTAAAATATTGCGATATCAAAAAAATTTTTTTTTTAATTTTATTATTTTTTTCTTTTCTTCATATTTTTTTTTTTTTTTTAAATGATAAATTGAGATTGCTATTAAAATTAATGGATTTTTTGAAAAGAGAACACACATAAAAAAATCACGAACTTTGTATTTAATTGGTTTCATCGTGAAATTCATATTTTTTTCCCTTTATTTTTTTTTAATGGTTTTTCTTTTTTTTTTTTTAATATTTTTTTTTTGCTTCCTTTTCGAATCAAATATTAAATTCAACACACAAAAAAAAAAAAAAAAAAAAAAAAAAACATACTTTTAATCACTTTACTTTTTGTCTTATGTTTTAAAATAAAAAAAAATTTCTTCATTAAAAAGTTACACTTTTTATTTTATTATTTTTATTTTTTTTTTTTTATTTTTTAATAAAATTCTTCATTTTTTTTTTGTTTACTAGAAATTCATAATCGATTTATTTTTCATTTTATTTTTGTTTTTTTTTTTTTCTATGGAGTTTTAGTCTATCACAAGCTCATTTTTATTTTATTATCCTTCCTTTTTACGTATTACTTTTTATTTTATTTCGAAAAAAAAAAAACAATTTATTTTTATTTCCGTTCTGTTCTAATTTTTTAATTTCATTTTCACTTTATTATTTTTTTTATAGTTAAAAAAAAAAAAAAAATGGGACTCATTTAAAAAACAAAAAGAAGACTCCCTTTTTTGAATTTTTTCTATACAAAAAAAAAAGTGCCTGTATGAAAAACATTTTTCTTCTTTTTTTTTTTGCTGTTTTGTCGAAATGTGTATTACCTCACATAGCTAAAAAAATAATGGTAAAAAAAAAAGTTTTAAAAAGTAGGACAACATTTTCACACTTGAGTAGATAACAATGACCATCATGATGATGATAATGATGATTCTCCATGCATGTTGAAGGATTTTAATATTTAAAATAAAACAAATAGAAGGAAAGGGATTCAGAAAACAAAAAACAAAAAAGAAATGAAAAACCTTTCAGTTTGTTTTCATTTTTATATACTTTTTGAATTTAAATTTATGTATGTGTTTTTAATCTACAAGAAGAAAAAACAACATTTTAATGGAAATTAACTTTTTTTTTTCGTTTTTTTTTTTTTTTTTGTTGAGTGAGGAAATCAAAATTCACTTGGAAAATATTTACGTTGCATAAAAAATGGTGATTTTGTTGGTTTTTTTCTTGTTTATATGCGGAGATTATTTAATATTTCAGAAGAAAAAAATGAAGGATAAATTAAATTTTTTGTATACCTTTTCGAAATGTTTTTAGGACAAATCAAGGATACGAAATTTGAAAATTGTTAAAGAAGTGAGAAATTAAAAAATTACAAAAAAATACAATTCATAAAAAGAAAATCTTAAGGGCAAAATATGAGAAATACATCAACTCGTATGAGGACTCAGATATACTCAAGAAGATTGTACATGTGAAAAGAAAGGAAGACTAAAATCCCCATATAAGGCTTACTATTGAAAAACAAAGGCAGAAGAAGAATCAAAAAAACCTATTGAAATACATGACAGCACAATACCGAAGGACATAAAGTTTATACGACCACGAAAGGCTGGTCATGTTCTCCGCATTAATAATACAAGTGCACCTTGGGAGCAAGCCTGAGAAAATGAAAACATGATGGGAAGACAAAGGTCCCAACAGACATATGGACGATATTAAAAATCAAGAACTGAAAAATATATACTCCATGGGAGATGAAGCTAAAAATGGTTATAGCTTCACATGAACTGAAGTGTCGTCAGAGAAAAAGAATAGATAGGTAAGTATATCGGCAGTTCAAATGTGAAAATAAAAACTAAGCGGGAAAGGAATGTCCAATGGAAGTAAAAAATTTTTTTCAAAACCAAAAACTTTTCAAGATTATTTCCAAAGTGTTTTTTTAGAGACCACCTTCCATTTCTCATGAAAATTTTCAGAATTGTTAGTCTCGTAAAGCTTTCAAGAAAAATTACACAACATTTATTAAATGTTTTTTTATTTTTTTATAGATGATTAAAGTCCCTTCAGAATTACACCTACAATTTCTTAAAAACACAGAAACATGCAACTTTTTTAAATACGTAAAAAAAAAAACAAATCGTTAAAGATCATTTAAAAAAATTTTACTGAAAGAAAAAGTTTAATAGAAAAATAAAATAAAATAAATTTAATTTCCAAGGACATACCAAGGATGAAAATGATCTCAAGGATAACGGTTATAACATTTACTTTCTATTTTTTTGTTAAACACTCTTTTTTGTCCTCTACGTCCTCAATCATGTTTTACTTTTCTAATCAGTTAAATGAAAAATTTGAAAATGAAAAAAAACAAAAAAACAAAAAACAAAGGAGTTAAAGGAAGAGAATAAGGATTTTTATACGATGCGTTCAACTTGGGTAATTCATTGAAAGAAAAACTTTTTTTTTAATTTTTTTGTTAAGTAGAAAAAAATATTCTGAGAAATAAGAATTGTTGGAAAATAAATCAAGCATTTCAAAATTGTATTTTCAAACTTCATAAAACTTATCTTATTTCTTTGTCGTGTGTTTTTTGTATTTCTTCTTTTTGTTTTTTCCAGTTTTAATAAATAATAAATAAAACTTTTTGAAAGAAAAATATATTTTTAGAAGTATCCAAGTTATGTTTTTGTTTTTTTATTTATCATTTATTTACTCCTATTTTTTTTGTTTCTTATTCTTTCACTTCTTTCTTAATTTACTTGATTACCTTTCATCCTACGTTCACACACACACACCACACACACATTATTTAATAACTCTATGAAGCCGTTCAATTGTTCATATAAAAAAATAAAAAATATTAATTTAATTTATGAAATATTTCGCATGGAATTGATTAAAACTGAAAAGAAAAGAAAAAAAATAAGGAAAACATAAAACAAAAATTAAATATTGGAAGAAAAAAAACGCGTATTACAAAATCGCATGCAATGTTCATAAAAAAAATTTTAAAATCGCAAAATAAATTGAAAAAATAAAAAATACTTTACGTAATTGAATTAATGTAATTACTTTCATTTACAAAAATTTACAAAAAATAAAAAATAAAAATTATATAAATTCCACAAGAAAAAAAAATGTAACAAAAAAAAATAAGAAAAATTGAAAATTAAATTAGAAAATAAAACGAAAACGAAAAAAAAAAAACAAATTAAGATTATTTTTCGTTTTCTCCGTTTTACTATTCAATGACTATGTTTTTTTTTTTTTTACTTTTTTAATTCAATTTACTTATGAAACCCACACTTGAGAGGAAAAAAAAATTATTGACTATTGAACTCTTTGAAATGCAACGATAATAACGATAATGAGAAAAATTGAACAAGAAGAAAAAAAAATGAAAATGAAAAAAAAAAGTTTCTTAACCCTAGGGAGTGGCATATTAAATTTTGTTAAAAAATTGACAGATGTAAAGGACAATTTAAAAAAAAAAATAATAAATTTAATAGAAAATTTTGGTCAAAAATATTGGATTTTGTTTACGGGATGCTGCAAGTCAGATCCTTAAAATCAAAATTTACTGTTTACTTTTTTAATTGTATGAAAATTTCATGTTTTTTTTTTTTTTTTTCATTTTGAAGAGACACTTTATTAAATATTTTTGTTAAAATACTAGACTTTGGTCCATGGGTCACGGGATGTTAAGGTACAAGCTCTTTAAAAACAAATACAAAAGAAAAAAATTTTTTAAAAAACAATCTCTACAAAAAAAAAACAAAAAATATGGTGGTTACGTAGAATTCTCCAATGGAGGAATTAGTGAAGTTTCAAGGATTTATCCCTAAAGGATCATGTTTAAATTTAGGCTAACGATCTAAGTATATTTACGATCAGTCCATTCTACAGTTAAATATATGCTCCCCTCTAGATATTAGAGTCACTGTACGCCGTCACTGCTCAAGGGGGATGATATTTAAAAGAAGGTCAAAAACCAAAATGTATACACGATCAGTCAGGGTTAATACATAAACCAACAAAAAAAAAAAAAACAATTATACTATATTGTTTTTCCATAAATTAGAAAAAAAAACAACAAAATTACTTTTCTCGTAAATTTCGTTATTTATGAATTTTTAAAATTTCTTCTATTAATTTGTTTTTGTAAAACAATAAAAAAAAATAAATTTAATTAAAACAAAAAAAAAAACCTATATCATATTTTTCTTTTTACTTTTATAAACTCGATAAACATTACAAAATCATAAATATTTGTTCATGATACGACGATACGCATATTAATTTCAATTTAAATTACAAAAAAAAACAAAAAAAAAAAACATATTACATTATTTTTTAACCTTACCGCCCCCTCCCCCTTTTTTTCATTATTTACATTTTCATTACAAAAATATTAATTTTCTATTTGAAAATTAAATTAAAATAAGAAAGAAAAAAAAAACAACAACAACTTTTTTGTTTACAAAAATCGTATCACCATTCACCACTATTTAAAATTTTTTTTTTTTTTTTTCTTTTTTTTTTTGTACACAAACATCATACACAAGTTATTTGAAGGAAAAAAAAAAAAGAAAGAAAAACTAAAACAAAACAACTTGAAAAAAAAAAAAAACAGAGGTAAATAAATTCCATTTAGATAGAAAAAAAGGGGGTGGTCGGAGGCTGTATGTTATAGGGAGAATATATATATATATTTAATATTTGTTGTTGTTTTTTTATTTATTTTTTTCTTTTGCTACTGAATATTGCTGAAACTAAAAACCATACCTACTGTCAATATTTGAGAAGAGCATGAACACATAATAAAAACAAAAAAAAAAAAAACAAAAAAAAATGAGCGAATTTATATTTTTATTATTAATAATTTTCATATTTGTTTTTTTTTTTTTTTCGTTATTATTTTGTTCATAGGCGTGGAAAGTTTATACGAAAAAAAAAAAATATAAAAAAAAGATAATGTGAAAATTTGCGAAAAATTATTGCGAAAAATTTAAATAAAAAATATGATTTTTGTTTTATTTTTTTTTTTTACGTAAAATAACAAGCACAAACATTTAAAATCCATCAAAATTCACAATCGAATCTATCAAAAAAAATTTTTTTTTTAAGGATTACGGAAATTGAATTTTTGTATTTTTCATTTTTGAAATTTTTCAAATGTCGTTTTTGATTTTTTCAAAAATTAATAATAATTTTTAGAAAACAACAAAAAAAAATAAAAGAAAATAGTGTGGGAAATAAAACAGATGAATTCATCATTCAATCTATCAAGGTAATTTTTGTTGTCAGGATTTATTTCTGGAATTTTATTTTTGAACAAAATTACTTTTTCTGCGAAAATAAAATAGATATATATTTTTTTTTTATTATTTAGAATTTAAAAGGAGTATGTTTTCTGTGAATTTAGACAAGAAAAATATATTTTTTATAACGTAGAAAAAATTAAATGAACTTATGGAAAGATATCCTTTCAAAATTTCAGGTATTCAAGTATCAAAATTTCAACTTAAATTAACAATTATCCTTTATTTAATTTTCTTTTTTTCAAAATATTTTTTTTTTTCCAATTATTCAAGTAGCAAACTTTGAAAATTTCACCTTTAACAGTTTTTTTTTCGTTATGTAATTAAAAACAAAAAAAAAACACACACACGTGAAACATTCATTATTTTTTTCCAATTTTTTTTTTCTCTGTTTTTTTTCTGACCTTAGGGACCTCTTTTTAATTAATTTTTATTTTTCCAAATAAATCTCATTCAGAATTTTGTACGACAACAAAAATATTCGAAAAAAAAAAAAAATTATATTAAAACTAGTGATTTTCATGGAATTTTTTTTTTTCAAATTCAATTTCATTTTCGCCCCCAATTTTTTTTTTTTTGTATTTCTTTTTTTTTTCTAAACAAATTATCAGGTGAATAAATAATAAAAAAAAAAAAACAACAGTGAAGAAAACCAAAACGAATTAATAAATGAGATTTCATATGTACTAAACCTAAAAAAAAAAAATAAAAATAAAAACAATCCAAAAAAAAAAAAACAACCATTCAACGTGAGAATTACTCGTGAAATTATTTTCAAATTTCTTTTTTTTTGAGTGGGAGAGAGAAAAATTTTTATATTTCAAATTTTTTGTTTTTATAAATAAGCTTTACAGGTCATATACAAAATTATTATTATTATGAAAAATAAACCAGTAGAGATAAGCTTTTCGATAGGCTTGAAATGAAACAAAACAAAAAAAGGGTGGTTTTTTTTTGCCATGAGTATTTTTTTCTATAAGGAAGAATACTCATAAGGACCAGCAGACATCCTTTTTCTCTCAACAATATTTTGTTTTTTTTTTTATTTCCTTCTATTTCTTCTTCTTTCTTAACACATTTTTCCTTGATACCCAGAAGTGAAAAAAGAAAAAAGAATAACTTTTTTTTTCTTTCCTTATAACTAGAACGCACTTGGTATTTTTTTGTTTCTATTAGGGAAAAAAAATTTCCATTTTTACACTTGAAAATAAATTAAAAAAAAAAATTTTTGTTTTTTCATTTTTCACATGAGACACACACCTTTTAATTTTTACCCTCTTTTTTTTATTATTTTTTTTCTGACTGCTTGAATTTTTTGTTTTTTGTTTGTTTTGTTACTGTTACAGATTTTCTTTTTTACATAAGACGAAAAAAAAAATTGTTACTTTCTGAATTCACTTTAATTTTTTTTTTTTTTACTTTTTTTACATTAATTAAAATAATTTTTACAAACTCGAAAAAAGAAAAAAAAAAATCCGAAAAAATTTATAGAGGAACCTTTAATTTTTGTTTTTAAGAAAATATTGAAAAAGTTCCTCTATATTTTTCTTGGTTATGTGGTGTATACACTGTGTTAACAGATAATCAAGAACTTCCGCTGCGCACGAAGAACGATGACGAACTGAAATGATTTTTTTTTGTATGTTTAGAAAATCATAAACTTTGTGTACTAAAAGAAAATTCTCAATTTTTCATTTTTCATATAGGCTTATACAATTTTCTGATGATGGTGGTGGTGGTGGTGGTGTTGTTACTCGTAAAGTTTTTCTTCAGCTTATTATTATTTTTTTTTTTTTGCAATTTTCTTGTGTTTTGGTTTTCAATTATTATGAAGCTTTTTTAATATGTAACATGCTTTTCATCAGCAAAATAATATTGTGTGTGGCTTATGAAAGAATGAAAAATGTGATTTTGTGTATTTAAAAAAAAAAAAAAAATAAACAACAACAACAATTTAATCCCATTTATTAGAGAAAAAAAAAAGAATTAAAGTAAAAAAAAAAATAATATTGAATTATAGAGAATTTGTTGCTATACAATATTTCTCCAATTTAAGCTCATTTTATGTGGTTTTTGTTTTTCTCTGTTAAACCTATATGAGCTTTTCATTCTTATTTAATGGTTTAATTACATAACGGCAAAAAAAAAAAAAGTAGGTATTCAAATGGAAAACACGCACAAAAATAAGTTCCAATAAAATATTTGAATTATGCATGGGAAATTATTATTTTATTTCTGTTTTTCTTTTTTTTTTTTTTCGAAGAAAATACCATAAAACGGTTGAATAACAAACATTTAATTATTACTAATTTGTTTTTTTTTTTAAATTATATGTATATTAACTCATTGTTCATTCATTTCAGTTTTATTGTGTTTTTGTTTGTTTTTTTTTTTTCTAAATTTTCAAATAAAAGACTTGCCAAATAAGAATCATAAATTTTGTATGATTTCATTGATATTTTTGCAAAAATAATCAACAGGGAAAAAACGTATTTTGGTTTTTTTTTTTTTCAAATATTTGAAAAATTACACTAGTCTACAAAATTTTTCTTCCAAGGACATGTATATATGTAATTGGTTCTAACTTGGAATTAAAAGCTTTCCATCTTGTCCTTTTTTTTAAGGAGATATACAAGATTCTTAATTGTTGTCAATTGTTGGCGTCTTATAATAAAAATCTTCAAGAAATGTTTTGGAAACTATTTTGGAAATTCCAATGTACTACTATGTATGACTTCAGAAGAGTTACTACAGCCCGAAGGCCATGGTCAAGGGTATATAAACAAGAAAAAAAGCACATCTTATTAACCTTTCGAATAAGTGAAAAATTTTAAACGCTCTCTTACAAAAAATTTTTACGTACTGCGGATTCTCTCGGTATCAGATAAAGATCACAGGGAGCATAAAATATTCAAAAATGTTTCTTGAATTGTACGAAAAAAAAAAAAAAATTTTAAATTTGTAGAGTAGTGTTACAACAACAAAAATTTCTAATAGGTGCTTTTGGTGAAGCTCTTTTCATATGAGGAAAAGTTTAAAAAAAAAAATCTTGTTGATATATTAGGCCTCTTTTATTTACTAAAAAAACGAAAAAAAAAACAAATGCTTTTCATTTTTTTTGTGTTTTTTTTTTTTTTCAAATGATGTAGGTATGTTTTATTCACATACATATTTTCATTTTTATGTATACTTAACATTATTATCCGTAATATATGGAGTATATGGTACTTTAATTGGATTTAAGAGTCATTAAATTTAATTTAGGGCTTCCTTTTTTTTTTTTAAATGAAAAATCATTTTGAAAAAAGAAAAAAAAAAAAAAAACGTTGTTTATTTACCTATGTATCCTCATTGATTTTCATAAAATATGTTAAGAACTGTTATAACTGTATTTATAATTGGATTTTATCCGTTATATATGTGTGCAAAATATTACATATATGAATGAGTGTGCCTATAACGTTTACGTATTCATTTTGATTTTATTTATTTCCAGAAATTGAATTTTGTTGGCACTTTATTTAATCTTGGATGAAAAAAAAAATGACCTTTCGATTTATAAGCAGAAAGAAAGAAAAAAAACAACGAAAAGAAAAATAAATCAATTTCTTAAAGAGAGATTAAATTTTTTGTTTTTTTTGTTTTGTTTTTGTAGAAAAGAATCTATTCAAGTTCAATTCAAATCCTATTTCCATAATCAATTTATTATCTGTTAGATAAGATCAGTTATTTAAAAGCTCACATAAATAAATAAAAAGTCTTCCTTTTATTTTTTATTTCTTACAATAACAAAAAAAAAAATGGAAAAAGAATGAATGAGTTTTTTTGAGTCCTTTTTTTCTGCTTAAATTTGTACTACGTATTTTTTTTTCTTCCTATTTTTTTTTCTTCCTATTTTTTTTTAACAGATTTTTAACCTTCAACAGACATATTTTAAAATTGTATAAAAGGAAAATTTGATAAAAACTAAGATATTTCAAGATTTTCGAAATATTTTAAATTGAAAGCGACTAAAATATGACCTTGAAAAAATACGTAAGACAATGTCGTTTTTGAAAACAAAAAATATAATAAATAAAAGAAGATAAATTAGAACGTACGTCAGAAATAGAAATGGAAAATTCGAAAATATTTGTTTTTTTTATTAAATTTGTAGGCTCAGGCTCAGCTTTAGTTGAATTATTTTTCGACAATAAATGTCTTAGCAAAAAAAAAAATCGGATAAAATCTATAAAATTCGATGAAATTGACATCTTCGAAATTTCTCTTCTTTCGTTAACAAAAATGCAACCAAAAGGATAAAAATAAGCCTTAAATTTCGTCCATTTTTAATGTCTTCTGCAATGTTCTTTCAATTTTTTTTGTTTGTTTTGTTTTCGGAAACAACAAAAAGACCGTTTTCCAAAACATCCAAATTACGTATCGAATACATGATGTAACTTTAATAATATCTATGTACCTACATTGCAGTATTAGTTTACTTTTGACGTTATGAAATACTTTTTGCGACACAAAATGGACAAAGTTTTTAATAACAATTCAATAAATAATTTAATTGATCTTCTTGCTCCTTCTGACAAATTAAGTTTAATTAAGGCTGTTCCTTTGGATTATAAAAACATAGAAAAAATTGAAAAATAACACTTGTAAAAATTTTAAAGAGAAAATTTAGAAGAAGCATGCTAAAGTGCCTGAAGTTCTTTTCTTTTTTTCCTTGTGATGTTGTAGTGCTGTATTGAGAAAATTTCCACTGCACTGTTTGCTCTAATTTAACGCACTGGATACCGTTGCAAGAATTTTTTTTAAATTAATGACTTTGTCACTCATTTGATTTTGATATTTTAGAATTCGATACATTGTAGTCAATACGTAGTTACGTCGTTTTGGAAGAGGGCCAAACTCAACAACTTTGAATTAATGATTGGAAATCAACAATTGGCATTCTTCTAGTTCTTTCAAGATAAAACCTTGAAAAAGGAATTAGGAGAAAAAGACACTCAAAATAATTTCATCTAAAATTTACAAAAGAACATTCCGAAAAATTCCGAGAACAAATTTAAAATAATTTAATTTGTCAATGAAAATACACTTCTCTTCCTTTTTTTCTTCCATTTTGGTGTCAGTTCTGTAATTCGAATTGGAATATAATAAAGGATGAGCCTATGATCTGGACCATCGAATTACGAGAAAAATATGAATCAGTCTTCCAAAATGACTTTTAAGAAAAGTGTCTAAGCATTGAAAACACAATTTTTCATATTATTTTTTTTTTTTATTTTTTTTGTAAAAAACATTCATTTTTATACTTTTTATTATCCATATTTTTTTTTTTATATATATATTTTTTTTATTACATTAATTGTTACAAATCTCATAAATCAGTTTTACATTTTTAAATGTATTTTATTTTTTATATATATAATTTTTTTTTTTTATTATTATTAAATTAATAAATTGGAAGAGAAAAAAAATATGTATATAGAGATAAAAATTTCTCAGTCATACAAAAAAAAAAAAAATCATAATAAATTTGATTAATTAAATAAAATTGAAAAACAAATTACGAAAAAAAGGATTTACAAGAAGAAGAAGAAAGAAAACATACAACACTTGAAAATTTTACACATATAAATACTTTCCTATAAAATGCTTGAATTGATATTTTCTAAAATTTGTTTTAAATTTTCTTGCAAAAAAATATCCTTGAAAAATTTTTACAAATTTTCAAATACCAAATTTTTAATTTATGTCTTAAAAAATAATTTTTTTTACTTTCTTTTTAATTTTTTGTGCTTTTCATGTCTCATTTTCTTTTTCTTCTTTTTTGTCTTTAATTAATTTTTTTTTTTTTTAAATAAGTTTGACTTGAAGAAAAAATTAATACAAGGTCTTTTTTTTTTTTTTTTATATTTTTGACTAGGATGTTAGAATTTGTTTTTTTTTTTTTTTAAATTTAAAATTTTTTGTGACAAGATAATTCTTCTTCTCTTAAATATTTAAAGTCAAAAATTCACATATTGATGAGCAATCAGATTGACAATAAAAATTTATTCATTCCTTCAAAGTGTGTATCTTGAGTTTGTTTTGTGTAATTTGAACACGAGACTTTTACCACCTCTTAATTTTGGATTAAATTTAAAAAAAAAAAAAAAGAAAAAAGATTAAATTAGAAACAAATATCATTTTGAAGAGATGAATAAGATTTTCTTTAAAGAAGATCAGAATTGATATTTTCCACTGCGTTTTTATTGATTTCCGTAGAGGTAAAATTTTAGCACTAATTTTCCGTTTGTTCTTGTCGAATTTCTCACGATTTGAAAAATTGAAATATATTCCACGTGTAACAAAAAATTGAGCATTTTATCTAATTTCATGAAATCTTCAAATTTTGTTACATACAATGCTCAAAAATCTAAATTCGAAATTGTTTTTCTCGTCAGTTTTTCGAAGTTTTCGGAGTTACTAAACAGCGATTATTCTACTCTAATTTTCCTCACAAGAAAAAAATTCAATCACAGAAGATGATTTTTTTTTCTCAAAATTTGTCTCAATGACATTCATATTTCGAATTCCGATTGTATAAATTCCGAACATTATTGAAATATTAAAAATTCCATCAAAATTGTCTAAATAATGTCTGAATCTTACCGAGTCTAACAGGAAAAATACTTGTATGTTTTAGTGTGATGTCGATCGTGAATAAAGGAAATCTTGTACATACACAATTTTCATCTAATCGTGTAGAAAACGTCTCTTCACTTCGCACAGCTTCTCTTCTAAAAATTCAATTTTTGAATTGCATGCATAGAAAATGTCTTTCACTTCACAATTTCTCCTCTAAAAGCCCGCTTTTTCGAATTCTGTTAACGTTAGTTAACATTTCGACATCTGTATTTTAGACCGTAGAGATTGTCATTGTGACATTCAAAACTGATCTCTTTAATGTAATTTTTGATTGTTTTGTTGTTGTTGTACGATTATGTGAATTTTTGATAATCTCATAAAATTGCATTGATTCGTTTTTGTTTTTTTTTTTTTTTGTTTTTTTTTTTTTAAATGGAAGCTTCTTTTGTGTTTAACATATTTTTTATTTTTCATTTTATTTTTTTTTTTCTAATTGATTTTCCTCTCAAAAAATTTTTTTTTAATTAATTTTAATTAATAATTTAATATAAAATATTTTAAAAATTTTACCCGAATAACAAACGAAAAGTGATTAATTCGAAAATTTTTGGATTTTTAGTGGGAAAAAAATGTTACCGTTTTACATATTTCAAATATCAAGGATTACATAATAATTATAAAATTTTATTTTTTGTTTTAATGAAAATTTTGTTCTTATTAGTTTTTTTTTGTTTTTTATTTTTTATAATCTTTGATTAATATAATTAAAATTAATAATTTTTTATTTGTTTTTTTGTTTTTTTGTTTTAATTAAATTGTATAATACCATGAACTACAGAAAAATAAAAAATATTTCGTCCACCATCATACATAATAATTAAATTTACTACATCATCATTTATAGTCAATAATCAATAATTAATAATAATAATAATAATAATAATAGATAATTTGTTGAAAATATAATAAATTCTATTTTTTTTTATATATATATATATATAATCATTATTTACAATTTTCTTTTTGTTTGTTTATCTGTATTATTTTCGTTTTTTCTTTTTCTATTCACCATTTTTTTTTTTTTTTTTAATAACTAATTTTTATTTTTTTATACAATTTTTTTTTGTTGTTGTTGTTTCAATCGAATAATACGACGTAGTGTATAATAATTACGACAAAAAAAAAAAAAAAATCTTGTTTAATAAATAACTTTCACTTCACTTTCATCTAATTTTTTTTTTTTAAAGATTTTTTTTTTTTAGTTTGTGAGTGAGTGTGTGTGTATGTGTATTATTAATCATTGTTTTGTATATAAGAAGTATACAGAAGATTCGTATAAAAATTGCTTTTTTTTTGCTCATTTTAGGGTTTTTTTTTTTGTAATTTTTCTCATTTAAATATATAATTTTTGTTTTTCTATATAATATGTATAACATTCTACCACCATAATATAATAACTACTCGCTAAAACGTTTACCGTTACAATTACATTTTACAATACATAATATATATAGTATATATTTTTTTAAAGTTGTATATATTTTTTTTTTTATTATTCGTCAGATTTTTTTACTTCCTTATCTTATTTTATTTATTTTTTTTAAATTCTAAATTTTCTTTTTTCTTGTTAAAAATGAGTAAAATGATAATTTCGATAATTAAAATATGTGTTAATACTTTTTCTTCTAAATAAAATTTAAAAAGAAAAAAAAAATACTAATAATTTAACCCTTTTCGATCGTTAAGTCAAGTGTAGTGAACTATACTTGTAAATTTATAAACAAAAAAAAATGGAAATTTCTTCGCCACTTTGTTCTAATTTATTTTGCATGTCATATGGATAGAAAATTTCTTTATATGATATCAAAAACATGTATGTCTTCTATCAAGTTTCGAAAATATACCGTTATCAGAAAAAAAAAAAAAATTCAGAAATCGAATTTAAAAAAACACAAAATTTTGACTTTAAGTATCTCATGCGTCAATAATCCGATAAAAATTGAAATAAAGTGCGTCAATAAGAACAAGAATTTCTTTTTAGAATTCACTGTTATCATACAATATCCTGAAACGAAGAAATAACGACTTTTTGTAAAACATGTCAATTTTTTTCATAAAATTTTTAACGGTACTTTTCGGCTATAACATTTGCGCCATTAAGAACATGCGACACATTGAAGAGGACAGTCAAAAGTTTTAATATTCAGAGATTTTATTCCAAAACCTAACACTCCCGTATCGGAAGTTTAGTTGCCGTTCAAGGTTTTTAACAACCAAACACTTGAACCATGAGATTCTCGGACTACGATCGAAAAGGGTTTCAAGAAAAATAAGTAGAACACCTTTTGTTCTATTTTTCTTTAAATTTTATTGCATCTTTATTTTCTTTTGTTTGAGATTTTTAAAACAGTCCTTTTGTTACATTAAATTTTTTTTATTGTTCTTGTTGAGATTAGACTTTAATTTTTTTTTTTTTAATTACAGAAAAAAAAATCTAGAGATTTAAATGTAAAATACGTTTTTTTTTTCTCAAATGTCCTAAGAAATTTATAAGAGAAAATTTAATAAATTTGTTTTTCTAAATATTCTAAAAATTTTGACATTTTATTCATGAATCATGCAAAAATGATAAGTATGAATGATAGAAAAACGATAAGTTTACACGAAATTTATTAATGAGAGAAATCGCCTTAGAATTTTGTTCAGTTCTTTTACCTTGATTCTGGGACCTGATTTTAAAAATCTACAAGTGATTTTTTATATTTGAATTTCGAAAATCGGAGAAATTTTTCGATAATAGAATAAAACAAAATGAATTATTACGGAGTGTACCATCGGTGGCTTCCAAATTTAAAATAATCAGTTTACAGACTCGTGTTAAGGTGTTAAGAAATATGAAACGTCTCAATTTTTCGTAATTTTTTGTACGCAATCACGCATACAGATTTGAATTTTCCGAATGTTTTATTTTGCTCCGAAAAGATTTACTTTATTTTCGAAATTAGAAAATCTATTTTTCATTATAATTAAAAATCGTTCCGAAAAATCAGGTTCCTGAATTCCATCAAAATTTATTTTAATACGTGCGTCAACGTTCGAAATTCTCGAGTATTCACGAATTTAACCGCTTGAAAATTTCATTGAAATAAATTTTTTAAGTTGTTTTACGATGTCGTTAACGGAAATTTAAAAAAAAATGTTTTTGAAAATTCGCTATCTCAGCCCTAAACCCACGTGTTAAAACAAAGCCTCTCGTTTCAAATGCAATAGAAATCCTTCCTTTAATTTATATGAGGTTTTGAAAAAAAAATGTTGACCTCTATTTATGGACTTGAGTGTCCTTATGAATATGAATGAGAAAAAAAATTTCTCTTACAATGAAATGAAAAATGTTCAAATGCATAATTAGGCACTGATTTCACCAAATTTGTTCATATTTTTGTTTTATGAAAAAAATCAGTCTAATTTTGCTAAAGAACCTTTCAGCCATTTTTCGAATAGCCTTCTTAATTCATCTTAGTTTTGTTCTAAGTCCGAAAAGTGTGTGTGTGTGTGTGTGTGTGTCTGAAGTTTTATGAGACTTGTGTAAAATCTGTTTTCCGTTATTGTTTTTAGGGATCTTCTAAAAAAGTTTTTTTTTCTTTTCTTTATTTTTTTTTACTTCTTAAGATCTTTTTTGAAAATTTAAAAGTGCATAAACTGTTAGAAAATTTGTTTTGTTTAAGAAAAATTTAACTTTTGTGACTTAATTACTTTGGTATAATAGCAATAATACATTTATTTTTGGATTTTTCTATTGTGGTACGTGTTTTAAAAGTTTCTTTGAATTGTTTGTGTGTGTGTGTGTGTGTTTAACTACCAGAAAATGATTATTATTTTTTTGTTCGTTTTTTTTCACATTTTCTATTTTAATCGTTGATGATCCTTCAAAATATCCGGTTGTCCACCATGTGATGAACTCATTGTATTCTGATGACTTCCACCACCACCACCACCGACACTTCCACCGCTATAATGTGATGAATTTAATGTGTGCGAATGTTGTGAATTTAATGTATGCGTTGCATGTGAATTAAGTGTATTATGTGCAGTTGTTGATGCATTTGTTGATGCACCACCACTAGCACCACCACCATGTGTCGGACGAGATCTAACACTACGATGAGATCCATTACGTGTTAATGTATTCATTTGTGGTGTACCAGGTAATGTATGACCTAAAACATTCATATAATCCGCAATTAAAAGTGTTATTTCTAAAATTTTTGGTTTACTCATTGCAAACAATAATTTTTGTTCATTACTTCCCACCGTTAAAGTATCATCTGAACCGACAACTACCATAAAATCATCCTGACAACCACCAAATGTCATAACTGAAGTGTATGGATAACGTGCGACTGGTGCCATTGAAGAAAGTTCCAAAACACTTAATGCATCTTCTGATACAGCTAACCAAGCCATCGCTTGATCAGAATGACGTGGTTTTGCTTGAAATAATGCTGCACCAAAAAATGGCCATTTACGACAACATGTCAAATAAATTCGTACACAATCCAATGTTGAACGTCCTTTCAATAAAATCCATTTTGATATTAAAAGCTCTTGAATGTCTTTTAATTGTTCAGCAGTAAATGCTTCACGATAACGATAAGGATAAAATTTATCCAGTGCTTGTAATGATGCAGAAACATTACCTAATCCACGTGATTTCTCTGATGAATAATCACCCATATCAATTTGTGACATTAATGATGATAATTCTAATGCTAAATCTTTTGATAATGGAAATCTTCCTTGTACAATTTGTTGATTAACTTGATAACAAAGTAATAATTTCTCTTTATCAGTCTCAAATTTAATTGAATGTTTCCAATATAAACGATTTTTATATGTTAATTGTATAACACGTGAATTTTCAAATTTACCAGAACCTTTTTCACGTAATGCTGTCTCCCATTTTGATATAACATCACATAATTTTGCTTGTGGATCCAAATAATGTTCTAAATCTTTTTCAATTGGATCATCACTGAATAAACAAAAACCATTCGCTGAATCACGACATCCAATCTCTTGTGATAATGTTGTATGAAATTCTTCAATTGTTGTTGAACCATCAAATGAGATTACCTGTGGGGTTGGAAAATAAAATTGAATTTTAATTACAAAAATAATGAAGGTGTAATTTGAATTTAAGGTGGTAGGTGATTGTCATCGGAATTTCGGAAAGATTTATTGAGTTTCAGTTCACTTTTCTTCCAATAGAGCCCGAAGTAATATCATTTTCAAATTAGTCTCATTTTTCAAGGCCATGTAAGCTCTGAAAATCTGGTAACAACCACCCACCCAAAATGTTTGCAAAACAAAAACTTACTTGATATGTTCCATTCATCATATGAACTGGAATCGCATGAGGTAATGAATGATGATAAGGATTTTTTAATAATATCGAAAGAACTTCCATTCTAGATGGTTTTGTTTCTCTGCCTCCATTTTGTAATGTTCTTTCTAAGGCACGCTCACAATATGCTGCATATTTTCCAGTTTCACTTTTTGAATCAGCATTACGTGATAAATGTAATTTTAAATACCATAATAGACGGCTATTTTTTGGTACAAATAATGATACAGCCAATGCTAATAATTGCCAACCTTGAACGAATGTATAAGCTGGAGGATTTGATTTACAATCAATTATAGGAGGAGGTGGAGGAGCCTAAAATAAAATTAAGAATAGATAGAATTTTATTAACAACGAAACAGCGTGTTTTTTTTTTTTAACTTAATTAACTTAAATTATTTTCGTTCTTTTTTTTTTTTTTTCAAAATTAAAAATTAATAAACTATATCACCCAAACATCCCCCTACCTGTATGGATGTTGGGGAGCTTCCGTTTGCCTGTGTTGCGCCTCCTTGTTGTGTATCACAAGTGAATAAACTTTGTGTAGCGCATAATAAGAGTTGCTGTAAAAATTCATTCATTTTTTTGTTTTTTTTTTGGATTTGATTGATTTTTTTTTTTTTGTTTCAACATTCAAAATAATGTTAGAGGGTATGAAAAAAATCAAAATTAAAAAAAAAAATATTTTTTTGTGAATTAATTTTGAAAAAAAAAAAATAATTGATCAAATTTTTTTTATTCTGTTTTATTTTTGGAATGATGGACGTATTATGTTGTAATGTAGTGGAAGAATGTAGGAATTTATTTATTTTATTTGTTTTTTTTTTTCTCAAAATTTGAAAATTTAAAATAAAAAGTTATTTTTTTTTTCAAAATAAAATAAAAACATTTAACATGCAAAATTGACACATAACATAAAAGTTATTTGTGCAAAACATGCTAACATTTATTTTGTTTGTTTTTCAACGTCTATTTTTCGGATTATTCAGCTTCTATAATTTCTAAAATTTCGTACTATTTTGCTCTAAAGACATAATGTCTGTAAGGAACTAACTAAAGTTTGGAATTTGTGTTTTTGCAGAATTTTACTATATTCAAGAACAATTTGGCTTGAAATGGTTTAAAAATCAATTACTGATTCGGGAATTGACCTAAAATTTAATTTTTTAATTTTGTTCTGCCAAAAATACTGTTACAAACACAAGAACAAATGATAACTGGTAGTGTCTCGATTTACACCTTTGTTGACGAATTCTTTACGAAATTCTAAACCATCTCTTCTAGGATCTAACATAAAAACTTAAACATTTAACCAAATTGAAATTCTCTGAAATCTTTGAAATGTTTTGTTTTCTTTGTCTCGTATTGTGTGCAACTACACTAATATGAAATGGATTCCACATATGGATAATGGTTTCGATTTTTGGACTTTTAGAGACCACTTTTTTCTTATTTGGAATAAACTAAAGTATTTCACTATTGAGTTGCTAGCATAAATTCAAATCGAAATGTCAGAAAGGCCTCCAAGGATTTGAACCGGATTTCGAAGGTTAGTTTCTAAGAATTTTCTTGAATATTTTCAGACGCTTAATTTTATAGTCACTAGAGAAAAAAATTCTTCTATCGTGTGTACATTTTTGGAGATAATGATTTCTGCATTCTTGTAGAGAATTTTTTCTACAAAATTAAATGGTTTTTTCATACATGATCATTTAGAACTCATTTTTACGTTTCTATCACGACCAGTATAGAGTTGTGACAGTATTTTTGGCTAGAACGATTTTGATGATTTCTTTAGACTACCTCACTTTTCAAAAATCTAAATACAGGTTTAACCTAATGAAATATCAAAATTTTCAATTAAAAGTTCAAATTCCTTAGAGAAATCATATGAAGTAGACTGAAGCTACTTTTGAATGATTTGGTCAATTATTAGGATCATTGTCAACATTTACTAGCGATACCTAATGAATTTACATTTATGAAAAGACTATAATTAAAATAAAAATCTAAAAAAAACATTTAACAAGCAATAAATTCTATATTTACAAAAAAAAAAAAAGTATCATAAATATTGAGAGTCCAACATTCCAATAGAGATTTTACAATATAAAAGGCAATTATTATTTAAATTATAATAGCGAAGGTAAAATGCAAAAGAACAAAATTGAGCGATTTTATTTTTTAAATTAAAAAACAACAACAACAAAAAATTAACCAAAAGAGAAGAAAAAAAAAAAAACGTAAACTATAAAGAAAAACAGAGAAATTTTATACGTTCAATGAATGAAATTTTACTGACAACGCTATAATATGTTTTTTGTATTTTTTTTTTTTTTTTTAATTTACAGTTATTTATTTATATATGTATATATAAATTTATTTTTGTTCTTATGTAAAATAGTAGTAATTTTTATATTATCTAACTACAGGCATTATTTTTAGCGGTAAGCGCATACGAAAGCATAGAAACAGCTAAAACATAAGAAAATAATTTATAAAAAAAAAAAAAACTTATATAATACATAAAAATGGTGCTAGATGTTTTTTAAACTGAACTCATACTATGTACATTTTTAAAAAAAAAAATTGTTTACAACCGTTTTGAGTTAATGAAGATTGATTAGTTTTGTTCAATGAAAAGCTTTGAGCATGATAGGAGTACAATTGTGCGTTCAATGAAATCTCTGAGGCTGCTACGAATCTGCTTTTTTTTAGTGACTGAATTAGATGCGATCGATTTAGCAATTTCAAACGCTTATAGGAACTTATGGTATTCTCGGCTGTCATCTATTTTTAGTTTATTGTTGATGATTTCGTGAGTAAATACAAGCAATTACATTTAATATACGAAAATTAGGTATAACACTGTTTTCATTTTATCTTCTCTAGTTTCTTTCCCTACCCCTTGTAGGAGATTTGAGTATTCTTCATCAATAATTAAGTAGTAACTAAGAACAGCAAGCGACATTGATCCGGAAAGGCAAAGGTCTTGGATTCGATTCCCAGTTTGATCTTTTCTTAGCCTGTACTACACCTTTTTCTCCCCTAATAAGCTAGCGCTGTATATATTTTTAGTTTTAAGAATTCTTACAAGCATTTGAAAAAATTGAATTGAAAGCAATTTCACAGCTTATTTTCTTAATTAATTTTACTTGTAGTTCTATTCAAAGAAGAGCTCAGAGCGTGCTAGAAATGAACACATGTTCAATAAAGCGTATAGAATGAAATGACTTCAGCCAGATTGCAGTGACTCTGTTTTTTTTTTTTTCTTTCAAGAAATTGATTTGATTGATGTTCAAAGAGATCACCCAGACCGTTCTAGGGGTCTTTTTCTTTCCATTTTTGAAATGACTCTTCAATCCTTTTAATTTTGATTCAATTGTCTAATCGGTCTGATTGTTTTAAATTTCATTTTTCCACAAAGTTTTTTTGAAAAAACTAATTCTAAACTAATATAAAATTTTTTTATTATAACAAAAAAAAACAGAAAAAATAAATTCTAAAAGAAATCACAATACACACCGAACGATTATAATTAATTTTCTAGCGTGATTTATGCAATTGTACTTTTTTTTTTTCTCTTTTAAGTAAGTTTAATGAAATCCATTTACTAATACATACTCTAGAAATTCACCTATTTTTTTTTTTTTTGCTGACACAGCATTTTCCACGAATAACTTTAAATAACAACTAAATTTTGCAATTTTTTTGTTCTTTCATTTTTAAAATGAACATGAATTGAAAACACATTTAAACAAAAAAAAAAAAAAATGAAATTAAGACAAAAATGACAAAAAAAAAGTATAAAGAAAAAAAGCGTGCAACTAAAAAACTTACGCGCGTTTGCTTGCCCAGCTTCTTGTTTACCTGGACCCCAACACCTAATTTTTGTCCTGTATGTCGTGATGTTTGTTTGATCAATGCACATATTAATTCAGTTTGTAATTCTGGCATATCTAAACATTGTTGTAATGCATTCTGTGCTAATATAACATGATAATCGATTCCAGGTTGATTAACAGCTACTGACATGAAAAGTTGACAACACTAAAAAAAAACAGAAAAAAAAAAAGACAAAGGAAATCAGATTTTTGATCAAAATAGCCTTTACCTCCCAGAAACGTTATACTTTACCTTGAATAATTTAATTGCTTCCAATTGTAACATTTCAGAATGAAGTGATGATAACGGTGAAGTAATTGTTTCTTTTGTATGCAAGAGTATAGGATGTTTCCATAGTACACAATCTAAAAATAAAGATTTTTCTTTTGTAAATTTTCTTGAAAATAAATTTTGCTGAACTTTCGATTAGAGGACGTGAGCTTCTGAAACGGGATATTTCTCCAACGGTACTTTGGAATGTCATCTTTAAAGTGTCAAGTGTCTTTATTGGCACATATTCCATTAAAAATTTAGTAATAAAAAGTACCGAAAAGTACCATTAAAAATTTGGTAATAAAATTGACATGTTTTACGAAAGTCGTAGAAAAATACCGTTAGAAAAAAAGTCTCGTTTCAATAGCTCACGTCCCTTAATCGGATGATTCCCCATAAATTTAATTTCTTACTTGGATCACCATCAGTTTCCATTAATTTTTGAACTAATTGTTCATATTGTGTTCCAGCATTTGGTCCACCACCAGAAACAACAGTTAAATGATATAACCAATTATCTCTTTCTTGTTTACCAGGTAATATTAAATACGTTGGACCTTGATGTGCTGGATAAATAGCAACAGTTAAACGTGCTTGACTTTGAGCTGGATCATCACGTTCTTCTGAATCTGAATCAGAAACATGTTCAACTTCTTCGACACGTGCATCTCTCATATTTATTTGTCCAAGAGGATTCTAAAAATTTGGAGGAAAAAAGAAATGATTCAATTAAGATTTTCTTTCAAAAATAATTTGAAATGTTCGTTTTTACCGTTTCTGCAGGTGCTTTAAAATATAAAAACATTTTTCCTAATAGAACACACCAACATTTTTTTGCATGACCATTTTTAACTTTTGTCACCCAACCTTGTACAGTTGGTTTTTGATCTTCTCTACTCAATAAAAGTTTTGTTGCATTTCTACGTTGAACATTTTGTAATACACGAATCCAATCATCCATTGTTGCATTTGAATCAGCTGTTAAATAATATACTTTTTTGCCAGTATCAATTTCAAATGTTGATGCACCATCAGCACGACTTATTCGACATGCTTCATCAAGCATTATTTGTCCTTGGGGTTTTCTATTTACATCATGTTGACTTTTCCAATATGTTAAAGTTCCATTTTTTAAAACAAACCATCTTTTACGCCATGTTTTCAATTTACCACCTAATTTAGCCAAGTGACCAACCTACAAAAAAAAAGCAAAAGGAGAAAAATATGATTACTTTCAAGGCACTTCCTAGAAAGAAAAGAAAAAAATAGTCTACCTTTTCCAATGATTCCAATTTTTTATTTGGTGAATCTGCATATGAAGCACGCATTAAAAGTGATGGCATCGATGCATCCATACATGTTGATTCTGATACAGCATCAGGAGGTATTGCATAATCATCGGACATGCCTGATTCAAATGAAGTGTCTGAAATTACTTTTCCGATAGAAATTTGAAGAAGAAAAAAAAAAGTTGGAAAATTTTTAATAAAAAACAAAAAGAAAAAAAAACACATTGTTTGTGTCCCGTTTTCAACACAAATCTCATTTTTATTGATATCTCACAATTTTTGTTCTTTTTTTTAGTTAGAAGCCAAACGCCAAATAATAGAAACTAGATGTCTGTGTGTGAGATATGAAAAAATACAAGCTCAACAAAATTGAGAAAAAAGTGTAGTTTACATAGCTTGAAAGCAAAATACAAGAAACACATTTAAAAAAAAACAAAGTACTTATGCATTGTTTAGCCAAAATTCTGAAATTTTTTTATGTTTTAGAATCCCAAACCTTAATTTTGAAAAATTCACAAAAATACTTGTTTGAAAGAAAAAATTAAAGCTCGAAACATTGCTTTTTGAAAAACACACAAAGCCCTTAAAATTAGACTTCTTAAAAGAAACTTTGTTTCTAGAACAAAGAAAACTTATTATTCTCTCGAAGCGAGTCTCCAGGTAATTTAATTTTCTTAGTTTTCCACTTTTCACTTTAAAATAAAATATTTTCAAAAGTTTTTAAAAACGTCCTTGGAAATTTACTTTAACGAAAAGCGGCTTCATTCAATTCATTTTACATTTTACAAGCATTTAAAATGCAATCAAAGTTATAAAAATTGAAATTTACACATGCATTTTTGTTTTTGGTATCTTCCTTTGTTATTTCAATTTTACGAAGTTTCAAAAGCCACAAACAAATTAAAACAAAAATTAAAAACAAAAAAAAAAACAAAAATTAAGAAAAATCTACGTGAAAATAATTTTTCAACAAAATAAAAAAAATAGAAAAACAAAAAACAAAGAAGATAAACTCTTTGAAAAAGAAAATTTGCACACACTCGTTTCTTTTTTCTGTAAGAAAAAAATACCTCTCGTTTTATTTTTAGGACTTTCAGAACCACTTCTTTTAGCAGGACTTAAACTTGATGAAGTTTTTAAACTTTTTGATGGACTTGAAGCACTACCTGATGTACTTGTTTCTGTATTATCTGTACTTGATGAATTATGAGAATTATGAGTCATCATGACAGCATGCTCTTCACCATCACTTGAATCATCACTAGAATCACCCGTAAAAGGCATTGAACGTATTTGAGAGGCGCGCTATAAATACAAAAAAAAAAAGCAAACAAACAAAACAACAACAAAAAACATTTAATTTTTTATTTTTAAAATATATTTTATTTTTTAATATTTAAATGATAAATTACCCCTTTGACAGTAGCGTAAACAGGCACACTGATATCACAGAAACCAACGCTATCAGATTGTGTACGATTTGTTGTTGTTGTTGTTGCTGCTGTTGCTGTTGATGTATGATTTCCAATAGTACCACTACCACCCACTCCTCCTCCTCCTCCTCCCCCACAACCCCCACCAACTCTATCGCCGCCAGCATCTATATTTGTCGTTGAAGTTTGTCCGTCAGCATCATCTCCTGGCGCCAGCCCGTCATTAGCAACTTGATAAATTTTTGCTTCCCAACTAGGAAATCGATGAAGTGGTGGAGTGGGAGGTCGTATTGTACCATCACCTATTAAATCACTAGCAGTTGTTGTTGTTGTTGTACTTGATGTACCACCACTTTGTAATAATTGAGGATTATTTTTCATCATCCATGGTGGAAGTTTTTCACGTGATGGTGTATAAATTTCTGCATAATCATGAGCAGCATCTGCATCTGAACTTGTAGGACTTTCTGTGATGGCTGTTGTTGCTGTTGTTGTTGTATGTTTTACAATTGGAGCAATATTAAGACCATCTACAGCAGCAACTAAATCACGTGCTAACTCTTGAGGTTCCATTGATAAATTTAATCTATGATGTTGATGGTATAATGATGGATGATGATTCAATGGAAATGTACGATTTTCAGATGGTTCTAATGATTCACTTAAACGTCTGCTGCCACTAATACAATTACCTGTACCTTTATCGTCTGTATATTCTTGTGCATCTAAACTTAAACTACTACGAATTGATTGTTGTAAATTACTATTACGTTGCGAATTAGATGCTATATGATTTCTAAGAAGTTCTAATTGTTGATTACATTTAAGATTTTGTTCACGTAATAATTGATTTTGTTCTTCTAATTCACGTAATTTATTTGTAACCCACTCTTTAATTTTAGCTGCTTTTGCTTCAACTTGTTTAGCGTCTTGTAAACGTAATTGTTTTTGTTCTTCAACTTGAATTTCTAAATTTGTAATTGTTTTTTCGGCATCTGTTGTTGGAAGCACTATTGAATTGGCACTAGATTGTTGTTGTTTTTGATGTTGCTGTTGATGATGATGATGATGTATTGGAGAATTCGATGATGAATTTTTTGGCCATTCACTTAGTCGTTGTTCCATCGCCCGGACCTATGAATTAAAAAACAAAAAAAAAACAAAAAAACAATAAAATTAAAATACGGATACCGGAAATTTGAAAACTGCCCTTGAAAATTTGTGAATAAGGGCAACAACAAAAAAAACAAGGAAATTCACATTTTTCATTCTGAAAAAAAGAAGAAAAAAATATCAAAGAATAATGCCGCCTGAATTCATCAATTAAAAAAAGAATAAAAAGAGACTTTTAGTATTTATTTGGCGCTACAAATGCATTAAATTTTTTTTATTAAGATTTTTTGTTGTCGTTTCTTTTTTTTTTTTTTTCTTGTACATACATACATGGAGACAAACTAATGATTCATCATTGTTGGCAATGTTCCAAAAGTGGAATGTACTTTCAAATTTTATTTACATTTTTATTTAAGAAGAAAGTATGTACATAGAATTTAGAAGCAAGAAAAAAAAGCAAAATATCTAGTACAAAGAAATTCTAGAAGAACTTTGACATCTTAGGACACGTAAAAGTAAGCGCACTTATTTTTGTTATTGTCATTGAAGAACAAAATTTAAAAAAAAAATGATAAATTGTTTTTAGAATTTTATAAGGCATTTAATTTTTGTTTTTCATGCACTTGAAATGTTCAAATAAATGCACCATCAAAAAATCCATTAAATTAGGAAAATTTGAGAACCAAAAATAAATTCCTTGAAAAATAGATGATGAAATTTTTAAAAATCTGCATTGTGCTGTCATCAATAAAATTTGGGAAAAAAGGGAAATATAAAGCAAAAATCAAACAAATAAACAAAATAATACTTTTATTGTTTAACTTTAATAAAAAAGTTTCTTTGATTTGTTTTACCAATTTGGTTGAAGGAAACTCAATTGAGTACGAAATGATACAATAAATCATAGTTTCGATTGCAAAATTTTCTTATTTTATTGCCTTTCAGTGTATTTCAACCCTTTGAACTATGGAGGTTCTTTGTAAACCGTCTTTCAAGACATAATTTTTCAAAAGCACCCAATATCATGAAGGTTTACCCACTAATTTTGTGTTTAGAAACCTATATGCTTCTGTTACATAAGCTAAAACTTTTCTTCAAACAAAAAAATTTCACAAAACAAAAATTTAAAAAAAAAATCAACTTCCTGATTTTACTTTCCGATTCAAAATCCGGAATACGGTACAAAAAAAAAATAAGGAAAATAATTATAAAATTCAAAGGGTTATTTTTTATAGAAAATTAATTTTGTAATCGTGGGATTCGAGAAAGAGAAAAGTTCATTAAACTAATAATAAACTCGAAAAAAACAAATTATTTTTTTCCTCATTTTAGAATTTATTGCAATTTACAACGACAATATAAATAAACGCCAACATAATACAATTCATCAAAAGTACAAAATCATAAATGATTCATTTGATTTTTCTTGCCTTTTCATAATTTATTACAAAGAAAATAAATTTCAAAAATTACATCATCATGCGATGTTGTGCTTGTCTCTTTGTAAAAATAAAAAGAAAATTTTTTTTAAAAAAAGAAAGACGACTAATATGAAATTATGTGACATCGACGGATAAATATAGAATGAATTTGTGCATTTTTAAAATTCATTGTAGATTTGGAATGATCTTAAAATTGAGCAGTCACACACAAGAAAAAGTAGACCTCACAAATGTTTTTGATTTTGAAAAAAAAAAAAACTTCAAAATAAGTATGAAAATGAAAGTAATTATAGGTACTTTTTAAAATTAACCCTTTTGATGCCAAATTAACGGATGATTTTTGTAATTCAGTTCCATATTATCGACTTTTATGAAAAAATCAAAAATTAAAATGAAGGCTTCAATTTCGAGAATTGACCTTTAAGAAAAAGCCTTTCTGTAGCTTTCTAACAATCTTGAATTTTCGACTTTCATACGACTTTTCGTAAACATTTCGATTTGAAAAAGGACAATTTCAAAATGTTCAGATTCCCTTTAAGATTTTATAGCGGATCCAAGAAAAGCTTATGGCTATAATCAGAATCGACATCTTATTTCCAAATGATATCCTAATCTACATTTTTGGGAAAAATTTTCGATGAATCAAAGCGAAGACTATATATCGGAAAATTTAACATCCTAGATTTTTTATATTTATAGGGTCCCACAGTCCTACTAATTTATTGAAAGATTTCAATCTTCCATTTAAAATGCTTTGTGCTTATGGCAAACCAGTCCAAGGGAATAATTTTTCAGGTGAAAAATTTGTAAATTTCAAACCAAGTTTTTCAAGAAAAAAACTCATCTGTTGAAAACTTCAAAAATCTTGTAAAATCACCATCATCATATTTTTATTGGTCCCTTGGAAACATTATTTATATGCAATTTTTCTTACAGAATCGTTTAATTTTAAAATAGCTGCAAGTTTTGTATTGAAAAATAATAGGCCAACATTTTCGAAATCTTATGAATAATAAATTCAAACGAAAAAAAAAACCAAGCTAACATCCTTTATTTTATCCTGTAACCTAATTCCTATTCAACACGTCCACTTCGAATGAACACAAATCTCTCGACACTTAAAAAATAAACTTCCAAGTCATTTCCTTACAAAAAAAAAAATACATACATGCAAATACAAATACAAATATATGCATTTTGAAGTGTTAACAAATATGTATCCCTATAGGCTCTTTTTGATTATACTTCAATGTGGTGTTACAAGGGAAAAAAAGAAGAAGAAAACAACTCGGAAAAAAAAACGAAAAAGAAAATCACCTAACAAAACAAGCTAATTTCATGCTGATAAATTATTTAAAATTGCATTTTTTTTTCTTCCATTCAAGGAAAATAAATAAAAAAAATGAAAAGAATTTCTCTTTTAATTTCACACATGTGTGCTTATATGATTATTAAGCACTGGTTAATTAGAAGAAAAAAAGAAGAAAAAAGATTAAAACAGTAAAGTATCGCATTAAGAGAGAAAAAAAAAAGGAATTAAAAAAGTTGAAAGGAAGATACTCTAAGATTGCTCTAGAAATTCTTATCATATTTAGTACATCTTGCTATAGGTAAAATTGTACAAAATGCATCTCCGCAAGTTCAATACTGCAATTGCTACAAAAATTGCAGTCATGTATCACAACAACAACAAAAACAACAACAAAAGAGAATTTAATATGTATCTGTGTAACATATGAAAATGAATTTTGCAGCAGGATTTTTCGCGAACATAATTTAGAATATTAAAAACTTTTTTGTTATTTTCACAAGTATATTTCAGATAGAATTTTTAAATTTAAAAAAAAAAAAAACCAAGGACAGAAGAAATGAAAAATTAAACGTTCTGATTTAAATTTCTGAATTTTTAACAAAATTTTATGAGGTTAAAAGTTCTTGACCTGTTAAATAAAATTGAAAGGGAAAAAAAAAATCGTTGCATAAAGTTTTTTTTTTCTTCAAGGAAAGAAAAAAAAAAAATATATCCTCTTCACCTAGAATCCGAGGCCTACATTTTATACTTTTGGCATTAAAGATGTAAACTTTTAATTAAATTCTTTTTTATTTTATTTTTTTTTTTCAAATTGAATTCTTGAATGTCGAATGACAAAACGAAATAACGTAAAACAACAAAATTACATTTTTTTTTTCAAACAAAGAAAAGTAATTAAAAAATCAAATTAAACAAAGAAAAAAAAAGCATTTTTTTTTTTTGTTTTGTATACGTACACAACAAAGAAGTAAAGTTCACCATTATTCGTTGTCCTTTCATATTTTTCTTTTCTATACACAATTTCCTTATTACTTTTTCTAAAAATAAAAGGACTACCTTATTTCTGTCCGTTTTTTTTTTTTTTTTGCACAAATCAATAATTTTAACACATTTAATCACATGTGAATTCAGGTTAAATAAATCGATTTTAATTATAATTTAAATCAAAGAAAATGTAAATTTATTACAACACTCTTTTTATGAATTCATTAAATTATAAAAAAGGATAATAATAGGAACTTCATGTACCACCTCTATCGCGTTATACCACACATTTTTTGTTTTATACTACAAAATTTATATTAATAATTATAATTCACTTTATAAGCAAAATATCCCAACTCTATTTTTGTATTCATTTGAATATGACTCACATTTATTGATTTTATTTTAAATATACTCCACACACATACACACACTGGTCGTACGGGAAATATCCTTTAACAAAAAAAAAATATATTTAAAGAGAAACAAAAAATCAACCCTCTAAGGCAGCAACTGAAGTTGCATGAATAAATTTTTTTTTTTTGTATGTTCTATGTACTCGTATGTTTCTGCATTTGCACCCACTTTTTGTAAGCTTTTTTTTTTTTTAAAAAAAAAAAAAAAGGAAAATTAACTAGAAATTGAAAAAAAAAAAATACTAAGCGAGAACGACCACGACAATCGGAATCAAAATTTAAAACTGCACTCTACATTAACTGTCTGACGAGGACAACGGACTAAAAGTAGAAAGCCAAAAAGGATATATGAAAGGAATCAGTTTTTTAATGTTTTCCTGTACGTGGTAGTGATGTAAAATATATATATTGAAAAATTGCTAAGGGTTACGATGACGACGATGCGATGATGAAAAAATAAAAATAAATAAATAAATAAAAAACACACGTAATCTGAGATCTTTTGGAGTAAATGAGAAAGAAAAAAAAAGACCCTGACTCAGGGTATAAGTTCTTATTATAGTTACTACAATGACCGTTGTACAAAAAGGGATCAAACACGTTATTTCTTTTTTTTCTTTTAAGGGGTGAAAAATTATTATTTATTTGTTATTCAATGTTAAAAGCCCTTTTTAATAAGCGAAATTACAACACTTTTCTCTTCTTATTTATTTTTCTTCTTTTTTCTGGTTGCAATCTAAAAATCAGGTTTTTTTTTTCAAATCTGTTTCAATTCAACAACAAAAAAAAAGTATCCGAATATACCGAAAATAAATACGAATTATTCCGGTTAATTTTTTATATTAATTTTCTCGTACAGTTTTACTATGAAACTGAATCAACTAAAAATTCTAAAACGACTAAAGATGCTTGTTTTTTTCTTTAAAAAAATTATCATCATCATCTTCATCATAGATATTGCTTTGCTGCAGCAACAAAGGAGATTCCAATCCAATCGAAATTTATGTTAAAACGTGTAAAAAATTAGATCGCAGGCGCCTTTCTCCTTACTTTCTTTTATTTTTTTTTTAAGTTTGTTGTAGTTCATATGATGATGCTACAAATAACAGTAAAAAACATTATCGCCAACCAGGCAAATGTCAATGCCGTTTAATATAAAATTGCAAAAAAAAAAAAAAAAGCAGAGTGCAGAAAAATGCTTCTTTTTAGTAAAGTTCTTGCATTAATTTTTCAACGTTGAGTATCACTTTTCGAGTCTCGAAACTTAAAGTTGATTATTTTTTTCCTATACAACATGTACAGGAGAGAACCTCATTTTTAAAAACAAAGTCAACACTACAAAGTTGAAGTGACTGTTGAGTTGATTGCAAATTTATATTTTGTATAGAAATACAGAGTAATTCCACGTGAATTTAACAAAACGAAACAAATCACGATGAAGTAGTACAAATTGTGAAAAATCATTGGAAAATATTTTTTAAGAATTTTCCGAAAGCTTAGGCTTACGTACACTGTTTTTTACAATAACTTGAGAAAATTTTCTTAAATATGCTGGGTTCTTTTTAACGAGGAATAAGGTAAATGAGAGGCTATTCTGGCAAACATGAAGCAGAACAGAGAATTGTTTCTATAAAAAACCCTGTAACCTTGTA
This sequence comes from Bombylius discolor, assembly GCA_939192795.1. NCBI lineage: Eukaryota > Metazoa > Arthropoda > Insecta > Diptera > Bombyliidae > Bombylius > Bombylius discolor. The sequence continues at coordinate 6,704,810 of OW584240.1, read as the reverse complement.
AACTTTTCCATTAATTTAAAGTCCAAATTATAGTACATTTAAGATCATTAAAAGAAAAGGCCAAACTGCAACCAAACAGAACAGAAGCTTGTTCACAGAACAAGTCAAACAGAAACAGTATGAGCGAAAAAGCTAAATTTGTAATTATTTCGAAAATAAATTGACCATGAAAGTATTTAACTTTATGAACTGTGATTTTTTCCAAGACGGTCCTGTTTCTGCTCTGTGAGAACTTTTTTGTAGTCCAAAAAAACATTTTGGAAAAAGAAATTTCAGTTTAACCCTGGAATTCAGGTTACCTTCATATTTAAAGTGAGAACTTAGGGCATTCTTAAAAATATGTTCCACGTAAGTTAGGTCCTTCAAAATATTCACTATAATTTTTCTTGAAGAGCTATTGACAAGAATTTTTTTTAATTGGGAGTTCCAACATCAAAGAGAAAACAATGTGGAAATTTAGCTATACAGTAAGTACAAAGTGTTGAAAGTATAACCTAAAAATTCTATCTTTTTTTTTTTCACTCAAATTTTTTTGTGAAAAATTTTATACTTACATAAAATTATTATTTTTAACATAACTATTAAAAAGGATCCACTTTTTATTTTTAGACTTGAACTACTTTCTTAGTCCTTTTATGTGTAAAGTTTTAAAAATATTCTTTAGAAACTGTAAGGACTTTTTTTTTTTTTTGGCAAAAAAGTACCTACTTTTATTAGAATTTTGTATTTTTAACTTCCACCGTTTAATTATTTTCACTTTTTCAGAAAAAATTGTATAAAAAAATTATTGTTCCGAAACTAATTTTTCTTTTAAAATCATAAAATTAAATACATCCTATTTTTAAAGGATTCAAAATAAAACAGCTGATGAAAATAGTTTACTTTCTTGTTTTCGTTTTTTTTTTTTCCAAAAAACTATATTTTCCCGAATTGACTACGTTTTTTTTTTTAATATGTCTTTCCTTTTACACTCATTCAATAGAAAAGAGAAAAACAATTGTATCTTGTTAAAAGTTCAATTTTTGTATATGGTTTCTAAATGAAACCATATCTATGATGAAAAATAGTTCCTATAATCATCTAAAAATAGATATATACATATAGATATAGATATGTAGTTTTAAACAGTCATACACAGGTGAATACACCTTTCTTTTGTAACAACTTTCACTCGTGACTTTACATTTGACGCCATTAGATTCCTTACAGAATATACATACATATATACAAATAGTATAAATTGTATCTTTTGTATCTAGAAAAGTACTTATATACATATATACATATATAGGTACTAACCACCAGACGATATATTTTTTTTTTTCTCTAAGTACTTACTTATAAGTTATAATTGATATTTATTTATTTATAAAAGAAATAAATAAAATGTATATATTTCATATATTGTATCTATTCACATTGTATCTACACACAAATCTATTCGTCATACACGTACGTTTATTTTTTGTATTAATATTATAGATAGATAATCAATTAAATGGAATTTATTATTTTTTTTTTTTTAAAAGGAACTATGATGCATAAAAAAAATCGTTGTATGTACCAAGATATACACGTTCTTCTGAAAAATTCAAGATTCTTTTTGAATATTTGATTAAACACCAAAAATAAGGAAAGCAAAAACCGATACTTTCAATTAAATTTTTTTTATTTCGATTTTGTCACATTTTACACAAACTTTTTTAATTTTTTCCTCGTTTAAAATAAAAATTTAATAAATCCTTTTAAAAAATCATGAAAATTTAATCACATTTTAATTTTTATTTTTTTTGTTTGCTTTTGTATAAATTAGAACACCTTTGGTGATGAAAATTCGTAAATTTATTTTGATTATGAAATTAATTAATTCTTATCGATAATTTTTTTTAATAAACGTGATATTTTTGATTTTTGATTTTTGCCAACAGAAAAAAAAGTACTCAATTAAAAATCACTATAAAATTATTTTTTTTTAAATAAAAAAAGGACACAAAACAAAAAAATCATAGAAATTATGATGAAAAATAAAAAAAAAAAATCTTAAAACTGATGATACTAGAATATTGTAATTGAGAGTTGAGATAACAAAATAAAATAAATACTAATTTTGTTTTTTGCTTTTTTTTTTTTGTGTGTTTTCAGTTATAGACGCTTTTTTTTTGTTAGATTCATTTTTTTTTTTTGTAATGTTCTTTTCAAGTTTTGTCTAAGTATTTGAACGAATACATTTACAAATTTTTTATAATAATTTTCCATATTTGAGCAGGCGTATATCACGCAATTCAGTTACTCGCATTTTCAAAATAAAATCCCTAATTGAAACATTCCATATTATTTTGTCTGCCATCTATCTAGTATCTATCTAGATACTATTTGATTATAACAAGTATAATACACAAGAATGCATATTTTATATTTACTCTAAATGTATGGTGGTTTTTGTTTGTAGAATTCATAGAGATGTAAAGAAGGACATTACCAACATTAAATGAAAAAAATTGAAGCAAAAAATTAAATATTTGGCAAGTTTAAATGTTATATTGGCTAAATTTTGAAATGTTTATTTATTTTTTTTTTTTTAAATGTTTTTAGCCTTCAAGAATCTGTGATTTTTTTGTAATAATTACCTTGAAGGTGACAGAATTTAGGATAAATTTATTGTCTTCAGACTGGAGCCTTTTGATGGACTTCAAGGATTATATATATTTCTGAGTTTTTAAAAGTTAAAATTTAAAATCCTTGAACTAAAAATTTATGAGGTAGAAAAATTTGAATCCTAGAAGATTTTGTATAATAAAATGAAAACGTGAAATAATTGATAAAAAAATTCATATTAGTTTTACAAAATTAGGACGAATTAAAATTTTTCCAAATAAGCGGAGAAGCCTTAAAACGAAATTTTCTTGGAAAACATTGAAAAAAATTTAAAATATTGAAAAAACAAAATAAATCAAAATCCTATAATTACAAAGTTTCGACATTTTCGAATTACATATATTGGTTTTACAATTAAATATTTTCAAATTTTCGGAAAGATTTTATGACCTTTTCAGTGAACACAGGACAACAAATTTTATTTTTCTTTAAGAAATTAAAAACGGGGTCTAATAGATTTAAATTTGTTGTTACATTTTCTTTCCTTTTTTTTACAAAATTTACAATAAAGTCTTAATCTAAGAAATATGGAAAATTTGAATAACTATAATAAAACGTTTAAAAAGACATTTTCGAAAAAAACTTAGGCTGGCTTCCACATATTTCGAACTTTCAAATACATTTTCAGAAATGTTGGAAATCCAAGTACTGTAAATGTAAGTCACTTAGACAATAATTTCATATAATTTCGAAATTCGAAAATCAAAATTCAATTTATATTTTCCACCGCAATATGAATGAAAAAAACTAAATACGAATTCAAATATATTGTTTTTTGATTTTTTAAAAAAAATTACTTCACAAGATATAATCGATTTTCAATTTTGTCCATTTTCGAATTCAAAAACATTAACAATAACAGAATTGATTCAATTTTTCTGATTTCGAATTCACAATGAATTCAATCAACAGTAAACATTTTGTATCAATTGTTTTGTTACCCTTTCTGTTTTTCTTTTTTTTTTTTTTTCTTGGAAAAAGAGAAAAATGAGAGAAAAAGAATAGAATATTTTTCTCTATTGTATCCGAAAATATAAACTAATTTTTAGGCATGCGTTTGATAAAATACACAAACAAACACATGATAATATTTTCTTTTTATTTATTTTTTTTTTCTCGTTCATAATGTGTACTTTATATAGTTTCAGTTTTTTATGTTATTCAGCAATATTTTAGCAACAACAAGTACCTTTTGCAAATTTTATTTTCTTTAAAATAAATAACAAAAAACAAAATAATAATAATGAGAAAAAAATAAAAAATTCATTGTTAAAAACTATAAGTAGGACAAAAATCTGCTATATTTCTTGTATGTTCCCATTGTAAATGGTGAGAACAAAAACAAAAACTTTTATATATAAAAAAAAAAAAAAAAAAAAAAGAATTCAATACCAAACAATGCAAAAATATGGCAAAACAAAAACAAAAATAGATTTTTTTTTTGTCATAAAAAGTGACTAAAAAGTATGCCAAAATGAAGAAAGAAAAAAAACCTTACAAAATAGATTAAAACCGCATAAATTGTATTGTGTGCATAGAAAAACTAAAAGTATGCATAGATTTTTTTTTTTTTTTGTGTTCTATATAGAACGACAATTATGAACACCCTTGAGAAAAAGCTTTTTTTTTACCGTTTTTTTTTTTTTTTTAGTTCAAACTATACCTTGTATTTTTGTCACCATTTCAAATTTATTTTTTTTTTTTTTTGTATTTTCAATTTTACGTAAAATGAAAACCATTTTAATTTGTTTTTTTTTTTTTTTTTTTTTTGTGTTTTTAGAAAAAAAAAATAGAAGAGCATAAAAAAAAAATCTCTAAAACAAATCACAAAAAAAAAAAATAAAACCGAAAATAATAAATGGATTTTTAATTCACTTTTGTGTTTCACATTTTAAACAAAATTTTTAATTATAAAACCACGATATTTAATATAAACGTTGTACAAATTTTTTTTTTGTTTGGCTTATGTTATTTTTTTTTTTTTTGCATACCCAAAAACAGGGAAAAAAAAAAAAAAAACAAACAACAAAAGAGGGATAAAAAATCACATATTTTGTGCAATGTTTTTAAATTACAAAAAGAGAATACAAAAATTGAAATACCACATAATTGTCGACAGTATTAATTTGAATTACGACCAGTGTCAAAAAGTAAAACACCAAAAATATAACACACCAATAAATTAAATAGTAAATAAATTTAAGTGGTTAAAATGTTTATCACAAAAAAAATTTCGTTTGGTAGAAAATACATAATTTTATTGATGGCTTTTTTTTTTATTGAATTTGAAAAATTAATTTAGACTGGAAAATTAAATTTTGTTTGGCAAATATTGGCCTTTCTGAGACAATAAGGAACTGTTAGACTTTTGTTCTTTCTTTTTGACATTAAAGAAAAGTCGAGGAAATTAAAATTTGAAGTCTTAACACCCTCCTTCCTATTTTATAATCAGCATTCTAGATTCTTTAAATTTCAACCTCTTCAAATTAGCCATTGATGCCATATCAAGAACTTCTTTGTAATTGAAAAAGTTTGCTGTACCAAGTATCTTTTAAGGATTACGAAAATGGCAGAACTTAAATCTAGCATGTAAACATTACTTACTTAGAAACTTTAAACATCAGGATTTTTTAGTCTTTCCCCTCTGTCTATAGAAACCACAATATCTTAATTTTTTTTTTTTAAATTTCACGAGAATTGGATGAAAAATTTCGGGTGTCTCACATGGATATATCTTGAAAATTCTTCGTTTAAGTGATACATTTACCCACCTTTGATCAAAAACAATATCAAAATGAGGTTTCTATCGATTATTTAGCTATTTGTAAGCGTAATTCAAATTTTTGTGTGCAGTGTGAAATTTGTGACTATCAACACAATTCTAAAACCAAAGCATGAAAAATATGTAGACAAAAAAATTTCAAATTTTCATCTATTTTTAAAAGGATCAAACAACGAAATCCTATTAAAAAAAAAAATTAAGCTTTATTCATTAAGGACTCATAACTTCTCACCTTGTACGGTAAATCAAACTTGTGATTTCGTTATGGAATCACCTTTTTTTTTCATTTTTGAAAAAAATTCGTCTACTTTTAATCTTATTTCAACTATGATTTTACTTTTAAAAGAAAAAAAAATTTGAAAATAAAAATTTTTCACAAAAAAAAAAAAATAAATAAAACAAAAATTATAAATATTCTCTCCTACGGGAAATTCAAATAAATAATAATAAATTTTTAAATCCCTGTCTATTGAGACTTTTGAATAAACTCCAATCACATGAGAAAAACGAAAAAAAAAAAAAAAACATAACGAAAAAGAAAAATTGGAAAAACGAGGAAATGACTAACAACCCTTTTTGAATAGAAATGTATTTTCTTTATCAAAGATTATTGTTGTAAAAAAAAAAAAAACAAAAAAATAGCAAGAAAAAAATAATGGAAAATTTATCATACCTTATCTTCTGCTTCTTCAGCTCGTTCTTCAGCCTCAATAACCCTTTGCTCCAATTCTGAAAGCTGTAAAAAAAAAAAAAAACAAAAAATATGTAAAAGATTTTCTATTTATAAAAATCAAATTTTTTGCTTATTCCCCCTCTCCAATCCTTTATATACATCTTTATTCTATATGTGTATATACATTTCATTATAATTTTAGAATGAAAAATGCGTATGTGGTTTCATATGTATCTTTTTTTTTTTAAATCCTTTTAAAATCATCTTTAAAGAATTTTTTAGAAAAAAAAAAGAAAATATCCGAATGTTTTTTTTTTTTCAAAAATTTATTTATTCATACACAATCCTTTTTCTTCGTAACAAAAAACAAAAAATTTGATTCATTCAGAAGATAGAAAAAAAAAAAAGAGTAACCTAATCTAACTTAAATAATTCTTTTTTTTTTTTTTCTTTATCCCGATACGGAATAAAAAGGAAACTTTATCATTTTTCAAAATATGTATGTACATATCAAAATACACAAACGTACTGTATATGGAGATTGTTATTAAGGAAATAACATTTTTGTATGAGAAAACAAAACTTTAACTTCCTTTTTCTTGTGTGTTTTTTTTTTTATTCCCTTTTTATTTGTTATTCCTTTTTTCCTGTTGGTTTTTTTTTGTTTTTTTTTGTTTTTTTGTTTTTTATTTAAAGATTTATTTCACATTTCATTTTCTTTCTTTATATACCATCAATTTTATTCCCTAAGTCTATGCTCTTTGAAAGTTAACAAATTGCTTATTGGGAATGATAAATGCATCTTAACTATACTTATGCTCAATTTATTTTCAACTTCTTTAAAAAAAGCAAAAAAAGGCAAAAAAAGAAATTTTATGAAAATACACGGGAAAAACAGAAAAAAAAAATAAGAAATGTTGTTAAGATGTTTTGCCAAAAAAAAAAAAATGTAGAAAAAGAAAAGAAAACGTATAAACAATTGCAAACAAGAACGCAGATGTTTTGCATTTAAATAACAAAAATACAAAAGTAAAGAAAATGTAATTTTCATTTTTAAAAGGAAAATTCACCGAGAACAACAAAACGTGCAAATAAACAAAGAGTTTAACTTTTTTTTTTCTTGTTTTTGTTGAAGATAATTTTAAAATTTCATTAATTCTCTTAATTTATGTAAATAACATTAATTTTTCTCATGTCTTTGCATTTTTTTTGTTTTCAAGGATTCGAAAATCTGAGTTTAACATAAAAAATTGCTTTCTTTCTTGAAGTTGAATTTTATCTTAAATGTTGTAAATGATACTCAAAAACTAACTTTTTTATTCAAAATAAAATTTGTCTTGTGATGTAAAAATTCTTGAAACTTAAATTTAAGAAGTGAAATGAACTGAGAAATATTTTAAGGATAAAGATAACTTTGAAATCAGACCTAATGCTAATTTTGGCATTTAAAAAGTTCATTATTCAGAGTTTTTTGAAAAATGAAATAGCTGAAGGATTGAAAATTGAACGAGTTTCGAATTTCAATTTAAAACGTTAAGCATAAAAATGGCGTTTTAGTCCTGTAATTTTGGAGGAACAATTTCGAAATAATTTGAACTGGAAGCTCATTTTGGAGTACCTTTCTGAGGAATGTGCTATCATATTTCAATATTTCACTCTCACGATAGAGCATTCTTATTTTTTTGTACTGAAATTCGACTTTTGTTAATTTTTACTCGTAGGAACATTTTTTTTTCTTTGTTTAAGCTCAATTTAAAAATTCAGTCGTCTATAAAGTCACAACAACTACTAATTCAAATATTCAAATTTTCAAGCGGCTGTGTTCAGTCAACTGTCAGGTAATTCAATCAGCTAATGCAACTAATGCTTTGTTTTGCAAGTGCGAATTTTTGTGCAACCATTTTTACTTATTTTAATATTTTTTATTTCAGGAAACAACAAATCAACAAGAAAAATAAAAACCTGAAACTACTGTCAGTTAAATTTTTGAATTCAGTCATATTTTCCCGGAAGCTTTTCTGTTTTCGTATAACTTGTACAACTTATCTTATGCCGTGAGAATCACTTCTTTTTTTTTTTCATAAAAATCAAATAAAACAAACTACGAAATTTCAGGAAAAAAAATTTAATAATTTTTCTACAAAATGTTACACAAAATACACATCGAAATTTATATTTCAACAAAATGCTATACCAAAATAATATGTAATTTAATTTCAAAACATAATTCCCTTTTCTTTTTCTTTTTTTTCTAATAAAAACAATAAAATAAAAAAAAACATATCTAAATTGATATTAAAATCAAGAAAAACAGGTGATATAAATTACATTTTGAGCATAATACCCAGAATTAACAATTTACAATCCTTTTTTTTTTCTTTTTAATACATTTAATTTAACTTTTTTTTTTTTTTTTAACTAAACAATAATAAAAGCAGACGAATAATTTCTTTTGCATGTTTTAAATTACTTTTCACAAAATAATCAAGAAAAAAAAACCAAAAAAAAAAAACTGTAAGAACTTTTATAAATCAAAAAACAAAAACAAAGTATGTATGTAACTATTTTTTTTCTTTACTGTATAGAAATCATTTATTCCCTAAATACCATTTCTTACACATTTTTTTTTTTTTTATTACAAGACTTTTACTTTTATCCTTTTGTTTTTTTTTTTGGTTTTTCTTTCTTTTTATATGTTTTTTTTTCTTAGAAGAAAAACCAAAAAAAAAAAAAAAAAGAAATTAACACGAAAACATAACATTTCTCATATATATTTTTTTTTCTGGAATAATTGTAATGTGAAAGTTAAAATTCATTTAAAGCACACAGTCACACATACATATGTATGTACATACCATATTTTATCATACCCCTGATAGACTTATAAAAAATATCCCTTGTGACGATGATATTATAAATGTTATTATTTTTTGTTTTTTGTTTTTTAAATGAAATAGTAACACGAAAATGAAATATATATTTTTATGAATAAATCATAAATCTTTTCAACATTAAATATATTTTTATATATAATATACATTTCGTGTATACTATTTTATTTAGAAAATAAAATAAAATCTAGTTAGTATATTTTAAGGTATTTTACTTAATATTTTCATCATTAATAATTATTTTCTACCCACCGTGCCACCCCCCCCAAAAAAAAAAAAGAACACCCATCGTGATCCATTCTTTCATCATTCTCTTTTATTTTTCTGTTATATTTTTTTGTATAATAATTTTATATTTTATTAACATTTATAAAAAATACTTAGATATATTTATTTTTCTTAAACGTATAAAGATATTCTTCATTTAGAATAAAAGTAAATAAACAACAAGAATTTTTATATACAAGAGAATATATATACTCACACTTATACATTCAAAGAAATTATATATATAGAAAAGATGAAAACTTAAAGAAAATATTTGAAATGTTAAAATTGCATTTTTATTAAGCAAATAAGTATACAACTAAAGTACATACCATATATACTATATGTACGCTATATATATATATACTCAACACATATATCGACGTATACCGAACTAGGATATACATATATCCTTTTGAAAAACATGTACATATAATATCATATGAATATTTATTAAATGTTTTCAAAATGTGACTTTCAACTTTTTATACATATGTATGTATGTACAAAAACACTGTGTAATGAAATAGGTAATATATGTATATATATAAATTTACATATTTTTCCATCTTCTGTATATATATATACACTACACACGTAGCAGCAACATTATAGTAATAGTTGTTGTTGTTGTTGTTTTTGCTACTGTTAACACGTTCACATCATCATCATGCTTCAATTGAATTATGAATGTCTTCTGACTTCTCTATATATGAAATTACTCGTGTATAATATAACGCTATTTTTTTTCCTTTTTTCGTATATACAAAAGAAATTACGAAAAAAAAAAAAAAAAAAAAAAGTGAAAAAGGGAAGAAAAAAGGATTTTATGTTATCGAATTATATTTTTATAGTTAATTTTTAATTATCCTTGTAACAGAAAAGTTTTTTTTTTTTTTTTTTTTGATGACTTTGTTTCCTTTTTTTTTGCTTTTTGTTTCAGTATGTACATATAGTCAAACTTTATTTTTAGTTACTTTATAGAAAATTTTATTTTATTATTTTTATTTTTTTTTTTTTGTAAATTTTATTTTCTTTATTTTATTTTATTTTTTTTTCGAAAATTTGTACAAGAGAATATTTTATTTATATGCAAATAGTCATTAAATATTCAGAAAATAAATTACCTTAAGACATTTTCAACAGAAGTTTTGTATAATACAAATACATACACATATTTTTTTTAAAAATATTTTTAGTATATATATATTCTATATAAGTATGTATGTATGTATTCAATTTAAAATAAATTAAAAGGATATTTCTTGGTTATTTTAATGTACGTTGTTTTTTTCTTTTGTAAGTTTTCCTTTTTTTTTTTTTTTTTCTTCTATGTAGAGATATTTTGTAGATATATTGTAGCTGATATACAATAGCTAATAAATTTACAGTTTTAACCCTTTTGGGAAAAAACTATACGAAAAACTTTTAGAATGTAACTTCCTTGAAAATATCCTTTCATGTTCTTGGATATTTGATCGTAAGATTATTTACTTATTTGTTCTGAAACTTTTTATATAATAGAAATAGACGGATGTGAGTTGAAAGCCAATATGTTAAGGCGTTAAAAAGTTTTTCTAAAATTTCAATAGTTTTCTTTAACAAATATTTTGTATTAGAAAAATCGAACTTTAGACTATAGAATGCTATGATACAGTTTGACCACAAAATGAACAAAAAATTATAAATTTTTTTTTAAAAAGGATTTCATGAAATATTTTCAATTTAGAAAAAAAATATGATCAGTAAACTTTTGAATCGTTTGATATCGACAAGATCTATTCGGACATGTTTTTTTAGGAGGGAGTAATGCCGTTATTTAGAACTTATGTAGATTTTATCATGTGCTTTTCGCTTCAAGACTTTTTCGAATAATTAAAATTTTAATACAATTTCCAGTACTTTCAAAACGCGATTTCGATTTTAACATGTCTATGAGCCATATTTTAATTCAAATGATCTGGTACCATCGTTAATGCTTCTCACAGAAATAAACATATATGAGGGCCTTAGGCATTTTTAATGTTTTCAGAATGAATATCAAGTCAATTTATGTTCAAGTTAAAATGAAATTATTGATCCTACATTCTCGAAAATTTCGTATCAAAACTTTAAGCTAAAATTTTCAATTTTCGATTATTCGACATTTTCGAAAACGTACATCTTCGGATTTCAAATTCTCTTAAAAACCCTATAACAATGTAGAAAAAAATAAAAACTGAAGTGAAACTTTATTTCCCAAAAATTGAGCTTCAGAATAAAAACAATTTTGGAACAAAATATTCCAAAAATCTAAAAATCCGTTAAACAGTACCCATTTTTATTTTTCATATACTGAACTTTCTGTTTTTTTTTCTTTTCAGAAAACCTGCAGAAAGAGTTTTTAAGATGACGGGTTAGTTACTCAGTTGTACACTCAAAGCGATGGTGTTTGAGTCTAATAAGGTAATTCAATTTTCATTAATTCTAAAGGATAATTTTTCTTAGTTAGAGGTTATTTTCAATGTGCAAGCAATTAATTACGTTAGTAGGTCCCATTGAAAAAAATTTTAAAAAAACAAAAAGGACAAACTTGTAAGTAAAAATTCATGTAATTCAAAACTGTTAGATCTCCTATGAGACCCAACACGATATTCACATAAATTTCAATAGTTCATTCAAGTAGTTCTTCTTTAAAATCTTCTTCAAAATATGTATATTTCTCAAATTTTAAATTTCCAAGAAATATCATTTTCACGTGATTTTCTTTCTTTCTTTCATTTTTTTACCCATTCCAAAAAAAAAATATTTTCTTTTTTAATTTGAAATATGATACTTAAACAAAAAACTACAGTTAAATGAAATTACATTTAAAATAACAAAACGGATGAAAAAAAAGGAAGAAAATATAATGAAATAAGAAAAGCAAAGAATTATCATAACAAAGGCAAATAATTAAAAGAAAACATATCGTTTTTCCTTTTCAATTCTTTTCTCTCATCGCATGATACATTTTTTTCTTATATTTTTGATTACATTTTTCTTTTTTCAAAATATTTTCCTCATTCGTTCATTCTCATTTATTTTTTTCGTCCTTATATATTATCAATTTAATCAAATTGTTGTGTAATTTATTCTATCATTTATAATTTTCAATATTGTTATAGGGGGTATTCAATAATCAATTATCTTAATAATTGATTACAACACACAACAACAACAAAAAAAAAAACTTTCTATATTTTCTTGTTTGTTTGTTTGTTTTTTTTTTTCTTCAAAAATCAAAGAACAATAAAAATTTGTTTACTTTTAATACCTTTCTAAGCATATCCTCAAGGGAATCCATATCGAAACCTTCTCCAGATGATTTTATTGTTGTTGTTGTTGTTGTTAATACTGAAGAAGAACTGTTATTGTTATTGAACTGACTGGTAGAATAAATATAAGATGTTTCTGATGATGCTGATGATGATATGGATGATGATATGGATGTGGATATTATGTTAACGTATTGTCTATTCGACGACCCTAATGCAGAAAAATTTTTATTTTCTGAATTTAATGTATTTAATGCTGCTGTTGTTGTTGTAGAGGAGGAAAATGATGAGCAGCGGGCATTATTATGATTATTTTGGGGAGGAGGAACAGTAGGAGTAGAATGATGTAAGAAATGGGATGATGATGAGGATGGTATTGATGGTGGTGAACTATTATTAGTCGAATGAACAACTAATGATGATGAGGATGATGATGAGGATGACGAGGATGATGATGATGAGGACGAAGATGGTGATAATGAGGAGGTTATTATGCCACAGTTAGTAATATTCAAATTACTTTGTTGCTGTTGTTGAGTATTATTGCAATTAACTGCAGAATTCGATTTAGATAATGATGTTGATGATAATGTTGTTGTTGATGATGATGATGGTATGATAGCTTTTACTGGTGATGATGATGATACGTTTTTTGTTGTTATCTCATCATCGCTTACACAATTATTTTGTAAATTTTTTTGGCTATCTAATGGCGTCTCAAATAATAAAGTAGCATCCATTTTTGTTTATTTTTTTTCGTTATATTTTCATTTGAATTAATTTACAAAAATTTCCTTTTTCGTTATTTGTTTCATGATTGTTTTTTTTTTTCTTCCGTCCTATGTTTTTTCTTTATAAATGAATTTTATTATTTCCATCATAAAATTATACAAAAAAAAAACTTTATATTCAGAACAGAACAAATAAACACACACACACAACAACTACAAAAAAAAAAAAAAGTTAAGCACAAAACATATTATATGGTTCGTTTAGAAGTTACTAAATTGTGGTAAAAAGTTATTAGACTTTTAGGATAAATGGTAAAGAAATGAAATTGGTTGAAGAAGAATATCCCAAATTTTATTTTTTTTTTATTTTTCTGGGGGAGTGATATTTGAAAATCTCTTGGAGTTAATTTTTTTTTGTTTGTTTGTGATTTTTTTTTTCTGTATGTAAAGTGAAATATATTTTTGAATTGGATACGGTTAAGTTAACCGCAGACAGGATTTTGGTAATTTCCTTTGGTTGTTCTTTTATTTATTTATTTATTTTTTTTTTTTTTTTGTTTTCTTTTTTTTATATAAAATTTTCAATTTCCTTTGTTTAAAAAACTTGTGGTGGATGACCCAGGTGCGACAATCATATGACTTTTATAAGTTTGTACTTTTAGGTTTTTGCTTTTTGTTGTTTTTGTTTTTCTTCTTTTCTGAAAAATTTGCAATGCAAATGGTTTATTTGCTCTTTTTTTTTTTTTTTTGAAAATGAATAAAAGATTTAAATGATAAAACAAGTGAAAGTATGAATTTTTATTTGTATTTAAAAAACTTTTGACTTTTTCTATGATAATTTGTTATCCTTTTTAACGCATAAATTAAAAAAAAAAAAAACAAACATTTATCTTCAGATAATTTTCATTTTTTTTTTTTTTTTTTGCTAATAATTTCTGAATTGGTTAGACTACAGGATTAAAATTGTAAAACAGGAGGCTTCATATTGAGATTATATGTACGTATCCTTTGAAATAATGTGTAGGTCAACCGAAAAATTTATTTTAGAACATAAATAACATTGCTACAATGTATGTGTAGATTTATTTTCGGACCTTGTATGTATATCCTTTTTAAATGTCACGCAATTTATTATTTTAAAGTCATAAGGTTTGTTAGCTTTTATCAAACGGAACATTTTGAAAGTATGGACTTGGAGATCCTTATACTATTTAAAAATAGCGTCTTCTAGCTCTTATTTTATTATTATTTTTTTTTTGCTATGAAAAAAAAGGGATTTATAATGAGTGAAGCTTAAAATAGGGATCTTCTCAATTAAATTTCAAAATAAATAATTAAAGAAAGAAAAATTATCAAAGAAAATATCATTTAGTTTTCCTTCAAGCAATTTTTTTTTTTTAACAATTTTTATCCTCATAAATGTCATATCAAAAGCAAGACGAAAAAATTATAAACTTGAAACCAATTCCAATTTATTAAAATTGCCTCAAGTCAAGATTCATGTACGTTTTCTTTTTTTTTTTTTTTTCTATATTTTCATGTGTACAGACAAAGGAAAGGACATTTTCCATATCTTGAGTAATGAGAAAAAAAAATGTATTTTTCTTATCCTCATTTTTTTTTCCTTCTTTTGAAATCCCTAAACTGATTAGGGAAAAATACATAAAAAATATATGTTTTTCAAAGGCATTTTTTTAATAATCTTGTATGAAGTTCATATTTTTCAAGATTTTCTCAAAGTGAATAAAAAATAAATATAATAGAAAAAAAAGAAAAGAATGAAAGCCAACATGATTTTCACACCTTAAAATTTTTTTTATATTTATTTTCAAACAATAATCCTTTGTCAAAAAAAAAAAGCCAAAGAACGGATAAAATAAAATTTCCGGGAAAAAAAATATACAAAAAACCAACTAACAAAAAAAAAAAAAAAAAAAAATACGAAAAGGAAAGAATTATTGAGTTTTCATCCGTACTTAACATAATATCATATACACTTCAACAAAATGTGTGCTTGTGTAATAGGAGTATCATATCATAAATTCGGTACTTTAAAAATTCTTCTCGTCCTTTTTTTTTTTTTTTTTTTTTTTGTTCTTCTGTATTTGTTTTGGTTGTGTGTTATTAATTTTTCTGTAAGTGCTTTTTTGATATATTTCATGTTTGTTGTTTTGTTTTATTTCGAACATGCCCCCCCCCCCCATTTTTTTTGTTTTTGGCATGTTACATGTCATTTTCATTTAAAATTTCAATAAATCTCAATGATATCAAAACAAAAATACGAAAAAAAAAGGTAAAATAATTTTTTTTGTTTTTTTTTGGATAGAGGAAAATATTGTTTTTGATATTTTCCGTTATTGTGGGATATATCCTTCTTCCCCCAAAATCATTATCGTTCTTGTTTTTTTTTTCTTTTTTGGTTGGTTCGTTTTTTATTTTGTTTTCACTTTAATTTATGAATTTAATTTCAAAGTAAAAATAAAATAAATGCGATAAGGAATTTTTTTGCGATATTTTTTATTTTTGTTTTTACATTAAGGAATTTTTGTTACTTTTTTTTTTTTTTAATTTAATTTTATCGTTGCGTTTTTTTTTTTTTTGTGTTGTTATTACTTTTTTTTTTTTCTTATTTATAATCACAAACACTAACCAAATCTGAGGACGACTAAATTATTTTTTCTTTAAATGTCTACAATATTTTTTTTTTTTGTTTTTTTATGTTTTTGTTTGTTTTTTTTTTTTTTTTTTTGAAAAATATGTTTACATTTCTTACAGTGTCCTCAAAACAAATTTAAACAGGATTTAATTAAATTTTCATTTTTTATTTAATTTTAATGTTTATTTTTTGTTATTGTTTTATTTATTTATTTTTTTATTTTTTTTTATATTTTATGAACTTAACGCACATAATTTAATGTTAATATAACGACCAAAATTCTTGAATCCATATCGTAAACAAAATTTAAAATGAAGAATCTTTTTTATTTCTCTCTCATGTTTATCACATATTTCGCATAATTTAATATATTTTATAACGTGTGTAATAAACCAAAAGGAATATCAAATGATATGTATTTTTATTTTTTTATTTTTATTTTTATTTTTTTTTTATGAGAACAAATATGAAAAATCAATCATAAATCAACAATTTTTCTCGTTTATATGTAATTTTTTTTTCTTTTTCTTTTCACAAAATAATGCGTGAACTTGAAATGATATGCCAATAAAAACCAACAACAAGAAAAAGAGGAAAAATAAAAATAAAATAAAATAAAAGGATATGTGTTATGTGTTGTACATATTTAATAGGTACTTAAAATCTTTTTTTTTTTTATTTATTTATTTTTGCTTTTACTAGAAAACACAAAAAATTCTCTTCAAAAACGGAACGGAAAAGTCAAAACAACAAGACCGTAAAAAGTTAAAAAAAAAAAAAAAAAAAAAAAAAAAAAAAATGTTATTTGTGTGAAAATCTTAAAAAGCTTGAATGCGACTAAAAAGATTGTTTTTTTTTTTATTTTTCACTTCTTTTTTTTCTATTTCTTTTTTGATTTCAATATTTTTTTATTTTATTTCATTTTAATGATGAATTTTGTTGAATTTTTATGTGTTTACGCATTACACATTAATATTTTGTAAATGAAATACATACTTATACGTATATATATTTTTTTTATTGTAAGGATTGTTTTGTTGTTATTATTCATTTTTAATACACATTTTTGTCCTGCAAATAATTCATACATTCCAGAGGCAAAAATAAAATAAAGATTTTTTCAAAGTTTTAATACAAAACACAGTCTTATTATTTATATTTTGTCTTAATAATCTTTTTCCTTTTGTGATTTTTTTTTCTCCCTGTTTTTGTTTCAACTTAATTTTCTTGAAAATCTACCACACAGAATTTAACTGTACTCCAACAAGAATGCACAAGATTTACTTTTGATATAAAAAGGAAATCTATTATCCTCTCTTTGGTAGTTTTTTTTTTTCTTTTCTGTTTCTGTTTTCTTTACAATTTTTTTGCAGATGAAGATAAATCACATAAAATTTATCATAGACTAAAAAAAAAACAGTCAAAGTAATTTAAGTGTGGATTTATGGATGCCCGTTATTTTTTTGTATACAAAAATTGTTTATTTTTTTTCTTTTACTTTATTGTCAAATTTAAATTCATATGGTTTTTTTATTTTCAGATAAATTTTATATATCGTACAAAAAACAAATTGTCCTTATTATTAAAAAAAAAAAATTAAAATTTCAATTAAAAAAAATTTTTTAAGTCTTTTTGTATCAAAAAAAAAAAAAATAAGGACTTCTCTGGTCCTCTTTATTTTTCTACTTGTACAAAAAAAAAAACAATATATCGTTACAATTATCCGCACAATCAAACAAAATAATATTTTCCTTCTTATTTTTCAGAAGGATTCAACTTAACTGTTTAACGTTATTATTTTAACTATTTTTCTCATTATACAATCTTTAACTTTTATCACACGATCTAAACTGGAAAATGAATATATATGTATACATAATTTTTCCTACAATATAATATGTTCTGATGGTGTATTTATTTCGAAAAAGAAAAACAACAATAACAACAACAACAAAAATGTTGTTTTTACTAACAACAATAATAAAATGAAAATGTGAAATAAAAGATATTGCGCAGTAGATACTTTACGCAGGTTATTGTACATAAAAAACGCAACAACAACAAGAAAAGCTAAAAACAATATAAGATCCTTTGGGGTTTTTCTTTTTGTTTTTTTTTCATCGAAAAAAAAATCACGAGAAAAATTTTGTGTTGATGAAAATATTCTTCTTTAAGTGTGGTAGTTGTTATGAGAAAAGATAAAATAATCATAAAAACATTTTGTATAAGGATTGAAAAGAATGAGGGGATTCCTTCCAAAAAAGTACAAAAAATAAAAAGTAAAAAAAAAAAAAAAATACATCGAAATAAAAGTATGAATGTGGAAAACAATTCAGCTTTATGATTTTTAAATTGCTGAATAAATTGTACATAAGAAATCAGAATTTATTTTAAGTTACAACAAAAATCTGAACATTTTTTTTTTTTTTGCTTCTTTCATTTAACAATCAGAATACAATATTTTTTTTGAGTTGAAAAACTATTTAAATATTGTGGAACCACACATTTTCATATTATTATTATTATTTTTTTTTTCAAATGGAACAACCCTTATTTTTGCTGTATACCAAACAAATTAAATGCTCGAATAAATAATGTTTTTATGGATACCAAACGATGAAACATGTTTGGAAATTTTTTTTTTTTTTTTTTTTTTTTTTTTTTTTTTTTTTTTTTTTTTGTAGTTTTACTCTGTTAAAAGGATCGTAAAAGATATGGACCTCAAATGAAGAGAATTTTTTCTTTAAATACACTAATGTCGTCAGGTCAGCACAGGTGTATAAAGGTTGCAAAATGTTCATATGTTTTTTTGTTTTTTTTTTATTTTATTTTCTTGTATAACGAAATCTATTGAATTTAATATATAGATTTATTCTTTTATCGATAATCGTATACGGTTAAAGTAAATTGGTAACAAGAGAATAAGTATTCATCGTACATATTTTTTTTTTGTTTTTTTTTTTTTGTTTCTGTATTTTATTTAAATCTCAAAATACAATAGTCCCAGGTTCATATATTTCACATTGATAAGGGCTATTAATAAACTCCAGTCCACACATTTATTACATCGTGAACGTAACATAATGCTTTGGGGAAAAAGCAAACAAAGTTGAAAATTCGAAAAAAATATTAATAAGCAAGTTTTCAGTGGTGTTTTGAATGAATTTCTGTCAAAAGAGACTTTATTACCTTTTAGACAAAACCAAAAAAAGTCATTTATTGTAGAAGATGATTAGATATCATTTTCAATAGTTGAACAAAGAGTCTAATCTAGGAGAGTCCGATTTTAAAACTTCAAAATACGTCTTAAAATATTCAGTAAGATCTGAACAGTCTGAATTTTTTCATTGAACACGGTAAAAAATAAATGAGAAACTCAGAGTTCTTCATCAAAAAGAACTAATAACTCAGTCCTAAAGGTATAAATTAAAAATACGCTCCTTTACTTTGAATTACTAAGATCCATTTTCTTCAGTTATTTGACGCTAATTTTATTCACAATTTCAAAAATTTGAAATTTTTAAAACAACAAAATACAGGGGAAAAGCTAATTGCCAATCTATTTTTTTCTCTAATTTTTCAAAATCCACGCCATAATGCTGATATTAGATCCTGAATCCTGATTAAGGGTTATCTGGAACCTAATCTACCAGATAGCTTTCAAGATACCCAGCAGTGAAAAAATCAACCCTTACAGCAAAAGCACATTCATCACAAAATACACTTTCCATTCTTTTTGTGAGCATTATTTCACGATACCCATCACATAGAATTTTATTGCAAAATAACAACAGCAACAGAAAAAAGAATAAAAAAATGTCTATGTCCCTAACTCCTGATGCAGAAAGTGAATGTAATATGCAATTCTCAATAGTACAATGAAAATTCTAGTAAAATGAGGATTTGGGATGATAATAACAGACACAAACTGACTGACTAACAAACAGTAAAATAAATAAATATGTGCAAAAAAAAAGCAAAAAAAAAAAAAAAACAAACAAATAGTGAAAAGAAAAAAAAGGACATCTATGATGGTAGTTGGATTGAGAAGCTTCCGATATGTGCATTATGCTTGTTTGTTCTGTTTTATTTTTTATTTTTTTCTGTAAAATCCTTTTTTGTTTTGCATTAAATTAAAAAAGATAGAACAGAACAAAAAAAAAAACAAAAAAAACAAAAAGCAAATGAACATTACACTAAATAATTAAGAATCAATGAGAGTAAATTTTTGTGTAGAACACCCACTGTGTTTAATGTTCACTTTAAATTTAAATTAAAAAAAAAAAAATAAATAATAAATTACAATTTTAATCAATGTGAAACCTATCATCATCTTTATCGTCAGTTATCTTATCGTTTTATTTTTTTTATTTATATTTTTGTCTGTTCTCTTTTTATTTTATTTTTTAATTAAAAACTTTTCAATAAAAAATTTTTCTCGATAACAACAACAAAATGGTAAAAGGAAAACACACAATAACATTCAGTTAATGTTTTTAATAAAGTTTATCAAATAAAAATAACTAAAACGTAGGCCTCCAGACAAAGTAGTTATTTTTATAAAACAAAAACAAAAAACATTAAACAAAGTTTCTTATAAAAGTTATAAAAGTTTTTTTCAAGGTAATTTCTAAATGAATCCTTTCTATTTTGATACAATATTGATATAGAAAAGAATAATTTAAAAGGATTTTATGTAAATAAAAAAAGATACAAATTGAAAATATTTTAAAAGAAAACGTAATTTTCACTTACTTTTTCTCGTAACATATCACGTATTCGTCCGGCCTGATTTTTTGATCGATGTAATTCTAATTGAAGCTCAAGGCAACGTTCTTGCCAATTTATCTGAAAAATAAAAATAAAAAAAACGATTCACATCCTCATGATCCTTTTGAAAAAAAAAAAAAAATTAAATCACCTCAGGAACTGGTTGTGCATAATTATTGACTTGATGCACATCTAAATGATCTGTAAGTGATGAAAAACGTGGCCATGGTGCATCAACATCAAGTGCAACAAGTGCTGGATTTGCAATTATAGCTGCATTCGGTTTCATTGGAATCGGTGGTGGTATTGTATTTTTATGTATACGACGTGGTGTTAAACGTGGACTACTCGGTGTCGATTGAGATGTTCTTAATGCTGATGAATTCATTTTTGAAACTGGTGTTGGAATACTACTGAAATGAGGTGTAACTATTGGTCGTTTTGATGTTGCTGATGGTAAGGATAATGATGATGATGATGATGAGGATGGTGTACGTTGTATATGTTGATTTTGCGACGATGTCGATGATAATGATGACGTTGCTGTATTTGAAGAGCTAATATAAGTTGAATTATCGAAGACATGATGTTGTTGTTGTTGTTTAGATGATGTAAAAATTTGTGAATTACGTTGTTGTTGTTGTTGTTGTTGTTGCTTTTGAAGATCACTAAAACATGATAACGAATCGAATATATGAGAAAGACGACTTGGCGGACTTTCTTCAGACATTTGCTTTAACGTGGTGTATGTCTTTTATTATTTTGTCGTTATGTGAAAATTACTGTGGAAGAAAAAAATAAAGGTAATTCAAAGTTTTTTTAATGCAGTAAAGTTTGGAAGATTTTCAATTGATTGATATCGATTCTCTGATATTGAATTGGTCGTTTAAGAAAAGATGCATCCTTAATTCCCATATGAACGCCCCCACTTTTGTCTGACACTTTCCGTTTTTTTTTTCTCAAATTAAGCTCTCGATAATTGAAAAATCTTAAAGGTCCTTCGTACAGAAGTTACTAAGTCCTAGATTTTTATCATTATATTATTTTCTATTTTTTTTTTTTTTTTAAATGGACATTGGCAACAATTCTCATACCACTGAATCCCATATTCAACTTAATTTCATCACACTTAAATCGGCGTTCTTCAAAAATCATCAACTTTTCAATAAAAAATTTATTTTTGAATCTTATCATCCCCTAATCCTTTTTAATCCTTATCATAAATCATACTTCACAAGTTCATCAAACAAAAATATATGTATGAACAACATAAATAAACATGAAACACATAAACCACAACAAAAAATTTCCATTGGCACAAAATGCATGCATTTCATCAATCTTCAATTTTAAATTCCAATACATTTTTGTTGTTGTTGTCTTCTTATTTAACATTTCTTTCCAGTACAGCTGATGATAACAAAAATATCAAAAAAAGTAAAAAGAAAGAAAAAAGTTAAACATCTGCCTACATAATTTCCAGCCTTGCAACAGAAAAAGACAAAAGATAACACTATTCGTGTTCAGCAAAGTTCACCAAAAATATATTTTCCCATGGGTGTGTTGACAAGTTTGACACGAAAAGGAAATTTTTTTTTTCTTTTTTTTTTTCAGATAACAAGAAATTTTTTCACTGTTGTGTTGTCATTTATTTGTTTACTAAACTAATTTTTTTACAAAAAGAATATTTAAATTAAATGACAATAAAAATGAATTAAATATTTTTCAATAAATTAAAATAACACATTGTTCTCATTAAAAAGTATTATTTTGCTTACAACATTGTGAAAACTACCCCTCCTCACAGTCCATGTAAAATTCCATATTACAAAATTTTTACAATTCACAATTTTCTTTTCTTTTTTTAATTATTTTTTATTCCCGACTATTTACTTTTTTTCTTTAATAATTCACACATGCAAGCATTCTATTTATTTTTTTTTTTTGAATGTAAAACACTTCAAAATTTTACTTAAAAATTTAAAAAATCACATTAAACGCACATTAAATTTCATATTAATTAAAAATTAATTTGTGAACTAAATTCGACAATCCGTACGAAGAGACGATGAGATTACACGACTACACACAATTTGACAGAATGTGTGTGTGAATGTGAAAGGAAAAAAAAAATTGTGGAGGAAACTGGAACTCTGGATCTGGAATTAGAAAAATAATGGAAAAAAATGAGATTCTTTACATTTTAGTGTGACAGTGTGACCATTTATGAGAATTTTTTTTTTACATTTTAATGACCTGTAACGGTTAAAAAATTTGAAAAAAATTTCAAAAATGTTATCTTACAATTTCAACTTTGGAGAGTGATATTTCAGTATCCCGAAAATTTTTTGGAATTATGAATTTAGAAACGTCGATGAACAAAGATTGTGAAAAATCCTAAGGATTGAAGTACATATTTATTTTTCATATAAACTTAAGAATGTTCAATACTGGAAGTTTTTGGGCCTTAGAAATTACATCAGACACTAGCTTTTTAATTTTTTTAATTTGAAATTAAATCAAAATTAGCACTGATTTAAAACTCAAATGATCGGAGGACGTGATTCAAGATAATTAATCAAATTTAAAAAAATAATAATAATAATAATAAATTAAATATTTAAAAAAAACGAATCAATGGACGAGGAACAAATAAATTCAATTTTAAGAAAATCAGCCTACGAAATTGTTCATAAACCAAAAATAATTAATTTAAAAATGCTTGAAGATGCATTCTGGAAAGAAAATCCCACTAAAGGTCAACTTGAAGATTTTGAACCAACAACTTTAACTGAAATTAATTTAGAACTTAATGGTACATATTTCTAAAAAAAATTCCATCCTCAAAATTAATTTTTCAAAAACACAAAAAATTTCCTTTACAGAAATTTTAAAAATTGATAATTTATGGATTATGTCAAATTTAAGAAAACTTTCATTAAATTTAAATCAAATTGAAAAAATTGAAAATCTTGATGTATTAATTAATTTAACAGATTTAGATTTATCATTTAATTCAATTGAAAATATTGATAATTTAAATAAATTAAAAAATTTAAAAAACTTAAATTTATACAAAAATCGAATTAAAAATATTGAAAATCTTAATTCATTGGAAAATTTAATAAATCTTAATCTTGGAAATAATTTAATTAACAGCGTTGATGGGGTAACAAAAAAAAAAAACGTTATTTTAAAATTTTTTTAAATTCTTAAAAAATTTTCAATTTTCTAGATTGATAAACTTCGTTTACTTAGTAAATTACATGCATTTAAGCTAGAAGATAATCCAATTACAAAAAATGAAAAATATATGCCATTTCGGATTTATATTGCTGGAATTTTACCAAATTTGAAATTTTATGATAACATTTGGATAAGTGATGAAGAAAAATTGAAAGGATATAAAAAATATGAGTAAAAATAATTTGAATTTTTTAAATTAACAAAAATCGAAAATAAATCATTGAATTTCAGAAATTTAATTGAAAAACTCGTTATAAAACAAGAAAATGAATTTAAAAAACGTGAAAAATTTGACAAATACAATTCATTATTGTCAGCATTTATTGAAAATTTAGATGATAATCAACTTTATGAATCATTTTTAGAAAATGATGATGATGGTGATACATTAAGAATTATAAATACAATACAAGTTGATGAATTAAATGTACAATATAAAAATGATTTATATGCATTAACGCAAGAAATTTATAAAATTGGTATTGCAAAGTATGAAGAACGTTTAAAAGAAATTGATGAATATGAAGATTTTGTGTATAATCATCTCGAGGAATCGGCAAAACCACAAAGATTGTATTAATTTGAGGCATTTAGTTCTATTTTCTTGCTCCACAGAATTAAGTACTTGCAAAATATTTGAAAAATTTAACTTTGAAAAGCCCGAAAATAGAACTACTTTGTAGGAATTAATTGCAATTCATACATGAAGCTATAACTACCTAATATCCTTATGCATCATTTCGACTTAAGGGGCTTCTTAGAAGCAATTCCACATGGAGGCCTGAACGCCCATTGTGAATGATAATTAAGACTTAAACGTCGTCGAAATGTCTGACTACAAATTTAGTGTAAAAAATTCGATAATTAAAGTTTAAAAAATTAGCTTTACATTATCGAATTCGAAATTAAGTAAAGTCGGCAATTGAACTTGAATCGAAATGGTGTATGCAGGCATTAATTATTTTCAATAACTTCTTTCATGAATCTTAAAAAATCTTCTTTCAGAACCATTGAAAAATTAGCAAAAATTAAAACAATAATTTGTTTAAAAATAAAAAATTTACCAAAATATTTAAAAGAAAATTCAAGAATTGAACGAATTCAAAAGAAATTAATGACAAAATTCAATGAAAATCTTGAAGAAGTTGAACGGAAAGTAATAGCTGATGAAATCCATTCATATGAGATTATAAAAGTAAGTGAATTTTCAGAATTAGAACCTTTCTTTTTTCAGATTCATAAAAGTGATGATTGGGATCATCAACAGAACTTTAGAGATTCATGAGAAGTTAGCAAAAATGAGTTTCAGCTTACTTCTCAAGTAATTTTCGAAAAGGTGCCTTTTGAATTTTTTTCCAGCTACATCTTTCTATGAAACTCCAAGAATTTTGTGATAATCACTTATGAAATCACCCATTTAAAATTTCATTTTTATACCTTTAACTGTACTAACTTTGGCTTTTTTTAGGCAACAACATCAAAATTTACAAATAAATTAAAAGAAATTATTGAAAGTTTACGTTGGGAAACACAAACATATTTTATTCAAATTCGTGATCTAATCACAAACTATGCTGATAATTTACAATCTGCAGTTAAACAATATTTTTATAAAATGATTGAAGATGATAAAAAAGATGATATACCAGAAAAATTGAAAATCTTATTAGATGATGATAGTTTATTTTCGAATTGTGTTTATTACATGAAATACAATCATTTAGAAAAAGTTGATGATCGTGAAATAACATTAAATTCACGTGCAGAAAAATATGCACAGAAATTAATTACGAAAAAAGAAAAGTGAGTAATTCGTAAAATTAGAAAAGAAAAACCGTAAAGAAAAGAACCTAAAATGTGTCTTTTTCTTTTCTTTTTTTTTTCTATTTTTAGAGAAAATTTACAAGGACACAAACAAAGAATAACAGATATTCTTCATTTTTCAGAACAAATGAGATACAATTTTAATTTAAGATCTTCAACTTCTTTCGAATCAAATTAAAGCAAAAGAGAAATAGTAAATATTTTAAGGATTCTTAATAAAAATTTAAATTAAAAAACAAATAACTCACAGTTTGAATAATTAATTTGAATAAACCTGAGAAAAGATGATTTTCAACTTTCAGACTTTTTAGTTTCTGATACAGAAATCCCTTCGACAAGTTCCAAAAATCTAATTTATTTGGTATAGTTGACGTTTTATACCTTGTTGATTTCGCGTCTTGTGTGCGTTAATCGATACGAATCAAATCAGTTCTGCTATTCTTTCTATGTCCACGAGTCTTTAAACTGTTAAATCTCTGATACAGGAAATTGCTTTAAAATGTCACCGGAAGTAAAAAAATGATTTTCCCCAAATATTAATTTCCGGATTTTTCTTTACTTTTAAATCTTCTTGCAAGCACATTGTTATACGCTTTATTTCACTCGAACAATTTGTATTTCCCTATTTTATTTTTGAAAAACTAAAAAAAAAAAAGAAAAGAAAAAGAATCTTTTTTTTTTTTTAAATTCATATTTTATTTATCACAAAATTGTAAAGTATTATCCCATTTACCTAACTTTGTCTCCTTTGACGAGTTTCATTTCATCTATAAAAAAAATCACCAGTTTTTCTAAGTTTAAAAAAAAAACAGATAAAAGCTAATATTAGAATGAAAAGAAATGCACACATTTTTCTTCATATTAAGACTTCCTTCTGGTACATATTTATAAAATAACCATTAAAAAACATCATTTTGTTTTTATGAGTACTCCTCACTGGAAAATATTGTTACATTCTGTAAGTTCTTATTTTTTAAACTTTAAAATTTTCATTTCCTTTAACGTTTTTTTTTTTTTTTCATCTTTTGCTTCTCGACAAAGTGTTTTGTTAGTTGTTAAAGTCATCAAAAAAAAAAATAAATAAATAAATAAATAAAAAATAAGTAGATAATTCATAATCAACTCTCTGTATGTATATAATATGTATGTACGTATGTGTATAATAACATAAAATTCATGACAGGAAGTGGGTTTTCTGATGATGATGATGATGATAATGATGATGATGACGACGACGATGGTTAAAGGAACATGGTATATTGGTATGGTATATGACATATATCCTCCTGTATGTGTAAACATATAAACTTACAGTCACAGGTAAATACGTTCAATTTCACATTTTGTGGAAGAAACAAACATAAAAAACTAATAACATCACGTCGGCATTGTGAAGAGATTATCTCAAGAATGTTTAAAAAATATATAATAGAAAAAAAAAAAGTATTCATACGTTCTAGAAAAAAAAAACAATAAAAATCTTAAAGAATTATTTAAGGGTTGTGTGTATTTATATAATATTTCAACATTGTGAGATGAAAGTTTTTAGAACAGGGAATTATAAATTTTGGAGGATTTTCAAACAATGGATTATTCAATAAAAGTTTGTTTTTTTTTCGCTCAATTTCTCTTAAACCCAGTTTACTTTTTATAAAATTTTCAAGTCAATTTTTTCGTGAGCCACCTTCATCATGACTCAATTATTTTGTAAAAAAATATCTAAAAAAGTAACTAAATTTATGAGATTAGCCAAGACATCCTTATCGAGATACAGTCGTAGCAATATCTCTACAAACTCTACAACCTATTTTTAAAGTCCATCGCATTCGCACATTCACAGTTGAAACCACAAACCCAAAAATTCTAATAGTCTGTCAAGTGATTTATCGATTCACCTACAGTCAAACAACTTCCATCCTACTCGGAAAAATCAATCAATTACGTCTTAACTGCTGTCTATTTGCAAATGGCATTTCCAAACATAGTTCTAGACCTTGTCTTTACATACTATATTTTCCTTAAACATCAAAGCGATAAATTTGATTTGAAATGAGTCGGAATCAATTATTTTTAACTTATTGAAGATTCCATTAACACCAAAAAATAAAATCAATTAATTGCCAATTAAAAATTCGTACAAAAGCTTTTAAAATTCACTGTACTCGTATGTAGCATACATCCTCTAACCACCTACACAACAGTAAAAACAGAAGAAAAAAAACACAAAAATCTTTAGAACAAGAATCAAAATTATGAAATTATCATTATGGAAGCTCATTATAAACATATGTATGTACATGTCCATATATGTATATACAAAACAGGCAGATATACAAGTAGGTATCATAGTTAGCATAATATATGTACATAAGTCTTACAGTACGTAAAACATATAACATATAATACTCCTTCTATTCAATATAATGATATTCTTATGTATGTTTCGTTCATGAGAAAAAGTACACCATACCGTTCACAGGTAAAAAAAAAAAAATAAGAAATTTTTTTTTAAATGGAATTCTAATCTCGAGAACTTGACATGTTGTATGACATTGCTATGAAAGGAATATATATTACAAAAACAGAAAAAAAATATGTAAAAGAGGAAGAACAAAAAAAATTTAATATAAAACAAAAACAAGCGAGACCACACCACCACAAAGAATTCATTTAATGTTATATGGTGTAACGTGTAGACAAAAAAAAAAAAAAAAAGATTCATGATATAGAAATTCGTGCATCAGGTGTTAAAATTGTATAATTTGATTTATATTACAGCAACAGCATTTTCTTATCAATCTTTTTTTTTTTTTGTTTTTGTCTTTTTGTCGTTAACATGATATTTTATTATTGATTTTTTTTTTAGCTTTTATAAGTTTTCTATTTTAAAATAAAAAAACTTTTATTTTCCTCAGCGTCATCAGAACATAGAAAAATATAACGTATTTATGATGGTGTTAAAAATATAAAATAAAGTATGTACTTTCTTGATGGAAAAAAACAAAAGGATATATCGCGCGTTGTCATATTTTGAATTTATTTTTATGATAAAGCAAAAAGCAAAAAACAAAAAAACAAAACTTATAAGGAACTTTAGTTTGATAACAAGTTAACACTCGAGTCAATAATGGCACAATTTCGTCAAAAATCAGTTTTCAAATTTAAACATCTCTGGATTCTCCTCGTCATTCTCTACAAAATGTTCTTTAAAAATAAAAAAAAAAGAAATCCTGCTGCAGGGAGCGAGTTACAGGACTCCAAAGAAAAAAGTTACGCGGTTCAATGTTAAGGAAATTTTTGTATATAGTACATTTTCTTCCCTTAAAAAAATGATGTTCCGATTCAGTAGGAAGTTGATATTTGGCAAGGATGTTTCCTGGAGGGTTCTCTTCCAAACAAACTTTAAACGAAAGTTGCAAATTTCGAAAAATTAACGTTTTTTTCCCCTCTACTTCGACCGCCATGCTATTTTTTCATTTTTTCAGAAAAACTTCAGTCTGCGATTCAATTAAAATGTTCTCTGATCCAGTATTTTTTATTTGACTCGAATCGGTATAGCAGAACCTACCAAACCCGAGTTATAAAAGCTCAAAGTTGACAAGTCCCACTTTTCTCATACAAAAATTTTAAAAAAGTCGAACATACTTTTTTTAAAGACGAAAATGTCTACAAAAATTTCCTTAACATTGATCCGCGTATGTACAATTAAACATAGAACGGAGCGTTAAGTAAATGATACATGTGATATCTTTTAAGCTGATTTATAAACGAATACATAGTTACCTAATGAAAAAAGGTACATGAAAATTATTATTTTGGAAAAACTTATAAATAAAATAAAATTTAAAAACAGTTGTTACAACATGGAAAATTCCCGGTTTTATAAAATAAACGAATAGTGTAAACATTTTTGCACGAGCTTTTGTGAAACAATTGGTTCCATTTTCTTAAAAAATGGAAAATTCCATAATTGTTTTTTAATGCCTGTTTTTCAAATTTATGAAAAAAAACGATGAATGAACTAATTTTAATAGTTCAAAACCAGATATTATTTGGAAATTTCTTATTGTTTAGCTGAAAATCTCATGCGTATTTCATTTTTGAAAAGTTGTTTTTAATTTTATTGTTAATATGGTAAACTTGTAATTTTTTTATCTCCGTCATCCGTGAAACAAATACATCTGTAATTTTTTTAAAACCATCACAACCAAATCTTAAACGAAGTTCAACCCTAAGATTGCCAGATCGTATACAAATGTATACATTCGGAATTTGAGCCTTAATTTGAATATAGTCTGAATTTTAAGAGTTGAGGTTTTTTTGCGCATGTTTTACATGGCTTTGTGATCTTTTTTGTGTAGATATACGAAAGAAGAAACGTGTTACAACAACAAAAACGCATGTGTGTAAGTATCTTTTTTTCTGCGCATGTTTTTCTAGTATAATACGAAACCTCAACTTTTAAAATTCTGACTATATGATCACTTTGAGCTAAAATCTTGGAACTAGAGATAAAAGTTTTAGTGGCCCGTATACATGTACTATAGGCACTGTGTTAATACACAAAATGCTGTATCGTAATGTCTTCTTATTTTGACGTGTCACAAAAATAAAAACGAGTTGAAAATTCACTATGTACCTACATGGAATACACGTCAGAGATATTCTGCTTACAAACAAAACATATGCAAACAACATTTGTTGCTAAACAATAAAAATTATTCCTATTATTTCTTTTTATATTTTATTTTTCAAGTTTAAAATTATACATATTCTAGGAAAATAAGAATGTATTGTTTCACAAATGGTTCATCTAGAAGATTTCTAATAAACTGTTGATTTTATAATGTTCGTCAATTCAAATTACGATATGCCACTTACGACATGATACTTTTATTTACGCACATTTTTTTTTTCAGTAGGTATATAAAGCAGCTTTGAAGGAACAAAATGTATCATTATACTTGAAAGTGTCCTAACATTGAAAGTTTTGAATTTTAAATTAAAAAAAAAGTTTGAAAATTTTTAAAATGAAACTCTTTGGTATTTTCGTTTTAACTTTAATTGTTCTCTTGAGCTTTGTATCATTTGGAACTTCTTCACCAGCTCGACGTCCTTCTAATAGACGTACACATCCAGGAAGAAATAGGAATCAACAAAATGCTGTAACTGTACGTCCAACTAAAAGTGTACCTAAAAGTACTCACCAAGCAGGAAAAGCAGATCAACATAAGTCTGTAACTGTACGTCCAACTAAAAGTGTACCTGAAAGTACCCAACAAGCAGGAGATGGAAATAAAAATCTAGATGCTGTTTACAGTGAGATAAAAGAACTTTTAGTTGAAGATATCCATGACGTAGAACAAGTAGAAAATGAAAATGAACATATAGCTGATTCTGACCGTGAGGTAGAAGAACCTATAGTTGAAGATACGCATGACGTAGATCAAGTAGAAAATGAAAATCGACATTATACTGGAATTGGACGCCCAGATAATAATGATTATATTACGGCCTTATTAGTTGGGAACTAAAAATCAACATTATGTTGGAATTGTACGTCTTCGAAGTTAAACTTAATGATTAAAAACTTTTCATAAATTATGTATTTTTGTTTTTAAAAATGTTAAAACGTCAATAAAATTAAAAATTTTAATTATTTCATTTGAGTTTTATTTATTTAGCACATTACAAAAAAAGAAAAATTAAACATTTTTGTTGTGGATCCAATTTTAAGCACTGACTGATGTATTTTGTAAAAATATGAAATTTTGTATAAAAATAGACCAGGACATGTAAACAATGGAAAAGAGTAAGCATTCAATTTCGGAAAAATAATTCCTTTGATGTTCCTCACAGTTTCTATTTTAACAGATGAAAAAAAAGGTAGAGTGACTTATAACATAGTTATAAATTTAAAAACAGCTTAAAGTGTTCAACCGAAAACTTTCAGAACTATAAATTTTATTATGTGAAAATTATTATTTATTGTTATCATCATTTTGTACACTTTTTCTTTTTGTTTTTTTGGACAATTTAATGTAGATCACAAAAACTTTTCTCTGTACAAAATATGTTATCATTTTCCTATTAATTCTTGTTTTCTTCTTCTTGTTGTTTCTTTTTTGAAATACAAAAAATTAGATCAGATATTTACAATTTTCAATAACATTATTATGTTCTTTTTTTTTACTTGTATTTATAAGGAAGATGTTTGTTATAACACTATAGCTACTTAAAATATGACAATTTTTCATATGTAGGTATATTTAGTTACTGTTATATTATTTCTATATATTTGATACTGAGTGGCTGATATCTCATTGATTCTGAAAAAAAAATGACTTTCATGTAAATGTAAGTTCATATAATATAAGTAAAATACAGAAAGTATTTAAAGGTCTATAAAGATATCCGGGGCTTCATCAAAATAAAATAAAATTAGATATAAAACTAGTTTTTCTACGGTACATATTATGATTCCCAGATGTGTTGTTTATATAGGTATGTACATATGAATACATAATATATTTTTTTCATACATTATATGCATCAAATTTTTCGTGATCAGATTTTCATTGGACAAGTACAATTTTCTATTCTTAAATCAGTGCTACCAAACCAGAGTTATAAAAGCCCAATGTTAACAAGTCCCACTTTTCCCATACAAAAATTTTAAAAAATTCGAACATACTTTTTTTAAGCACGAAAATGTCTACAAGAATTTCCTTAACACTGATCCGCGTATGTACAATTAAACATATAACGGAGCGTTAAGTAAATGATACATGTGATATCTTTTAAGCTGATTTATAAACGAATACATAGTTACCTAATGAAAAAAGGTACATGAAAATTATTATTTTGGAAAAACTTATAAATAAAATAAAATTTAAAAACAGTTGTTACAACATGGAAAATTCCCGGTTTTGTGAATAAACAAATAATGTTAACATTTTTACACGAGCTTTTGTAAAACAATTGGTTCTATTTTCTTAAAAAATGGAAAATTCCGTCGGTAATTGTGTTTTTGTTGCCTGTTTTTCAAATTTGTGGAATAAAAGGGTGAATGAACTAATTTTAATTGTTCAAAACCAGATATTATTTGGAAATTTCTTATTGTTTAGTAGAAAATCTAATGCGTATTTCATTTTTGAAAATTTGTTTATTATTTGTATTGTTAATATGGTAAGCCGGAAATTTTTTATCTCCATGAAACAAATATTTAATTTTTTTAAAACCATCACAACCAAAATTTGAAAGTAGTTTAAATTGTCTTTTTGTTACTCAAAAATTCTTTAGAAAAAAGGAAGTAAACCTATATTATTTTTTTCCACGCATGAATTAAGTGCAAGTACACACGCAATATCAAGCCACTTCATTCAAATTGAAAAGCATATTTTTGATCAATTTTAAAAAGTTACTACTACTTTTTTTTCTAAGTTATGTTTTTGAGAAAACGCAAGTTACACTGTTATAGGGTGTTTTTACAAAGCAAATACAATGTTAAACTTAAGGATACTTGATAAAAATAAAGGATCTAATCGAAATTATTACGATATTCTGGAAGAAACTTTATTCTTCAAATTTTTTTTTCTATAAAATATATTGTTTCCATGAAATAATAATCTTGAGTTTTTATATAAGGATTTTAAACAATCTCTAACATCTCCAGAATAAAAGTTGCAAAATAAAGAAACGAACATGAACTACCGGAACTAAGTATATCTTTCTCTTTTCCTGTTATATACACTGCAGTACGATCCAAGAAAACTGTCCGCTCAAGGTCATACAAAGGAAATTTTTGTATGTCATTTTTTATATCATATATGTATGTTCTATTGTCCTGTGGTAAAAATTCTAATGTTTTAATCAAACAATTGGCAGAAATTACTGGTGCCTTGAGCTTGAGATGAACCTTTCGGTGGCCCGTATCCATGTGCTATAGCTGCTGTGCTTCTACATAAAATGCTGTATCGTGATGTCTTCTTATTTTGACGTGTCACAAAAATAAAAACGAATTGAAATTTACTATGTACCTACATGTAATACACGTCAGAGATATTCTGCTTACAAACAAAACATATGCAAACAACATTTGTTGCTAAACAATAAAAATTATTCCTATTATTTCTTTTTATATTTTATTTTTCAAGTTTTAAATTATCCATATTCTAGGAAAATAAGAATGTATTGTTTCACAAATGGTTCATCTAGAAGATTTCTAATAAACTGTTGATTTTATAATGTTCGTCAATTCAAATTACGATATGCCACTTACGACATGATACTTTTATTTACGCACATTTTTTTTTTCAGTAGGTATATAAAGCAGCTTTGAAGGAACAAAATGTATCATTATACTTGAAAGTGTCCTAACGTTGAAAGTTTTGAATTTTAAATTAAAAAAAAAGTTTGAAAATTTTTAAAATGAAACTCTTTGGTATTTTCGTTTTAACTTTAATTGTTCTCTTGAGCTTTGTATCATTTGGAACTTCTTCACCAGCTCGACGTCCTTCTAATAGACGTACACATCCAGGAAGAAATAGGAATCAACAAAATGCTGTAACTGTACGTCCAACTAAAAGTGTACCTAAAAGTACTCACCAAGCAGGAAAAGCAGATCAACATAAGTCTGTAACTGTACGTCCAACTAAAAGTGTACCTGAAAGTACCCAACAAGCAGGAGATGGAAATAAAAATCTAGATGCTGTTTACAGTGAGATAAAAGAACTTTTAGTTGAAGATATCCATGACGTAGAACAAGTAGAAAATGAAAATGAACATATAGCTGATTCTGACCGTGAGGTAGAAGAACCTATAGTTGAAGATACGCATGACGTAGATCAAGTAGAAAATGGATTCCAAAATATAGCTACTGCTTACAGTCAGATAAAAAAACTTATAGTTAAAATTTTGCCTGACGCATATTAAGTATAAAATGAAAATCAACATTATATTCGAATTGTACGGCTTTGACGTAAAACTTCATGATTAAAAACTTTTCATAAATTATGTATTTTTGTTTTTAAAAATGTTAAAACATCAATAAAATTGAAAATTTTAATTACTACATTAGAGTTTTATTTATTTAGCACATTACAAAAAAAGAAAAATTAAACATTTTTGTTGTGGATCCAATTTTAACCACTGACTGATGTATTTTGTAAAAATTGTTATTTGGAAAAAAATTTAAAAAAAATAAAATTTAAAAACAGTTGTTACAACATGGAAAATTCCGATTTTGTGAATAAACAAATAATGTTGATATTTTTACAAGAGGTTTTGTGAAACAATTGGTTCTATTTTCTTGAAACATGAAAAATTGCCTAAGTACCTAATTGATTTTTTGTTGCTTATTTTTCAAATTTGTGGAATAAAAGGGTGAATGAACTAATTTTAATTGTTCAAAACCAGATATTATTTGGAAATTTCTTATTGTTTAGCAGAAAATCTAATGCGTATTTCATTTTTAAAAAGTTTTTTTTAATTTTATTGTTAATATGGTAAGCCGGTAATTTTTTTATATCCGTCATCCGTGAAACAAATAATGTGCATCTGTAATTTTTTTAAAACCATCACAACCAAATCTTAAACGAAGTTCAACCCTAGGATTGCCAGATCGTATACAAATGTATACATTCGGAATTTAAGCCTTAATTTGAATATGATCACTTTGAGCTAGAACCTTGGAACTAGAGATAAAAGTTTCAGTGGCCCGTATCCATGTACTATAGGCACTGTGTTAATACACAAAATGCTGTATCGTAATGTCTTCTTATTTTGACGTGTCACAAAAATAAAAACGAGTTGAAAATTCACTATGTACCTACATGGAATACACGTCAGAGATATTCTGCTTACAAACAAAACATATGCAAATAACATTTGTTGCTAAACAATAAAAATTATTCCTATTATTTCTTTTTATATTTTGTTTTTCAAGTTATAGATTATTATCCATATTCTAGGAAAATAAGAATGTATTGTTTCACAAATGGTTCATCTATAAGTTTTTTAATATAAACTGTTGATTTTATAATGTTTGTCAATTCTAGAATAGAAAATTCCACTTAGAAAATGAAACTTTTATTTACTCACATTTTTTTTCAGTAGGTATATAAAGAAGCTTTGAAGGAACAAAATGTATCATTATACTTGAAAGTGTTCTAACATTGAAAGTTTTGAATTTTAAATTTAAAAAAAAAAAAAAGTTTGAAAATTTTTAAAATGAAACTCTTTGGTATTTTCGTTTTAACTTTAATTGTTCTCTTGAGTTTTGTATCATTTGGAACTTCTTCACCAGCTCGACGTCCTTCTAATAGACGTACACATCCAGGAAGAAATAGGAATCAACAAAATGCTGTAACTGTACGTCCAACTAAAAGTGTACCTAAAAGTACTCACCAAGCAGGAAAAGCAGATCAACATAAGTCTGTAACTGTACGTCCAACTAATAGTGAACATAAACTTAACCAAAAAGTAGGCAATAGAAATCAACATAATGTAGGAACTGTACGTCCACCTAATAGCGAACTTAAACATATCCAAAAAGTAGGCAATAGAAATCAACATAATGTAGAATCTGTACGTCCACCTAATAGCGAACATAAACTTATCCAAAAAGTAGGCAATAGAAATCAACAAAATGCTGTAGCTAAACGTCCAACTAAAAGTGTACCTAAAAGTACCCAAGAAGCAGGAAATGGATTTCAAAATATAGCAATTGCTTACAGTGTGATAAAAAAACTTATAGGTGAAGATATTCATGACGTAGATCAAGTAGAAAATGAAAATCGACATTATACTGGAATTGGACGCCCAGATAATAATGATTATATTACGGCCTTATTAGTTGGGAACTAAAAATCAACATTATGTTGGAATTGTACGTCTTCGAAGTTAAACTTAATGATTAAAAACTTTTCGTAAATTATGTATTTTTGTTTTTAAAAATGTTAAAACGTCAATAAAATTAAAAATTTTAATTATTTCATTTGAGTTTTATTTATTTAGCACATTACAAAAAAAGAAAAATTAAACATTTTTGTTGTGGATCCAATTTTAAGCACTGACTGATGTATTTTGTAAAAATATGAAATTTTGTATAAAAATAGACCAGGACATGTAAACAATGGAAAAGAGTAAGCATTCAATTTCGGAAAAATAATTCCTTTGATGTTCCTCACAGTTTCTATTTTAACAGATGAAAAAAAAGGTAGAGTGACTTATACAATAGTTATAAATTTAAAAACAGCTTAAAGTGTTCAACCGAAAACTTTCAGAACTATAAATTTTATTATGTGAAAATTATTATTTATTGTTATCATCATTTTGTACACTTTTTCTTTTTGTTTTTTTGGACAATTTAATGTAGATCACAAAAACTTTTCTCTGTACAAAATATGTTATCATTTTCCTATTAATTCTTGTTTTCTTCTTCTTGTTGTTTCTTTTTTGAAATACAAAAAATTAGATCAGATATTTACAATTTTCAATAACATTATTATGTTCTTTTTTTTTACTTGTATTTATAAGGAAGATGTTTGTTATAACACTATAGCTACTTAAAATATGACAATTTTTCATATGTAGGTATATTTAGTTACTGTTATATTATTTCTATATATTTGATACTGAGTGGCTGATATCTCATTGATTCTGAAAAAAAAATGACTTTCATGTAAATGTAAGTTCATATAATATAAGTAAAATACAGAAAGTATTTAAAGGTCTATAAAGATATCCGGGGCTTCATCAAAATAAAATAAAATTAGATATAAAACTAGTTTTTCTACGGTACATATTATGATTCCCAGATGTGTTGTTTATATAGGTATGTACATATGAATACATAATATATTTTTTTCATACATTATATGCATCAAATTTTTCGTGATCAGATTTTCATTGGACAAGTACAATTTTCTATTCTTAAATCAGTGCTACCAAACCAGAGTTATAAAAGCCCAATGTTAACAAGTCCCACTTTTCCCATACAAAAATTTTAAAAAATTCGAACATACTTTTTTTAAGCACGAAAATGTCTACAAGAATTGCCTTAACACTGATCCGCGTATGTACAATTAAACATAGAACGGAGCGTTAAGTAAATGATACATGTGATATCTTTTAAGCTGATTTATAAACGAATACATAGTTACCTAATGAAAAAAGGTACATGAAAATTATTATTTTGGAAAAAATTATAAACAAAATAAAATTTAAAAACAGTTGTTACAACATGGAAAATTCCCGGTTTTATAAAATAAACGAATAGTGTAAACATTTTTGCACGAGCTTTTGTGAAACAATTGGTTCTATTTTCTTAAAAAATGGAAAATTGCGTTAGTAATTGTGAAAATTTGTGAAAAAAAATGAATGAACGAACTAATTTTAATTGTTCAAAACCAGATATTATTTGGAAATTTCTTATTGTTTAGCAGAAAATCTAATGCGTATTTCATTTTTGAAAATTTGTATTTTAATTCTTATGTCAATATAGTAAGCCGGTAATTTCTTTATCTCCGTGCAACAAATATGTATGTAATTTTTTTAAAACCATCACAACCAAAACTTGAAGGTAGTTTAAATTGTCTTTTTGTTACTCAAAAATTCTTTAGAAAAAAGGAAGTAAACCTATATTTTTTTTTTCCACGCATGAATTAAGTGCAAGTACACACGCAATATCAAGCCACTTCATTCAAATTGAAAAGCATATTTTTGATCAATTTTAAAAAATTACTACTACTTTTTTTTCTAAGTTATGTTTTTGAAAAACGCAAGGTACACTGTTATAGGGTGTTTTTATAAAGCAAATACAATGTTAAACTTAAGATACTTGATAAAAATAAAGGATCTAATCGAAATTATTACGATATTCTGGAAGAAACTTTATTCTTCAAATTTTTTTTTCTATAAAATATATTGTTTCCATGAAATAATAATCTTGAGTTTTTATATAAGGACTTTAAACAATCTCTAACATCTCTAGAATAAAAGTTGCAAAATAAAGAAACGAACATGAACTACCGGAACTAAGTATATCTTTCTCTTTTCCTGTTATATACACTACGCTACGAGCCGAAAAAATGTCCGCTCAAGGTCACTGTCGCTGTGCTTCTAGTTTCTACACAAAATGCTGTATTGTAATGTATTTTGACGTGTCACAAAAATAAAAACGAGTTGAAAATTCACTATGTACCTACATGGAATACACGTCAGAGATATTCTGCTTACAAACAAAACATATGCAAATAACATTTGTTGCTAAACAATAAAAAATATTCCTATTTTTTCTTTTTATATTTTGTTTTTCAAGTTATAGATTATTATCCATATTCTAGGAAAATAAGAATGTATTGTTTCACAAATGGTTCATCTATAAGTTTTTCTTTATAAACTGTTGATTTTATAATGTTTGTCAATTCTAGAATAGAAAATTCCACTTAGAAAATGAAACTTTTATTTACGCACATTTTTTTTTTCAGTAGGTATATAAAGCAGCTTTGAAGGAACAAAATGTATCATTATACTTGAAAGTGTCCTAACATTGAAAGTTTTGAATTTTAAATTAAAAAAAAAAGTTTGAAAATTTAAAAATGAAACTCTTTGGTATTTTCGTTTTAACTTTAATTGTTCTCTTGAGCTTTGTATCATTTGGAACTTCTTCACCAGATGCTCGACGTCTATTTTCTAGACGTCCACATTTAGGAAGAACAGGAAATCATTTTAATGCTGTAGCTGTACGTCCAGCTAAAAATGTACCTAAAAGTACCCAACGAGCAGGAAATGGAAATAAAAATCTAGCTGCTGTTTACAGTGAGATAAAAGAACTTTTAGTTGAAGATATCCATGACGTAGAACAAGTAGAAAATGAAAATGAACATATAGCTGATTCTGACCGTGAGGTGGAAGAACCTATAGTTGAAGATATGCATGACGTAGATCAAGTAGAAAATGAAAATGAACATACTCGTATAGCTGATTCTGACCGTGAGGTGGAAGAACCTATAGTTGAAGATATGCCTGACGTAGATCAAGTAGAAAATGGATTCCAAAATATAGCTACTGCTTACAATCAGATAAAAAAACTTATAGGTAAAGATATACATGGCGTAAATCAAGTAGAAAACGAAAATGAACATATAGCTGAATCTGACCGTGAGGTGGAAAAACCTATAGTTGAAGAAAATGGATTTCATAATATAGCTGCTGCTTACAGTCAGATAAAAAAAACTTTTAGTTGAAACTTTGCCTGAAGTATATTAAGTATAAAACGAAAATCAACATTATGTACTTTTTTGGAGTTAAACTTCATGATTAAAAACTTTTCATAAATTACGTATTTTTGTTTTAGAAAATGTTAAAACATCAATAAAATTGAAAATTTTAATTACTACATTTGAGTTTGATTTATTTAGCACATTACAAAAAAAAAGAAAAAACTTTTAAGTAACTTTAGTTTAATAACAAGTTAACACTAATGTTTCTTTTAGTTTTTTATTTTGTTTTCAACCTTTTTAGTACAAATAAAATGTTTTTTCATTAACAGATACAAATTATAAGGAAGAATTGAGCATTGTTTCTTTACCATGGCCTGGAAACGGCCCTAAATTGGAACCCATTGAACACGTTTGGCACAAAATGTGCAAGGAAATACAAAAAGAGAATCCGACTAGTATCTCAGATTTAAAGAATATTGTCGAAAAAGTATTTTTCCAAAAAATTAATAACAATTATATAAGAAAATTTTATGATTCCATGCCCAATCGTTTGAAATGCGTTACAGCTGCAAAATGAGGACATACGAAATATTGAAAAATTAAAAATTATTATTTTTTTGGGTAGAATTAAGTCTAATTTTATGAAGAGTTAAGTTTTTGTCCGTTTTATAACGTTTTAAATAAAAAAAAATCTAAAAATATCTTAACAAGACATTTTGTTGTATTTATAAATGCAACATTTTTTGGATAAAATTTTTCTAAGATTTTGACATAAAATGAATTTGGTATTATCAAACTTCACTTTTAGCGTACTGCATTCAATAAAAAATGGTTATCGGTTGAAAATGATCCATTTTTAATAATCACGTTCAATTACCACAATTTAAATTACTAAATCTGACAAAAAAGGACTTTTTATTGAGAAAATATGAAATTTTCAAGGTGCGGCAGTTTTTTTGCATGTCAGTGTACTTTTTTTAAGCACGAAAATGTCTACAAGAATTGCCTTAACACTGATTCGCATATGTACAATTAAACATAGAACGGAGCGTTAAGTAAATGATACATGTGATATCTTTTAAGCTGATTTATAAACGAATACATAGTTACCTAATGAAAAAAGGTACATGAAAATTATTATTTTGGAAAAAATTATAAACAAAATAAAATTTAAAAACAGTTGTTACAACATGGAAAATTCCCGGTTTTGTGAACAAACAAATAATGTTGACATTTTTACACGAGGTTTTGTGAAACAATTGGTTCTATTTCCTTAAAAATGGAAAATTCCGTCGGTAATTGTGTTTTTGTTGCCTGTTTTTCAAATTTGTGGAATAAAAGGGTGAATGAACTAATTTTAATTGTTCAAAACCAGATATTATTTGGAAATTTCTTATTGTTTAGCAGAAAATCTAATGCGTATTTCATTTTTGAAAATTTGTTTATTATTTGTATTGTTAATATGGTAAGCCGGTAATTTTTTATCTCCATGAAACAAATATGTAATTTTTTTAAAACCATCACAACCAAAATTTGAAAGTAGTTTAAATTGTCTTTTTGTTACTCAAAAATTCTTTAGAAAAAAGGAAGTAAACCTATATTATTTTTTTCCACGCATGAATTAAGTGCAAGTACACACGCAATATCAAGCCACTTCATTCAAATTGAAAAGCATATTTTTGATCAATTTTAAAAAGTTACTACTACTTTTTTTTCTAAGTTATGTTTTTGAAAAACGCAAGGTACACTGTTATAGGGTGTTTTTATAAAGCAAATACAATGTTAAACTTAAGGATACTTGATAAAAATAATGGATCTAATCGAAATTATTACGATATTCTGGAAGAAACTTTATTCTTCAAATTTTTTTTTCTATAAAATATATTGTTTCCATGAAATAATAATCTTGAGTTTTTATATAAGGACTTTAAACAATCTCTAACATCTCTAGAATAAAAGTTGCAAAATAAAGAAACGAACATGAACTACCGGAACTAAGTATATCTTTCTCTTTTCCTGTTATATACACTACGCTACGAGCCTAAAAACTGTCCGCTCAAGGTCACACAAAGGAAATTTTTGTATGTCATTTTTTATATCATATATGTATGTTCTATTGTCCTGTGGTAAAAATTCTAATGTTTTAATCAAACAATTGGCAGAAATTACTGGTGCCTTGAGCTTGAGATGAACCTATCGGTGGCCCGTATCCATGTGCTATAGCTGCTGTGCTTCTACATAAAATGCTGTATCGTGATGTCTTCTTATTTTGACGTGTCACAAAAATAAAAACGAATTGAAAATTTACTATGTACCTATACATGAAATACACGTCAGATATATTCTGCTTACAAACAAAACATATGCAAATAACATTTGTTGCTAAACAATAAAAATTATTCCTATTATTTCTTTTT
Source organism: Bombylius discolor (assembly GCA_939192795.1). Classification (NCBI taxonomy): domain Eukaryota; kingdom Metazoa; phylum Arthropoda; class Insecta; order Diptera; family Bombyliidae; genus Bombylius; species Bombylius discolor. Next base: position 6,662,377 of record OW584240.1, on the reverse strand, counting down.
ATATTTTGTTTTTCAAGTTATAGATTATTATCCATATTCTAGGAAAATAAGAATGTATTGTTTCACAAATGGTTCATCTATAAGTTTTTCTTTATAAACTGTTGATTTTTTAATGTTTGTCAATTCTAAATTAGGAAATTCCACTTAGAAAATGAAACTTTTATTTACTCACATTTTTTTTCAGTAGGTATATAAAGAAGCTTTGAAGGAACAAAATGTATCATTATACTTGAAAGTGTCCTAACATTGAAAGTTTTGAATTTTAAATTAAAAAAAAAAATTGAAAATTTTTAAAATGAAACTCTTTGGTGTTCTCGTTTTAACTTTAATTGTTCTCTTGAGTTTTGTATCATTCGGAACTGCTTCACTGAATCGACGTCCTTTTTTTGGACGTAAACATCCTAGTGTACCTAAAAGAACCCAACAAGCAGTAGATGAAAATAAAAATCTAGCTACTACTTACAGTCAGATAAAAAAACTTGTTGAAAAAACTTTGCCTGAAGTATATTAAGTATAAAACGAAAATCAACATTATGTACGTCTTTGGAGTTAAACTTCATGATTAAAAACTTTTCATAAATTACGTATATTTGTTTTTTAAAAATGTTAAAACGTCAATAAAATTAAAAATTTTAATTATTTCATTTGAGTTTTATTTATTTAGCACATTACAAAAAAAAGAAAAATTTGTAGAGAAATTGTATTCGGATCACAAGGTCAAATTTGAAATCTGATTTTTAACGAAAATGTGCTATCATACACCCTTTGCACACTTGGTGGTTAAACCGGTTATTGTTGCGCTGGGAGTAACATAATGGTATAATTTTTTCCAACTTGGTATAGTAAGAAGTCACCCAAATAATTTCAGCTTCACGGTTGTAATACACATACTCTCGTTACAACTGGTCGTGCCACCTTTAGATGTGGCTTGAGCAGTTGTAAAAGGTTTTATAACCGGTTTACGACGTTGTAACAACAACTAAATGTGTTCATGCTCATAGATCGAAGTGTTATTGATTTTTTTTTTTTTAGCTTTTATAAGTTTTCTATTTTAAAATTTTTTTTTTCTCAACGGCATCAGAACATAGAAAAATGTAACGTATTTATGATGGTGTTAAAAATATAAAATAAAGTACTTTCTTGATGGAAAAAAACAAAAGGATATATCGCGCGTTGTCATATTTTGAATTTATTTTTAAAGAACTTTAGTTTGATAAAAAGTTAAATAAATTAATTTTTTTTTTTTTAAAGCAAAAACAATAAAACACCTTTGCTTTAATAACTTTTCTGAAAAAATTTTGTTTTGAAGAACAAAAACAAAAAAAATGAACACAAAAACAATTTTCTTTTTTTGTGTTTTAGATGATTACTAAGCAATTCCAAAATTTGTCAAAAGATTTTTAGGAGGATTGTGTGTATTGAAAGAATGTAGCTGCTTCCCGTCATTTATTTGAATGACAAACAGTTTATTTTGTTTTTTGTTTTTGGTATTTGAGAACTTTTCACTATGATTTATGTGATTTATCAATCAAACTGAATTAATTTGTTAAATTTATCATCTGGATAAAATTTTAATTGAAAAAACGAGGAAAGAATTAGAACATTGTGGCCGAAATATTCTTCACAGGAAGATCGAGAGGAAAATATCATTAAATTTTGAAAAATTCCGAGAAACTTTTGAAGGCTTTATAACTCGCATTTTTTAAATATTATATTTGACAGCTAAATTTCTGTCTTCAATTTGCAGGCATCCACAAGCACTTAGGCAGTAGATTTCATTGTACTTAGTACCCCGTCTCTAGTAGACTCACCTTATTTTTTAAATGAACGAGAGGACTTTGTCTAGGCGTTGAGAACGGATGTCTTCTATTCTCATTATATGTATTTGAATTCCACGTACGCATCCTTATCCAAGAGAAAGCTTGGCAACTGAAAAGGTAGTGCACTGTTGTTTCCATCTTCTCCAGACAAGCCCCGCACATAGAAGATTTTCGTGACTGCTATATATATGGTGTTGCATGTGGTTATACTCTGTGATTAGCTCTACGAGACCCCGACAGTCTTTCCTGTTTAGGTTCATTACGATACTGTCAAATTTTTTCTATTTTTTCTAAAAAAATAGACTTAAACGACTTTCAAAATAAATGGCTTATCTAAATGTACATCAAATTATTCCATGGTTTTAACAACGGTTTAGCAAATTAAAAAAAAAAAACCTTATTACAAAATTAAATTTATTAAAATTATTCTTAATTAAAAGAAAAAACAATAATAATAAACTAAAAACTAAAAATACCGTTAACAATTCATTTAAACAATTTCTGTTATTTTTCAAAAATTAATACAAAAAGTAATGACTTTTCATTTTCCAAAAGGGTAAAAAAAAAACGTAATATGTATAAAAAATATTTTATTTGATAAATTTTTTAAAATTAGAAATTTAAGGAAAATTGAAGGAAAATCATGGAAAAATTTAAAAGATCAACTAAAATATTTCACGTTATTTCGAATGTTAAAAGAAAATTAAGTTTTAAGAAGACGTTTTACGATGATGAAATCGTCAAAGAACAAAAAAAAAAACATTGTTCGAAAATACTCGACTGTAAAATTAAATTAAATTTACATAAGATTTGAAAGCTTTAAATCTTCTACAGCAACTTTTCGAAAAATCATAATTGATCCTTTATTTTGCATATGATTTCTTTTTGAATTTAGTTGATTATGTATTTTTTAAAAAGTAGATAGAAAATTATTTTCTTAATTAAAATATACTTAAAATTAAACTAACCTATTCTTAGAACTAGATTTCGATTAAATATAAAATTAAAAGTTGAAAGTATACCCAAAAAAAAAAACTGTACTTTGTTCAATATTTCTTTCGAATTATCACCTCAATTGTAGATTCCGATCGAAAGTTGATTCCATTTGAATAATTTCTTTCGAACTAATTTCGAAGGAGTATTGTGGAATCTGTTCGGAAAAATATATTAGATCGGATAATTTCGAAAAATAGTTGATAATATAAAATCGATATCTACAATATCAATTTTAATTTGAACGAAAGAACTTCGAATACCGAATCATCTATTCGAACGAAATCACCAATATTGAGTAACGTTATTCATTGAAACATTTTTCTATTCGATCGGAATCTACAATTCATATAGCTATAATTTTAGTTCAGCTGAAAGAATTCGTACAAAAAAGAAATACAATGAAACAAAATGCATCTTCGAAAACGTCAGATGATTGTGAATTGATTAAATTCAGCAATTCAAAGTTTTAAGGTGAATTTCATCAATTGACTAGATTATTTAACGTTTTCGAAAATGCACAAGGCACTTAAGTGGAAATATGTTAGTTTGTTTATATTTTTTTTTTTTAAATGCATCTTCAAAAACTTTTTAACTGAATTTCCTAGAATTGAATATCATGTGAATTTTTCAAGATGAACAAGCGCTTCAAACGAACTTACGTACATATATTTGTGGTCTAACAAAATAAATTCGTTTCCAATCGAAATTTTTTTGTTTTTTTTTTACAATTATTTCGTCAATTACAATTTTTTTGTCATATATATATTTATATATATTTTTTTTTTTGAATTTTTTGTCATTTTTCTAATATTTTGTCATTATTTATTTATTTTTTTTTTTTTGTTATTTTTGCATCGTCAATTAAACAAATAAGAAAAAAACTTTAAACGTAAATAAAAATATTTAGAAAAAAAAATAATAATTCATTCATTATTGCACTGCAACAATGTTTTTTTTTTTTATTAAGTAATTACTTTTACTTTTAAAAAATAATCAAAATAAAAAAAAAATTTATTTCAAATTATTTTTTGTTTTTGTTACAAAAAAAAAAAAAAAAAAATTCTCCTTAAAATCTAAAATAAGGAACATCTTTTCAATTTTGATCATTTTGAAAAAAAAAAAAACAAATTTCTCTTTTTTCACAATTATTTTCTTGTAATTGAATTATTAAGAATTATTTCATTTAATAATTCATTTTGATTAATATTAATTAAACCATTATTTTGAAATGATATTATAAATTCTTTAATATGATCATTATTACCAATTGCAATATAATCACATGATGTTCTTGTTATTATTTTTAATGTTAAATTAATTAATTGTATATTATATGTTTTATTACATATTTCAGCAAATTTATTAATTGAATTTATTGAAAATTTATAATTATAATTATCATTAAATTCATATAATATATCAATAAATTGTAATGGATCTGTATTTATAATCATATCAATAAATATATCAATTATTATTTGTGTTTTATTAATACAACGTTTTATAATTTCTTTAATTGCCATTATTTTTGTATATAATTGAGTTTTTAATAAACCATCAATTATATATTTAAAATATATATAACCATTATTATACATTGAACAATCATATATCATTTGTATTAATTTTTGTGCATTTTTATATTCACCATATATTTCACAAAATATTGGAAAATATAATTCAAATAATTTATAATTACGCCACATAAATTTATATGCTGCATCAATTGTATTTATATTTAAATGTAATAAACGTTTTTTTATTGTTATTTTATCAATAAAATTATGATTATATTTACATTTATATAAATCACATGTATCATTTAAATAACGATAACAAATACTACCAAATATTGAATGAATATTACGTTTAATTAATGGTTCAATATCATTTGATGATAATTGTCGTGATTGTTGAAATTTTGATTGATTTTGTTGTAAATCATGATTACTTGATGATAATGATAGAACTGTTTGATTATATGATTGTTCTTGATGTTGTTGCGATTGATGTTGTTGTTGTTGTAATTGTTCATCTTGATTTAATAAATTCAAAGAAGAATTCATAGATGAAGAACAAATTTCATCATGAACAACAACATTTGTTGATAATGATGGTATTGAATTTGTATGATTAATTTTTGGAATTTTAAAATTTCTAAATGTTTTCAAAACATCAATTGAATTTAAATTTATTTTTGTTTGTTGTTCATTTACAATATTTTCAATATTTTTAATTTTTTCAGATATAATTAATGAATTACAAATATTATCATTATTTTTATTGTTATTTGAATTTTTATCAAGATCATTTTCTTTGGGATTATTAAATGTGATAATAGGAGTAAAAGATGAAACAACAGCTGTCGAAGAAGTAGTGAAAGTGATAGCAGAAGAAGAAGATGGAACAACAGTAGTCGTAGGAGAAGTAATAGTAGTAGGAAGAAGAGTAGGAGGAGAAGGAGGAGAAGGAGTAGAAGTATTAGTAATAAGAGGATGTGAAGGAGTAGAAGAAGGAAGAGGAGGAGGAGGAGAAAGAATATGTGGTGGTTCATCATCAAATTGTGGTGATGGAGATTTTTTATCATCATCTGGCTTCATAAGATCTTCTGATTCTACATCATCAAATCTGAGAGATGAAAAAAACAAAAAAAAAACAATATACAATAAATGAAATTATTTTCTATTTATAACGGTACTTCTATAATAGATTTCCATTTAATATACTAATTTCAATCAAATCTTTGATTTATACTGTCTTCCTAAACGTTTTTAATTACCGTCTTTTTACAACGTCAAAAGTTTCAAAACGTCAACTATACACAGTGATGTCAAAGCAACATTAAAACTGAGCAACTAGCGCATCCGTAAATAATCATGATGATGCCTATACTGCAACATAAACTTTTTCAGCAATGTATCAAGACTCTTATAATACAATTACGATGCAAAGCAAATAAACATTTAGGAAGACAACCTTAATTTCAAAAAAATATATTTTTTTTTTTCTACTTACAATGACAAAGGTGAGAAATCAAATAAAGAAAGTACATCATGATCATCATCTTCTTCATCATTACGTTCTGATTTTTCATCATTACATTCAGTTTCTCCATCACATTTATGTTTTTCATTTGTTATTACCGGTTCATCATCAATTTCATCAAAATTTGTTGATTTTTCATTTAAATTTAAAATTTCATTTGATGTTGATTGTATTTCAATATTTTCTATTTCAAAAAATTTATTCAAATTAACATGATTTTCTTCTTTCTCATTTATTGGAATTTTATCATCTAAAATTGGCATATCTTTATTTTTAATTGAAATATTATTATCGGAAATATTAATTTCATTTTGTAATTGTTTTCTTTTACGATAATCATCAATTGTTATACGATTTGTACAATCATAATTTTTTAAAGATGATATTTCATTTAATTTTTGATTATCATTTTGTATTTGATTATTTGAATTTTCAATAAATTTTTCTAATATTTTTTCACTTTTTTTTGAAAGATCTAAAACACCATCACATAAATTTATAATTTCATAATTATTATTATTTGTTATTGTTGTTGTTATTATTGTTGAAATTGGTAAAATTGTTGATGATGTTGTTATATTTGTTGATGATAAATCATAATCTACGGTTTCTGTTATGATTCCATTATTTGTTGATGTTAAAACAATATCACATGATGGTGATTGTTGTTGTTGTTGTAAATTTATACTCTCAATAACTTGATCCTGTTGTGAATCATTTTCAATATAATGTACTAATCTCATAGCGTTTGCTTCCTGTATTTAAAAAAATAAAATTAAAAAATGGAAAATGATTTAAACAAAAAAATCATGATACAGATTGCAAACTTTAAATCCTTTGGTGAACGGTAACGTGATATCACATTTTTGAAACTGAAATGCCATAATCTACAATGTCATATCACATTATCAAAAATTTCTAAAGGATTTGAAGAAAAAAAAAAAAAAAAAAAAAAAAAAAAAAAAAAAAATTCAATGTAAAACTTACAATATCGGTGGGTATAATGAAATTATCATCAACTTGATTTTGAATAATGTTAGACGAAGGATTATTTTCATTTTCTTCTTCTTCTTCTTCTTCTTCGTGTCCATTTGATTGTTGAACATCAATTATATTATTATCATTTGTTGTTGTTCTAATCCATTGATTCTTTTCGAAATTTGTTAAGTATGTTGTTGTTGTTGTTGATGATGATTCTTCATCATTTTCTTGTATTTGTTTTGTTGTACTTGTAATTGATTCAGTTGCTCTTAAAACTTCTAAAAATGATTCTGAAACGTTATTATCATCTGTAATATTTAAATTAGATGTATTTATAATATTATTATGATCATCAACAGAAAATTCTTCAATAAATTTAACAATATCACTTTTATTTTTATTATTTTTACGTTTTTTATTTTTTGATATTGGTGTTGTATTGATTTTATTATCTTCAATTGATGATTTTTTACGTTTTCTTTGTCTATTTGATTTTTTATTAGTAATAGTTTCAGTTTGTATTGATGATGATTGTGGTGTTGATGATGATGATGTTAATAATGATGTTGAAGTGTTTGAAGCTATTGATTCAGTTTCTGGTGTATTTGATGATTTTTTAAAATCAATTTGTGATAAATCAAAAAATATTCGATATTTTCCATTACCAATACGTGAATGAATTGATGGTGGAAATTTTATTTCAATATTTATTTCAGATTTACAATTATCATTTGGTAATGTTTCAACAATTAATGGTGAAGCTAAAGATGATGAAGAAGATGATTCTAATTGTATTTGTGATGATCTTGAAAGATCACTATTAGTTTTTGTTAATGTTGTATTTGAATTATTTGAATTTGATGGAATCAATGTTGTTGAATTTGGTGATAAATTTGATGATGTTACATGATCAGATTCATTATTAGAAATTTGTGATATATTATCTAATATATCTTCTCTATTGAAATCAATCGAAATTCTATGTTGTTGGTCAACAACTGTAACAGAATTTTTTAGTGATGATGATACTTCTGATAATTGTTGATGATGTTGGTGATGTTGTTGTTGTTGTTGTTGTTGTTGTTGTTGTAGTAGTACTTCATCATCTTCTCCAATAACAATTTGATTTTCAAAAATATTTTCTAAATCATTCAATGAATTTTCAACAGTATTATCCTTTTTCGGCTTCTTTTTCTTATTCTTCTTCTTTAAATATTTATGTGTTTTCGAAGATTTCTTATTTTGAATCGTGAGATTTAATTTTGCATGGGTTTGAACGTTTGAAGAATATTCATTTTTTTTGTTTATTATTGCAGATGAATTTTTTAGACGTCTTTCATTGAACTCTTTTGGACATTCTAATATTTTTATTGTTTCTCTTATTGTTGATGATGATGCATTTTCAAGAATGTTACGAAGTTTTTGTCTTGTTAACATATCTTCTAAATAATCTTGATCTAAACGTGTAAGTAAAACAATAGGTTTTTTACTAAATAAATCTGATATCGTTTTATGTTTAACAATTTTATCAATATTATTATCTTTATTATTTTTTATTGTTGATTGACAATTATTATTAAGAATTTTGAATAGTTTATAATTTTCATCGAGAATTCGTTTCAAATTAGCCAAAGATATGCTATGCATTTGATTAAATGTTCTTATCTAGAAATTAAACTGTGAAGAAGAAAAAAAAACACATAATAGTCACTTTTATTTGAATCCTTTTTTTTTAATTATAAATTTTACTTTCACGTTTACAAAAACAAACAAAAAAACAAAAACAAATAACAAAAAAGAAAAAACTAGCAATATAACGAGTATCAAGTATTTTTCAACGTTCAAATTTTTCAATATTTTTTTTTTATTCGCGATCGTCGATTATTTCATCCAAAAAACAAAATATTAAAATTTTTACAAGAAATTATGCAATGCATGCGGTTAATTAGAGGTTATTTCGTTATTTCTCTCCATTGCACTACTAATTAATTGGATTCTACTGTTAAATTAAACTGGAAATGTAAAAAAACAATAAAGAATTACATCGCAATAAATTAAACTTCATTGTTCTCTTTTTTGTTTTTTTGTTTTTTGAAACCGTTAAAACATTTTATTTAAATTATGTATTTTTTTTTACCTGATAAACCCCGTCTATTTTTTTTTTAAATCAATTTTCTCGATGAAATACAATAATCTCCTCACTTTGTTTTGTTTTTGTACTGTGCCATAAAATTCACAAAACGATGGAATTTGGTCAATACACTATAATTTTAATAATTTTTGCAAAAATTTTCCGAAAAATTTCTTTAAAATGAAGAAGAAAAAAATGATAAACAAAAAAGAAAAATGTTTTCGATTATAACAAAAACAAAAAAAGAACCAGAATACTTTTTTATTAAAAATTTTTACCTACGCAAAAATAATACACACAATCTCCCTTATACACCGCGGCAGGAAGACTCTAAATTACCGTTACCAATATTTAAATCTTCAAAACTTTGTTTTTGTTTTTTGAATTATTTCTTGTTTAATTTCTATTTTGTATGAATAGTGGCTAATTTACACTACGTCGAAAGATTTTTTTTTTTTCAAATAAAATAATAAAAGTCAATTTTTATTTAACTGTCGAAAATTTATGAAATTATAAAGATTTTGTAAGTTTTCTGGTAAACCGTAGAAATAGAAAACTTAACAAAGGTTCATTGAAGTTCAAATTTGTAAAAAATTAATTTTTGTGAATTAAGGTTAGGTTGAGGATTCATTCATCAGCGCCACAAAAACTCGATGTGAGCCGCCTACTTATGTTGACTTAAAGTTAACTAAAGTGATAAATATGCCTTACGTTTTAACGTATTACAGAAAGAATCAAAAAAATGTCATGCAAAATCCAGGCAATAACAATGGAATAACTTCTAGCCGGACTGGATAAGGCACTTTTTTCCATCAGAAACACATTTATGTACGTACTCAAAGAAGAAACAAGACAAAATATGTCCATAAGATAAGAGCTGTACTAAAATAACTTTGTGAACAGAGTATAAATGTTTTGATTTTTGAGTCTGAAGTATCAGTAATGCCAACTTTATAGTTGAAAATATGTTGTTTGACACTTGTCAAATTTTAAAAACGAAAACAAATTTGTGACGTTTTTGTTTTTTTTTCATTATTATAAAATTTTGTGGAAAATAAATAACAAATAGAAAAGTAATAAATAATAAAATAAAATAAGGTAAATAGAAAAATAATAAATAAATATGTGAAATTTGTGTTTTACATACTAGCGTTTTTAAGTTAAAAAAGATAAAAATAAAAAATATAATTTTGTAAAAAATAAATAAGATAAATAGACTGCAGTTAAAAATAAAAAAGAAGAAATAAGAGATAGTGGAAGACAAATTAATAAGTACATATTAGAATCTAAAACTTTTGTTTCAAAAATTTCACTTAGTCAATTTTGTCAATCTAACAATGAACGGTTAAATTACTAACATTTAATGGTAACACTGGTAAATGTCTAAATTGTAAAGAAAAAGAATGACAGTTGACAATTAAGATTTTTTCGTCATTTTATTTTGCCGATTTCTTTATAAAAAAACTATTTTTTGTTTCAAAGTAAAAATAAAAAAGAGATTATCACTATGGATGGAAAAAAGCAAAATTGGCACAAAGAGTAAGTTGATTTTCAATATTATTTATCAATTAGAATTTTCTAAATTATTTTTGGACATTTTTTTTTTTTTATTAAAGCAAAGTTAGAAAAAAGCATAAATATTCAAGTTTTAAGCCATCAGAAAAAAATACCAAAAATAATAATGAGACAAATTCAAATCGTGGTATACCAACACCAGTAATTGATGTTGCTGATTCATCAGATGATCATTATAGTAAACGAACAGTTGAAACAGATATTTGGAAACATTATTCAGCATCAGATGATGATGTTGATGATGATGATGCAAATGAACAAATGAAAGCTGCTAATTTTGAAAATTTAAAAAATTTTTCACTTGGTAATTATTTTACATTTAATTCTGAAAAACAATGGGAAGAAGAATCAGAAAAATTAGATATAAGTAGTTTATATTTTACTATGAATTCAAAATTAATGAAAATTGGTTTACAAAGTATACCATTTTATAAACGAATGGATTATGAACAATCAATGTTTACTAAAGAACAAATTAAAGAAATGAATACAGAAGCTGAAGATAATGAAAAAGAATATCAGATTTTATTGAAAAATTATGAAAAAGAAAAACAACAACAAGGTAATAGCGGTGATATTGGAAATAATGATGGTGAACAATTATCGCAAAAATCTGAAACAGCTTCTAAAGTTAAATCAGAAAATCATGGTTCTGAAAATGAAAAAGATAATGAATTAGATGAATTGTTGAATTTGACAACAAATGGTGTTGGAAATATAAAACTATCGAGTGAACAAAATAGTAAAAGAGAAGTTGAAGATAGCATAAGTGAAGTTATGAAAGCTAAACAAGAAGATATTGAAGATTGGTTGGATAGTGTTTTAGATCCTTAAATGGTACTTCTTCTTTTTGTTCTTTGATTTTTTGTAATGTTAAATATTTCATTTTTACAATGCATTTTTACTTTATTCATGGAGTATAAATAATTTCTTTGTGACTTCAAGTGTACTTTAGCAAATTAAAAAACAAAGTGCTTTAAAAGCTAGAAATTATGAAATTATGCAAATGTTTTTTCTAAATTTTAGTTTTTAAATCGTAAGTTTTTTTAATCGAGTCCTTTTGGTAGAGAAGCTTATCCTGGAGAGGGGTTTGAATAGCCAAGGTACTGATACCGAACCGAATTTCGTTCTAGCTCCGATTCATCCGATCAGGTTCAGACATTTTGAAATGTTCGTATGTGATTTGTGAACGGAACCGGACAGGATATGTATCACATTTTGTTTGAGAAAAACGTGATTTTTCATATTTTAAAACACATTTTAATACTTTATCTTCTTTTTTTTTGTGTACAAATTTACAACAGGAATCTTAAAATAATGGAAAGTAAAAAATATAAATGCATTATGTTCTTCGTACAAAAACAAAAACAAATAAATAGAATGTGTTAAGTTGAAAAATTATTCTCCAATTTCTTCTTCTTTAACTTTTTTCTCTTCTTTTTTTACAGATTTTTCAATGAATTTTCTTTTTTTACATTGACCTTTAACCTTTAAATTATAAATTTTATCAATTTCTTTAATTTGTTCTGCATTAATTGTCCATTCTTCTAAATTTATATTTTCTTGTTTTGTTGGATCAATTGATTCATCATAATCTGGTATTTCAACACCCAAACGTTTACATATTTTTCCTAATATATCATCAACATATGAAGAAATTTTTAAATCTGCTTTTTTGTCCTACAAAAAAAAGAAAAAGCAAAAAATAATTAAGCTTGTCCATTTCTGGTGGGGAAAAGAAAATTAATTTTACTCACAACTTTTGTTGGCTGTAAATTACAAATTACAAGTTTTCCATTATATTTTTTATTTTTTAATGGCAGTGCTCCACTTGGAGTAATTTGAAGTGTTGTACCCAATGTAATATTCAAATCTGCAATTCTGAATTTAAAAAAACGAAAAACAAAAAAAAATTTATTTGTGTTGGCGTAAAAAAATTTATATTAAAATAAAATCTCACGTTGAATGCATATACGCTAAATCTAAATCCTTTTCTGGTAATTCATGTTCCCAATCTAAAATATTATCTAATAAAATACCACCACGACATGGTCTAGAATTTTTTCCACCTTTACATTCACCACCAGTTGCTTTTTGTCCAACTGTTGGAGTTGCTGTATTACGTATATACTGTCTATGGGTATGTGTGTATGTATTAAATGCGAAATCAATTTATTAATTGTGCGTTCAAGACAATAGAAAAAAATTTTTTTACCTTCGACATTTGTTACAATTCTCTACAAACATATTTCCATGTAATTCTGATAGATATTTTCTATTTAAGCCAGATTTTAAATGAAGTCCATCAATATTTTGACTAACAATATAATGAAAGTATCCTTTTTCTACAAGCGCTTTTATTGCCATATGGGTTTTTGTTGGTTTAGCATCATCAAATGACACATTCATTGATGGCTTTTCACCTTTCTTTTCTAATGTCCAAACTCCTTTTGGTCCACTAAAATTAGAAATGTATTTTTTTTTAAATTATTCAAAAACATTGAGAGTTAGGTTTCTGTGCTTTACAAATGTTGTATGTGAATAATTTTTCATTTTGTTTACCGGAAATCTGGTATTCCAGCTGATGTACTTATTCCTGCTCCAGTATGAACAACAACATGTTTTGATGATTCTATTAATTTTACCAATTGTGCACATTTTTCATTTACTTCAAGTTCCTCATCGAAATTCTAAGAAAAAAAAGAAAGAAATTTTTGTTGTTCTTCAAGCTTTGAAGATTAGAAAATTTTTGTTTACCTCTGGTATACCAAGAATCCCTTTGTTTTCGTATGGAGAAAGGCTATCAGCATAATTACAGGACATTTTTAAGGCTTTCACTTTCTTTGGCAGTTTCAATTTTAATAACTAAACTAACGATTCACATCACTTCACAGTTCACACTTTTAGTTTCATACGTTTCATACTAACTGTAACTCAGCAGAGTTTGATTCTGTTTATATACCCTTTTTACGGCAATAAAAAAAAACAAACAGAATTATTTTTATATTATTTAATAAATTTCGAATTTCCAAAAATCCCCGTATGTTTACAATTGCAAAATCCGCAATGACAAGAGGCAGATTCTATAGCTCATACGTAACGTATATGTATGTATGTACGTATGTATGAGTGATTTTTGTTTTCTGTTTTCGTTAACATTCATTTGAGTTGAAATTTGAATAAACTTAAAGCTGATTTGGATTCAGATTGAAATGCGAAAGGCCGAAATGAAGAAACACAAGCTTTTAAGTTAGATGAAAAAAAGTGCCCTAGCCAGTCCTACAAGTTATTCCATTATGTTATTGTCTGGATTCTGAATCACATCTTTTTGATTCTTTCTGTGATACGCTAAAACGTAAGGAATATTTCTTTGGTGCATAATTGAATCGAGGCCTCGGATCGAATTATACGGAAACTTTAACTTAAAACCCATTGTGGAGCAGTTAAAATAATTTGTACTCTTAATTCTGAATCTATCTGACAGTATGACAAAAGTATTATTACGGAAACTCAAGTTAACTTACAGATGGCTCACACTGTAACTTCAACCGAACTCAAAATAAAACAGTGTTTTTGGAATATTATATTTGAACAATAGAGGAAGAAGGGACCCTAATAATCTCTGTCCAACACAAGCTGTTAATATTATATTATTAAATTTGTGTGCCAAACAAATGTTCGAATGTTCACGTCAAGCTCCATAATTAACGCTTTTGTTTTCAATTAATAAGTCCTAGAGACCCTAGCATAAATATATCCATTTGCAGCACTCTTATTAGTCATAGTACCCGCGAATATACAATATGGAAGATCATGGAGGAGAAGATAAGAAATATTAATGATGGCACTGATTAAATTTCTCAGATTATAAAACTTTTCACTACAATTTTTTTTCGAACAGAAGGTCGTAAACATAATTTTAGCCAAAAAACAAGAACTATGTAACATCTCTTATAAGAATAAAAATAAAGCTTTTAAAAGCTTTGATTTTAATTGCCTGTTGATTGCTTTTTAACTTTCATGAATGTACACTCGGCTTAATACAAGAAAATTAAAAAAAAAAAATAATGTGCAAAAAGCATAGCATAAGCAACAGGCAGACACAGTAAATAAATAGTAGCCACATAGTAGTGAATCTGTATCTTAGTTTTTGTATTGATAAGAGCGTGTGAAATACAACAGATAGGATTTTGTTCTACTTTAAAATTCTTAAAAAGAAGAAACAACACACAAAAAAAAAAGTTACTTTAAAAATCACAATTCCAAAAAAAAAGAGAGGAAATTAATATTTTTTTGTGCAAAAAACAAATTTTTTTTTTTCAATGAAATAAATTTCAAAAGCAAATAAAAAATAGAAAAAAAAAAAAAATAAAACACCCACAATGAAAAAGTGAACAATGAAAAAGTGATATTATTTTTTGTATCTTTTTTTTTATTTATTTTTATTTTTTTGTTATCAATTTATACAAGGCCAATTCCAATGGATGGTTATCGACGACATTCTTTAAAAAATTTATTCTTTAAAAATCATCATTGACGCGAAACTTTTAATATATACATAAATAATTATTATTTTTTCTTTCTCGTATAAAAATAATGGATTTTAAGGATAATCTTGATAAAAAATTTGTATGTCCTAGTGACAGGCAATTAGCATTACGTGCTAAGTATGTTATCAATTTTTTTTTTAATTTTATATTTTTTTCAAAGGAAAATTATATTAATTAGAAAAAATACATATTTTTTGTTGTTGCTTTATAATTGTTTAATTTAGATAATTTACTTAAATTTTTATATATTCAGACTTAATTAAGGAGAGGGTGTAAAATGGAAAAAAAATTTTTCAAGGAAATTTAATAGAGAAAAAATAATTGTTGTTGATTTAATTAAAATTTTGTTGCAACTAGGGCAAAAAAAAAAAAGATATGAGAACACTTTTAGAATATTATTTTATCATATAGATTATACATTTTTTTTTTTAATAGTTTGATATCTCAAACAATAAAAGGGTTGTTTTATTGCTCTTTAATGTTTTTTGTTTTTTTTTTGTGTGTGTGTGTCGAAGCAAAAATACAAATGTGCAACGTATAAGCTTTTTTTTTTGTTTATTTAATTTTTTTGATTACTTTTTTTTTTTTTGTTTGAATTTTTAATGAAGGTTTTTTTTTTCTTTTTTTATGATTAAAATGAGTCAAAGTTCTTCTACAATGACAAATTGTTGAATAATTTTTTTAAAATTTGAGCGTAAAATCATAAGAGAAATGAATTTATTTGAAAAACATATGTTTCATGAAAATTTCAACTCATATTTCGTATCGTAGATGAGTTGAAAAGGTGGCAAGAAAACAAAGGAAATTACTTTTCTTAATTTGCTTATTTTAAAAGGAACTGAAGAAAAATTTTCGAAGGATATTAATTATGAATTGAGAAATTATTTTTTAATTTTAATTTTTAAAATAATTTTATTTGTGTTTTAAGATATAAGCCTAAATATACGCAAGGTTTTGTATAAATTAAAAAAAAATTTATAACGGATCGATCTTCTAAATTTTTTAAAATTATTATTTTTTTTTTTTTTGTGGAAGGACTTTTTAGCTGTTTAGGACTATTTATTTTTCCATTTAGACTAGAAGTAGGGGGAAAAATAGAAATTTTCTTACAAAAAAATTACGAGAAACGAAAGTCAGACACTAATGCCGTCAGCATTTAATTAATTAAATTTTTAATTTTTCTACTTTTTCGAAAACAGTAATCCTTTTCTAAAAATAATTTTTTTTTTTCATATAAATTCTCTTTTAAGACTTCGTACAGGATGGAGTACAACAAAATTAAATAATCCTTTAAAACCTGAAGAACAAGCTGCTATAATTGCAGTTATTCGTCGTAATGAAGATATTGAAATATCTGAACGTCAAAGGATTGGACGTCTTGTTGAACGTGTCGAAAAAATAAAACAAAGAGCAGCAGAATATGGTCCACAATATTGTAGATTATGTGGTGTTGCTTTTGGTCTTCTTGGACCATCAAAACTATTATGTGAAGATTGTCAAAAACCAGTATGTAATAAATGTTCAATTGAAATTTCAACAACAAAAGGATATCGTTCAAAGTATGTAAATAATAATTAAAAAGGATATTTTTTTTTTGTTCTTTTCTTCAATTAATTTAAATTTAAATTTTTTTTCTTGTTAAAAATTTTTTTTCAGAGAAATTTGGCTTTGTAAAATTTGCTCTGAAACACGTGAAATGTGGAAAAAATCAGGTGCATGGTTTTATAAAGGTCTTCCATATTTTGAAAATTCATCAAAAATTCAAAATAATTTAAATAAAATTCATGAAGAAGAAACAATTAAATCACCAATAAAAACAACAAAATTAGGTATGGAAATTGAGAATAGCAGTGAAAATGATAGTGATTCAGATAATCCAGAATTATCAAAAAATCAAGATAATTTACAAATAAAAAATCAACGTAAATCTTCAATAATATCAAGAACAGAAAGTTTTCGTATACGTACAATCGGTTCAATACGTAAATTTTCAACAACATTATTTTTTAATCGTCAACATTCATCGAATCCAACAGAAACTATACAAAATTTAGAAATTTTAGATAATGATGATTTAGATGATAATAATGATAGAAATCGTATACGACATGGATCAATATCATCAAGTTTAGGTGCAAGTGAAACTCAATCACAATCTTCAAGTCAACAAAGTAATGAATTAACAATAAATTCTTCTTCTCATCATCATCATCATCATTCTCATCATCAATTAAATCAACAAATGTGCCGTGAACCACCACTTGGTTATTTAGAATTATCACTTACATACAATGAAACATATAATACATTAGATTGTATGATTTTAAGAGCTAGAGATTTACCACCAATGGATAATACTGATTTAGCAGATCCATTTTGTAAATTAAATATAATAACACCACAAAAATTAACAAAACAATTAAAATGGTTACGTACAAGAACATTTCATAAAACACGTAATCCAGAAATGAATGAACAAATAACATTTATGGGTGTTGAACCCGAAGAACTTGATAATTCATTACTTTATATTGTTTTTTTAGATGATGATAAATATGGATATGATTTTTTAGGTACTGCTAAAGTACGATTATCACCGGTAAATTTTTAAAATACAACAAAAAAAAAAAAACAAAAACGTAATGATTAATTTTTTGTATTTTTGTTTTAGGTTCAAAATTTAATTCCATATAGAATAACTGTACCATTAGAAACTGAAGATCAATTTAGTATTGAAGCAGTTTCATCAGAACCATGGTCACGTGGACAAATTTTAATAGCATTATCATATAAAACTAAAAAACGTTCATTAATTGTTAACATAAAAAGATGTGTTAATCTTATACCAATGGATAATAATGGAAGTTCAGATCCATTTATAAAACTGTAAGAATCTTTTTTTGTTTTTTGTTTTTTTTACATTTTTTTTTTTACTTTAATTTAACAGTTTTATCTTTGCTTTTTTTCTTTCTTTTTCTTTTTTTTAACAGTCAATTAAAACCAGATTCACATCGTAAAAAATATAAAACAAATGTTAAATGGCATAATTTAAATCCAATATTTAATGAAGAATTTCAATTTGAAACAAGACCAAATGATTTATATAAACAATCATTAATAATAACTGTTTGGGATAAAGATATTGGTAAAAGTAATGATTTTTTAGGTTCATTAGTAATTGGTTATAATAGTAAAGGTAGAAGATTAAAACAATGGATGGATTGTGTACGTTTACCAGATTATTATCATGAACAATGGCATTATTTATCAAGTGAGTTACCATCACATTAAAAAAAAAACCAAAAAAAAAAAAAAAAACGGGGTATAGATAGAAATTTAAAAAATAATAATAATAATAATTTATTGCTCATATTTAACGATTTTTATAAAAATATAGTGCATTTTCGAAAATGTGTCAAATTGATCGTCAATTGATGAAACTCGTGATTTGTATTTTTGATATACTGAATCTCGTCAATATTGACGATTATTTGTTGATTCCGAAGATGTATTTTGTTTGAATTACTTTGAAATTATGTGATTTTGAATATTTTTTTTCGAGATTCTTGGAGTTTGTCAGGTTGACTTAACTCATAAAATACAATGGAATTTATTCGAAAAACCTACATCGGGAAGCAGTAGCTAAAGCTTTTCATTTGATGTGAGCTAAGCGTTTAAATTCAAAGTACATAATAAAGTCGATTAACACGTATTCGGAAAGGTTTAGGAATTTTTTCATATTTGCGTGTAATTTAAATTTAATTCACATATGTACACCCGGCCCGGTTTCGGTCACAAATCACATACAAACATGGACGAAGAGACCTGTAAATGGACGTTTTGTCTGTTCTTTTTTTTTTTGTCTTTCCATGTAATTAATGAGTTCTCTTTGCTTTAAGTTTTTTCAATATAATTCTTAGAATAGTGCCTTTTTTTAATTCTCTGATATTCCTTTTAAACATGACTAATGAAATCTTTTTTGTTATTTTATAAAATTTTGAATCATCATCAGCAATGACGCAACAGCCAGTTGTCAGTCTTGATTTCCTCAAGAATTTGTCTTAATTCAATTTTATTCAATGTCTTTCTACTCTAATTTTGAATATTCCACTGAAATTTATGGCCTTATTGTAATTGTCATAAGGTCGTCCACCGCGAATCGGTTCTTGAATGTATTATGAGTCTCAACTTTTTATTGAAAATTGTACCACCTCGTGTGAAGGTGTGAATTCATTTCAAGTTGTTCCTGAATTTTAAATTATTAACTTTCTCAAATCACACAAAAACAGTCGAAACAAAATTCCATTCTTACAACTCTTACCCCCTCCCCCTCTGACACGAAATTACTTTTTATTTTTTTTTGATTTTTCAAAATCACATAATTTTAATGTAAGGATAACAAAAAAACAAAAAAAAAATGATATAACTTAGCCACATGAAGGTTGAAAAGTGACCTTAAAAAATACAAGTTTTCTAAAATCAAAAAAAAAAAAAACAACAACAACAACAAAATTAATTAATAAAATTATATATATCAAGACAAAAAAAAAATATATAAAAATATACAAAAATTTGTTAAAATTAAAAAAAAAAAAAATTAAAGAAACAAAAATTATAGGAATATCTAAATTTATAACACGTTAAATGAATTTGATAAATTTTTTTAAATTATTTATTTTTTACCTTTAACCTTCTTTATTTTTTTTTTATTTTTTTAAATTAATATGTTTTTTTTTTTTTTTCTTAAAATATGTATACGATACATAAACATTTCTTGTGTTTTGTTTTTTTGTTTTTTGTTTTTTTTTAATATTTTTATCAACTTTCAATATATTAATAATAATAATAATAATAATATAATATATGTATAATTTGTATAATCAGAATGTAGTTTGTTTTCTTGGTATTCTCTTTTTTTTTTTTTTTTTTCTACAATACATTCTACAATACAATAATAATTATAATAAGGATAATAAGGATAATGATAAATTAATTGATATAATTTAATATTTTATTTTGTTCATGAGAATTTTCTTTGTTTCATTCATTTTATATATTTTTTTTAACCTTCAAGGTTATTAATATTTTTTTTTTGTGTTTAATTTAAGATCGTTTTCAAAAAATTTAAAATTGCCACAAGATTGACAAAGTCATCATAAAATCAATCATGTAAATTAAAGATTTTATAAAATCAATCTTGTAAAGAAATCTTGTGGTAAGCTTGAATTTTTTAAAACCGGTTTAATTAAGCCGTTTATTTTGAAAGTGACCTAAACCTAATTTTGGTAAAAGTTTGATTAAAGTGAATTCCGGATGAAGTACAATATGCCTTTTCAACTATTTTTCAACCGTTATTAAGCTGACCGACCAATTACACTTAGGTCATTTTCAAAATAAACGACTTAATTTCACAGTAAAATACAATTAAAATTTTCACAAGAAAATCTCATTTAATTGAAAATCTATAACAGTATTTTACAAATCATAAAATTGGCTATTTTTTTCTTATTTAAAAATTAAAAACTTTGAAACTTAAAAATTTGGTTTCATTTAAAGCAATTTACAAGTTTTATTTACTGCTGTAAGAAATTCAGATGTTTTGAAAATTTAAAAAGAGATTAACTGAATGACAAATTAATTTTTTATTACACCGAGATTTTCTTGTGAAAATGTAATAATTGGTAAGTTTTACACGACAGAAGACGTTGGTTTTCCAGATACAAAAAAAAAAAAAAAATTGATGTCTGGAAGACCAGGAGATCTTGTGTAAACACTCAAGAAGGTCTTCATGGATTTCTAGATACAAATTTTTTGATTTTTGGAAGCCAAAGTCTCCTGTCGTCGTCTACATTTACCATAATGATAATATAATTTTTTTATTTCTACGCGTACATTTTTTTTTTGTAAGTAACTTAAGTCATCTTATTTCTTATTAGTTTTCTTTTTTTTGGAATTGATATTTTAAATTCTTTTTTTTTTTTTAATTCAAAATTCTATCACTATTTGAAACATTTTAAAATTCATATTTATGATTTATTTAACTCTTTTTTTTTTCTATTTTATTTTTACTTTTTTTATTGAATCTCTCAAATATTACACAATTTTAAGTGCTTTTTTTTTTCTAGAGAGAAAATAATCTTGATTAAAACCTGATAAACTTTATTTCTTATTTACTACTACAATACAATAGTTATTATTGGTATAAATTATGATTCTTTCATGTGAAAGAAGTGCTAGAAATCGGCGGTTTAATTAACAATTTCAATTTTATTGAGATGTCATCTACTCAATCTTTTCTCTTTTTTTTTTTTTTTCGAGTTATTAACCGTGTCTTTTCTTTATTTAAAAAAAAAACACAGTTTTGGTCCATGTTGAAGAAAAATAGAAGAAATGAAAATAGGTAGTTCTTTGAACTTAAATTACATAAGAAATGGTATAGCGTGGAAGTAATTTTCCACAATTTAAAAGTGCGATTGAAACATTATTCTATGGTGCGTTTAAAGAACAGCTCCAGATGGAATTTAAAGTTCTTCAAGAACTTCTAGAATCACAGGAAAATATATTTTTAAGTAGGTAGTATGAAATTATTTATTTTATTTTATTATTCCTGAATAATTAGCGTAAAATAACTAAACAGGATGTCCATGACCACTACCTTCAACATCAATAAATTTCTTGCTCAACGGTAAATGTGATTCAACACAGCAAGTTGATCGTATTTCCAGCAGAGCTTAAACGTTGCTCATTCTATTCCTTAATTCTTAAATCTTTACTTAAAATAAAAAAAGATGACTTACAAGCACTTCAAACACTTTAAAAGAACACAACAAATATTGGAATGATTTTGTTTTTTTTTTTGAGATTACATTATTTTTTGCTACTTGTTCTTTTCTAAAATTAAAAACAGCGAATAATTACTCTTTTTTTTGTCTTTAAACTTTTTTTCTATTTTAATTTAAAATTCGATAAAATTTGTTAAAAGCTATTAATTTTTTTTTGTCAATTTTGAAAAAGGAAAAATTGTAATTTGACTCAGTATTTTGTTTGATATAAGAATTTTTCAATTCTAGAAGATCCTTTTTTTTTTTGGTTTTGCATAAATAAAATTTTGTTTGTTCAGAAAGTTTTTAGAAAATTTTACAATTTAAAAGGAACAAAAACTAATCAAATTGACAATTAATACAAAATCATTTTAAAATATTTTAAACCAGTTTCTGACCTTCTCCATTATTTTTTTTCTTCACATTAAAATAACTTTCTGAACATAATTAAGAGCTAAATTTCACTTTTTTTTTGTTCTTTGAATATACTTAATACTGCAATTCCTAATGCAAAAAAAAAAACAAAAATTTATAAAAAGAATACATGACACATACATTCAATATTCACAGTAATAACTTGTTGAATGATCACAAGACAAAAAAAAAATTAAATTAACAACCATAATTTAAAATAACACAAAAAACAAAGAAAAAAAAACAAACAAACAAGCATTTTGGCACACATGAAACCATAAGAACACATAAATTATTTAACACATAATTATTTAAAATTAATATCTCATATCTAAGTTTCCTGTGGAATCAATATAAAAATTATTCCAAATTGTATACCAAATCATATCCCATAATCTTGGATATTTAAATACATTCGAAATTTGTGATACTGATGATGATGATGATAGTGATGATAGTGATAGTGCTGATGGTCGTGGTGATACTGATGATTTATATGGATGCTGCATCATTACTAGAGCTAGAAGACAAAGTAATTTTGGATAATGAGGATAACGACCGACGAGGAAAACTGGACCCATCATTTTCAGCAAAAAGTTTACGAAAGCTTAAAAAAAAAAATTTAATATTTAAAAAAAAAAACGTTCTAAATTAAAAAAGAAAAACGGATTGCTTTAAAACTTACAACTTCCGAATACCAGATTCGGAACATTTTTTCCATGGAGCATCATCTGGTTCACAAGGTAATGGTCCCTGTACTGGTGGATCATCATCTGAGTAACTGTAAAATAAATCATAGTTACACACATTATTTTATATCGAAAATTCAAAAAAATTTTTTTTAGAGAAAAATAAAATCCTCTTACGCATCATTCTGATTATCTGATGAATCATCATCATTATTTGTCGGTGGTTTTAATGAATTCAATTCTTCTGATAAATCATTAATTTTTGTTAATAAATCATCTCTTTCACTTAATAATTCTTTTAATTCAATTGTCGTATATCTTGGTCGATTTGGATCATTTTCATCACATGATTTAACCAAATCTTCATTTTCTTTTTCAGCAATACCAAGTCTTCGACGTAATGTAATTATTTCACGATGTTGATCTTGTAATTGTGCTAAAAAATCAGCTCTTTCTTCACATAATGTACGAATTTGAACTTGTAATAGTTTTTGTCGTCGACGTGTCTCACGTCCAGAATTTTTAAGTCTTTCTATTTGAACATTTAACTTGAAAATTAGAAAGTAAAAAAAAATGAAATTTTAATTTGAAGAAAAAGAAAAAAAAAAAAGGCCATAAGAAAATGCTTACATTGTCAATATCTGATATTTTGTCTTGTAATTCTCTATCTTTGGCTTTAATTTCATCTCGTTGTTTTGTAATTTGATTTTTTAATCTTTGTAATATTTGTGTATCAGATAATGCATTTGATATTTCATAATTTGTAATACTCATAAAACTTTCTGTCATACTGCTTGCTAAACCTGATGATTGTGATTGATGTTGATCTTGTTGTTGTTTTATAATTCGTCTATTTTCATCTTGTAAGCTACTTACTAATTCAACAAGTTCTCTTGTTTCAGCTTTCCATTGTTCTTCAATACATTCAATTTCCTATAAAAAATTAAAAAATTGAATATTTAAAATTATAAAAAAAATAAATAAAAAATTCTTTCAAATGTAAAATTTTTACCTTTTCAAATCTTTTACGAAATTCAGCTTTTTCTAATTTTTCACTTTCTAATTGTGCAATTCTATCATTTAATTCTTGTACAATAGCATTTTCTCTTTCATTTTTAACAGCTAATGCTTCTAAAAGTTCTAATGCATTTATAACTCTTGGCATTAAACCAGTTACAGCATCTGCACCATAATGATCAATTATTTTTTCACATTCTTTACCAATATCTGATGCTACATCATATACATCAACGACACTAATATCATCCACAGAATCAAGAACAATATCACCCATCTCATTAATATGAAATCCGGGCATCTAATGAAAAGATTTAAAAAAACAAAATTTTAAAAAAATCCTTTAAAATTATCTGAAAAAGAAAATAAGACTATAGAACTTTAATTATTATTTTTTTTTTCAAAAAAAAGTAAAAATAAAGTGTAAATAAAATATAAAAAAAAAAAAAAACATAAAAAATAAGAAAAATTATTTTATAACAGTCCTTGGTATGAAATTTTCTTCCTTAATTGCCAATTAAATAGGTATAATTTGTATATTTAGTAACCTTTTTCTATATAATATTCCTCCCACGATTTTATTTCTAATAAGATGATGAGTAATAAACATAAATTTTTAACACACCACCACCATCGTCATCTTCATCATCATCACCATCCCATTTAGCATCAATTAAACTTTTATAAAAGCCAGAGATAAGTATCATCAATGAGAACCTCCACTTGCACTTGGTGGTTTTTAATAAACTTTTTGCAAGGACTTATGATGATGATGAGTTTTCTTTTTTTTTTTTTCGTCTTAATTTTTAATCAATTTATTTATACATCTAAATACCCACATATTTATGTCTAGCTATATATATATATATAGGTACTGTATATACATAGATTATAAAAATAATATACTATATGTACATGAAAAAAAGGACTCACTAACCTAGTGAAAAACCAAATGCACAGTGCTTTAAATCACAAAAATATTTTTTTAAATGAATTTTTTTTTTTTGATGTGCCAAAACTAAAAATAAAATTTAATTTTTGAAAAAAAAAAAAACACTGCACAATAATTTTAAAAAATTAACTTTTCCAGGTGAAATTGTTTAATTTTATGAACTGCACAATTTAACAACATAAATTTTCGCAATAATAATGACACATATTGGCTCACTGACATTTGCACTAATCTCTTTGAGGATATTTATCATAGAAACACAATACACGAAATAGAGCAGCAGTAAATTGTATAAAATATTAGTAAAAAATTTTGAATTTTATCAGTTTTTAAATTTTCTATGACTTCAATTTAAAAAAAAAAACCTTGTTTTTGCTAATTGTGTCAGTTTAATTGGAAAAATAATTAAAAATTTAACAAAAATAGTCTAAACTGACATCATATTATTTTCAACGCTTAACAATTGTTTGCTGCTTTGTTCGTTGGAAAAGTTTTACTTGAAACGGTAACACATCTAAGTTGATTTCCGATTTAGTAAAATAGCGGGAAAGATGAATGAAATGGTTGCTGGCTTTTCATGTAAAGTGAAAAATTTTAATTAAATTAATTTTAACGTGATTATTTAATGTAAACATTAATTAAATCGTTTACGGTGACATTTTGTTTTGTGTTTTTAATGTGACATAGTGAATAAAAGTACTACAATTTTCTATATCCTGGAGGCTGGATCTCATCGTTCTCCAGGAACTCTGAAGGTGTCATTGTGCAAGTAAATAAAATTATTAACTTTTTTCAGTTTTATTGATGTTTTATGAAAAAAAAAAAAGTCATAAATTTGGGGATTTAAATATCAAAGTCATTATATCGTAGACCGTGGTAGTTAAAAGTGTGCAAATTTAGTGAATATTCAAGAATTCTCTACTGACTTAATTAGCCGGTCAGAAGCAAGTACTATACTCCTCTGCATTCAGGTGTATATTTATAGGCCGCGCACAATGAACCAATGATTCATGAACCAAGCAAGCAACAACTATTTAAAACTGTTTAGAACTATAGTATGTATTATCGACAATATGTTTAAATATATAGAGGTGCGTATATTATTAACAACATTTCAATTTTTTTTCAAAAATGGTAACGTTTTTTCTTTTAGGATTTAAGAAAATTAAAGAAGTTACTGAATCTGCAGAATAAATTGAATCAATTGTTACATAACCACGCAGAATATATAAATAACATTGATGAAATTGATACCGAAAGAAAGTGGTGGGTAAAACCTATAAATAATAACCGTAAATGACAAGGAGCCGCCAACAATTTTAGTGAAAGAAATAATATGCTGTGAACCCAAGACATTTTTCAATTTCACAATATTAAAGACGCAAAATGACCAGGGCATGTATTGTAAATGTAAAATTAAGCTTTAAGTATTTTTCAGTACTTAGTTCTGGGTTAAAATTTCAGAAATATTCTTTAATTTACTTAAAGCCTTAATTGTCGTTACGGCATTATAGTCGATCCCCACACATCCGATCCGGGACCATTTTTATATGTGATTTGTAACCGGAACCGAGCCGGATGTGTGTGTTTAATGGTGTTAAAGGAAAATTCAAAAAAAACACAACTTTTTTACGTTTTCTCATATATTTTTTTTAATGATAATATTGTCTTTATATAAAAATATGAAAATATACAGAGCATTAACAAGATAATTATAAAAAAATAATAATAATACTAATTAAAAAAAAAAAAAGAAAAAGAATTTATGTAAATTTTTCTAACAACTAGATACAAAAAAAAAATAATATTCATCTCTTTTGAACAAGGTTTTTATTTTTGCTTAAAATTGATTGCTTTTTTTTTCATTAATATAATTTCATTGAATGACTTCTTTTAAATACAAATTGATAAGTATTTTGCTTCTTTTTTTTCGTATTTTTTTTTTCTTTAAATATTTTACTGATACAAAAAAAAAAAATTAAAAAAAAACAATTTTATTTATCTGCATTTTACGTGATTAGGAATGTGAAATATGTAGTACATTACTAAATTACGTATTGTGTATAATATGTATATTTATGTATGTTTTATTGTAATTGTAACATTTTTTATTTGTTTTTTTAATCCTTATCTCTATCACGTTCTTTATCTCTTCGTTTTTCTTGTGCCATTGTGATGTATTGTCTTACTAAACGAGATATTTCATGTGCTTGTTCTGTTTGAACTCGAATAACTCTTTGTTGCATTAAATTACCAACTTTCATGTCTAAGAATAAAGCACCATCCTCAGATCTTACCTAATAATTAAAACAAAAAAAAAAATTAAAACAAATTAGTTTCTTTGCTTGCTTTTCTTAATTTGTAAAAAGTACAAGAAATAAAAAAAAAAATCATATGTTACCTTTCTTGTCGAGATCACTTCCATAAATGGCCAATGCTGTAATGTTTCATGTGTATTCGGATCAAGAAATAGTACACCTCTTCTATTCAATGCTAAAATAAGATCTCTCCACATTGGATTTGAATCTTCAACATGTGGACCATCTTCAGACCATATTCGTTTAACAGCAAAGAAACTGCTACCAAATAAAGGCCATGATGATAGGACACCTAAAAATTGTGCTTTTACTTGTCCAGGACTTAATCCAGCAACTGATGGCCATGCTGATTGAACTAATGCTACCCATTGTGCTGGACGAATTTCACGAATACCTAATGCTGGTTTCGGTAATAGAAATTTAATTTCTTTCATGGCAGGTACATGATTTAAATCTGCAGCTCTATGTAATAGGGCAGCAATTCGTGCCATATCATGTACAACATCTGCACTTGGTGCACCATTACTTGGTAATTCAAGTAATAAACCTTCTAAATAATCTGGTGCAACTTGATTGAATAGTACCTCAATATATAGAGGTGTTGGTACAGGATCTCTTTTCAATGGAAAATGCCATACTGAACGACAAAATATCAAATAAAATGGTTGATCTGATTTTAATAGTTCAGTTGTTACATCCAGAATGTATTCATCTGCTGCTAATGGCATTGTAAATGCATCACCTTGTACAATGCAATATAATGAAAATTCTTGTTGTTCAGATTCTGATTCAATACCAAGCAATGAGCATAATTCTGCAATAACATCAGCTACAACTGTTGAACATCTTGTATTAACAACACGTTCAGCTCCTCCTGGTAATCTATAAATTTGTCTTCTTGCTGAACGACCAGCTGATACAGCAGTTACTTCTTCTACACTTGGCACATTTTTACGACCACCACAACGAGCAGTTTTTCTTAAATTTGATAAACAAACAGCAGCTGTACCATGACATGATCTACGTCTATCAGATGCAGCTGATGTTAAATGTTCCATTAAATATGGACGAAGAGCTTCAGAACAACCAAAGTATGCAGCCAGAATACTAAGAAGTCTCCATGCTCTTTGTGATGAATCTGGACATGGTGAACGATTTGCTGTTGTTTGTTTCATTAATTGACAATATACTTCATCACGTAAAGCTAAATATTTGTGACAATGCTGTAATTTAAATATGAAAGAATAAGAATGATAAATTTTAAAATATTTAATTGATTATTTTCTTTTTTTACCATTAAAACAGTATAAACACATTTGACTTCAGTTAATTCAGGATCTGGTGGTATATCACCGCAATATCGTAGAATACAATCGAAACATTCTAAAGCTAATGATGTCAAATCGGGAGGAAGTCGTAATAATGATATACGAATCGGTGTTCCTTGCCATTTAACTAAATCTGCATGTGATCGAGGTGATGGTATACGTTTATCACCACGACCACCACCTCCTGGTCCAGAATTTATTTTATGTTCATCTAATATGTGACTAAAAAAAAAAATCGAACAAAAAAAAAGATGATTTATGAATAAGAAATTTTCCAAATTATTGCATAAAATTTAATTTGTACAAAATTTCAAAGAAAATGTAGAAAAAAAGGTACATAGGTCTTCCTTCTGAAAATTAGTACAACACCTACAATTTGTGTAATTAAAAATTAATTTTTTTCTTATTTAATTGAAAAAAGAAAAAGAAAAAAACACAAATAATTTTCTCTTTATAAACGGTTAAAAGGCTTGTAATTTGATTCATGCGTTAAAAGGTTGAGAGATCATAATGATTTTCAATGAGTTTTCTTGTTTATTGATTTTTATTCATTTGAACAGGTTTTTCATTTATGAAATCACCTGTAAAAAAAAGTGTGCAAAAAATAATGAAAAACAAAAAAAAAAAAACTTACTCATTTCGAAAATGCTGCATTGCAAATTGCAATAATGAATATTTGGTAACGGATGGTGGTGTTCCGGGTACAGAATCATCATCTCCTCCTCCTCCACCTCCACCTCCTCCTTGTCCAATAATATTTGACGAATCATGATGATTTGATGATGTTAAACTTTTTCTTGAATGTAAATGATTTAATTGTTTATTTGATGATGAATGTGAATCAATTTGTTCAACGTGTCCATGAGTATGGCCATTAACATTATTAATGCCACTGCTATGACGATTTTGTTGTTGTTGCTGTTGCTGTAAATGGTTAATATTAGCAGATGATGATGAAGAATTTTGATGAAGATGATGATGATGACTTGTATTTGTCATATGTTCATTGTTATTGAAACGATGATTTGCTGTTGTTGTTGCTGCTGATGATGATAATGTTGTTGTTGTTGCTGGTGGTATTGCTGAAGAATGCCTTTCTGTTGTATTAGCACCTGACTGATGATGATTATTATGATGATGATGAATTTCCCGTGATGTTTCTAATCGTTCCAAAGGTACATTAAGTGTTTGTGCTGCTGCTCGAGCACCGGATGAAATGGTCGATGCTTTTGATTGAATCTTTTTTGTTTTTGTTTTTTTTTGTAAAAATAATAAAATAATTATTTATTGTAAGTTTTTTTTTTGCATATGAGAAAAAAAAAAAAAGATTGAAAAGAAGAAAAAAACAATTAAAAAAAAATACTGAAATTATTTGTAATTTGAAAGGAAAAAAAAAAAATTGAAATATAAACAAGTTTATCATACATGGAGAAAAAATTAAAAAATTAGATGATGAAAAATAGCCTAAAGAAATATCTCGAAAATCGAAAGTTTTTCATATCAAATAACAAAAATAACTTAAATGATAATTTTTGTTGTAAAATTGATTATTATTAAAGATACTTTTATATATTATGATTAATATATAATTTTTTATTCTGAATAATAACATACAAGTACGAAGTAATTTAATTGAAATGTAACCATTAGAAAGTTGAAATTGAAAAAAAAAAAAAAAAATGCAGTATGTGTAAATTTGTCTTTGTTGAAATAATTATATTTATTGAAAAAATTGTAATGCTTCGGGTGTTTTTTTTTTCTTTTCTTTTTTGTTGTTACACATAGATAAAATATGTATCTTTTACAATTTGTAGATATGTAATTATAAATGTATCTTGATCTTGAAAAGGTTTAATGAAGTTTGGGGTCGTAAGTGCAAGTTAAAAAATGAATGAAAAAGAAAAAAAAAAATGTTGAAGAAAAATTCAAATGCATCGATGTGATGTGCTTCTTTGAATTTCAAGAAAACAACAAATTTTCACGGTTTGTTTAACACATTTTGTATCTATGTATGTATGTATATAGAAAATATATATAGTTAACTGTTTACATGTTTTTCATATACATATATTTAAAAAAAAAAATTATTAAAAACACGTTCACTTCTTTTGCTTTTTTTATTTTTTGTGTTTTTTTTTTTTTTTTTTTTTTAGATATCCGATGGATAACGCAAGGTACTTTCTTTCATTTCACATTTTATTTAAACTTGAACGCCCATCTTTTTTTGTAATTTTTTTATTGAAAATATATAAAAAAAAAACTATAATTTTATTTAATGAGTATTTTAAATTTATTTGATACCACAGGCGAAGATATGATTTTGTTTTTTTTTTATTATGCACTACTTTTGTACTTATACAGTTCAATTGAAAATATCTAACATATGAGGAGAGAATGTTTTTTTTTTTTTTTAAATTATGATAAATTTAATTATTTATGAAAAAAAAAAAATACTGTTTAATAAAAAAATATGATAAAAATAAAATTCAACATAATATTGTGTGGTACCTTGGTATTATGTGTGGTCAAATTTATTTTGTAAAACTATAGTGGATTCGTTAAAGATTTCATTCGTTAAAGATGAGTAAATTCC
This sequence comes from Bombylius discolor, assembly GCA_939192795.1. NCBI lineage: Eukaryota > Metazoa > Arthropoda > Insecta > Diptera > Bombyliidae > Bombylius > Bombylius discolor. Next base: position 6,631,147 of record OW584240.1, on the reverse strand, counting down.
ACTATATTTTTAAATTTGAATAATTAAATAATAGTACTTGAAAATGTTATTAATAAAAATTAGAAAATAAAAGGTAAATATGAGATATTTTAATGCTTAGTAAAAAAGAGGTACTTAAGATCCGTTATACATTACAAATTATTATTTTATGAACTGTTTTTATCGTAATTATTTTTATTTGTAGGTAACAAGTTAAAGTTTTTTTTTTTTAATGCTCATATGATTTTTTTTTTTAATTTTAAATGTAATTGAGTTCAAATTTAATATATTAATTGTAACGTGAGGTGTTATTGAATTTCGTTTTTAATTTTTTGGAACCAAAATGAAAAAAAAAAAAAAACAGAGAAAATTAACACTATCAAATGAGATTAAACTGGATTCTTAGCAAGTTTTGACAATTTTTCTTCCAAGATTGATCAGATTTATGAGAAAATAATAATAAATTGTCCTATTTGAAAGACCATAAAAACTGTAAATTTACAATATTTTAGTTATCTTTAATCTAATTTTAATGGTGGTCCGATTGTAAAGGGTTATATGCTCTGAAAATCTCTGTGTAAGCATATTTATAGTTTTCTAAATTTTAAGGTAGTACAATTAGATAATATTTCGCATCAGTAAATTTTCCTGTACTACAATAAATTCAGGTTAAATGTCGAATTTATTTAGAGTTTATAATTGAAATCTGTGAAAAAATGTTGTCTTGAAAATTCATTGAAAAAGAAATTTGCTTCATAAATACGACACAAGGAATAAGAAGAAATAGACTATTTTCTTTTGGAACTCAATTGCCTTATTTATTGAAAATTCGTTTTTAATTTCCACAAAATAGTCCCAGTTCATTCTCGTAGGTTTTGTAGTCTAAAAAAGTTTTATATTTCGAATACATTTGAATTTTTAGAAAATTATACCGATTCATGTAAAATTTGATTACTTTTAAAAAATATATGTTTCTTTGGGGGACTATATGAAGTTAAAATTTGCCAAGATATGATTTGAAGGATTCACTATACGACAAAAAGAATAAAATCTTAACTGTTTTTTAAATAATTAATTTTTTGAAGTAAAAATTTAGAAAAAAAAAAACTAGGAGTATAATTTTAAAATGTCTACATCAGCTTCAATGACTTGTTTGTACTACTTTCAAATTTTGAGGCTTTGAATGTCATTTATTGGCATTTAAATTTTTTTGTTGTTATTTAGAAATATTCGACAAATGTTTCACATCTGTAGTGCTTAAAATCCTCATTACGTTGAAGTTCACTTTTTTAATCAGTGATTGACGAGAAAAGAATAACTTTTTTTCAAATTTTAAAATTTATTAGTTTCTGGAAATTTTGATTAAGATTTCATATATTCATACAGTCCATAAAGACGGTGGACCTTTCCAGCTGTCGTTTACGTCAACGTGTTAAAGAGAATAAAATGCTATTTTAAGGAATTTTATAGAAATATCATCAGCTGTGTGTCCCTTTTAAAAGTGCATGTACCCTAGCGTTGTCTGGTTTGGCGTAGTTTTAACTACTCTCACTCACTTCTATTGTAGATTCCGTTCGAAAGTTGCTTACATTCGTAAGAATATTCACAATATGTGTGGTGAGTTTATGTCGTTTCATTTACAAACTACGCTAAAATACGCCAAATTACGCCGGAGTAGATGCACTTGCCTAAAAGGAACACAGCTATTGAAATCAACTGGTTTTAATTTCGAAATCTCATGTACTTATTAGAAATCTTCGATAAAGTCCCTTTGTAATATCAAACAACTTGTCAGGATATCGTTTACGTTTAATTTGAAACAAAACACGTTTTCCAGAACACGATCTAATCTTTTATAATTGAATATTAATGTCTTAATAATTTCTCATAATTTTTAATAATTTTTCTTCTTGATTTTTTTCTTCTTTTCTTTTGCGCTTCTTAACGTTATCATAATAGGATCACGCAAAATCATGATATAGAATACAAGATTATAACAGTAGCTAATGTAATAAGTTAATTTAACTGACCAGAAAATTGGAGCAGTATGCTCAAATATAACGGTAGATTTTTACGTTTACATTTAACTGAAAAATTATGTGAATAATTGGTTTTTTTATTTTTTCTTCTCTTCTCTTATTTTTCATCTCTATTATTTAAAAAAAAAAATAATCTAAATTGAATTACAAACTAAAACAACAAAAAAAGATGTTTATATACTTTATATGATGCGTATTAGTATGTATGTATACATAATGTACTTTAATGATGAACTAATGATGTAGTATATATACATAAGTTATTTTACAATTAAAGTTGCCATTAGAGCATAAATTACTTTTAATGTCAAATAATATATGTAATTTTCATTTTTTTTTTTTTTTTAGTTTAGTTGTGTTTTTTGTTTTTTCATAATAATATGAACTTCTAATAATTACATTATTATACAAATAATGTTATAATAATAACAACAACGACAATAAATAAAATTAAACATGATAATATGTAGAAAAAAGTATCTATTTTTTTTTTTAAAACACATATTGTGAGCTTTGCATTTGCATCATTATGGGAAATTGCACAATTCTTTTGGAATTTTTTTAACAACAGCAAAAAAAAAATATATATTTTTACAGCATCATCATCCTCATTTTATATACCAGTGGTTGTTTTGTGTAGATACATTTTTTTTTTCAAATAGAAAAATAGGAGAGAAAAAAAATGTAATGTACATTTAAAAATAATTGTTGTATTTTTAAGTGATTGTGGCTTTTTACTTAATTATTTTAAAAAGAGAAAACAAGTTAAATAAATTTTTTTTTTTTTTACTTTTTTTTTGTTGTTGTTATTATTTATATGTGAGCTTTTGAAATGATAGATTTATTCCACGAGTACATACTTAATTATGATGATGAAATAATATGAACGACACTGTACTAAATGGTCAAGGAAAAAAAAAACCAAATTGCAAAGAAAATTACAAAAATCATTTCGAAAATATTTTTATTAATTTTTTTTTTTTTTTTTGTTCACGGATCATTAGTCAAAAAAAGAAAGAAAAAAAAAAAGAATAGGGTGGAGACAAAATAATTAGATGTGAAATTTTCTCTAAATTGTTATGCTGATAAAATTTAATAGATTTTACTGAGAAAAAAAATTAATATTGAAAAGTATGATGAGTTTTCTGTAGTAGACGATCGTAATTAAAGCCAGACGACTTTTATCAATTTAGATATATTCCTAATACCGTAGATGAAAGGCAAGCTTTAGTTCCATTTTTCAAACAACATCAATAAATAAATTACAATCAAAATATTTCGAGTTTAAGCGAATAGCGTAGGAGAGGAGGGTTAAGTTTTTTTTAAAAAAAGAGTAGTTATGAGCTTCATATGTTTGTTGTTATTCTTAGACAAGAAAGTCCTTTAACTTTGAAATATTTTTTAAGGATTTATTTTAAGTGTGCTAGATTTTGTATCTCTTTTTCCCTAAAACGGGATACTTTCTTTTCAATTAAGATTGTGGAAATTTGTCGATATTAAGTGGACTTTTACCAAAACATAAATTTACAAATGTCTATCTTCAAAACTTGGCACGAAAAACTGTCAACTGTTCATTGAAAACTAAAGATTTTACAATTTAGCTTAAAAATTTTGAAAACCATTTTTCTTTTCTACAAAGTCAAAAATGTGGAACAGATTCTTAGATAATTAACTAAAAAGAGTTTCTCATTATTTAGACTTTGACAGCAATTTTTATTCGTAGAAAGTTTTCACTTTTAGTAAATGATCATCGTATTTTCCCTCAAGGTTTTTTAAAATATTTTCCAATATTTCATTATTTATAGCACTTATATAGTCAATATTGAGTGGGTGTAGTACTTTATTGATTATACGATAAGGTTTTGTGCTGTTATTTGAAAAATTACATTTTGATAATAAATTTTCTTCTTCTTCATAATGTCTTTTTTACTATCATATTTACTTTAAAGCATAGATTGTAACGAATTTTAAGTCATAAAATTTCAAAGTTAATAGTTTATTTAAAAATTTTGTGAGACAGTGTTTGTACCTCACAAGAGTCACAAGTCACATTACTTTACGAGTAAGCAAGATACTCTGTTAAGTACTTAAGTAAGCAGGAAAAGTTATGGGAAAATTTTTTGTTTCAATTGATTCCAGTCTAAATGAAGAGAAATTTAGTGTTAGGAAGCGCTAAGTTGAGATTGTGGTCATTTTTTTTTAAAGTACGAGTGCGAATATCCTGTTTTGATTTGTGTTGAATATAAAATAAGATTTTTTGTTATTCTAATTTACAATTTTTTTTTTAAACTACATGAGTTCGAAAATTCCTTAAATAAATTAAATTCTTTTTTCAGGATTCAAGACGAAAGATTACAAATGTGTTCCATCAGTAGGTAAGTAAATTCAAACAATATTTAATATCTAGTATAGGTACGTATTTCTATAACTTTTTCGAAAGAAAGCCACATAAAGTAATAATTTTGTTCAAATGAAAGTACATAAACATTTTTAATTTAATTAAAAGAGAATTTAGACCATAATCTTTTCACATTTCATGCAATTAAAACGGATTCTCTTTTTTTTTGGAGCAAAACAAAAAAAAAAAAAAAAAGAAAGAAAAACTTGATGGCTTTCACTCTTTCAATAAATCCAAACAAATCATAATTTATCATTATTATTTTTTTTTTTATTTTCCATTTAATTAATTAATTAATTCTTTTCATTTAATTAATTAAAACAATAATCACACATCATCCTTATTTAACAGTTAGATGGATCGAAAAAAAAAATGTTTTTTTCTTTTCTTTTCAATTTATAATTTTTGACATACGTTACACTGGCCAATAAAACTACTATCACTCTTATTTTTTGTGCTCTAAATAATTGCAATTTGAAATTTACTTATTTTCGAAAAAAAGAAAAAAAAAAAAGAAAAGAAAAGAAAAATGAATTAATAAATCATGAAAACTATCAGGTACTCGTATGCAATATTTGATGTTTTTTTTTCAACAGTTCATCCAAAACATCAATGATCATCTTTGGTCAAAAAAAAAAAAATGAAAAAAAAAGATAATAAAAATATAATAAATTGATTACAACCAGAAAATTTACTCCCATTTTCAAATAACCCAAATTTATAACAGGATTGAAAAGATTTACTCCTTTTTTTTTTTGTTTTTGTTAATTTATTCATTTCTACCCAAAAATAAATAAATATTTCATTTTGAATTTTATTACTTTTTTTTTTTTTCATGAGATATTTGAAATATATCGTAAAGTATTTTGTTTTAGAAAGAAAGAAAAAAAAAAAAATAATCAAAAATAATTCAGATTTCACTGTAAATAAATGAACTTTATTTTATGCATGTATGTATGTATGTACACAGTACATATATAGATACATTATGATTTCATATAGAATAAATATAAATAGATAAATTTGTTTTTTATGGCATGAAAAATTACTGAAGTAAAAAGTCTTAAAAAGAAAAACCTGTTAAAAAAATATATACATAAATATGTATCTACAGATATATTTGTAAAGATGTTTTGTATCATTAAGATACAAAAAAAAAAAAAAAAAAAAAAATCGAGTAAAACCGGCTAATTGCAATATAGATAGATATTTTATTATTTTTTTATAACTAACTATAAATTTTTTTTTTAAAAAAAATGTTTAAATATCTTTAAGACTTTATATGTGATGTTACATGGTAACAAAAATAACCATGTTATTAGAAAAAAAAAAAAAAAGAAATAATAAAACAGAAAACAAAATACACATGTAGAAAATTACACTTTCTAATTTTTAATTAAAAATTAACAAAATAATAATAATAATCCTAATAGATAAAAATTATATATATTTTTAATAATAATTTATTTTTTTTTTCTCTTCTTCTTCTCTCTTTTTCATATTCTTTCGTTCAAGAAAAAAAGTGTGTTTTTTCTAACGCTTTTGTCATCTTCATTTTTTAACGCATTTTTTATAATTGTTTTTTTTCCTTTTATTTTCTTTTAATTTTCAAAAATTAACACACCATTTGACTACTGGTGATGTATCATCAAACTAATCATATTATTGTGGGGTCATTATCAACATTAATTTAATGATGAGTTTGTTCGTGTTGAATTGGGTTTTGCAATTCAGCTCAAATCACACTGTCAAATTAAATTAAGTAGGACATTGTCTACTAGAGGACATAAAATCTGCAGGGTAGTATAAAAAACTTCTACCAGAAAAAAATAAAGAATGTTTTTTTGAAGAAAAGTGGAAGAAAGTGTAGAAAAGTGAGATACAGTAAGAACTTTTTGTTGAGACACTCTTTAATCAGGATAATCTTTAAAATTGATCCATTAGCACACTAAAAGGATTAAACTAAGATTAGGGTCCTCTGATTTTTTACATGAAATAAAATACAGACAATTACAGTATAGATACAAATTCTGATAAAAAAAAATTTTTGATGTCTCATAAGTGTCCCAATTAGAAGGGTTTCACTGTATACAAAAATTTTTGGGTCAGTGCCAGTGTTAAAAAAATTTCACGGTTCTATTTTACAATTTCTTTTTAATTTGCAGAAAATACTTTTCGCGATAGCAGGGCGAAAGTAAAATACAGTTCAGTATGTTGGCTCATGAACCTTTGACATACTTAAGAAATCTGTTTCTGAGAAAAATTCTATGATATTTCTTTTTTAATATTCAATAACTGAGACCTGATTCCGTTCAGACAAATGAAAGATTTGTTCTTGTTGACAGAAGAACATAAAAAATGCTAGACTTATTTTTCTCGAATGCTTTCGATTATTCTGGAAATAATACAAAAACAAGAAAAAAAGACACTTGCTTCAAAAATAATATCTTTGCGTTAAAATATTTATTAAACCTGAAGATGATGTAAAAATCGAAACGCGTCGTCGCAAATTTAATAAAGAAAATTTGTGAGTCAAAAACACCAAGTTTATTTATTTCTTAAAGAAAAATCAAAACTTTATCTAGCAAATGCGTTTAAGGATTTTATTTTTTGCTTGACTTGCTTCATAAGAAATATTCCTGCGTTTTGACGTATCACAAAAACAAAACCTAACGAACGCGTTTAAGGATTCATTTTTTTTGCTTGTTTTGTAATCATTCAATTTACCTCAGTTGTTGAACTCATTGTTTCAAAACGTGCTAAAATTTCTTTAACAGAAATTTTCGGTTCGATAGGTTCTTCAATGATTGTTTCCATTTTACTAACTGAACCAGAACTAGCGTTACTTGTCCTACGATTATTATTGTTGTTACGAAATATAGATGACGATGAGGATGATGATGTTGTTGATGTTGAAGATATTGATGATAATGTTCCATTAATATTATTAAAATTATTATTTGCAATTGTTTGATTATCCTTTTCATTTTTACTATCAATTTTATTTGTATTATTATTATTATGATTATTGTTATCCTTATTATTGTTGTAATCACTTTGGCTTAAATTACATGATGTAATCTCATTAAAATTATTATTATTATTATTATTTTTATTTTTATCACAATTTATATTCTTTAAATATTTATTCAATGATGATGATGATGAACATAACGATGATATTGTTTCCATATTATTTATCATTAATGATCGATTATTATTTTCATGATGATGATTATCATCAAAATCATTACGATTACGATGTATTTGTACAGATGTTGTACCAGTTATATGTGAAATTTCTGGATCAGAATCTGAATAAATTAATTCATTATCATCATCATAATTTGATTCTTGATCAGTTGAATTATTTAAACTATCTAATGATGATGATTTTTTTATTAAATTTGTCATTGTTGATGATCCTGTTGGTGTTGTTGATGTTATTGTATTTGTATCTTTATCTATTTTATGATTTATTTTACTATAATTTTTTGAATTTTTATTTATTGTTTTTTCAATACAATCATCATTATTATTCTCGGATTTTAATGATGAACTACTTATTATACTTGCTGTTGTTGCTGTTTCATAAAATTTACTACCACATTCAAATTTATTATGAATTTCATGAAAATTTGTTAATTTCGAATATGTTGGATCACGTAATTTCATAATTGTTTTTTTACGTGATTGATTTGATTGTATTTTATCCGAATTTGACATGATTTAGTTTTTTTTTTTTTTTTTTTTTCAAAGAAAACAGAAAAACTTATTTTTACAAAATAGAAAAAAAAAAAATAGTCCAAAATTAAACGTGCCTTTTTTATTCGACTAGAATTCAAAATAATTTCATAGTTAATTTTATTTTATACATTTGCAAATTTTTGCACATAATCCACACCATATTATCATGAAGTCAGGCTGAAATTTTGTAAAAAAAAAATTTTTTTTTTAATTTTTAAACTTTTCGTTTGCAATAAAATTGCACAAAGTCCATTAAACCAGACTAAGATCCGCTTTTTAAAAATTTTTCTATTAAACTTCAGTACTTTCTAATCGTAATTAATTGCACTTCAGTATCTTTTTTTTTTATTTATTTTTTTTTTTTTCAAATTTTTAAAAACCGTTTTTCAAGCTGCTAACTTGAAAATAAATTAACCACTTTTTCTTTTTTTAATCCTTAAAGTTGGCTCTTGTTCGCCTTTTTTTTTTTTAATTTCATTTATTGAGAATTTTTAAGAAATTATAATTATTTTTTTCACTGTAATTCCTGTTTTTTTTTTTTTTTTTTTTTGAAATTTGAAATTTGAAATTTTCAATTTGTTTTTCACATGAAAATTGAAAAAAAAAAAAATAAATAAATAAATCTGGATTATTTTGAAAACCGTTAATTTTGAAATTAAACATCCATTTTTATTTTATGCATACTAACACCATATATTTTTTTTTTCAATAAATTTTCAATGAAATAATTTTTTTTTCAAATCTAAACGAGTTTTATGAATTCCTTTTTAGTGAAAATTACAAATCGAAGAAATTATAATCATACGTGTTATTTTTCTATTATTATTATTATTATTATTTTTTTTTTTTATAAAATGTACATAAATGTTATTATTGTTTTTTAGTTGTTATCCGATCACCGTAACTTTTCTAACTAACTTTAAAATTTGCGGTTATATGTTTTAGCTTCAATTGATATATGTTCATCATATTTATAACTTTGTGCCAGCTCCAGTTTGGACAACTATAGATACATACGAGTACGATTATATTATATCAATTTATACATATGTACTTACATCTATATACAAGTACATATAATCAAGCTGTATAAAACATAAAGTTTGCAATGATGTTGAATTGTTGAAGAAGAATTCAAAAAAAAAAAAAAAAAAAAAAATGAAGAATTTTCATCTAATATAGATACAAGATACACATATGTTGTGTGTGTGTATACTTTATACATTTTCAACTTTACAATTTTAATTCAATCACAAATCTGAATTTTCTTTTTTTACATACTGCGATACCATACGAGTATATATTGTGAAAAAATATACATGAATTGAAAAAATAATTTATACTATTAAAGTTTATAACACGGTAAGTCTTTTTTAAAAAAAAAAAAAAAAAGTTTTTAGATACAGATAGATTGGGTATATCTTTTTGTACTATACTACTGTACATTGCAATCTATTTTTTTCATTTTTTTTTTTTTCAAATATAAAAATTATTTTTACAATTCAACTTTTAAACTGTATTTCAACTGGTTTTTCTTTATATTATTATTTTTATTTGTATGCCTTTTTTTTTTCTTCAAATGTGTATCTAATTTATGGCATCAAATAGACAAAATATGCTATATGTTGTGTGATCAATGAAATAAAATAAAGAATACATAGTGTAGACGATGGTTTTTCATATTGTAAATAAGGTAAATGATTACCAACTAAAGGTATGTACCATAAAACAGTTTTGTACATACATACTTATACATAATATGTATGTGCATATGCGTGCACTTTATAAGAAAAAGATACAGTATACACTATGGAATAATTACATGTAATCGGTTAATGTTTTTTTTTTTCTTGTCTTCTTTTGAAAATCAGAAAAATTAAATGTGAGCTGAGTATGTAATAAAAAACTGCATTGATTGACCATTAGATAGTAGGAAACAATTATTGTGATGTGGAAAAAAATATGTAGAAGAGAAGAGAAAAAAAAAATTGTTTAAAACGGAGGGTGGTGAAATCGTAACAAAAATAATTTAAGTATGCATGCGATGTTAAAGCTTTTTGACACTTTTCCTTATTTTTCTCGAAATCGAAAACAGGATTTCAAATCTTTGATATAAATATGTATTTTTGGAGTTTTAAGAAAAGTCTTGTATTTCTTGTCTTGTGGAAATGAGAAGAAAAAAGAAAAAAATGAGTTAAGCTTATTGGAAAAAGGTTTGTTCAACACGATGCAAGTTAAAAGATTTTTTTTTATCATTGAGGTAGGATGTATAGGGATATCCCTTTACTACACTTTTGTTAGTACAACGTTGGCAAGATTAAAAATAGATGGAAATTGAAGAGGAAAAGAAAGAAAGTGTAGATGTATGCCACAGAATCTCTGAAGATTATAAGAGAGAAATTTGACAGGATGATTCTTTGAAAATTAAGACAAAAAAAAAAAAAAATTAATTGCAAAACGAAACGCAAGTATGAGCTATGTACCTGCGTTTCTTGGTTATAGTCATGTAGCCTGGGTTGCTCCAACTTTGAAAAAAACTGTGAATACCAGATAATACATAAACAGTAAAAAAAAAGTGTAGATCTATTGTAGAAAATTACACACCACTTATTTTGTTAAATTTGCAGAAAATTTATATGGAACATAAAAATTCAATTTCTCTGTTTTTGTGAAATTAATCGTGCTTCATTCTTTCCTTGTCTTTTAGAAATTACAGTTGTTGTGTAAAATAGAAACATTCAACGTCACTTTATTATACGTACAATGTAGCCTGCGTTATTCAGCCAATCGTTTAATACGCTTTCCCTTTTGTTTCTTTAATTCATCAATTTTTTAAGGAAAATTTGAAGGATTGAGGAAACTAAAACGACTACTTTGTCTTTCGTTTTTATTACTTCATGGTTTAAAACTCATTAAAACAAATTCAATTAACATCAAGACAGACAAATTTATAGAGATTTTTCATTTAAAAGCAACGTAAAAAAAATTCTAATTGTCTATAAAAAAATTAAATTAAAACTGTTTTATACCTATATAATTTTGATATTTTTCATTAATTTTAGTTCGAATTAATGTCTTAAAAAAATTTATGCATTAACTCTTCATTAATCCGAAATAATAAAAGTTAAAAAGATAATAATTATCATGTCATAAAGAAGAAAATTTCATTAGTTTTTTTTTTATTAATTTGATTCTTTAAAAAACCTAACACACATCTAATTAATCCGTTTTTTTTTTAAATATTTTACTTCATAAAAGAAATAGGAAGTACGGCTACTTTTAAAATAAAATTTTGTAATTAAAATCAATTGTATTTAATTGATCATTAATAATACCATTTTATGTAACCTAATTACGCAGAAGCAAAAATTTTTTTTCTTTCTCTTGTCTTTTTTTTTGTTTCTTCTCATATGAATTTGATAAATCTTTTATTGTACAAATATAAATTCACTTACCTGTCTAAATTCCTGACAAAATGTTTGAATTAAACTTTGAATGGCTGGTGCTCGTATTGCATGAAGTGTTAAACGATTACCATTACGCATATTTAATTGTAATGCAGCTGGTCTAGGAAGTGTTATAGCACCTTGTAATTCACTTAATGGTATTGAACGTACAACAATTAAATATTCAGCATCACGTCTAGCTAAAAATACACCATTATGTGAAATTGCTAATATTGAAACATCAGGAAATTGTGGTGCTCCATTAACAACAAATAAACGTGCAAAATAAAGTGGCCAACCACGTGCCATTTCAACTAGATGACGTTTAACAACAGTACGTATTTGACCACGCATATTTTCTACATTTACACCATGTCCATTTAAAAGATTCAATGCACTTCGTTTCTCTTGTGGTGATATACGAAGACATGATGTTAAATTGAATATATCAGATGCGACTTGAGCAAAAAGTAAATCAAGTGCTGCTGGTGGACCAATTGATTCATTTGGATGAAAATATTCTTTACGTATACGAAGTTTCCAAAGTACTCTGTTATATGTTAAACATGCATTTGCTGGTGTTTTTAATGATGGAGGAACAGGTACAGGAGCTGGAATTGATGGCAATGGCCAATCATCTCCGATATCAGTTTCATCATTCTTTTCTGAATTTTGGGAAATTGTCGTTGGAGCTGAAACTTTTCTTTCACGTTCTTTAGCATATTTTTGTGCCATATGAGTTTTAAAAGTTGCTCTATCGGTTACTAGATTGCTACTTGATGGTTTTTTTGCAATATACTCCCTTTCAACATTTGCTGTCGTTACTTTAGGTGGTGCAGGTTGATAAACTTTATTACTTTCCCGTTCACGTTCCACTTGTTTCATTTCATATAACCTTTCACGCTTTTCTCTTTCTTTTTCACGTTCACGGTCACTTCCGCTTGATGGTGGTCCTTCAACTTCACTTCGATCCCATACTGATTCGGAAAAATTTTCTCTGTCACGTGATCTTGATCGGGATCTAGATCGATCTCTATCAACTATAATTTCCTTCTTGAAGCTAGTTTCATAAACCATGTCTAATTTAGTTGCTTCAGCATGACCCCAAGAATCATATGTCTCTTTTGAAATATCTGATCCATTCCAATTGTGACGAACTCCAAAAGTATCACGTTCTTGACGTTGCATAAAGGCTGGAAGATCTTGATGTGCATGTTGTCCATGATACATTTCACGATCGGAATCAATGTTATGTCCAGGCGGGCTTATAGGGATAGGAGGAGGGGCAGGAGTGTGGAAACTTGATGGCTTAACTGGAGGTGGTGGAATATATCCCGAATTATTTATCAATCCTGCATCTGGCCACGGTGGTGGTGGTGGTCTAGATGATTCTTCCATTCTTTGGACCTGTGACCTAACTGAAGGAATTTCAGGACTATCACGATCGTTTCCATGGGCAAAACCTGCGAGTTGTTGCTGCAGCATCATCTTTCTGGCATCCTCTAATTTTGAAGGAGCTCGCTGTTCAGAACGTGTACTGACAGAAGATCTTATAGAATGACCAGCGGTAACTTGTTCTAATCGTTGTCGCATTTCTGAACTAAGTTTTAGTTTACCTACACTCCCTGGAGGAGGACGTTCTGCTCCAATCTCAAAACTGCGCCTGGCACTTTTATTGTTCGGAGGAGATTGTCGTTGCTGTTGTTGTTGCTGCTGTTGCATTTGTTGTGGTGGAGAATCTTGAGCTTTAGATAACTTTTTAGGTGGGAGATGTTGATTTTGCTGTTGCTGTTGTTGTTGTTGTTGTTGATGATGATGATGGGTCAATAACATTTTAGTATGTTCAATTTCGAATTCTTCCCATTCAATAGTTGACCCATTAGGTGACCCAACACTGCTGTGATTCTGTGATTGAGGTGTATTTTTTCTCTGACTTTGTCGCATTTTGAAATGTAGAAAATCTTCTTCGGTATCATTTTGTTGTGAATCTTGTGGTGGCGGCCACCTCCATTTGCCTATTCTGACAGTCTTAGCCCGACCATATGGGTCGATAAATGGTCTTGCTTCTGATGGATCTTTAAATTCAATTGGTGGAGGCATTGGTGGTGGTGGTGGTGGTGGAATAAGTGATGCTACACTGTCTGAGGATGTTTTTCGATTTTTTTCTGAATCAGAAAATTGTGAAACTCGACCTTTGAAACTGTGCTTTTTTTGTGGTGTTGAAGTTTGAAAACTTGCTGAGTTTGATGCATTCTGTGATCCTGTAGGAGATGTTGAAGAAGTGTCTTGTTGACTTAACAATGTCTGTAGAGCTTGGTTTTGAGCTAGCAATTGCTGTTGAATTTGAAGATTTTGTGCCATAGCAGATTGAAGAAAAGCTCGTTGTACTTGTTGTTGAAGTGCAGCAGGATCTGTTCCAGGTGGAATATTGATCATTTGCATTAACGCTTCTGGAGGGACTGATCCCACCATAAGTAAAGGATTATTTGTAATAGGAGAAATAGGACTCAATGGGTTCATAACTCCTTGAGAAGCAAATCCATTAGTTGTTGTTCCTTGTTGATGTGTTGTACCACCTCCTTTAATTGTCTCAACAAGCTCGATTTTTTCAGTCAAATTTTTAACTGAATCATTTACAAAAATTGGTTGAAATAAACCTGTTATGTATTCATCAAGAGAAGCTTCTGTAGGTGGTTTTACGTTAACATCTGTTTCTGCTTTGTTTTTACCTCCACCTTTGATCATAGCAGATAATTTTGAAGATGTTAAATCTTTTACACAATCATCTAAAATTGGAGCTTCCATAAAATCATTTTTCTCATTACATACTCCTCCACCTCTTATACTGGCTGCTAAAGATCTTGCATCTGAAAGTTCATCAAGTGATCCATCAAGTACAGGACTAAAAAGATCATCCAAGAATTGATCGACATCAGATGCTTGTGATGGTACACGTACTCTTCGAACGTGACTTGCTAGTGAAGGTGCTTCACTTGTATCAGACATAGCTGAGGATCGTGTTGCATATTCAGATTTATCCATATATTTGCTAGAATTCGATCCACCTGATTTTCTTCCAGCGTATTGTGATTTTTGATAACGTTGAATGGGTTCTTTACTGAGCGGAGCTAATCGTTCAGCTGAATGATATCTTTCATTGAGGCGACTTTCTGAGAGTCCAAGATTTGTCAGTTGTTCTGGTTCTGGCGTTGTAACAATATCAGTAGTATCTCCTGACAAAAGATCATCAAGTGATCTAGAACGTGATTTTTCTGTTTCGAAATAACGTTCATTAAGAGCTGAATTTCGTGAAAGAAGTTCATGTGATATTTTTCTAGATGAGCTTTCATAATGTCGTTGATAGTCAAGTTTTTTCTCAATAACTGGTTCTGGAATTGGTTCTTCCATTTTCATCATAGTTTTTGCTTGTGGAGGTTCTGGCGGAGGAACTTGTGGTCGTTTTGGACTACTTGGTTCTATCTCTATCATTGTTGCTCTTGATGATTTTCGACCAGATTTCAATAAATCATTTCGCGCTGCAGGGAAAGCTGGGAATAATTCTTTTTCTGATATTAAATCAAGTACAAAATCTAATCCACATGAATCTGATATAAGTCCACCATCATCAAGAACTACAGTCCAACCCTGATTAGGAATGCCTAAAGTGGAAACTGCAAGTGAAGCAGCTTCTTCACATGTTGTCCAAGAATCGATTGCAACAGTTTGCGTTGTATCATCTGGTAAAGTTAAGGCTACAGCAATATCAGATAATCTTGACGTAGCTCTCCATTCAAGCCAAGATGGTGGAAAAGTTCTACAAGGAGAACTCTGATGACTTCCTGTGTTTCTGAGCAACTTTTTTAAAAGTAGTTCTCTCATGGAGAGTGGTGCATTTTCAATAGCAAATTTCATCAAGTATTTACTAAATGCTGATCCTGGTTGAAAACATGAAAGGCATTGTGCCATCAATTGCCAAATTCTTTGAGCTTGAGTTTCTTCTGTAGTGTAAGCTTGATTGCAGAGCTGAACAAGAATTTCATCTCGTAAACCTCGTGAAGACAGTCCTTTGTGAACTATATAATCGGCTAAAGCTTTTTCTTTTATACCTTCTAAGGAAGAATCGCTAGTCCATCGTAAAATTAACTTGAATACTGCTAACGAATCTTGAAAGTCTTGATCTCTAGAAGCAGCACGTGATAAAAATGGTGTTATGATAGGATCACGTCTAGGTGATAATTTGACTCCATTACAATAGACTGAGCTAAATTTTCCAAATGCAAACTGATCTAGATCACGTGGTAAATCATTTGTAACTGGTGGACCTGGAACAGTTCCTACAACTTTTACAAGATGCCTATCACCATGTAATGGACCCCAACCTTCGATTTTAGAAAATATGAAAGCTAATTCTGCTGGAATATCTAAATAAGCAATTTGAGCTCTTTCTGCATTTTCTTTAGCAATTTTTTGAGCTTGTCGTTCTTTTTGTGCTTTTATAGCTTCTTGACGGCGTTTCATTTCAATTTTGAGCTTATGATAACGTTTTCGTTGTAATTTACCACGCCATAATGACTGTGCTTTAATTGTAGCTGTTTTAAGGGCTTTATATCGTTTATGTTGTTTATGACCTCGCCATGTGGCTTGAATTTTAACTGCTGCTTTCTTTTGTCGACCAATTTTCTTACGAACTAACATACCTCTTACACTTTTTTGAACTACAATTGCAGCTTGTTTCAAACGATCTGATCTTCCAGCTTCTAACATTCGATGTAATGCTTCTCTAAGGAAAACACGGGTAGCTCCAAGTTGAAAATCAGGACCCTCTATTCCAGTTTTTGGAAGAGATTCCAAAATATTTCGACAAAGTTCTCTGTATGGAGTTCCTCGAGGTAAAGGACCTTTCATTAAATGACGATATCTTTCTACAAAATGTTGGAAACGAAGTCTTACAGGATAACCTTTTTGTCTTATTTTAATTGTGTCCAACATTCCTAAATATCTAAGCTGTTGTAGAACACAAGGCATATCCATTTTTAAAGCTTGTTTCTCATTATTTGGTTTAATGCAACGTACAAACCAAGGATTACAACGTCCCATCGATTGTAAAAGTTGTTGTAATGAATCTGAAAATCTTGCTGCTACAGTTGGAGTTCTGGGTTTCATTGTTACAAATCTACCATTTGACCCTTTTGGTAAAGTTTTACCAGCATCTCTTTGAGCCTTCAATTGTTTTGTCATATCAATGACCAATTGTAATTTACTTGTTCCGAGAAGTTCTAACACATCAGGACGTAATGCATCTCTATTCTTATCTAAAAATCCTTCGACACAATACCAAACTTGTCCTGCATAATGAGTTATTCCAAATTCTTGAGCTCCAATTCTTGGACGTGAATATAATTCATTTAAGGCATGATTATAGTGACACTTTTCTAAGAAACTCATATCAGATGCACGAGGAAAATTCGATTCATCATCTAAGAGATGAAAAATTCCAACTGGTTTTTTAGCTAAAAGATGAATAACAGGAAGATTATCTTCCCATGATAGTGGTGTCCATTCTAAACGTTCTCTGGCATATTCTGCTTGTTCCAATTTAAAAACATGTTTATTAAAATATAATTGTAAATTTTCATTTGCATAGTTTATACAAAGTTGTTCAAAAGAATTTTCTGCTAAATCTTCAAAACCAAAAATATCTAGGATTGAGATTCTATGTGCATCGTGAGTACCACCTTTGTGTACAATTGAATTAATTCTTGAAACTAACCAATTGAATAGGCCTGCATAAAGTGCTTTAGCAAATGCATCTCTTGCATCAAGTGCTTGATCTATACTAAGCGGTGTATGCAGTCTCTCCGAACGAGCTTCAGTTATTCTTGTTGTTAATGATCTATGTAAACCTTCTGCAGATATATGAAGTAGATGTGCTGCCCATTTAATTTCAGCATCAGAACCAACTTCAACACCTTCTTGACCATGTCGTAGCTGCCTTCGATGAAAATAAACGTTTCCAAGATGCAAAACAGAAGCTAAAACTCTTACGATACCTTCACGTTCATTCTCAGATACACCTAAAACTTGCATAGCACCCTGAAGCGAGTCCCAATCTACTCTACCTGGAGCAAAATCAGTTCCTCCTTGATTCAAATAGAAATACTTATCGGCCTCAAGTAGACCATACTTTGTTCTTTCTGCTTCTGGAAGTCCACTAAGCATTTCATAAAATACATGATAATTACGTTCACCTGGTGCTTGTGTTACAATTCGTGATTTTTCTAATAAATATTGTGTAATTTTTGCTCCAACAATTGCTCCAGATTTAAAATATACTTCTAAATATTTTCCAAATCTTGAACTATTATCATTTCTTGTTGTTCTAGCATTACCAAATGCTTCAAGTAATGGTGCTGCTTCTAAAATTTGTTCTGTAATAACAGCTGACGCTGATCCACCACCAGGTACAACAGCAGCTAAATATTGCATAACCAATTTTGTTGATTCAGTCTTTCCAGAACCAGATTCACCAGATATAACAACAACTTGTGGTAATGGTAATGAAGCATGTGCAGCTGCACCAATTGCAAATAAATGTGGTGGTAATGAACCTAATGGTTTACCAGCATAATTTTTAGCAACTTCAAGTCCATATGAATCTGGAAACATTTTATATGGATTAACAGCAATTAATATACTACCAGCAAATGTATAAATTAATCCTTTATCATAACGTAAACGTAAATTCCATAATAATGATGCTTCATGTAAATCTTCTAATTGTGTCATATCATCAACACCAGCATTTCCTAAATCTTGTCTTGCTCTTATATTACCTTCACCAGGTGCTAAAGTAAAGGTTTGAGGCTAAAATGATAAGAAAAACCAAAATTCAAATTAGATTTAAGATATATATATATATATATTTTTTTTTTTTCAAAAATTTTAAAAAGAAAATGTAAGAGAAAGTATAGGATTTCTTTTTTTGTTGTTTTTTTATCAAACAGGATTAATTACATTGCATGCAATAACATCACTACAAAGTGTTGATAATTTTTTAACAATTTGTGGATAACGATTTTTATTTCTTCGACGTAAACGTTTCTGTTGATTTTTCTCATTTTCTTTTTCCATTGTTGATATATCTTCAATACTTTCAGGACGTTGTCGTCTTAAAACTTTTGGTGATAGAATTGATGGTGATGGTACTGAATTTGAACTAATTGAATCATTTTTTTGCCATGATTCTAAATGAAAATGTACTAAACGCATTTGATACACCACAAATTTTGAAATAGATTGAAAAAAAAAAAAAAAAAGGGTGGGTGGAGGAACAGTAGTAGTAGTAGTAACAGCCAGCAATAGCAATGAAAAAAACATAAATCTATGGCACTTTATGTATTATATCACTTTATCACATTTTTATGCACATTATTAATTTTTTATTTTCCTATTTACAATTAAAAATTTTTATTTTAAAAAGATACTTTTTTTTAAATATATATGTAGATATGTATATTGAAAAATATAAAAGAATTTTAAAAATTATACTATTATTATGGTTGTGTTAACCTAAATAAACTTGATTGCAAAAAAAAAAAAAAAAAAAAATGAAATCTCATAAATAAGTAGAGCACATATTACACTTCTTAGATTTGATTTAGTTATAAACAATGAAAACATTATTACAAATATATTTTTAATAATATATTTTTTTTTAATGTGTTACACACATTTATAGATACTTTGTAAAAAAAAGAAAATAATAAATAATTGTATTTTATCGAGTTTTTTGTAATTCATTTGTCCGCGCGTTCGTTTCGATTTTAAGAGTGTTTCGAACCGAACTGATCGAAATGTGAAACTACAACATGATAATAAACAATAATAATCTTTTGGATAGCGAAAAAAAAAAAAAACAAAAACTAAAAAAAAAAAGTAAATATATTTAGTTCCACATATTATAGTTTCTTCAGTTTCTACATAAAAACAACTTTGAAAAGATTAAAAAAAAAAATATATCTCTAGGAGGTACCTATATATATCTATAGGTAATGTTATGCTATGATGATTTTAACATAAAAAATACAGATAATCATACATGTAAGTATGTAAAGTTACTAATATGGATTATGATGGGGATTTTTTTGTTGTTGTTGTTGTTGTATGTTTTTGCCATTTAATAAATTGTATATAAATTCATAAGTATAAAAATCATGAAGTGCAAATTGAATGTTGCAAAAATATTAAACAACAATATCTTGTTATTGGTCAACATATAAGAAATATACAGAATTATAAATAAAGTATGTATGTGTGTATGTATATACTGAAAATTGCTTTTTTTTTTTTGGAATTCATTAAAATATAATTTTATTGGTCATTTTGAAATTATAGTTAACTTGATTTACAAGATAAACATTCTTTATTTATTTTTTTTTTTTTGTAAATAATTTTTTGAATGCGCATACATATTTTGTTTTCTACAGAGATAGAGATTTGATTAACATTTATTTTTTTTTTGGGTTAGTAGAATTTAAAAATGTATGATTTTAATATTTTTAATGAAATAAAAACAAGTGTATTTCATTAAAATAATCATCAATCATTGTACGCATACGATTATATGAAATCCTTTTTTTTTTTTTTTTTGCTGCAAAGCTATTTTTTTTTTTGTAAGAATTTACCGTCTTATACGTTGTAGCTGTTTCGTAGACTAGATTTTTGTTTTAATTTTTACATGCATAGATAAAATTACTAAGTACATTTTTTGTACCTTTTTTTTTAATGACAAAAATAGAGGATTTGATTTTGTTGATAACACGGCATTTAATTAATTATAATAAAAGGGTTAATTGTGAAAATTTGCAGCACAAAAAAGATACATAGTTCATCGACACCATTTACCCCTTTTTTGTCGTCTGCAAATTGTCGGTGCTTGTATTATTAAAGCGAAACACTCATGACATCGAGATGAACGGTCATAAGATCGAATCTACTTAAATTTAAAACGGTATTACCAAGTATTCCGTTTATATTAAGACATTAGCTGCGGACTCAATAAAAAATCGTTCTAAATTCCTTAGACAGATTTTTTGACTGTTTGATTCTTTGGAACAAATTTTTAAAATTCCAAGAACATTTAGAAAAATTACTGTTAATTTTCATAGATTATTAATTTAAATGAATTTCAGTTCATATTTATCGAGAGAGACATTTTTTGAAATCATCTTCAAAATAAAAATTTTTTTCTAAGAACTCTAAAGAAAATATTGTGACAATATCGTTACCAAAAATACCACAGATTTACTTATGTATCGGCTAAAATGCGACTAGAAACTCTTCAACTAGTTTTTTTTTTTGCATCTTTTTCGAACTAAAACTTAAATTAGTTAAAAAATAATGCAGGAACTATCCATGGGAGCTTGAGAAAAAGGTTCTTATAATTGTTAAATAATTTTATTTTTAAAAATTACACAATACTTGACATTCTCTTACCTTTCCTTTAATTAGAGCCTGTACAATAATAACTTGTGCAGCACGATGTACTTCTTGAATTTCACCAGGAATTGGATGACCCAATCCTGGATCAAACCAAACAAAATCACCTTCGGACCAATCCATTTTGTATTTTTTATATGTTGTTCTCAATTTTCGTTATTTTTTCGTTGTTATTTTTCTCAAAAAAGAGATTTTTCGTTATGAAATTCTTCAATGTAGTGATAATTTCATGTTATGTAGTTTTTTTTTTTCTCCTAAAAAATATAAAAATAAAAAAATTCTTTAAATATTAAGTAACTAAAATCGTGAAAAAAAAACTATTAATTGTTAAAACTGTGAAAAACAAATTATAAAATTGTATTTTTTTTTTTAAATTGAGTTTTTAAAAAAATAAAAAAAATTGTAGAGTGTTATTTGCGAATTTTTTTTTAAAGGTGGTTTTTCACATATAAAAATCCGGCTAGAAGTTGTATTCTTCAAGCAAATCAAAATCATAGAAGTGAATTAATCATAATAGAATTTTTCTATTTTTTTTATTTTAATTATTTAATAAATTTTACATAACACAGTTTTGGATTAGGTAATCTTGAAGTAGCCAAATTGATTTTGAATATGACTCAGAAATCAAAATAATTTAAAAAAAAGTTGATAGTCAGCAAAAACAAGATGTGTTTTTTTTTTTCGTTTTTTCAAATTCATAAAAATTTATAATTTGCTAACATTTTCAATGAGTGAGTACAAATAATTTTTTTTTTTTTTTTTTTTTTTTGTAATTTTCAAATTAATTATTGGATTTTTTGGTGTTCGATGCTCAGATAATAAATTTTTTGAGCGAGTGAATACGAGCTTATTGGTTGTTTTTTTCTCACTTTGAAAAAAACAAGCTCAAATTACATAATTAATTTTTCTTGTTCAAATAAAAAACTTTTTCTGAATCCTTTTTTGTTTCATTTGAAAAAAAAAATCCTTTTCTCGAATTTTAAATTTCCTTTCCATTGTAAGCAAGTATCATTTTTATTTTCTTAATTTTCTTCATTCAGATTGTTTTTTAAAGCCCTTGATAAGCAATCTTGCAGTTGTTTTTTAAAGGTACATGTATTGCATAGAAATAAAATTTAAAATAAGAAAGATAAAGCAAAGATCGCATGAGGAAAAAGTAAAGATATTTAATTTCAAATTAAATTTTCTACATATGAACATTCAGTACAGACTCAAAATTAAGTCTTAAAGGGTTAAAAATATTCCATTACACCAGTCAAATTACAATTATTATTGTCGACATACTTGTACAATGCATATTTTTTTTTTCCTTCTATATTTTATTTCAAAATATTTTGATTACAAAAAAAAAGAAACAACATAGGTATAGTATCTTTAATACGATACCTCACAAAACACACGTACTATAATAAGTAATTCACGTTAATAATAATAAAATCTAAATGATAATGGATTAGTTAAAGATACTTAATACTTTTTTTTTTTCGTTTTTAGCTATTTAACAACACAACTAACTTCCTACTCACAAAAAGCATAATTTTAAATATTATGCACATTCTGTAGATACAGATACTTTATTTCTCATATAACAACTTGACCTAGAAATAATATATTTTTTATAGTCAATGATCTGCCTAACATTTATAATACAATCGACGTAGGTATATATACATATGTACATACATTAACGTACCTATTTAAATCTACATACATATATGATATATTTTAATTCAACAATAAAATATATATGTACATACATACTATATATTGTGTCAATGTATTCTTCTTCTCTGACAAAAAAAAAAAAAGATTTTTTTTTTTTAACTTTCACCTGTACAACAACACTTGTTGGTTAGTTGGTCAACAATCTTATTAATTGAATGGCCAAGCCGGCCTTCAACAACCACATTTTTCGTTTTATATCTTTTAGTTGGTTTTTATTTATTTTTTGTTGTTTGTTGTTTTTACTAAAATCTTATTATTATAATTTCTTCGTGTTGTTGTTATTGTATTTACTTTTCTGATATCACTGATAAATTCCTTTTTTTTTTTTTACTTTGTATGAATTCTTGGCAATATATACATTTATTGGAAAAAATGCCGAACACACCATACCACATATTGGATTTTTTTGGTTTGTTTTTTTTGTTTCATTAAATTGATCTTTACTTTACTTTCTATAATGCATTTCACTTTGTTTTGCACAGAAATTTAGATTTTTTTTTTCTATTTAAAGAGAAGTGAAAAAAAAAGGTAGTGATTGAACATTGTATGGTATTGTCAAAGTCAATAATTAAACATTTAAACAGTAAAAGAAAACAAAAAAAAAAAAACAAATGTAGTAAAGACAAATACCATTGCGACCTACTCAATTCGTTTTTGATGATAATTGTACAATGGAGTTTTTTTTTATGTTATCTCAGTAACACCTTTAACTGAAATTATGATTTAATGCAAGGATTAAAAGATATTATTTTTTATAGTGAGGAAATCAGTAAAAGATTCATTTGATGATAAGACTGTGAAAATTACTGAAGTATAATAATGGTATTGCAGTATTTCATAGATACTTGTAATTTCACTAGAAAATGATGAAATCAGAATTTCAAAACAAGAAAGGTGACGCCCCAAAGATATGGCTCATTAAATTTAAGAAAGAAAGAAAAATAAAATACTCCTATTATACATTAAATGAAATTTTCAAGCTTTAAAAGACAATCGAAGTTTCTGGGTAGTCTTCTAAGAAAACAGTTTTTTTTTTTTTGTAAGTTTTAAATTAGAGAAGATTTCATCTAAGCCTAGAATCTTCATAAATTTGTCCTTGTAAAGAACAAGGAACAATATAAGAAAATAGTACATATCTCTAAACAAGATATACTTATTATTTTTTTTTTTTTTCAATATTTTATCTTACTTCAATTTTTTTCGAAAATGACTTTCACGCTGTCCGAAAAACTTAAATCGATGATTCCAAGAACTATAGTAAAAGCACTTAAAAATGTTCTAGACAGTCTATAGTCGTATTCGATAATTTATATCCTTGGAAGATAGCGTTAAAAAAAAATACTTGAAGTTGATTAATTTTGAATACCAAATACTGAATAAATACTGCCACACTTTCCAGAGTTTTTTTTTTTTTTTTTTTTTAATTTAAGCAACCGTTAAAAGTTTAAATTCCCAAATTAGCAAGCACGCCGTAATGTTTGGCATATGTTTTTTTTTTTAAAAAATGAATAATATTTTAAGGTGTGATACATATCTCAGGTCAACACGTTAAATATTAAGAGTAATAATTTACTAATGTATCCACGAATGTTTCTCAAGATAACATTAATTGTTTTTTTTTTCTCTGGTCAAAAAAATTGCTAAAATTTTAAACAATGCTGATTTATCAGTTTATTGATTAGAAATAAATAAAAATTTTAAGATAATAATTCTTGAGAAACTCAAAATCATAAGATTTTTTCGGAATGTGTTTCTAAAATTTCATATGAGAATGACTAAAATAATAATTAATTTCAGATTTTTTATTTATTAAATGTGGTTAGGCGTACTGGTACAGCACCAGCACATAAAGAAGGAAAATATGTAGGTAGGGTAGCATTGCTGCTGTTTTATTTAAAATTACATTTTACATGAGTATTTTAATGGTGTATTTAAAAAATACACGAATCTGTGGCAAAAAAACTTTCAATCTCAAGTGAAAATTTTTTTTTAAAATCGTTCAGACTTTCTAATTTTTTATTCAACTTTAATTTATTTTGATTTTCCAATGGGAATTTTAATAATTGTCCTTCAGAAAACATCTCAATGGTCACCCGCAAAAATTGTGGTATATTTAAATTTTATTTTTTCTAACAAGAAGACGTCACCAAATAAAAATGAACAGTTAAAAAATTTAAGAGAAATTTAAAGTAAATTTCAATTAATTTCATTTTGAAAATTTTCTAAAAGTAAAAGTATATCTTCGACAAAAAATCTTTTTCTTTTTTCACATTTAACTTTAAATTTTATAGGTTACTAGGGATTTAGAAATGTTTTATTTTTTTTTTAAATAGGACATGTAATAAAGTTTCATTAATTTCATGATAAAACAAAAGAAGAAGAAGAAATAAAAGTATCTTAATTTGCAGTCGAATGATTTTTTTTAATTCTAATAATTTTTATTACATTAAAAAAAAAAATATATCATAAAACCCATAATGACATTCATTTTCTATGATTTTGAATCTGTTTTTTTCTTCATGCTTTTCAGTATTTGTTTTTATATATTTTTTTTTTTGTTGTTGTCTTATGTTAATTAATGCAAATGTTTAACATACTTTTTAACAGTATTTTCTATATTTAAAATATCATTCATTTTTTCTACTCTTCTTCTTTTTCTTCTTATTTTTCTATTTTTTTTTTTTTCAAACATCAAAAAAATTTAATCTTGAAAAAATTCATAAATATTTATAAGAATCTGAAAAAAAAAATAAAAATAAAAATCTATAGATAAAAAACACGAACCTATATTGTATAGAAAATATAATTTATAAATGTTAGAGGAATGCCGCTTTAACAAATTTACAATATTTATTTTCTTAAAGCTTTTTTATATTAAAAAAATAATAATAATAATAACCTGAAATGAATGAATCCTCGTCATACCCATATAAATTGAATATTTTTAATTATTTCTCATAGTGCAAAAAAAAAAAAAAGAAACAAAACAATTTACAAAAAACATTACGTAGGCCTCTTTGAAATCATACGAGTTTTTTTTTTTTTGCAATTTAAAAAAAAAAAAACGTTATTACATTCAACTCAACTTGATTAATATTATTTAATTATAATTTTTATTTTATTTTATTTTTGTTTCCCAGCCTTTAAAATACTTCATTAATGCTTGAGTCATCATTCATCAAGTTGTTTTATTTTGCTTATTATTTTTTTTTTTTCAAATTTATTACATACATGTACGATTATTAGAGGTTCAAAAGTATAAATATTATCTGTTTGTTTGTTTAATATTGCTTAGTTTTTTTTCATAATTCAAATGTCGCAATTTTTATGTAAATTTTATTAATTTTTTCCCACTTGAAATTCGCATATTTCAAATATGTATAAACATTTTATTATATTTTTCCGCCTTTCTAAGACCCCCGTTTGATGTCTAGGTGAATGAAGAATTTTTTATATTAATATTGATGTTAAAGCATTAGGTTAAAACAACACAAAAAGAGTAAAAATATTAGACACAGGAATGTTTGTGTGTGTGTGTATAAGTGTGTTGTATAAGATTTATGACAGAAAAATTCTTATAAAATTTTTGAACTCTATTGAAATTGATTTGATTGATTTTTTAATTAATTTGTTTTCATAAATTTTTCTTTTTGTCTGTTGATCAGTTAAGTTACAAGTTTAACCACAAAAAAAGAATTTTTCTTTTCCTTTCTCTGTTTTTTTTTCTTTTTTTTTTGTTAATTTTTCGAAAGAATATTTAAAAAAAAAAAATCTTTTTTCTATAGCGCATGTTAAATAGGATCAAAAGTGCACAATGTCATGGGATTAAAACCGCATTAATTTCGAAGATGAACTATGTGCTTGATAATTGATATAATAAATGGAAATACTATACAGACATTCTTTATAATAATTTAATTAACAAAAGAAAAAAAAAACTACGAAACTTATGATAGAATATAAAAGACTGTAATACTTACAGTAATCACATATGGATGTGAAGCATGGACCCTGAACCAAAGATCAATAGATATGCTGGACATACATATTTAAACGGAAAATACTGAAAAAAGTATTTGGAACAGTGAAAGAAAATGGGGTTAGGAAAATTCGATACAACCATGAGCTGTATTAATTATGTACTCGTATAAGAACTCCAAGCTCTCTGAACATACCAAACTATTACGACAATGGGCAGGACATATGTAAACATTGGAAAACAATCGTATTCCTAAGATAACCTTTGTGACATCATAATTCAATGGTACTAGACCACGTGGAAAGCCGAGAAAAAGATGAGGGGAATCAGTAGAAGAGGAGGCAGAGAAATTTTTTCATGCAGAAGTTTAAGAAGTGAAGAAAAGGAATTAACAAAAAAGAACAAAAAGATTAGAAGACTTCTAGAAATACACAAGCCTTCAATTCGTTGTCTATTTTTCATGAATCTAGAAAAGTGGAATTGTGAAATTAGAAGGTTCTTTTATAAAAAATGACTGAAACGATTTGTAAGTTTCAAAGGAGGTGTTTTGGATTAAATAAAGGATATAGTCTCTTGTCCAAGAAAGTCATAGAGTCTGTTTATGTAATTTATTCCAAACAGAAAATTAGGTTTCTGTTGAAATTATTTTAAAAATTCATGTGATACAATTTTGTTGTACATGATAATTTCTTTTTTTCATTTTCTATTTATTTATTTATTTATTTATTTTTTTTTTTTTTTTGGTTTAAAAATGCTAACACCAAAAAAGTAATCAACATTTTTGACATTGTGTGTATTTTTAAAATGAAAGTTTATCTGTCGACCTTGAATTGTAAATTGGCTAATTGACTATGCGAACTAGATTTAATTTTTTTTTTTTTTTTTACATTTGCAAATCTATTTTTGAAACATGAAAAAAATAAAAAATAAATACTAAACAATTAGGACAATGTTTTAAAAAATTATTGAATCGTTAAACCATAAAATTTAACATATTTGTATCTTTTAGGTTCTCGATGTTTTAAAACAATTTTAAAAATTTCGAAAATACAAAGAAAAAAAAAATAACATAAGATACAATATGAAAAAAGAAAAAAATATATATACCATATATGTACATATATTTAGGATAATTTAACATTTGTATGATTGGAATTAGTAATGACTTATGTGTACTGACTTGTGTACTGAAAAAATAAAGAAAAAGAAAAGAAATTCTACATACTTAAAAAGTTAACGACTCTCTCCGTTACCAAATAAATACAAATAATTTTTTTTTTTTGGCTTTAACAACGACAAATTTACAAAAAAAAAAAAAAAAAAAAAAAAAAAAAAAAACTATCTATCAAGAAAAGAAAAATCACATTTAAATAAGACAAATAAAATGAAGAAAAAGTATACATATTCAGTACATGACTGAAATAAATTACGCAAATTTCTTGTACATATACGAAACATTATCATCAGTTTTTTTTTTTTTTTTTTTTGTTTAAAGAAATTATGCACATTATGCAGAAAAAAAGAAAAAAAAAAAATAAGACGATATCAAAAAAGAATATTAGTTACCACTTTAATATCTTTATTATAATAATATGATACATCATGAATAATAACTGTAAAATATAAAATTGAGTTCCGGTTTTATCGTTTATCGATATATACATGTACGTATAATATGTGTGTTTGTATGTGTTCTTTTTCTTTTCTTTATTTCCGTTTTTTCTATACGAATGATGTCTTTTTATGTTCTGTTACTTTTTTTTTTTTTCTTCTTTTATTTTTTTTGTTTTTTAAAGTATTAAATTTTTATTTTATTTATTTCTTTTAGATACTTATTTTGTTGTTGTTGTTGTTGAAAAGTTATGATGATGACCACTAATAAATGGGATTTTACGATATTTTTATTACAAAAGTGATCTACACTGGAGTGCATATCAGGTAAGTCGATATACGTATTATAGATACTTATTTTCTTGTATGCTTTTTCAATATAAGAAGTCCATAAAACATGTGAACTTCTAAAAAATATGAAATTTATCTCTTACAAAAATTTTTTGAGAGTATCTTTCTGTAAAATTGAGAGTATATTTCTAGTCGTTTGAAAACATACCTACATTTAAAAAAAAAAATGTATCTTTGGCGGAGTTGAGTTAAGACTTGAGAGTGTCTTTCTAATTACACAAAGAGTTTTTTTTTTTTTTTGTAATTTGAGGCTTTTAAATTCTCTTAGCTATATTTTCCTCTTGAAAAATCATTCAAACAGATGTATTATTTTCAAAGGAATGAAAATATGTGTGATGATAATATTTGAGATACTTTTATAAGCTTTATAGGTAAACATACAAGTAAGTTTTGAGGTTGGTTTTCATAGGTATGTAGCTAATGTGTTGTAAAGATTGTAATAAATTCTTAAGTTGTTAATTTTACTCTATTGAATGTTGGAAATATGGGAGTGCCACCTATGGAATTTAGTAACACACTTTTTTTTTTTTTTTTAATTTTTTTACATATTGTATCTTTTAATATGTAAAATTCATACTTTTATATTACACTTTCGATAAACTAATTTTCATAATTTGAAAAAAATTTTTCAATACAAATGCGTGCTTGAAAAAAATATTCTTAAGATTTTTCTTACGTAAATAAAAAAATTCTTAACATCACATTCAAGAAATAGAGAAAATCTAACACACATACTAATTCAATAATCTTGAAGTATCTGTATATATATACCTATATATATTTCTTTTTTTACCACAAACACATCTAAAAATAAGACACGTAAACTTCTGTAAAATAAGAAAAAAATATATTTTTCTGTTTTTTCTTATTTCCAACAAAAGATAACATATTTTATCGGCAAACATATTCAATAACCAAAAATTATTTTTGCTTTACAAAATCCACTTTTATAATATGTGTTAAATCAAAACATTCAATTGATTTTTAATTAACTTCTTGTGGAATTTTAATTACCTGTATATTCACATATGTACATATATGTATGTATGTATACAGTATATCTGTATGTTTATGTTGTATAGTGGTTTTAAATCTGTTTTTTTTTCTTCTAACTACCTATAACTTCACATATCATTGAAAAATTCAAGATGGCTGGTATATAATAACACCGTACAGATAGTTGACGACGACGATGATCAAGATATTTTTTTTTTTGATGTCGAAAGCAAAAAATTTTTCTTTCACTTTTTACTGAATTTTTTTTTACAAAAAAAAAAATAATATATAATTTAAATTTATTTCGTTTTATTCTTTTTTTCTTAAATTTTTAAAATAAATATTTAATTAAAGATTTTTATTTTCATAATTAAAAATTTTGCATTTTCTTGGCACTTTTTTTTTTTATAGAATTTTATGTTGTAGCTAAACTTTTTTTTTTATTTTTGCTTCAGAGATTTTTCAACTTTATTATTTTTCTTATTAATTTCACACAAAATTATTATTTTATGACACAATTTTAGAGTCTTTTAATAACTTTGAAACTTTTTTTTTTTTGTAAAACAATAGTAAAAAACCGAAAAAAAATATATCTTTTACCTTCAATAAGTATCTAAAGGTACTTATTTTTTTTTTTTTTTTTTAAATTATTTTTCAATATGTGTGATGTATCTATATATTTAAAAAAATAAAAAAATAAAAAATAAAAATATTACACGTCGATATTATGAACAACGATCTCAACAATTAAACCGTGTCTTGAATCAACCAACTCGGCTAATCGACTGCTCTGATACAAGTTTTCTTCATTTAACAAAAATTACAGGTTATTTGTAAGTATACAACACACATAAATAAATACATAATATATAGATATCTATTGAATTTTTCAGTAAATTTCAGAGGAGACAACTATTTTAATTTTAATTTTATATACTCTGTTCGGTCTCAGATGATATTGTTTAAACTAAAAAAATAAAACATAAAAGTATTTATCATCCGAGCCCCAGGTATTACATATAGGTATGAAAAATATGCATATAATCTGAAACATAATATATAGTCTGAAATTGTTATACTAAAAAAGAATCTAACTTAAAACTGAGTGAGTATCATCAGTTTTTTGGATATATGTGTAAAAATATTTTCTCTGATAAAATGAAAGTAATTGTAGATTTTTAGTATCTCTGAAAAAAAAACAAAAAAACACCTGATGAGTTTTATATTATCTTTTTATTTCAAATTATTTGAATTTTTTTACTCTTAACAGATTTTTTTTACAGGTAAAAATGATTAAAAATTGAACTCTTTTAACACAGGTGTGTTATTTGAGAAAGAAAAAATAATAAAAAAGAATCAAAAAATTTCTCTAAAGAGATATTTTCAAACAAGAATAGTTAGTTCGTCAGTTATGAGTTAAGATTAAAGATATTTTATTGTTATTTTGATTTTTATTTTGGAATTCTTTACATCGCAATTTATAGTTTATGACTGTAGATACATAAAAAAAAGCATATGATTTCTGTTTATATTTATGTTTGTGTGATAAAAAGAATTAAAATAACAAAATTATCATTAAATTACAATCAACAAAAAAATTTTTTTATGGGATAAATTATTTTTAGATATGACTAAATTTTTTGTTATTTAAATTTGCTAGCCATTGATTTTTGTTCTAAAGAATTGAATAAATTTGCAAAATTAAGCTTAGTTCTAAAGTATCTTTCAAATACTTAAATTTAAAAAAAAAAAATCTGCATCATTTTGAGAAAACATAAGATTTTTAAGTTTTTTTCTCCTGTATTTTCCTTAAAAAAGTATATTTTACTAGTTAGTTTCATTTAAATATTTTTCAAGCGATGTAAAAAGGATCTTCATATTCCTAAAAACAGCTTTTGTAAAAATTTATCATTTTATCGTTTTATCATATCGATTTTATAATATCCAATACACAAACACTTTCTACTCGTATAAGAGTTTTGTTCAAAGCTTTGCTTAAAGATAAGTTTATTAAATGAAAAATTCCTTTTTTTAGATTGTTGTATTATACCGTTAAATTTAAAGAGACTCCAATTATTTTCCATAATTTCTTCAAAATACATACTTTCATAGCATAAATTAATTTTACGTAAGCATGGTAAACATTTTTTTTGAACCCGTTTATCAAACGATCAGTTCGGAACAAAAAGAAAAGAAAACGTTTATATAAATTTGCAGTGGTTTGCGTCTTTGATTAAAATAAATTTGATTGAAACTTTAAAATTGTTAAAAACAAGTTAAAATTTTGATTAGATTGAATTTCGAAATGAAATTTTACGTTACTTTTTATTTAAATCTTTTTTTATGATTTCAAAAAAATTTAGTGTTCATTTGACGGCTAAGAAATTGATTTAAATTCAAAGAATTATTTTTCAAGTTCAACGTAAGTTATTTAAGTTTTTTAGATCTGTGAAAATTTATTTTAAAAGGCAGCTATACTTTCAAAAAAATGTCATTTTCTATTTACAAAAAATAATACAGAGAATGAAAAAAGAGATTATGGTCCTTTATTCTTGATAAGTATATCATAAAATAAATGAAACTTCTAATTGAATACTGGATTTTTGTTAAACTAGATCTCCAACTAAAAGTCCTCATTAAATCACGATGTAATGTTCCTGAGAAAAAAAAAATAATACTAGTCTACATGATTTGTTCTGCAAAGATGTGAAAGATTGCCCTGGCGTGAAGAAAGGACTTCAACGAGGTAATTTTTATCTAGGGAAAACATTTGTGGTGGTGTCTATAGAAAAAAGTGATGTCTCTCAAATGTGTCGATAATATTAATACAATTAATTTATGGTTAAAGTCAA
This sequence comes from Bombylius discolor, assembly GCA_939192795.1. Lineage (NCBI taxonomy): Eukaryota > Metazoa > Arthropoda > Insecta > Diptera > Bombyliidae > Bombylius > Bombylius discolor. The sequence goes on along the minus strand of OW584240.1, from coordinate 6,598,526 downwards.
AGGGTTAAAAACAAAAACTGTATTTTTTTAAAATATTTATTTATTTTTTTGCTAAAAATATATATATTTTTTTAAACAATCTTAAATTCTATATAGAACATGATACTAGTAAAAATTTGAAAATATACAATAAATATTTACAAGAAAAATCTAACTTTTTTTAGAGAAAAAAAAAATAAATAAATAATTAACAAATTTTTTTTTTTACCAATCGCTGCAATTAATTTGATATAATTTTTTCTCATTACAATTATTACTCATAATTGCCTCGAAAAATTGTATTTGATTTTCAATTGCAACAGCTAAAAATTTCTTTTCACAATAATTAAATTGATGATCATTATGATGACGATAATAAGTATCTAATTGAATTGGAATTAATTTTTGAATTTTATTTTTAAAATGTAATTTTGAATTTTCAATAAAACCTTGTACACCTTGATATTCGAATATTCGAATAACATAATTATTTTCAATAAATGCTAAAATTGTTTCATCACCAAGATGTAAAACAGTTAATTGTGATGGTTTTTTAGTATAAATTGTTTGAAATAAATTACCATCAATAATATCATAATAAATATTAATTAAATCATTTTGATCATTTTTAATATCTGTATCTATAAAATGATCATGAATTTTCGAAATAGCAATTAATTGTATACGATTTTTAGGTGTACCAACACTTAATACAATTATTTCACCAGATTTTCTACTTGGTAAAAATGAATTATCAGCTGTTAAAATACCTTTTTGTGGTATTTCTAAACCAATAATTGGTTCATTATAAATTTCATCTATCATTAATGTGGTAGGTGTTGTTGTTGTTGTTGTTACTGATGATAAAGTTAAAGAATCTATATTATCATTATCACTACTAGTAATTGTATCTTTTTTCAAATCATCACCTTCTTGAGAATTTTGTATAAGAAAATCAAAAATTTTTCTACCATATTCATGTCCTTTTTGTAATAGATATTCCATACTAATATTTGATGAATTGTTGTTGTTATTTTCATACAATATATCATCATTATTATTTATAATGACACCTTCTTGTATTAATAATTTTTTAATTATTTCCTCAATGTAATTTTCTAAATGTGTTAATGCATCAGATGCAATAATCTGTTCATTTTTATTATATTTATCATTTTTATCATTTCCAATTTTAAGTTTATTTTGATTTTTTTTAATTATAATTACAACATTTTTTATTCCATTAATCATTATTTCAATAGAATGATCAATTGATGATGGATCAAATATTGATGATTTTACATTAAAATAATGTTCTCCATTAGTACTGGCATTATTTAATATTGTTTTAAATTTTTTATAAATTTCTTCTTCATTTTTTGTAAATTCTTTTATATCATTTAAATCTTTAATACCATCTAATAATTTTTTAGCAACATTTTTAGATATTTTTTTAACTGAATTAAATTTTAATTGTAATTGATGATGATTATGTTGTGATATATTTTTTGTATTCAATGTTATTGAATCATTTAATGTGTAACCTAATTTTTTAATATATTTTAAAATATCTTCAATATCTTCTTCACTAGAATCAGATTTTATATGATCATTTTCATTTTTATTACTATCATTTTGTTCTAGACTTTTAATTACTTCCAATTCATGTATTAATCCAATAATTACCTTTTGAATAATGTCTTTAATTTGTTTTTGAACATTTGATGATAATTCACCGGATTCATTTGAATGTGAATCATTACTATCATCATCATCAAGATCATCAATCATACCTTTAAGTTTCAATTCATCGTTCTTTTTTAATGCACTCTCTAGAAAATCGAATTTTTCACGTTTTTTACGTTTTAAAATATGTTCATTTATGCGTTGTGATTGTGGATTTAAAAGAATCAATTGTTTACCATCACTTAATGCAATACCTAAATTTATTTCAGATGGTAAAAATCTATAAGAATTATCTAAAGGATTTTTTGTATTAATTACTGGTAATTGCCATGATGTATTTGTTGAAAATTTTAAATCTGTTTCTAATAATGAATTTTGACTAATTAAATAAATTTTACCCGAATTTTCACGTATCATTGAATATATTCCTGGTTTACCAATTGTTGCATAATGTGAAATTTTATTATTATGATTAAATAACCAAATATTACTACCAGATATACGACATTCATATGTCATTAGATGAGAATTTGTTATTAAATATAAATTTTCATAATCAAAATATATTTTAACAATTTCATTAATGTGACCTGTTTCAAATTGCTGAAATATTTCAAACATATTCATATCGATATTCCAAACATAAACATTTGAATAACAACCTGTATTTACTAAAAGGAAATTCTTGCCTAAATGTTTAAAAAATTCTAAATGTGTAATCAAATGTTCTTCGGTTAAAGCAAAAGTATTTGTAAAATATTTGAAATAATCTTTTTCTTCAATTTTTTTATGATTAAAATATTCTTCAGCAAGATGACATTGTTCCATAAATTCTCTTTTTAATTTATTTAATTTATCTGAAAATTCTGAATCTGTCATATTAATGAATTCTAAAAGTTTTTCCATATGAATTCCATTCACTATTCCAGTTCCTTCAACATTACCTTCCACGTAAAGATTATTTATAGACCAATTTCCAGTAATTTCTTGATAATTTTCAATATTATTTTTAAGTGATTTTTGTTGCCATTCTTTGAAATTTATACCAGAAATAAAATCATTTGTATAAAGATTTTTCGTTTTGATTTTTTTAAATGATATTGGTGAACGAATCGTTAAATTTCCTTTTAAAAATGCAACATCTTTTAAATTTTTACCATTTATTGTACCATATGTATTAAGATTACGTAAGACTCGTGCAGATTGCATTGTTATGTAAGAGGTTATATGCTGATCACCATGAACCTGTGAAAAATATTTGATTCAGTGAAATTTTGAGGTAACTTTTAAACCAGAGACAGAAGGATTTTAATCTTTGTTGGAGTAAAATTTAATCTCAGTATATTTAATTTGAACTTTTATAGGAGATTAAATTTTAATCGAAAAAATATTAAAATTCAATTCATATTTTTAAATGATTTCTGATTTAAATTTAATTTCTTTTCATTTTAGTATTTGACCTACCATTAATGTATTCTGTCTTTCTTCATTCAAATTAACTTCATTAATTTGACCTTTAACATGAATATTTCCAGAAAGTAGAACATTTGAAAATATAATCTTACTGGTAATATTTTGTGGAGTGTGAAGGGTGATAATATCCGACATTGGACGATGATTAACATAAACAACATTTAAATTATTTCCTTTCAATGCTTCTCCAGTAAAAACTAACGGATCTGAAATTAGATTGATTTCATTAATAAAATTTAATAAAATTGAAGAAAAATAACAATTACTTGATATCGTTAATGGTTTATCAGTTCTTAAACCATTCTTTAACCATTCATTCAATTCACATCCCATTAAATTTGATGTTTGAATTTGATTAACTTTTATGAAATTTGCTTTAACTGGTCTTAAAAATTTAATTGGTCCATAAATTATAATTTCATCATTACAATCACGACAAATTACATTTTTAAAGAATTCATTTAAATCAATATCATTTAATTTATTAATTTGTAATCCTTTACCAAATTTTAAATCATTTTTAAAGATTTTTTTACCCGAAACAGTTACATTTGAACTTGTTTTAAAAATGATATTTTTAAGTAATTTATCAATATTTTGTATATTATTAAATTTTCCATTTAAAATTAAATTTTCAACATTAATTGATTCATTGAAAGTCATTTCATCAATTACATAAACTCCCAATTTTGTGTTATAACCTGAATTCAAATTATTTAAAATTCTAGTTTCAAAATCATTAATATCTTCATCGACTTGTAAATTTTCAGCAAATAAATTTCCATTAATTTTGAGTTGTCCAAATAATTGAATTGGTTTATTTTTAAATGCAATTACATTAAATGGTAAATCATTGATATATTCTAATTCTATATCACCAATTATATGGGGTGGTTTATTGAAGATTTTTGATGATTTTACAGTTACTTTTTGTTCATCTTTAAATACAATATCATCTAAAAATGTTTGAAAATGATTATCATTTAAATATTCTTCGATTTCAATGTCATTCGACATAATAATTGAATCCAGAAATTGTATATTTCCATTAAAAGTATTTGATGCATTCAACCAAACAACTTTTGATAGAATATCCTCTTTGAAATGTTTTCCATTTAACAAATTCACATGAACGTTCCCTTTAACATGTAAATTATCAATTTGTACAGCACCAGAAAGTATTAAATCATTAAGATTTTCAAGTTTCTTTAACATAAAAATAATTTCATTTGTTTTGTAATTATTTAAACTGTCAACGTTCACATCATTTTCAAAAACCACATTTTCAACAGACAATTCTTTTGAGTTTCCATCACTGCCATCATTATCATCATTGAAAATCCAATCGTCATTATGTTTTGTTTTGAATTCTGTTAAATTAATTCCATTTAAATTTCCAGTTCCTTCAATATCGACATCAATTTGTAGATTTTCAATTTCCAAATTTGAAAATTTCCCTTCTACAAGATGTAAATCATCATAAATTGTTTGATAATTTTCCAAAGGATAACCGTTCAAAGAATCCAAAACTTGTACACGTTCAAATTGAATATTTTCCAATTTATCTGATGACTCCTTGAAAATAATTGTTGCATCATTGTATTGACTTTCATTAATTTTAACACATTTTTTATTCAATTCCGTGATATTAATTGAATTAAATAAACCGTTTAATTCCAAAAAATTAAAAATTAAATTTCCATTGAATTGTGTTATTGCAATTTCTTGATAACTGTCTTTTGTGAAGAAATCATTAAGACTTATTTTATTAATTGAATTATTTAAAATTGTAATTGGTTGTTTAAATGTAAGATTTTGAAATTTTTTAATTCCCATTATAGTTGCATTTTTATCATTTTTATTAATAATATCATCGAGAAATTTACTAATATCGGTATTATTGAATTTCCCTTTCAGAATTATTGGGCCATTTACATTAATATCAGTGAAAAAACAAGCTGCATCAATGATTTTTGATTGAAGAAGACTAGGATTCGTTAGAAAATCTTCTAGTCCCTTTCCTGATACGGTACCATTGACCTAAAATATTAAATTCGATTTCTTACTCTTTTTTTTTACAGGATCTTTGTAAAAGTTTAGACTTACTTCAAGTTTTTCTGACACTTCCAATTGTGTAAATGTCGTTTCTCCAGGTATGAATTGTTCATCGGTAAGCGTTATTAAATCAAAAGGATTCACTCCATTTATTAGGCCACCTGTATCAATTGCATTTGAACCTGAAATAATACCAAAAGATTCCATTTAAAAGCGGAAATTATTATAGGAAAAAATTATGAAAACATACTAAGAGTATTATGAAATAGTTTTTCTCCACGAATTATACTTGTTGATGGTCCACTCGACCATAAAAAGTCCTCTGAAAAATTTAATTCATTTAATGAAGTAATTGTTAATTTATCATGAGCGATGACATCCTGCACAAAAAAGAAAAATTTTTATTCACATTCAAATACGATTTTATTCATGAAAATTACCCCTTCGATTTCCAATTCATCCAATTTTTGTGGAATATTCGTTAAAATAATATCATTCATAAGTTCTTTCCATGGAATTCCATTTACAATATTAACGTTAAGATCTCCTTTAATTTCAAGACGATCTACTTCAACTGAATCTTCATCTTCATCTGAAATTTCAGATAAGAATTGTATACCACCACTGACAACAACTGTTCCATTGAAATCAAGTTCATCATTAGTAAAGCCTAAAACATTTTCAATTGGTTCATCGTTCACAGTTTCTACAAACAAATTTTCAACAGATACGTCATCATATTGCAAAACATCGAACTCTGTCTCCCTTTTATTTTTCAAAATTTCAACAACATCTTTTTCAACTAATTCACTTCGTGGATCAATATCGAATGGCCTTTCATTTTCTTCAGCTTCATCTAGTTGGGTTTTGATTTCTTCAATCAAATCAACTAAATCCTTTAAATTCATTTTTGAATCATCTTCAGTCCATTCATACTCATTTAAAAATATTTTATCAATTTCTCCATTAAAATGTAATTCAGGTGTTATGAGAGTCTCAAAATCCAAATCATCATTCCACATTTTTCGATTTTCAATTATCGATTCAGTTTCTGCCATAAAAGCATCATATTCTTTCATAATTTCAGAAAAATCTTCATAAATCCTTTCAAGTTCTTCATATTCATTATTCTCTTCCATTAATTCAGTTTCAATTTCAAAATATCCTGTAGGTGCTCGGGCACGAGGTACAATAATAGCGATATGTTCATTATCATTTATCACTGTAGCACCTTTAATTCCTTCATTTCGATCAAAATCAACAATACAATTTAAACCGATATCATTTCCACCAACAGATCCTGTTTCACACGGTACGGAATGACTCACCTGAAATGCTTCACCATCCCAAATTAAAGCTTCAAGAACAGAAATCGAATGTGATTCATAATCGATTTTATGCTGAATCAAAAGTATAAGATCATCACGATATGTTCTCGCTGGAACTGGAAGAAATCTTTCAACTAAACCAAATCCTTGCCCAAGAATAGTTTGTGGTACGAATTTACCATGATAATATCTTAAAATTATCGGTTGTTTACCACTAATTGCAACATACGATATACCACCCATTTGAAATGCTGAAATTGTTTTCAAATTTTCAGATTCGATTTCATAAACTTTTTGAAATTGTGAACCATTTAACTGATGAAGCTTGTATGTGAAAATTACAGCAGAATTTTTCTGAGAAATAGCTAAAATTATTTCTTGACCATCGTCGACTAAAGCCATTTCAGAAGCAGGATTTTGAAGACGATTCATTTGAGTTATGAAAAATTCCCGTTTTGGAAGAATGAACTGATAAATATTAACACTAGGCTCACCAGTATTATTCACACGATCAGTTGATACAATTAAGTAGTTTTTTTTATCAATTTGTAAAGTTTTCAAACCAACAATTGGTTTTCCAACTTTCCATTCCCAAATTATTGAGCAACTACCATCAATCGGTCCCCAAAAAATCTTTTCACCATTTGTCATTATTATGAAATTTTCAATTTGTTCTTTAGTACTGTTCCATTGTGAAAACATTTCAAATGCAATATAATTATTTTTAGTACGACACGAAAATGCTTGTTTCCATTTTTCACCAATTTTTATAGCAAAAATAAATGAATTTTCTGTTCGACCAACAAGTATTTTAGAATTTTTATTTGATGTTATTTTCCATTCACGTACATCATAACCCAATTTGAAATTTAAATTTTCTTTAATATTTTTCAAAACTAATGATTCTCTTTGTGAACGTTTAAAATTAACATTAATTTTTCTAATGTAATCTGCTGTTAATTTTTCATTTTTACTACTGTTCGACATTGAACTTTCAACAATATTTGGAATTATTTTTGAATTTTCGGAAGGATCATTTTTATCAGATGATTCTGTTGTGTTACTTAAAAAATTAATTTCTTCTAAATAATCTTCTTCTTTTTTTGATTCATCGAAATTTTTCATAACATCATTTAAACGACTACGAAGTTTTAAATATTGATCAACTCTTTGAACAACTTCATCTTCATTTGGACGTCCAATAAAATAAACACCATGTGCCACATCATCTTGAATTTCATCCCGAAGTACAGCGACTTCATGAAGTTTACGATCTGTTATTATAACTTTTCTATCATGATTTTTAGAACTTGTTTGTGGACCAAAATCTTGAGACTAGAAGAAAACAAAAAATTTTACAAAATAAAAATAAAAAATAAGAAAAAGAACTTGCACTCACCTTAACGAAATTGCAAACAGAAATTATCAACAAAAAATTAATAAAAAACATTTTAAAGGAAATTTTAATTTTTTTTTTAACAAAAAATTAAGAACAAAAAAAAAAAAACAAGAAAAAAAAATATTAACATGAAATTTTTAAATAAAAATAAAAAATGAACAAAATTTAACAGAAATCATGATTTTTGTTTTTTGTAATTTTTTAAAAATTTAATTTAATTTTACGAAAAAAAAAATAAATAAATAAATATTAAAGAAGAACAAGTTTTTAAACGAGAAATTTTAGAAAAAATATAGGTACAAAAAAATAAATAAGAAAAATTATTAAAACAAAATTTCAACAGAAAAAAAATTGTAATTTCTTGCTTACGTAACGGAGACAAACTAAAAAAAATGTTCCAATAAAAATTAAATTTATAATTGTTAGCACAATAATTGATCGGCATCTCATTGTAAATTTGAACAAACAAATTCCATAACAGTTTTTTTTTTTTGGGAAAAAAAAACAAAAGAGAACATTTTTTTGTAAAAAAAAAAAAAAATAATAATAATTTATTGTTGTTTACGTATTATTATTCAAATTGAGTACAGTCATGACGAAAAATTATTGCAACAAAGAAAAATTAATCAAATTCCTCATATAGTCGCTTTTTATAATTTTTGTTTTTTTTTTTCAAAATTTTTCTCTCTTCTAATGATGGTTGGAACCTTAGGGATTTACTTTTGGAACCTTTAAAAGGTTCCAGTTTCAGACTAGTAGAATTTTAATAGAAAACCTCTCCCAAAAATTCAGGTTTCGAAGAAAAAAAGGAAAAATAATTTTAGTTGGGAGCTTTTTTCAATTTTTCACATAACTGTTGAGACAAAGAACCTCACATACCTCACTGTATATTCGAAAAGAGGAAAAGTTGTAGCAATTAAATTTTGCGAGTGTCTTCATGATTGAAATTATTTTCGCCTATGAGGCTACGGTAGTCCGCAGTATTATATCGAAATATTTAAAATTTCATCCCTGAATTGATAAACAAAACTCCATTATTTTGTGACTCATATCTTTTCGGAAATACGTCCTAAAAAATCCTTTTTGTCTTGTAGTAGTTTCGTCAAACTTAAATCAGATCAGAGATTATGTGATGCATTTCGGAACATTGTTGCCATCTGAATAAAAAAAAATGTAAATTATTTTTTTTAAATGCTAAAAAATTATCGTTTTTTATAGGAATTTTTCGTTTACAAGTATAAAAAAAAAAAAATAAAACACAAATTCGTCTTAGCAGTTTGATTAATTCTCTCATTGAGCATGAAAAAATTCCCAGACATATTTCTCAGAAAAACAAAAATCTTCTTCCTATTATGTATTTTGTCAATTTTTTTCTATTTAATTATAAATAAAAAATTTTTTAGAGCACATTTATGTCAAAAAACGTAAAAAAAAAAACCATCAAAATTCATTTCCTTAACATTTAACGACCATGATGATTAAAAATGTATTGTATATACGTATTTCCTCAATTTCCGTTTTCTATTGCATACCATTTATTTATTTCTCTCACTCCGAAAATAGTCAGACATCATAGCTATATCATCTATAAAATTACAAATCATTTATACAAAATATTACGTGATTTCAATAAATTATACATATATTTTTTGATTATGACATGAGAACTTATATGTATATAGTAACAACAATAATAAAAACACATATATATAACGGTTATTCCAATTAAAATCGTTCACCCAACAGCAAAATTTTTATATGAAAAATCGTAAAATATTGGCGATACCTATATACTATATAATTTTAAGAAAAATCACATCATATGTGTTATCTAACAGAGAAAACAAAAAAAAAGTAAAAATTACATAGATAAAACAAAGTGTAAACAAGGTGATAATTTTAAAAAAAAAAGCAACAAAAAAATAGGTAAAATATGCCTTCAAGATACAAAAATTGTTACAATCGAATGCACTTTAAATAATTACAATAAATTTTTTATAAAGATAGTTTTTAAATTGAAAATCTATGTTGATTAATGTGTAAGATGGTATGTAAGTAAACTTTTTTGCTGTTGTAACAATAATTATCGCCATCATCATCCGTTCAAAATTTTATTACTTATTTTTTTCCTATTTTCTTTTTGTTTTTTTACTTTTATAACAATCGATTAAAACTTATTTATTATGACTTAACTGTAAAATTGTAAAGATAGCGAAGAAAAACACACGAACTCTTTAAAATTGAAAAATTACATTTATTTGTTTATTTTTTTTTAGAAGAAATTTTATAATAAATTGTTACCGGCTTTCTCATCCATCACAATTTATGTACATACATATGTATGTATCTATTACCTGTGAAGTACATATACATACATATATGTATGTTTAGAAAAATGATTATCGAATGATGTGTGTTTATCGACATATTATATTAAAATCATCATCACATATTTTTTTTTTACACATATTTCTTCTTAGATATTATCTATTAGCTCACCTGTTTTACATATGTACGAGCTTTCTTTCCTCTTTTTTTTTTTCATCTTTATCTTTTTTCAATGCTTTTTTTTGTATTTTTTTCTTTTTTTTTGCACCTTTTGGCCTTCATTTTCATAATTTCTTTTCAAAAACTCTTTCATCATCATCGTAAACACACTTAAAAATTATAATAAATTTTTTTTTTTTCAAATTATAGATGACGTCAAACTTTCACTATCACTCATCATCACGAAATTTTGTTTAGTTTTTTGTTTGTTTGTGGTTTTGTTTTGTTTTCCTGTTGGTTTATTTTATATTTATTTTTTTTTTTATTCAAGAAAAAAACAAAAGCAACAAAAATCAACAATAAGATAAGTTTTTGAATAATTGAAATGTGATTAAACACAAGAAAATTTTATTTAAAATTAAAAAAAAAAAAAAAAGGAAAAATGTTACATGAGAATGCATTTCATTAACCTTTTACATTATTAATGATGACAAAAACAAAGAAAAAAAAAAACAAATAAATGCTACTAAAAAAAAAAAATAAAACACTGAAAAATATTTTTATTTTCTTTTTTACAACGAAGATTTTTGCATTTCACTTTTTCTTTTTTTTCATTCAAAAAGATACATTTTTTTTTTTCTTTTTGAATTTAAAGATAGTCGTCCAGTTAGTTGTAATTACTGTCTCCGAATCTATTTTTTTCTTTTTTTTTTTCGTAAATGCATTAAACTATTACCAATGTGGGAAGTCTATGAATTAATTTCCGGTCATAAAATGCATTAGATAATAAAATAAACCAACAAAAACAACAAAGTAGATGGAGTCATTGAACAGCACCATAGAATCGCCGCCAACATCATCATCGCCATCGTGTTCAAATTGATCCAATTTTTTTTTATCTTCGAATGCCAAAAAGAAAAAGTAAAAAAAAAAAACCGTGTGTTTAAATTACCGTAAATTTTTGTATTTAAAATGAAAATCAATCAATGTAATGTAAATAGAACAAAATTGAGCAATATAGCGGTATCTTAGCGGTGGTATGTAATGAGTTTTGTTTGGATTTTTTTTTTCTATACATCAATAAAATATCGATTTAATTATCCATGTCTAATTTAACGAATTTTTTTTTTGTTAATCAAATTTGTAAAAAAAAAATGGTAAATAACTTTTCCTTATTACGGAAAACTTAATTTACTACTGAATTTATTTTCTGTTAGACTTTTTTTTTTGTGTCTTTTTTGAAAGAAAATTGAGTAACGGTAAATGGATTTCGTGTATTTACATTTTATAATAATTTAAGTAGTTTGATGATATACCTATAGGGTGTAGATTTGATTTTTTCTAGGGTTTACCAGATTATCACCTAGTTGACATTATTAATTGACTGTTCAATGTTTCTGGAACTCTTTAGGTCTGTTTTCTCAAAAATTTCTGGCATTTGGTTTGTTCCTCAGATATAGGGTTGCCAGGTGTCCTGCCTGGAAAGATTGTCCTCTATTTTAACTTAATTTTAACCGTCCCACATTTTCCCCTAATTTTTTCCACAATGTCCCCCATTTTGACATTCATTGTCCCACATTCACCACCTATCAATTCTACTCAGACATATTAAAGTTTTTTTAAGCAAAGTTTTCTTCCCTTTTACTCGATTAATCAATACTTTTATCTAACAAAATTCAAACTTTCGACTTAGTTTAGTTTCAAATTGCTTTTCGTCAGTAAGTCAATGTAGAACCAGTAGTTAACATACCTCTAGCATTTCCAATGTATTTTCTCAGGCTCGTCTAGCTCGTTTTGCATGGAAGAAATTTCCATTGTAAATTTTCCAACAATTACTCAATGCACCCTGTAAAGCACAAGAAAAAAAAAAGAATCATGATTATATAACTGACAGAAACTTACAGTAAATATGATCTAAACTCTTAAAACATAATTCGTTATGATCTAAAAAATTTTTAAGTTACATAAACAAAAAACTTATTTTAGATTTATTTATGCTTTTCAAGTAATCAAATTTGCAAAACAAAAAACAAAAAAAACGTACTCATATACGCAATGTAATACGTTACAACATACACACACATTCTATAATTCACATAATAATTCATCATTTCAATTTAGATACATGAGAAAATATGTAAAATTACCCTTATGAAATTTTATCTTCACAATCAATTGAAGTTAATTAAGAACAAAAAATTGCATCATGTCGAAAGATCACCGCAATCTGGAAAATTTTAGCATAAAATTGCAAAGAAGCAAAAAGATAAAAAATTCCATTAAATCTAAGCATAGAAAATCACAGAAATTTATAATTGACAACAACAAAAACATAAAAATATCTTTTCCATTCCATCATATAACATATTTCTCTGCAGTGTGAATAAAAAAAATTACAAAATCATCATTAAATGATATAAAAGTCAAAACAAAAACATAACAAAACAAAAATACATGAATTAAACATTTCTCTATTTCTCATATAATTAGCATAATTTCAATAAGATAGACAGACAACAGTATCTAAAGATGGTGATTATCAATTCCATCATGGTACTTAAAGTGTGTAAGTCTTTCTTTCAGAGATGAAAATTATATAATCATTTGAAAATGTTGGTATATGGTCTAATTTTTTTTTTTATTTTTTTTTAATGTGTGTTGAGTCATATTTTCTCAGATGCATAAAAGATATTTAAAATCTACTGTGTACCAAATATAGATATCTCATCAACAAAATCATCATAAACTGTGTGTGTTGTGACTTGTGACTTATGATATATATGACAATTTGTCATTTTATGTTATGATGAACTTTCTCTTCATTTTTTTCTAATCAGTGTACCTGTGTGTACTCAAATAATTTATGTTTAATTTGATAGCCAGATTTAGAGCTAAATGATGAGTACGAATGAGAAATAATTTTATTATTTGAACTGCAAAAAGTTACATTATGACTCTATGATTGTTTAGGCTGTGTAACACAAAGGTAACATCATTACGACTGTTTTTTTTTTGTTTTTTTTTTAAATATTTTTAATTAAAAAAATAAACTGAGTGAGCAAGTAAAGTTTACATTACTGACTGCACTCTATTGTAACCTGTTTATCTATATACATAACTTGCAATTCCTGCGTTAAATAGAAATTATTACTGAATGTTACCATTCAAACAAGTTTTACTTGAGTAAAAAAAGCACACAAAAAAAAAAAACAACATAAAACCGAAAAACAAAAAAACTATGTGACAAGTATAAATTTTTATTAAAGATTGTTGTTTTTCTTTTTCTTTTACTACTAATTTTTTTTTTTGCTTTTGTAAGAGATTTGAGGAAAGATTTTTCTATGAAACTTACACAATTCAACATTCCGGAAGTGCAAGCCACAAACTTGAAATTAAAAACGAAAAAAAAACCAAAAAGAAGTAAAAACAACAACAATTTTTGCATTATTATGTATCTGAAGTCCATGAAATTAAATGAAATTAAAAAAAAAAAAATATAGATAGATAGATAGTTGCAATTTCTGCACATCATCATCATTATTGTAATTAAGTAAAAGAGGTGAGTTGTTCAAAAAAGTTTTTCATATTTATTAGTGTTGTTTCTCATCATCTTTCCAATAAATTGTTGTTGTTTTGTTTGTTATACATTTCATGGTGAAAGTCTTTTCGTTATCGATTTATTGATTGAATTGAAATGAAAAAAAAAAAAAAAAATTAAGTTAAATCATGTATCAAATGTTTATTTTGCGAAAATTTGTTAGCTTTAATTTTTGGTTCCGAAAAACAAAATTGAAAGGAAAATTTTGTTAAATGAAATTAGTCAAAAATAGAATATCAGATTTTTAGGACACTTTTATGTTGGTCATTTTTTTTTTGAAATTTACAATATAAAGACCCCGCCGTTGCATTGGACGTTTAGACATAATTGTGAAAGGAATTGAATGAAGGAGAAAGGAAAGTAAGTTTTGGTTCGTAGAAACGATTTTTGTGTACTTTTAAAGTTTATTTAAAAAAACTTATAAAGAAGTTTAAATTTTTGTACAATATGGATAATTGCACATATATTTTTCTCCCTTCAACACCATAGTTCAAGGTGGTTCATATTCTTTTGTAGACTATGACTGCATAGTCTAGTTTCATTCAATATGAGGTTCTAAACCTTACAATCAATATCTCCTGGAAGAATCCACTAGCACTCAGTTGAGTTATGATATTCAAAACGAGAAAATTGTAGTTTGAATTCTTATTTATAAATGACGAAGGTTTATTTTCGTTACCACCACAGTTCGAGGTGAGTTGCATATTTCTCTAATAAACCACAACAAATTTTTTTTTTCTCATGAAATTTTTCTTTGACGTACATATATTACTCAACCTTTTTACCTTTACATAACAGATAGAAATACCTTGTGATAGAAATGAATACAAGAATCTTGAAGCATTTGCTACCAAATTATTAGATAGGCGTTCTTTTTCCATTGAGACTATTTCGAAAACATATGTATATGCTGGATGACATGGAATTTTTTATCTACATTGATGTTTTCTACAAGTATCCTTTGAGCAGCATCCGAGGATATCCACGTATCTTTTGGGAAGCAAGCAATATCATTTTACTTTTTTTTTTGTATTCAAGGAAAACAAAAAATCCTTTTATTTTTCTTCAGAATAATAAATTCTTTTGTCGTTATGAGAATTCTTGAATTTTGTGCCATAAAATCTTGATTTATGCTGCCTATAACTTCTATGCTTTAAGAAGCCTACAAACAAAGTCTAAATATTCGATATGTCTCGTTTTTGAAATTTTTCATACGTCTCTCATTTTTCTTATAACTTCATTATAAATCATATATTACAGGCTTTTTTATCTTTTAAATACAATTTTCATAATTAAGAGATAAAATCTAAAAAAATGAATAACAATCTATCACATTAAAGATACTCATTCATTCATCAAAGTACAAATATTTACTTGTTGGTCACAAAAAATGTGCAATACTATAATCGCATAGATACTTTGTAGACTTTAAAGATATTTTCTTTCGAAAAAAAAAAAAAAGTTATTGACTTAATGACTGACTATATATATCCCCTACTATATCTACAAAAATACACATAACATACTTCCAATTTCATATATTTCCATTGACCATTTAATTAATACCAGAAAACTACTTTTGCTACTTTATAAACCAATAATATACTTTAAAAAAAATATTACAACAGCGAACGCGGTGGCAATCTTGTATGATGAATATTATTGTCTGATGGCTATATGTTCAAAACTAACAATAAAATATTTTCAGTGTTTAGTTTAAAATTAAATCTCAAAGTGTAAAAACCGTTTTTAAATCTAGTAAAGCGCTGCAAGATACTTTTTTTTTTCTTAAAAATTTTGAAATTTTTTTTTTTTTTTTAAATTAACACGTGACTTTTTTATCTATTTCTGGAAAATTCAAGTAATAAATTTAATTATTGCGAAACATCTTTTTGGGTAATTTTTTTTTTCTCTTCGTTTTCAAATTTTGAAAAAAAAAAAAAAAAATTGTTCGGTTAAAACTAGTTTACCGGCAATATAACTGCTTTGTTATTTATTACGATTACATTTTTACGAGTACATACTAAATATACATATTTACCTGTTGCAATTTATGTACATACATATATGTACGACACATTCAACAACTTGATGTCCCTGGACGAACAGTGTATGTGCTATATAATATAATTGCTTGAAAAAGAAAAAAAAAAAAAAATTCCAGAGATTACATTAAATGATTTTTTCATACTTTCAGTGTGTGATTTGAATTTACAAGAAGTTTTTAGCAATTTTTATGTTGAATTTGGGGCTCCAATTTTTTTTTTTTTACAAGATACTTTTATTTATTTATTTTTTTGTATAAGTACAGAGTCGAAAGGAGTAAGGTGAAGTGAAAGTCAATATTGAATTATAAAACTTTAAAAAAAGAAAGAAAAACATAAAACAAAAGAAAAAAAAGAAGTTATGTGTATTCTGTTAATTATTTCATCATTAGTTAATAACTGAGAGTCGCGCACTAAGGTACCATATATCTGTTAACTGCTTCTTTTTTTTTTCTTTTTTTTTGTGAACTATTATCGTGTAAAAGAAAATAGTTAATTTTTAAATAAAAACTAGGAGTATTTCGAAAAACAAAAAACTCCATAAATTTGAGAATTTTATTACAATTTTTTTTTTTAAAGATAAAACGTTTTTTGATCAATTTTTTTTATTTATTTTTTTTTTTTTTAAATTTTAAACGGTGCTTTACATGATTGATTATTGCACAATTTATCTATGTGAAGGTTGAAAGTAAAAAAATCAAAAAAAAAATTAAAGATTGATGCATTTACGGTTTTTTATTTAATAAAATTGTGAAGAAAAAAAAAAAACGCAGTAATTTTTAAAGTTTAAAGAACTGTTTGTCTTTGTTTTTTTTTTTTGCTTATGAGAACAGTTTAAAAGAAGTGTAAAATATTTGATTAAGAAAAAATACATGTTTAACCTGGCATCTAGTTAACTTTATATTTTTTTATTTCTAGAAAAAGTAACGGTATTTTGTGAAACTATTAAATTTTTTTTTAAGCTCAGTGAGTGTTTTTTTTTTTTAGTAATTTTTGTTTTTTGTGAAGAATCACAAGGAAACAACAAGAACAACAACTTTCAAGAAGGTGAGTAAAAACAAGATTTTTTTTTTGGGTGGTGAATGGATAGTGTTTAAGTTTTTTTTTTTTTGTAATTTTTTTAAGCCTCATTAATTTTTGCTAAAAAAAAAAAAAAAAGAAACTATTCGGTTTTTATAAAGGAAGGTGAAAAAAAAATCTTGTAAATTAATTTTTATTTAATTCCAAAATTTTCATATTTGTTTAATTTTTTCGAAGTTCTTCAAGAAATCTCACGGATTATGATAATTATAAAAAAAAAAAAAATTATCAATAAAAATAAATTTTTATATTTCCTCATTATTATATTTGTAAACCTTTGAATCTTCTTATTCTTCAGAAATACCAGAAGATTGAATTTATTTTAATTCTATTAATTAGGCATGCTAAGTTCGCAAATAAATTAAGACAATAAAACAATAGATTTAAGCGCGAAACTTTACAATTATTTAAATCTTTACAAATAAAAATTACAATTTTATATGAATTATAATTATTAATTAATTAGGCTTTTAATTGACAGGAAATAATGAAATTTTGGCGTAAACGATCGTTTTGCAAAGACAAAATTAATATCCGATTTTTGTTTTTTTTTTTTTTTTTTTTGAAAAATTATGTAAATTGACCTCAAAATTTTTCATTTTTAACAACTCAATTCAGCTTTAGATTTTACAGTTTCACATAAAATGTAAACCACATTAAGTTGGTCGATTTGTCAGCTCTGATTCAAAATTTCGAAATAGATTTTTTTTTTTTTATTGACGAATTATCTGGAGAAAAAATCAAATCGAAAAATTTCCAGTTCCTTTTTAAATTTAAATTAAATTTGCAATAATTATCGTGGAATGTGTCTCATCACAACCTTGAAACTGTCTTTTTATTTTTTTTGTCAATTTTTAGTAGAATATACCTGGCGTGCCATCTAAAAATTTCTAAAATACCTTTTTGTCAAAGCTACAAAAGGTAATATTCTGTTTTTTTTTTTCCAAACATGAAATCAATTTTAAACGATCGTGTTATCTGAAAATATAATTTTTGTACTTTCAATTGTGATTTTTGGCATATGTATCTATAGGCGATATTTTTTTTTTGTCATCAGTTTATTTGTAATTATATTTGGATTTTTATTACACAAAAATAATTAAGTACCGGAAAATTGATTTAAAAAAAAAAAACTTAAATTAAATAAAAAGCATTACTCTCTAAACTAGTAATACTATACAAAAACAAAAGATTTAAGCGCTAAACTTTGAGTCATAAATATCACTTACAATCATTTTTTTTTTTACATTACTTTCTCATTTTTTTTTTTTTTAATTTATTTTATTTTTCTCTTGTAAACACATGAGTGAATTTAAAATATTGTGCACAATTAATGAATTATTAAATAATCACATATATGATGAAAGTTAATCACATAATACTCTTTCTCTTGTGTTTTTTTTTTCTTTTTCTGCTATTTTTGTTATTGTTTCCGATTTTTCTTTATTTTGCTTCCTCATAAAAAATCGAAAGTGAAAACAAATACCACCTTAAAATTGAATAAATTTAAAAAAAAAATAATAATTTAGCAGCAGCAAAAAAAAAAACTGCTTAATATAATTGTTTTATAAATTTTAGTAATGCTTATTTCATTTTTGAATCTCATGATTTTTAAAAATTTAATAATTTTTATTTTGTTGTTCGTTTTTTTTTTTTTTCATTTTGAATGCAAAATACTTTCACAATGTCAATTAAATTGTTGTTTTTTTTTTGTTTATCTTGATAAAAATCTGACAAAAAAATTGAATAAAATTTAATAAAAAAAAAAAATAAAATGAAAATTGAATAATTGGAAAAAAATTACAATTAAAAACAAGAATAACTCGCTAAGTTTTGTAAATTGAAGAAAAAATCAAAAACGTCTTAAACAATAAAATGATCATATTTTCAAAATATTTTAAATTCTTGTTATTGTGTGTTTTTTTTTTTTTCGAAATTCTTTGTTGTTGTTTTTTTTATTTTTTATTTGCAATTTATTATTCAAATTGATTATTGTTTTCTTGTTTTGTTATTGTTGTTTTCTTTAAAATATATTTTTTTTTAATTGAATACAAATTGCCATATGAATGAAAAAAAACAAAACAATAAACTTTCATATGATTTTTTGTGTTACTTTGTACACAATCACAAACTTTTTTTTGTTTTTTTTTTGTTTTACATATTTATTGTTGTTGTATAAAATGAACAACATCAAAAAAAAAAAAAAAACAGTGTCGAGGACGTTTAGTTTCAAACATACATACATATGTGGTTAATGTTGATGTGTTTTTGTTGTTTTTTTTTGTAAATTTATCTTACCTTTCAAAAAAATTTAATTTGATTTTAATGCTTTCTTGTGCACAAGTTAACCAACCAGACGCCTATCATACATTATACTAATGTTTTGTTTTTTTTGTATTTCGTCGTTGTTTTTTTATTTTTTTTTAAATGTACAACAAATAAATCATCATGTTTTTTTTGCAAGGTATTTAGGGTCAATAACTACAATTTTTCTATTAACACATCAAATGCAATTGTATCTACAAAAAAAGAGATAAGAGTAAAAAAAGTTAGGCGTTAATAAATAAACCATCATTTTTGTAATATTTTTAGGGTTTATCTGTTTGATTTCATCAAACAAACTAACAAAAAAAAAAATACAATTTCTGTGGTCACATCCACAAACCACTTATATCGACATAAGCAAAAATTTAGCTGATACCATCTACTATAGATCTTCGTAGTACTTTTTTCGTTATTCTGTTAAAATTGGATTGTTGTGTCTTAGTTTTTTCAAAAGTTATGGATCTAAAACATAACAGCTTAAGTCATGTTGGTTTTTCTTTACTTTGAAAATCGAACATTCAAATAAATTTTTCTCAAAAATACATTTTCAGACTTAAGAGGTTTGTGAATGTGACCACAGATTTGTAATCATGTTTTCTTTTTAATTTGACAAAAATTGACAAATTAATGCCTTGTGTTTGGTGTTTTTTTCTTATTCAAAATTTTCATCTTTTAAAAATTAAATGTTTTTTTTTTCTTCTCTTACTTATTTTTTTTAACGTCCTTGACCTTGATATTGTTTGATGATGTTGATGATGATGATTATTTTCTTTTAACGACATATTCAGTTTTAATAATTGGTTTAAAGTTGTTTTGTTTTTCTCTTTTTTGGATATATTGTGAATTACTGTTGTTTTTAAAGCAACCTCAAAAATTAAAAATTTTATATATTGGTCAGTTTAGAGAAGGAAAAAAAATATAACATATGCCAAAAAAATTTTTTTTTTTTTATAAAAGATTACCGTCATTTTTGAGGATCTACAAAGATCAAGGAATTTTATTACTTTTGTCAGTTTTAAAATTAATTTCGAAATTTCGTAAATTCGAGGTTTTTTATGTGATTTTCCTCATATGTTTAAAAATATGTACATATGTTTTTTTTTAAATTTTTAGTCCCGATATCTGAAGTTCATTTGTGCTTCCTTTATCGTTTGGTCAATTAATTAAAATGTCGTACTTCTTATTTTTGAATTGACTTTATAGTTGTGGGAAACTTCACAAATAGTAAATTAACACCTTGCACAAACACAACATGTGAAAGATGTTGTATTCTTTCTGAAAGCTTAAAATAAGAATAATGTATCAAGTGTGCGACACAAAATTGAGCATGTGGCGCAATTGGTATAATCACATGAACAACTTTTTCATAATCAATAACACACGTCATTGCATCTTATATCATAGTGTTAAGGGTTAATAGAATTCTAAATTTATTCTGAAAATAATTTTTCAAATAGATTTGTTCTACTTGAAGTAAAACAAAAATGTAATAAGTTCCAATAATTTATGAATTCAAGTTTTGCGCTTAAATCTTTTGTTTTGTTAACTTTATCTTAAATTACGATGTTTACATTCCTCATTCCGAAAACATCGACCTAATGTAAGTAATTATGAAGAATTTCTGTATTTAACCTAATTTAGAAAATGTCGTGTACATCATAAGAAAATAATTAAAGAAAAAAAAAATCTAACGGTATAATTTATTTCATAATTTTTGTTATATTACAGTAAATAGAATATCTAATCATAATTTCAAAAAAAAAAAAATTATGCTTCATAGACAACTAAATTATGTAATTTTATAAATTATTACAAGAATTGCATGTTTATGACATATTTATATATAGAAAAAAAAATTAATTAATTATATGTACGTGTTTTGTTTTTAAATTCAAACAAGAAAAAAATAAAACCTTCATGCAATGGATGTTTTTCTTTCCAATTTCATCTTCATTGCGAAAAACAAAAAAAAAAAAAAAAAAAAAAATATTTCTAATATGTGTCATGTATTACATTTGTTAGAAATGTAAAATATTACAAGAAATTTATTATTAAATCTAAATTCATAAGATGTTCATGTTTTGTTTTGTTTTTTTCCCAAAGAGACACGTAAAACAATTGTGATTGTTTTTTATTTTTTTTTTTTGTCTTCAAGAAATTCCTAATATCTACTTCATAACGTGACTGCAAGATAATTCAAAAGAATATACTTCGAATAAAATTTGATTGATGACGATAGATTACGGCAAATTAAAAAAAAAAAAAAATACATACTAATTTTTCAATCTTAAACAATAAAATTACCTATACCTATAGGTATATTCGTAACACTTTCATTTTATCACGTAATCGGTACTTTTGAGCTAAGTAAATAAGTAATTTATTTTTGCATCAGGCAATTTTTTTCTTTTAAATAAAACATAAACTCCTGTGTCATTGAGTATCTCATATAATATCTTATGAAACTACTTATATACATAAATATGTAAATTCGTGTATATTTTTGTGAATTACATGTGATAAATAAAAAATCATCCACTTAAAAAAATTTTTTTTTTTTTTATTAAATGAAAGATAACTTTTTTTTTTTATCTTATAATTAACTTTTTCTTCCTGAATTTTAATTTTTTTTCTGGTTTTTGTTTTTTTTTTGTTTTATATTAAGATACATTCACATGAAATAAAGATACAATTTAAAAGTACAAGTATAAGAAGAAAAAAAACAAACATTAAGTTCTTCATTACTCAACCATGTAATTAGTACATTCAAACTGGAATTTAGTTGAAATTTTAATGAGTGTAATCAAAAATCAGTAAAATAATAATAAACACTTAAAAAAACAAAAAAAACCAGAAGAAACATTGTATTAAAAAGTATTTTTTGAAAAAAAAAAAAGAAAAAAAAATGAATCTTAATCATTTAATAATAAAACGATAAAAGCTATTTTACTATCGCATCATAATTTTTATACCGTTACGCATATTTTGACATGAATTTTTATTTTTATTATTTTTCCAATGCGAAAAATTACAGTTTATTTATTTTTTTTTTAAATGTAAAATGAAGAACAGGTCTTGAGGGATTATTATGAGATGTACACGATACGTAAGTTTTAATCATATACGAATACATCATCATATGATCATCACGTTACACACATGTTTTGTGTTTTCCCTTTTATCTTAATTTTTCTTTAACCAATTGTTAAAAATTCGATTATGCAATACAAGGAAGAAAAAAAAATGACAAAAAAATATGAAAAATTACTTTAAAAAAATGAAAATTATAGGTTTACACATATGCAAAATTTATTTACATTCATGAAAGGTATAATGCACAATATACGGATATGTAAAAGTTGAAGGTATTTCAAGAATTTAATAAAAACCAACAATCAAAAAAAAAAAAAAAAAAAATGAATATAAAAATAGAAAAATTTATTTTGAAAAACAACCATGGAAAATAAAACTAGAAAAGAAAAAAAAAACTATACAGAAAAATCTTGTTCTATGCATGAAAGTTTTTTTTTTTTTTTCGTAATACAATTTCAAGTCTTTAGTCGTCTAAAATAGCCAATAATTGTGTAAGATTCACGAAAAAAAAAAAAAAACAAATTGCTTGTAGCTGTAACATAAGGCAATAATAAATATATAGTTATGGAATTGGTAACATAAAATCAGGTTCTTTTTATATGATTTTCATGCAAGTTTTTGGTTTTTTTTATTTTTTAACGTTGTTATGTAAGAATGATAAAATTAAAAGAAAAAGTAGAATTTAAAAAAGAAAAAACAAAAAAGGCATACACATAATCTTGGAAGTTTCTAGATACTCGTGTAACTGAAAATGGTAATAATCTGTTAAGTTTTTCATGCAAAAGTGAGAATTTTAAATGGTAAATGCACTTTTAATTTAATTAAAGTGGATACACTCTTCTTTTTTTTTTTTTTTTAAGTGTTTTCTAGAATAACCTGCTTTTAATACTTTGTTTTTTTTAAATATTCTGCATTTATCGGTTTTTTTTTAATAGAATTTATTGCTTCAAAGTTAGTATTAGATAAAACTGGAAACTCAAGTTTCGTGCTTAAATCTTTTGTTTTGTACTGAAAAATTTTTGAAGATTTAATTTTGTTTAAAATTCCTGATTTCGATGCCTTGAATCAAAGCTTTACTTTTTGGGTTGTCCTTAACCTTTTTCCTACAGGAATGTTATAAATGCCATCCTTACCTCGTTTCCTCTATTATAGTGATCTCAAGCATCTGTTCTGAGATTACCTGCCTCACATCTTTTAGTTACAGCAGCTCTAATGTTCGGCAGTGCTGGAAGTTAGAATGACAGAATTGTGTGTCATTGTCTCAGTATCTTCAAGACATAGTCTACAAGTATTTTCTTTGAAAATTTCCATTCTTTTTAGACGATACCTGAGACTACCATGTCTGGTAGTTCACTCGAAGATTCCTTTGATTTCAATAACTCAAACAGACTTTAAAAAATAAGGAAAAATAATTTGAGTGCATTTGAAGCAGAGTTTAATGGTAAGACTATTCAAGTCACAGATTTTTTCTTGTTTAGAAATTGCTTACCAAATTTGTTCATGTTAACTTCAAGTGTGAGAAAATTACTAATCAATCGAAACATTTATTTTTCCTTTAAAGAAAATTAATGAGGCTTCGTCGAAATAAATTGAAGAACTCTTTTTTTCCGGAATTATTAATTTTATTTTTATTTTTAGAGAATATTTCAACTTAACAAAAATGCCGTCAATTTTAAATATTCTTCTTCTATCTGGAATTCTACTATTGGATAATGCTTTAGCATCACCAAATCCTGCAATATCTCCAGCTTATACAAAAACCTACAATACATTTCAAACAATAACAAAACCAACAGAAGTAAATTCTTTACAAGATGGTTATGGTCGTCCTTCAGAACCTTTACTAGATGTAAAAATGACAATAGAACAGGTACAAAAAATGTTAGAAAGTGATCCGACTTTACCAAGACTTACAAGAGGTGAAATTGAAGATCTTTTTGAACAAGTAACAAAAGAAGAATATGATAAAAGTATAAAAATTGGAGATTATACAAGAGCTAAACATATGAGGGCACTTATGTTAGTTTTACCATTCAATACGGAAAGTCTTTCCAACGATACTTTACAGGTAATTTTTTATCATTTTGTTTTTCAGTTAAAAATTGACTTGATAAACACAAAAAAAAAAATTTATTCATAGGAACTATACAACCGACCACCAGTTACGAAAGTAGTATCATCATCAGAACCGAAACCACAAAAGATACAAAAAACAATTGTTCCATCGGGAAAAGTTGAAATTGTTGCGATTGAAAATCCAAATCCTACCACATATAAGCCAGTATTTAGACGGAAGGTTTTACGTAAAAAACAACTTGCCACAACATATCGTCCAAATCCTGAATTTATGAAAACTGCAACAACATCATTACCAAAAGATGCAAAACCATTTCCAGAATTAACTACACCAACACCCTTCCAAAAAATATCACCTGAAAAATTAAATGCCCGATACAGTAGCCATTACAATGCGAAAAAATCAGATTTTTCTAAATCATCATTGAATTACAAACGCGGTACATCAAAATATGCTACAGAAAGTTCAGGTAGTTGGCAATTAGAAAATTCACGTGGTGCTTTAGGGGCAACAACAACATCAACCTCAATCAGTACAACAACATCTAAACCAAAAATCACACCTGAATTAGAAGAAATTCTAGAAAGTTTAGGTTTTGCGGCAAAATCACAATCAAGAAAACGTTTCAAATTGGAAGATCCTTCAACAATTGATGATGAACCATTACCAGTAATGTCAAGTTTAATTAAACAGGATTCATTGAGTATTGAAGAATTCCAACCGATTCCGATTAATTTAAGTGCTGATGATTTCAAAAAAAGCTTAATACCACAAACACGAGCTGATGATTTTATTTCATTTAAACCGTTACCAATCGCTGATGATACACCAAAACTGATAAAACCCGAACTTGAAAATTATTTCAAAATGTTCGGATTGATTCCAGCGAAAGAGAATAATGATGAACGTAATGGTAGATCAGAAAAATCATTAAAAATTCCATCAGAAAATGTTACAACAACAAATTTATCTGGAAAACTTTCAACGGAACCAATAAAACCTAATAAAAACTTGAAAAGTACAACACAAGCAACTTCCGTTAAACGAATCGATACAAACATTGATGATTCCGTTAACATAGATGGTAATCAACAACAAAATTCAGATGAAGAAGATTATGTACAATTGTTGAAACTTTTACGAAATCTTAGAGAACTTCAAGAACTTAACATTAGCTTAACTGAAGATAGATTGAAAGAACTTGATTTGAATAATTATAATTTAAGTGAAACATTACTTTCACAAGTTGGTCCTGATCCAATTAAGGATGCAACAGATTCAACAGATCCTTTAAAAAATGAAATCAAACGACAAAATGATGTTATTTCAACTGGAATTGCTGTAAATGTTAATGAAGATAATGGTGAACCAACAAGATTTAGTTTACAATTGGGTTTAGATCAGAACGATGCATTAGAACAACCACAACAAATAACACCAGAAATAACAACAACAACAACGACAGCAACAACTACCACCACTACAACATCTGCACCACCATCATCAACAACAACAACAACAACAACAACAACAGATTCTTCAGTACGCAGTGATAATGGTGGAAATTTAGCTGATTCATTTTCTGGTGGTTTAGATCCAGTTTCTGAACAACCATTACCACAACCAAGACGTAACGGTTTATATTTCTTAGCAGATTGGAATTCATTTTTAGAAGTTGGTGATGGTGATGAACAAGTTGTTGTTAGATTTAGTCCAAAAGCTGGTGATCCAAGCCGTTTTTTACCAGTTAATGTTCCATAAATGATAATTGACCAAGGGAAAATTTTATTTATTTTAGTTGATGGTTTCATATTATTTTTTTTTTCTTGTGCATTTGAAATTCATTTTTATTGAAAGAAGGTTGCACTTTTTATTTTTTTTTTAAGACAAAAAAAAAATATATATATATTTTGTGTGTAAAAATAACGTAGGTATAATTTAAAGTAGAAATTATTTGAAGAACAATTCTGGAATTGATTTGTTCAAATTTATTTTAGAGTTATTCCCCAGAATGAATTATAGATTTGTTATAAGAAAATTAATTTATAAGTAATTTAGGAGAAAATAAAAAATAAAACATGTTCATTTGTAAATATTAATACTGTTTAAATTATTATACTGGCTACTATTTGTACCTTTTCTTTTTTTTTTTTTTTTTAAAAACAAAATAAAATTTAATATTTAAGTGCAAAATATAAATAGAAAAATATAAAAAATATTGTGAATAGCTTACTAATTAATGGTTTTAAATTTATAAATAATCATATTTTATTTTTGTAGAATTTTGTACTGAATTTTTCATGTAATTTGTGTAAAACTTATTTTTTTTTTTTTTTGTTTTAAGGGTAGTTTTAGTATAATAAAAATTATTTTTAGAATGAGTATCATCGTTTATTTTGAATATCGTTGATACGAATTGGGAAGGTTTTGATTTCTATTTCCAGTTTATAACAACTTAAAATGATACTTGTAATTTTTCATAGAAGTATTTCTACAGCCTTAGCAATTTTACCACTTAAAGGCCCTTCAAATGAAGAAAACATCACCAAAAAGCTGTCTTAAACAGCTCCAAAAAGGATATTACCGTTGATTGTCATTATTGGTGAAGGGAAGATTTTCGGACAAAAATGAGTATAATGATTCCTTGCATTGAAATTGGTCTTGAAAGATTTGATTACAATTGCATGGCTTTAGGATAAGACCTTAATATAGTCACAATTTAGTTTATTTTCAAGAAAAACTTTGTCTTAGGTTTTGAATTTTCTAGATAGCTCACAACCCAGAACTTGAATTAATCTTCTTTTATATACAACTATTGTTATCGTATGACAGGATTTTTGTTTTTTGTTGAGAAATGCTTATTCAAGCTTGCTTCTAGCTTAATTTGTTGTCTACTTCTTTTAATCAAACTTGTTGCAAACATCGAGAGACTTTATTAAATTAAGACAAGATTAGCAAATTTTTTAATTATCTTGTGACTTTACTTGCTTTGTCAATAAGCTTGCAGATTTATTTTGAAGAGTCCTATGGAACATTAAAAGTCGATCCACATATGTACATATTACATACATACGATCCAGTTCCCTTTCGTCCATGTTTATAGGTCTGTTTGATGAAAGTCCCGTGTAAGTCCAGGACTTTATATGTGATTTGTTACCGGAACCGGACGGTATGTGTGTTTCTAAAATCACTCTCAAACTAAATATATTTTTTTCTTGAACATTCTATAGAACTCCGAATAATTGATGATAATCACTTTCCACCTTATGTGAACTCAACTCACCCCCAAAATGAATCTTAAAATCAAAAAATAAAAACTAATTTAAATAATTTCTCTTTTTAAATATATTGAAATTTATTACTCTTTGAATACAATAAGATATATTTATTTTTTAAGTAAAGTATTTTTAATTATAATTTAAAATTGAAATAATTAATATTTTCTTTCATTTATTTCTTTATTAAATTAAATTTTGTTTTGTTGATCTATCACATCAAATAAATAATAATAATAATAATAATTAAACACTGTTCTTAAAAACTAATTGTGTTATATATCTAAAATCTTTTAAGGATATTCTAAAGAAATAAAGGATCATAAGGATTGGGGACTGGTGAAGGAAATAAAAACATAAATAATTTTAATTTAATTTTTTTTTTTTTTTTTTTCAAATATTTTTCTCTTTTTTTCTTTTTTTGTACGTTAAAGTCTACCCCACAAGAAAAGCATAATTTCACTCTTTATTTTTATTTTTTTAAATAATTTTTATAAATTATAACAGAAGGAGAAAAAGCAAAAAGGGGGGAAAAAAATAAATAAATTAGGAAAAAATTGTATACATCATACAAAAAAAAAAAAAAGAAAAAAGAGACCAATTACCCAAACAAACAAACAAAAAAATCTTTTTTCTTTAAAGTAAAAAAAAGAAAAATAGAAATTAAATTTTATTCTCCAATAATAAATAAATTTTGCTTAATTTAAAAAAAAAAAAGGCGGAAAAAGAAAATAAATTAAAAATTCTTTTTTTTTTTTTTTGTTTTTCTTTCTTAAATTCAATAAATCTCTTTAAAAAATTGATGATTCAATGCTTCTTCAGCTGTAATACGTTTATATGGATTTACTTCTAACAGTCTTTCTAATAAATTATATAAACTTGATGGAAATTTATCATTACCAATTGTTTCATTTATATATGATGAATTAGCACATAAACAATCATATGATATTTGTTGACAATTTGAACATTCTTCAATTATAAAATTTTTTTTATTTTTACTATTATCATTATTATTAAATTTTTTATGATAATTTTTAATCACAGTCTCATCATTATTACGATCTAATTTAAAACGATTACGTAAACGTATACATAATTTTCTCAAATCTAATGGTTTACATTTTCTACTCATTGTTAATTGTCGTCCTAATTGATATGCCGTATTACGCATAATATCATCACCAAATATTGTTACAATTTCAGCTAATGCTATAAAATCATCTGGTGCTTGAAAAAATGGATAAACACCAGATAATATTGATATTAATATAACACCAACAGCCCATATATCAACTGATGTATTTTGTTCAACATATTTTAATAGAACTTCTGGTGGACGATAACCAGGTGTACCAGCACGTGATGCTGGTATATCTTTTCTTATAATACACATATTACATACTTGATTTTTACCATAACAATAACATTTTTGTTCATATTGGCGATATGATAATGATGATGATGATGATGATGATATATTATTATTATTGTTATTGTTATTGTATTTATTTGGTGTAGCTGTTATTGATGATGAATTAACGGACGGTTTATTATTATTATTAATTTGTCGTTGTCGTTGTTGTTGTTGTTGTTGATGTTGTCGTAATCGAGCATTAATTGCTGAAGGATTATTTTGATGATATGGTGATCGTCTTGTTGTAGTAATACGAAATTTCTCTTCTAATTTTGGTATCATTGTAACACCTAAAATAGCTGATTTAATATTACTTGTTAATGGTGAATTTAATTTATTACAACAATTTATTGATGATGATATATTTGATTTAATTATACCAACTGTTGGATTATCATTTAATTGTTTTAAAGGCATTTTAAATGGTGATGAATTTTTTATTATTGTTCCAGATATTGATGGATTTATTATTATTGAATTTCTAATACCATTATGATTTTCAGTCAATGATTCTTTTATTCTTTTTGTACTATTTTGTTGTATATTATCATATTCTAATTGATCATTAATAGAATTCATTTGCATTTCATTTGCTTTACGTTTTCTACAACCATTCAAATTATCATTATTATCATTTTTTTCATTTGTTATTAATAATTTTTGGTCCCTTTTTTCTACATTCATATTATTTATAATTGATTTTTTAAATGTAGTTGATGTTGTTGTTAATGATGATGTTGATGTTGTTGTTGTTGTTGATGATATTTCATCATCAATAATACCATAAACATTTTGTGCTAAACCAAAATCAACAAGCATAAATTTATTTAATTTACGATTATATAAAAAATTACTTGGTTTAACATCACGATGAATAATATTAAATGAATGTACACGTTTTAATGCAATTAATAAATTTTTTATATATTTTTGTATTTCATTTGTATCCATTTTATTAAAATAATCATGAAAACGATCATGTGCAATAAATGGCATTACAAATGCAACTGATTCATTACGACGTAAACATAAATCGATACCAGCAACATTATCAACACCTCTGTGAAAAATACAAAAAAAAAAAAATAAATAAAAAACAAAATAAAATTAGAAAAAAAATTTTATTAAATGAATCATTTTTTTAAAAAAAGTGGTATAAGTCCAATTCTAGCTTGTCCCGTTCAATTGTTCACAATTTTTTTAAAAAAATATTCTAAATGATTATTTCACTAGAATTTTTCATCAGAATTTAAACTGTTATATTGAAAAGTGTATTGGAAACTGAAATTTTTTTTTGGAAATGAAATGATCACATCCTCGATGTTGATGACATTTTTTTTTTTTTTTGATTTAAGGAAGAAGACACACTGATTTTCAAGTTATAGACTCTATTTCTTTGGCACTATAGCCCATTGAATCTTCTTAGCCTACATCAAAATGTCACTCCACTTCTGTCGATGCAAAACTGTATGCTTCCGCTTATTAAATATCTTTAACTCAAATTTAAGGTTCAGAGGAATACAAAAAAAAAAAGGACTTAAAAGGAGCGAGTATATAAATTTTAAAAATCCACTTTGACAATTGAAAATAGTCTTGAAATTTTAAATATTTTTGAATATCAAGAGTTATGGTTTTTGCTTATTTCAAGTCCTTTATCCTAATTTAATTTTTCAAGGGCATGTTTTTTTTTTTCAAGATGATAAAAATAAAGAAGAAAATAATATCGATGTAATAATTTTCTTCTCATTTCTGTGGTCTTTTCTGTAAAAGATAATCGCAATTGAATGAAACCGCATGTTACGTATTATAAAAAAGGAAATAAGATAATGTAACATAACCCGAATGTTGTAATTCCCTTTGAGTTCAATTACAATTTTCGTAAAACAACCTGCAAATATATTCATCTATTTTTTCTTTACCACGTGGTTTTTATAAATTTTTTTCTTTTTCTTTTCTAACATCCTTACTTGTACGAACTTTTTTTTATTTTTTAGAGATTATATAAAATATCTACACAAATATTCTATAACTTGCGCAGTATGGGATATCTATTTTAGAAAAAATCTTCTTAAATTTTTAATTAAATAAGAATTTTTCTTAGTACGGTGTGAAAAGAAAAAAAAATGTTTTTATTTTTTCTTCTTTTGTCCTAGCTAGGTTAGGGCAACAATGAAACGTTTTTTCCAATAAAAATTTTAACATCAAGTCTCCCTTTGAAGAACGATTTTCATATTCTAGTCATTAAGAATAAAATAAAGCTTACCCAATATCAATTAAACATTTCAATTCCTTTTGGATTCTCTTTGGATGACTTGTTGGTATTAAATGTTTAATGGCAAATAATTTACGCTGTTGCATTGGAATGTTATTTTGTCGTTTTAATGATGCCAATAGAACAGTACTAAATGTACCATTACCAATACGACCATGAATATCAAATATATTATCAATATCTGGAATTCTTGATTTTAAGTTCGATATTGCTTCTGTGAAAAAAAAAAAAAACAAAATATGAAAAGAAAATTGTTAAAAGCACGTGGAAATTTTTTTTTTTTTTACATTGTAAAGACAAAGAATGTAATTTTATTACATAAAAAAAAAAGTAATGGTAATTAAATAGCTAAAAATCATCCAAAAATTGTACTTACTTTCATCCGCAACACGACGAGATCTTAATTTATCATTTGCTTTCGATGAATTATCATAATTTGAACTAATATCTACAGAATTTGTATTTACATTACCATTATTTGATTTTTCCATTATTACGTTGTTTTTTGTTGTTTTGTTTTTAAATTTTATTTTATTTTCGTTTTTAAAAATTTAGAAGGTACACACGTTTGTTTTTTTTTATAATTTAAAAAAATATTGCAATGAAAAAAAAAAATATGAATTTTTTTTTCTTTTTGAAGGAAAAAATTTTTTTTACTAATCTTTATTTTCTTTTCACACACACAAAATATGAGTACGTATTGAAAAATACGTTTTATTTTTATTCACAAAAATACTGAACGAATTTTTATTTAATTTTATTTGTTGTTTTTTTTTTTTAGTTAAAATGAATTTATTTTTTAAATTTTGTTTTTGTTAAAGATTAAAAAATTTGAACAGGTACACGATTTGGTTGTTTACAAAATTTTCTCCAACCACAAAAAAAAAAACAAGAAAAGCGAATATGAGAGGACGATTGAAAAAAATGTGCATGAGTATCTTCTTCTTGTTAAAAAGATCTGCGGCAAAATAAAGGTTATGAATGAATTGAAAAAACATGCATTTACGAATTGATTAGGAAAAAATTTTTACTCACGTACGCCAGTGTCTGAATTGCCAGTGTAGTGAAAAAATACATAAAGTTGAAAATATTCAATGAAATTTTTTGCATCTTTAGAAATCAGAACAAAAGAAGAAAGCTAATAAAATTTGTCAAGACAAAATGTATTTTTAATTTTGACCTATTGATGTGCTATTCCAATTTAAAAAAAAAACATTTTCTTAAAATACTCTACTCTAGGCTCCATTCGATGACATGCTCCAAACTTTTTGGATGTTTGTGATTAAAGTGATGAAATTTTGAAAAGCCTAAACTACTGAAGTCACTACATTGAAACTTCAAATCTTTAAAAATAGCCAACAAAACTCTATAGTCGATTCACGAAAATTAAATCACTCAACCATAAAAAATTTTGTTCAAGAACGGCAACACTTTTCTTCACTGCATTTAGAAAAAAAAAACAAAATCTAGGGATGCATTCAATTTATAACAACAACAACAAAATCCTACTTATCGAGTTCGAAAAACAATGAAAACAATCAAAGTATGTGGAAAAATTGTGGAATGAATGTCAGATGTTTCAAACAGCTGTCAAAATTAAACAAATAAAAATAAAAAGTCAACAGTGATGTTTAATTCGAAAAAGTAAATATTATATTTTTTTTAAATTTATCGAAAATTTTGGTTATTTTTTTTTTTGGTAATTAAAATTTTTCTTAATTCTGCTGCCTACAAGAAAACTATTTTAAAAATTTGAATTTTAAAAAAATTATGTTTAGTGGTAATTTAAAATTTTCTGATGATGATGATTTTTCATTTGATGTAGAAAAGTATGTATAAAAAATCCTTAAAAAAAAAAAAACAAGGACCTAAAATTGTACAATAAAATTAATAAATTTCAGTTACAGTACACGTACAAATCTTTCATCAATTTTTGGTATAAAAAATTCATCATCAAATCATAAAAATGAGAACACCACATTTAAACACATTCCTTCTTCAAAATCGAATCCAACGACAATTGAAAAACATCAGCAAGAACAGCAAAATTCAAAGAAGCCTTCTGAATGGAGCATTCAAACCGCTAAAGTCGTATCAGCATTTAAATTGTAATTTGTTTCATTTTTCGTTGTTTTTTATTTTCTTTAAAAAAAAATAATTTTTCTAATTTTTTAGAATTAATCAAGAAAATATATCACAAGGTAAATTAGGATTAACTGTTTTAAAAAATCCTGATGGTTTACGAAAAATTATTTTGTATCGGACAAAAACAAATATCCTTTCAACAGCAACAATAATCGATGATTCGAAATTTTATATAAAAAATTCATATCTTCAATTTAGAGATGATCTTCAAGAATTTTGGAGTGTTTTATTTGATCCACAAACTGATTTGACAATCGTTAGGGAATTAATCAAAGATAAAATTGTTATAGAAGAGGATCAAAGACAAGATACAAAAGACAAAGAATTATTGGTTGAAAAAACAGCAGAAACTGATATTGAAGTTGAAGAAAATAAAAAACAAAATGAGAATGTTCAACAATCAGTAGAAAATAAAGAAAGACATTCGAAAAATTCAGATATTATTTCACGAATGGCAAAAATGGGTGGTCAACCACTTCCTCAATTGGTTACTCCTGGAGCAGTAGCGGCAACATCAACAACAACCGATCAAAGTGATTCATCTGATAATGAAATTAGAAAATCTTCAAAACCCTTGATATCCTTGAGAAAACCAAAATCAAGTCAACAATTAGTAACATTTGCTCATTCTCAACATACGATATCACCAATGTTGAATACAATTAACACAGTGGCATCATATAGTGCTTCAGCAACAAGTTTATTACCACAAGCAAATGCTGATGTAAATTTTGTTAATATGCTAATGACTGAAAATCGTACACAAAATGCTGAAATACGAATGAATATGTCGAAATTGGAAACAAAAATCGAAAAAGTCCTTGATAAAATTGATCTGATACAATGGCAAGGAGTTAATAACGGTAACAGTAATGATAAAGATGGTAGACACAAAGAAGATTTAATTTTAGAATTAGAAGAAAAATTATTAGAATATAAAAAAGAGAATAGAAAATTAAAATTACAACTTGAAGAACAAGAGGAAAATAATAAAAAACATCAGAGACAAGAAAATAACAAGAAATTACCGAATGAGGAAGATTTCAATGAATTTGTACCGTTAATTCAAACGTTAGATATAAATATTACAGACTACAATACATCTGATGAAATTTACAAAGAAATTATTCGAAAACTTGAAAAAAATTATTCCTCTTTGTCGACATTATCAGCTGAGCAAGGTGTTAAAATTGCCGAATTTACGAAAGAAATAGAAAATTTTAAAATACAAACCGATGAACAACAGAAATTTATTGAACAAAATAATGCTATACAAAGTAATATTGAAGAATTACAAAAAACAATATCGTCTTTAGAAAAAAATAATAATGAATTGAGAATAGAAAATAATGGTATTTCAGAGAAATTAAAAAATTTAACAAGTGACAATGAAATTTTGAAAAAAGACCAAGCAGAATTAGAGAATAAAATGGAACAAACACAACAGGAATCATTGAAAATTATTGATAGCGTAGTCAAGGATATTATGAATAATTTATATCAGACGATTGTAAATAAATTTGATGTGACAACAAATAAAACATTTAAAACTGATGAAATTTTAAAAATATGTGCGACATCAATTAAACAAGAAACAAAAAATGCCATTCAAAGGATAAACACTAACAACAAAAGCGGTAGCAGTAATTAGAAATTAGAAATTTAAAAAAAAATAAAAGTGGAAAAACAGTATTTTGTTTAGCTTAAATTTTAATCGGTGATTTGCAGCGTGAGCAGCATAAAGAGAAGAAATCGTATTGGAAATTTAAATAAAAAAGGGCTCAATTGATTTTTTGTTCAGGAGAAAAATTGTTATTTCCAAATTTAACTAAAAAAAATCAAATTTGTAAATATTACATTGAAATTTTGTTAATAAAATTAAACTAGCTGATAAAAAAATTTAAAATACCTTAAAAAATACTATATTTCTAATTTAAAATCCGATGATCCATCGAAGAGCATCGTTGAGTTTTGTTAGTCAGATGATGTAGATCGTTTTTTCTTTTTAGATTTTTTTGATTTGGCTTTTTTACTTTTATGTTTATGTTTTAATTTTTTGTGTTTTTTAGATTTCTTATGATGATCATCATCAGAAGATTCTTCAGTGTCTGAATCAGAGGAATCATCATCTTCAGATTCTGAATCATTACTGCTTGATGAACTACTTGAACGTTTCTTCTTTTTCTTCTTGGAGTCATGTTTGTGTTTTTTACTTTTCTTTTTCTCAATTTTACGTATTTTCAATTCACGTTCTTTTTGTTTTAATTCATCTCTTCGTAATTCAGTTAATGGTGTTAAATAATCTGTGTCTGAATCACTACTTGTACTACTTACATCCAAAAGTATTTCTTTATTTGGATCGACCTGAATATGTGCAAGGAAGTGTAATTAATTAGTAGTGGTTTGATTTTGCTTCTTAAATTAATCATAAAGTGCATTTTGTACTTACCTTCAGGAAGTTTCTACATTGGTAAGTTAAGTGTCCAGCATAACCGCATTTTTTACATGCTGCCCGAGATATTTCTTTATTTGAATTTGTTATACCGTAATCCATTATTTTTATTTAATTAATATTTGCTGGAAATTATTAAAATTTGTAAACTTTACATCACTCTTGAACTTTGGTTGCAATAAAAAGTTTGGTTATGTTTTTCGTAATGAATTTTTAAGGCGAAAAAAAGGCAACACTGCCTGCTGTCACTGTCAGTATCAGTTTGATTATAGACGTCATCAAAAATTAAATTTTTTAGGGGGTGGTAAATTTCTCTTTTTTCAAATTACTTATCAAGTTTTTATCAAATTAGTATTTTTTTAAATTTTTGTGTAAAAAAAAGTAATTTTAATTCCTAGAACTTGAAGTGGTGTTAATTATTGAAAACTTTCTTTCCATAAATCAAGTAATTTTCTTGATAACAAAAATAATAAATCATTCTTTTAGCATTTCGTTTTGTTACGCTTCATCAGTAGCAATCATCAATCATCATGCAACAATCAATGAATTCATATAGCAGTGAAAGGCCACCAATTGAAATTGAATTTGGTAGTGATCCAGCATCTGGTGGTTTCTTTAATACTGATTACAAGAAACATGATGATTTAAAACAAATGCTGGATAGTAATAAAGATGGTCTTAAATTGGAAGCTATGAAACGTATTATATCAATGGTAGCAAAAGGACGTGATGCATCTGATCTATTTCCGGCTGTTGTAAAAAATGTTGTCTCAAAGAATATTGAAGTTAAAAAATTAGTTTATGTATATTTAGTACGTTATGCTGAAGAACAACAAGATTTAGCATTATTATCGATAAGTACATTTCAACGTGCATTAAAAGATCCAAATCAATTAATTCGTGCAAGTGCATTACGTGTATTATCAAGTATACGTGTTTCAATGATTGTACCAATTGTTATGCTTGCAATTAGAGATTCAGCACAAGATTTAAGTCCATATGTACGTAAAACAGCTGCACATGCAATACCAAAATTATATTCATTAGATTCAGAACAAAAAGATGAATTAATAACAGTTATTGAAAAATTATTATCAGATCGTACAACATTAGTTGTTGGTTCAGCTGTAATGGCATTTGAAGAAGTTTGTCCAGAACGTGTTGATCTTATTCATAAAAATTATCGTAAATTATGTAATTTATTAGTTGATGTTGATGAATGGGGACAAGTTATTATTATAAATATGTTAACAAGATATGCACGTACACAATTTTCAAATCCAAATTTAGATGATTATGATGATGATGAAACTGAAAAACCATTTTATGCTGATACATCATCTGATTCTGATTCAAAAACTAATTCAAGTAATATTTGTTCACCAAAACGTTCTAATTATACATTAGATTTAGATCATAGATCATTATTACGACAAACAAAACCATTATTACAAAGTCGTAATGCATCCGTTGTAATGTCAGTTGCACAATTATATCATCATATTGCACCAAGAAATGAAATTCCTATAATAGCAAAAGCATTAATACGTTTATTACGAAGTCATAAAGAAGTTCAAAGTGTTGTTCTTACATGTATTGCATCGATGTCAACAAAACGTAAATCAATTTTTGAACCATATTTAAAATCATTTTTTGTTCGAACAAGTGATCCAACACATATAAAACTTTTAAAATTGGAAATATTAACAAATTTAGCAACTGCTACAAGTATTTCAATTATTTTAAGAGAATTTCAAACATATATCAGCAGTAATGATAAACAATTTGTGGCAGCAACAATTCAAGCAATCGGAAGATGTGCTGGATCAATTCGTGAAGTAACTGAAACATGTTTAAGTGGTTTAGTGCATCTTCTTTCAAATCGTGATGGTAATGGAATTTGAAAATTCATTCACATCTTTTCCCTTCTAACATAACTTTTTTTTTTGTTGTTTATTTGTTTTTCCAGAATACGTTGTTGCTGAAAGTGTTTGTGTTATTAAGAAATTATTACAAACAAAAGCAGCTGAACATTTTGAAATAATATCACAAATGGCAAAATTATTAGATTTTATAACTGTACCAGCAGCTAGATCATCAATTTTATGGTTAATCGGTGAATATAATGAACGTGTACCAAAAATTGCACCAGATGTTCTAAGAAAAATGGCAAAAAGTTTCATTGATGAGGTAAATTTTATCTTTTTAATTTATTAATTTAATTTTGAAAGATAAAAAAAAAAATATTATTATTTCTGTTATTTTATTCAAACAGGAAGATGTTGTTAAATTACAAATATTAAATTTAGCTGTAAAACTTTATTTAACAAATCCACAACAAACTGAATTATTATGTCAATATATTTTTAGTTTAGCACGTTATGATCAAAATTATGATATTCGTGATCGTGCACGTTTTTTACGACCATTCATATTTCCAAATGGTACTACAATATCAATTTTAACAAAAAATGCTAAAAAAATTTTCCTGTCAACAAAACCAGCACCAACATTAGAAAGTAAATATCATGGTAGAGAACATTATCAACTTGGTTCATTATCACATTATATGAATATAAGAGCAAATGGTTATAATGATTTACCAGATTTTCCAGAAATACCACCAGATCCGAGTGTAAGAAATGTTGAACCAATTAAAAATGATTATGATAAATCATCATCAAAATCACAACATGGTAAAAATAATAGTGGACGTAATAATGATGATAAGAAAAAATCATTTTATTCAGAAACAGATAAAAGTTCAGAATATTCATCATCATCATCATCAGGTTCAACATCTGGTTCTGGAAGTGAAACTGAAGATGATGATAATGAGAATGGATCTAGAAGTGAAGTAGGTGGTGATTCTTCTTTAAAAAAAAATGATAAAAAATCAACAAAAGTAAATCGAAAATCAGCTGATGGTAGTGAAGAAATGGATGAAAGTGATACATCGGATTCAAGTGATGATGATGATAATGAATCATCATCACCATCATCATCAGAATCAGGTTCGGAAAGTGATACAGAAGAATCAAGAACAAGCAATGAACAAGTAATAAAGACAACGAATAATAAAACTACAAAATCGGAAAAAACCGTTAAGAAAACAACTCCAGAAACAAAGAAATCATCTAAAAATGAACCAAAAAGTAATTTAGATTTATTACTTGATCTTGGTGATATTCCACCAATGGGACCAATAATGACACCATCATTAGGTGGTTTTCTAACACCTGGTACACCATTACAACATTCTATTTTACCAAAATCAAATATCTATAATGATTCATCAAATAAATTTGAATTAGTTGGACCAAGTTTTATTCATTTTAAAACAATGGAATTACTTAATAAAGTTTCTGGACATGGTCTATCAATTACTTATCGTTTTACACGTTCACCACATTTATTTTCATCATCAATGACATCAATTGAATTAATTTTTACAAATAATTCAAATAATGAAATAACATCAATTCAAATGGGTTCAAAAAATTTACCAAATGGTATGACAATTAATGAATTTCCACCAATACAAATTTTACAATCAAAACAAAATTGTAATTGTATATTAGGTATTGATTTTAATGATTCAACACATAATGTTGAATTTGAAATACAATCAAATATTGGAAATTCAAAAGTTAATTTAAAAGCACCAATTGGTGAATTAATACGTTCTGTACAATCAACTGATGAAGTTTTTAAAAATGAACGTAATAAATTACGTGGAATGAATGAATATCAATGTAAAATTGAAAATAAATTACAAATAAATGATTTAAATGAATTAAAACAGAAAATTTTTGAAACGGTTAATGTTGCTTGTATAACACCAATATCAATACCGTCATCATCATCATCTGAAACAAATTCAATACAACAACAAAAAAATATTTTATATTTTATGGGACAAACAATGAATTCAAAAAGTTTAATATTATTATCAATTGAATTATTAGAAAATAATGATTTATTAATTGTTGTTAATTGCGAAAAAATGGTTATTGGTTCGATGTTATTGAATGAAATTAAATGTGCTTTATTAAATTAATTTGAAAGGAAAAAAAAAAAAACAAACGATGAAATACAATCATGAAATTATTTATATAAAATTTAATCAATGTTAAAATGTGAGCTTAATATTACAAAAAAAAAACATTTTTATGTAGCGTAATGGGTGTTTTTCTAGAAAGAAGAAACAATGAGAGACGAGATTAAATGTTTTTGTTTTTGCTTATTTTTCTCTTATGATTTATGATGAAATTCAGCAACTCAATACTTTAAGCTGAAATTCATCAATTGAGGTTTTTAAAAATGCAAAATGCTATACGAATTATTATGATTTTTTTCTTTCAATTATTTTATTCAATTAATGTCTTATAGTGGAAATTCATATTAGCTAGAGATTATATATATGTATGTATTATTGTGTATGCAATTTATATGAAAAAGAAAACAGTTAAAATAAAAATATAATTACTCATTTATTTTTAATTAAATTACTTATTTTTTATTCTCTTTTAGAAAAAAAAACAAAGATTTTTTAGGAAATAATTGTTTACGATGGAAACACAGAAACAAAGAACCAGCTTAACAAAGAAAAAACCAATTAAATGAACATGAAAGAGGTGTTAGATGTTACATTACGTACAGATAAAGATAATTTTGAAAAAAAAACTTGCAAAAGCCACGTTTTCCGACCACAGGTATATATAGTATACTCTTCAATGTGAATCTTGTAACAGAAACCCTTGAGCTTTCAGTAACCTAAGAAGAATCTATTGGAAGGTTTTTAACCGAATCTTTAGAAGCAAACTCAATCTAACCGATAGTAAGGACAGATTAAATGTAGCGGATGGGGTCTCCTGTAAAAAAAGATAAATATTTTCGTATTTTTAAAAAAATCCGTGATTTCTGAAATATTTCCAAACGTCGTTTTTTGCTACCTTTAGTCTTCATCTCTGATGTGTTTTTAAAGTTCTAAAGAAAGTTAGCAATAATCTTTTCTAAAATCACAAAGGATAAGTGTTTTTCTATGAAAATATAGGATTATTTAGTTGATTGAAAATAAGTGAAAATTTTAATTTTTCAAATTTTCAAATTTTCTACCAGTACCAAAATTAAAATGAAATTTGAGATTCATATCGGATGGTACGAATTACTATATTTTGTTTTTCTTCCATCATAATTGTGAATGATTTTATTATGACGTCAACGAAATTCAAAATGTGAACTAAAATTTGAATCAAAGAAATGTCAGATGTCAAATAAATGCAAAAAAAGTTTTTTTTTTTTTTAGTTCCTTTTGAGTAGTTCGGTGAGTTCGGTGTAATTTTAATATTTTTCGATCATAGAAAAATTTTTTTTTTGATAAATTAAAAGAAAATTTACAAGATTAAGAATTAAATTTTTAGTTTTTTTTTTATTTTTTAAAATAAAGGTTAAAAATTCAGAAAAAAAAAGGAAAACAATGAATAAGAATTTCCGAAGTGTTTAATAGAAAAAAAAAATTCTCACTTTTATTTTATTTTTTTTGTTGTAAAATTTTCATTCATTTTTAAAACACCCTTTTTTTTTATTATTGTTAAAATTTTTAAATTGTATCATTAAAATTAAAAGTTTTTTATAAAAATATAAATGGTGCTCTATGTTGCTGATTGATTTTAAAAAGGACAACAATATAAAATAAGAAAAACAAATAAAAACTACACTTTCTTTTTTAAAAAAAAAAGTAAAAAAGTAAAGAAAAAATTTTACTAGAAAAAAACAACATTATAGCTTGTCTTCCATAATCTGAATTTTTTGGACTAATATAATTAAATAAAAGGATTACTTTTGTGTGAAGAACTTTGTCAACAGGTCAGTGGAATTTACAACATTAAATATTTTTAAAACACATTTTGATTTATTAATTTTTTTTTTTTTCTTTCAATTTTCGGTAAAAATTTTTGTTTCTTTCCTTAAAATCTGAATGAAAAATCTAATTCAGTATTTTTCTATTCATTTTTTTTTAATCATTAAAAATTTATCAATTTGATGATGTAATAGATAGGAAAAAAAAAATATAGTATGTATGTTAAATTTATCTTAAAGTAAATTTTTTGTTTTTTGTTTTATAGTTTTATTTTTGTATAGGAATTTATAGATATACAGTTAGTAGATATAGGTATATATACATATATACAATGTACCATGTAGTACCTACTTGCATAATTTTTTTTCTATTGAGAATCAATAACCACAAAATATATGTATAAGTTGGGCTATGTGTATTATAAATGTGAAAGTGATTTAAAATATTTTCAAATATTTCTTTAAAACAAAAAAAAAAAAACTAGTATTTTTTTGGATTTGTTTATTAATTTTGTGTTTTTAAAAACAAAACCTGTAATTCATGACGAAGATAAAAATTTATTTTCGTGGTGTTATTCCCCACAGTAATCATGTAACAACCAAAGTACTATTTATATGAACGTATATGAACCGCCTATTTTGAAAGTAATGTAAGTCCTGAATAAAACAGGGTGGTTATAAAGATCTCCTACAGGTATGTTAAACGTTATTTCTTTGGGTTTTACGCTAGATATGGTATCAAAATGGAACTTTCAGTTCTAATTATGAGTCTTTGGAAAATTCTGAGAATCACTACGTCAACCAAGCAAGTCCTAATCATAATTTTTTTTATCGTTAGCAGACTATCTTTCTTACAGAAACTGCAAATGGAAGACTGAAATAAGCAATCTCAACTATTTTATTTCTAAATAAGAAAAATTGGATTTACATCACTTTTAAAATAAACAGCTCAAATAATTAAATATGGAATTTTTAAATTGCTACGTAAACACACAGACCTCACGAGAGTTAAGATTCAATTCAAAATACCTATGTACCTACATGTCTACTTATGCAATACATATTATCTAGTTTTAATCTAGATTGTGCATTGTATTTGTATTGTTTAAAGATATTGTGTGTATTTTAGATAGGAAGCTAGGCATTTTCATGATAACTTATACACGAAGTTTTACCTATAACTACAAAGGTAATCTTTGATTGCAAAATGTATCTTTTTTTTTTAGATTGTTATCCTTTTTCTGCTTACATTAAATTGTTATCATGAAATACTAACACTATCTATTTTTGCAATAAAATGTAATTATCTATCATTTTAGTAAAAAAGATGTATTAAAGCATAATAGCTTTACTTATAATCTTCAATTTAATTTATGTATCTTAAAGTAAAAATAAAGTTCTTTAAAGGTAGTTTTTAAACATTTTCTCATTCAAAAAAAAAAAAAAACAAACAAACAATTATCAAGTTCGTGTACCTATAAACTTTTTTTTTTATCGTTCAAGAAATTAAAATTAAACCGAAGAAAAAACACCAAGCAAAAATAAAAAAAAAAAACCTTAGTTAATTTATAAATACTGAAAACAGGTTGAAAAATTCCATGAGTTGATTGTGGATTTTTCAATCTACTAAAAAACAACTTACGTTTGAGTGTTGTTTTTTGCATGTTATGTCTTCGTGTGTGTATGTGTGTGTGTATTTTATTTTACAGGGTAAACTGTTTCAAAATCCAAAATTTTAAATGTAGAAAAATTTTATTTAACTTTAATATTACTTGATATCTCAAGAATTTAATTTTTAAACTGTCTCCTCAACAGTTTTTATAGACTTCGTTAACTGGATAATTTTAATTAAATTTATTCTACAGAAAATGTTACCTTGTTATTTTTGTATCAAGATTTTTTTGATTTTTTTTTTTTTTACATAGACAAGCTTAATATTCAGTATAAACAGTCTCAGTGAACATTTTTCGTTAAAGTTTAACGCCTAACGTCTGTTCGATAGAAAAAACGTGAAATTTTCATATCAATCTTTTCCTTCAGCGTAAAAAATTATGGAAATTTCTAGTTTATCGCATGCTCGATAAGAAAACGTTAATCATTTTATTTTTGTCAGATTATCTTTTATTTTTATGAAATTTTTATAACCATTTTTGACTTGTTTATTTTTCAAGAAAAGCTAAGAACACACGTTACGAAAACGATAGGACGAAACGTTAAAAAAACCTGAAATTAACCTGAAGATCAATCGTATCGTATGAGTTAAAAAAAAATAATGTTCGCATTAAAATTTCTCGCTCAACTTAAAGTTTTCTTAACGTTTGCGTTAAATTATGTTCACTGGGGTATGAATAACACTGTGGTAGTAAATCAACATTATACACAAATAGTTAACTAACATAATATACATACTCGTACATATACACCTTAAAAAATTATCTTAAAATTGAATTTCAACATTTGTTAATTCATCTGGAAAAGAATTTTTCGTTTAACGTTTCT
The DNA here is from genome assembly GCA_939192795.1 of Bombylius discolor. Classification (NCBI taxonomy): domain Eukaryota; kingdom Metazoa; phylum Arthropoda; class Insecta; order Diptera; family Bombyliidae; genus Bombylius; species Bombylius discolor. Next base: position 6,553,979 of record OW584240.1, on the reverse strand, counting down.
TTTTTTACAAGAATGAACTTGAAAACACTTTTAAAAAACGTGTAAAATTCCTTTATTTTCACGACGAATAGATTAGAAATTAAATTGATAAAAAGAAATATTCAAGAAACCATTTTTTTTTTTATCACAGAATGAACTTTTATATAAAAATTCCGTTATAAAATTTTATTATTTTAAAATTTTCTTCTTTAAAAATTTTCTTCTTTAAAAATTTCAGCTTTGGAATTTTTTTTTTTTACTTTTCCATGAAAATAATTGAATTATTCTTTTTACGTTTTTACGTTCAAATTTATAGAAGAAAAAATAAATGTGTGTGTGTGTGTGCGTAACATAAGTTAAATTGGGAATGTACTTTATTTCTTTAAAAAAAAATAAAATAAAAACTTCCCCTAATTTCTTTTTTTAAATACTTTTTTTTTTGTCATTAATTAAATTCATGATGCAAAGATGCAAATTTTTTGGTGTAAGAGATAGTTTAACATTTATACATTCGTATTTCATTTCATGTAGGTACTTAAACGTACATATGTATTTGAAAATTACATTCACTGGGTGGTAGTAGTTTTTTTTTCTCTCTGGTCTCCATATTTAAAAATTCATAATTCACATACTCTTAATAATGAAAGCGCATTTTTGATTATTCATGTAAGTAAATAGCAAAAACAAAAAAATTAAAAATTCTGTGAGGGAGGAATTTAATATATATTTTTTGCAAAATTTTTTTTCACAGAAAAATTTTATGCAATCTTAACATTTTTCTTTTTTTTCGTTTGAAGACCAAAAAAAAAAAGAAAAAAATTTGCTAAATAAACAAAATTTATTCGTAAGTAATTGAAAAACAGATCAATTAATATTTTTATTTACTTTCAATTATTTTTTTATTAAATGAAAAAAAAAAAAGGTAATGATAACAAAAAACCGTACTTAAATATTTTCGAGAATCTCATGCGTGTAACCACCACAAACATTATTGGGTGTAAATTAAATATTATTTAGAGTCGAATATGTGTATTTTGCAAAAAAAAAAAAAAAAAAAAAAATCATTTATAACTGATTAATATGTAGGCGTGGGTGTGTGAATGTATGTAAATATTGATAATCAAATTTTAGTATATACATATGTATGTACATATATTTTGAGGGTGGTAAATGTTTTTTCAATGTCAAACTGCAACTTTTATGGGAAAATTTAAAATTGTGGTATTTAAATATATATAAAGTTCAATTTTGGTTTTAACTACTTTTTTTTTTTGTTGTTGTTGTTGTTATCCTAATTCATGTATTTTCGAAATAATTGATATTTATTTGATAAAATGTAATTTAAAAAAAAAAAAACATTAAAGATAATTTCTATTGTTAAATTTTATTTATTTCTGTTTGCTTATCAAATAACCACAATCAGTTTTTACGTATAGAAAATGATATTGGCTTGGTATTAGCTTTTTATAATATCAGAAGAAGAAGAAGTGAAACCGCAAAATTGTATAATCAAAAAAAAAAAAAAAAAAAGAAGCTTTATTTAAATTAAAGCAAAACGCATTATTTAAATTAAAAACATTGTTTGTTTTCGTTATAATTTATCTTTTTGTTGTTATTAATTTAATCGATAATGTGCTTAGACGGACACATGAACGTATTTTTTGTTTTTTTTTTTTTTTTTAAATAAATTAATTACATGGCTATTTTCTATTGTTTTTTTTTTTTTTTTTTGAATTTTCAACAACAACAACAACAAAAAACTATTTTTCTAATTATAATAATTTCATTGAATATTGCAATTTTTAATTAATGATAATATCAGCATGATGAATATTGTATTAATTTATTTATCTTATTTACATTTACGTATATATTCTAAAATTGATCGAAGGGCATTTACAATGTGGCCTTTAGGATTCCCAACTGGACTTCCTTTATACTATAGAAAACATTTTGAACTATCGTAACCACCACCAACAGATTATTCTAGAATTAAAATTGAAAAATTTTGATTAAATATTCTAATGAAAAGAATAAAATTCTATACCTATGGTATATATGCTACATCATTTTTAATTTTCTACACCACAGTGCTGATTATGAAAAATAAAATAAAATAAAAGGACATTTTGAATCAGTCTCTTTTACACAACATACTGTAAATAAATTTAGTTGTTTTTTCATCACAAAATAATACGTATTTTAATGTGTTGTTTTGGAAATTTTTGGCTTTTGTGGAAGACAAAAAAAAAACAAATTAAATTTGTTTAATCCATAAAGAACTGAATTTTTGGTACTTAAGAAAAAATTGGTACATACTTTTTTTTTTTTATCAATTTTTCAGAATATTTTGTACTTTTGAGCATTTATTTGAAATTAGATTGTTTTTGTTCTTTTTTAAAGGATGAAGAAAATCTAAATAAAAACTGTGTTTAAATAAATGAAAATTTATCTTCTCATCTTTATCTAGCTCCAAATGAGTCAAAATATACGTCTACAATTCATGTCCCTAAAAAAGGATATCAAGAGCGAATAAAGAGCAAAAATAAATATTTTTAACCACGTGACACTTTAGAGATAAACTAAGCCCTAATTTATATAATCGAATTTATAGAATTTATATAGATTCTTTAGAATTGAAAATTAACAATTTTGCAAAAATTGAATTTATTTGAAAATTCTTGGAAGACGATCATGTGTTTGATTCAGCTTGTTTTGTAGCTTATCATCTTCTCTATGTATATACGATAGCTGCTCTACTTACACAGTAACTGATGAGATTACTAAGCCGAGTTGAATAACCGAAACACAGATTTTTTTTTTATAAAATTATATTGAACGCATATTGAATAGTGTGACCACTCGATATTATTTGGGTCAGCATATCTTCAAGAAAAAATTGTTTACACAAAATAAATCTTAAAAGTAATTAAAAGCAACTACAATATTTTCACAGAAAATCAATGTGAAATATTGAAAGGAAATATGTATACTAAAACATTTTCTTTCATTTTTCATAAAAATATGTGTTAGGTTCGTCATTATAGTCCTTTGAAAAACATTTTATTTGTATTTTGGAGTCCGTTTGGGCTAATATTTCATTTTTATTTCTCTTAAAGAAATTTAATAAGCAGATTGAATTACTAATTACATTTTTTTTTTTTAAATAGAAATTTTATCTTGAAAATGTTTACTTTCTTAATGGAAAAATAGTCCAACTTTAATGTGTCATGAAATCCTTTAATTGTTGTACAATTGTACACACGTATACACATACAGTGTACGTTGTCCTTTAAGTGTTATTTATCTTTTTAATTGTTCAATATGTTAAGAAAATTTAATTAAAATATTTTTAATGAAAAAAAGAAAAGTTTTTACATTGTAGGGTAGATAGGGGAGGATTCGATATCGGTGTAGTTCCGACGTCTTCGAAATAACGTTTAAATTTGAAATTAAAAGTCTTTCAAAATTTTTAAATTGACAAAACTACTAACAAGCAGAATTTATGAATAAAAATTCTCTTACATATGGGTTATCGAATGTACTCCGGCATATGTTGAAACTACTCATACCAAGGGGTACATTCATCAAAGGTGTGATCATGAAAAAACACACAGAGAAATATTTTAATAAATTTTACCTGGAAAAAAAAAAGTTACAAAAACTTAATTTAAATTTTTTATACTTAACATACTTTTACACATACACATGTGCATGTACATAGAAGCCTTTGTTCAATAATTACAAATCAAAAAATTGTTCATATTAAAATTTGTGAAATTTTTTTTTTTTTCATTTGAACTGGAAAATACCATCCATTGTATAGATTTTTTTTGCCAGTATAAAAAAAGTGTACATATTAAAATCAATGTTGAAGAAAAACTAATGGAAAAAAAAAGTAGATAGAAGCCAATTGTAGTGCAAAAATTTTTAACTTTTTCTTTTCTTTGTTGTTTTTTTTTTTTTTTAAATGAACAATTTTAGTTTAATTTTTTTTACCATATTGAATTCGATACAAAAAATGTAGCAAAGATTACCGAAACAAAGATAATCTGTTCAATATAAATTCGAAAGTTGAAATTTGTTTTTTTTTTTCGTGTTACAATTTCAACATATTTTTTTTCTCAATGTTTATTGTTGCAATTTATAAAATTTCAAAATTGGTCTTAATATCACAGTAATACTGTGAATTTTCAGAAAAGTACTTACGGTATTATTATGTATCTAAGTAGTATAGTATCTATGTGTGCTGTACGAGTACTTATTATGAGATTGTGTTAGAATGAAAAGATATTAACCTTGTTTTTAACCTTTTAAATAATTTTTAAATATTATAAATATGTATTTGCAAGGCAATTGTACTAAAGTATTACTTTTCAACCAGTTTAATATGAATTTTTTTTTTTTTTTGCTCTCAAATTTTTTGTAATTTTTCGAAAAAAAAAACATCTCCACACATCAATAAAAATCTACGGTTAAAGTCGCTGAAGGAAACTTTTCTGTGGAAGTAAGTAGTCCAAATTTAGGTGATAGGGTATTCTAGAAAACAAACTGAAAATCCGTCCATTAGATAGACAAAGGTAGAGACTGAAGGAAACGAAGTCTTTTGTCTTTTGTGAGTTCGTGAAAACCTCACTACATAAGATAATCCTTAAACTTGTAAAAAAGCTAAAAATTATTTTTGAGCTAGAGAAAAGAAATCAAAACCCTTCTATTAGGTATTTTTCATTTTGAGAGCTATACTCTACAATGACACAGAACACTTCTGCTGTATCTCTGACAAGCAGAAGCGACAAAATTCAGACTCATTTTCGCTCATCTTAATACGATATTTAAAAGGACAATGGCCAGTGTATAAGTAGGATTACTATATTGAACTGAGTTCTGACTTGCTGAATTTCATAAGTTGTTTGTGACTTTGCACGAATGTGTTATATAAATTTCTTTGCAAGTTCAAGGTTTTGAATCTCGTTTTTTTGTTTCAGAATGTGGCTGAAGTAAAATTCAGCTAAAGAGTTCTGGACCAATAAACGGAGTAGATGACTTTTACATATCAAGAGAAACTGCCATTTCAATGGTCTAAAAACCTCTCGTACCTAAAAGGGTGGTAACCTTATTTGAAAAATTCAGAGAAAATGAATCTACGGAAAAGGAAAATGTTAAGTTTCGAAATATCTCCAGATTAATGTTTTGTTATAGCGGAAGATTTCTTTCCGATTTCGAATAAATTTCCGATCGATAATAATTTTTCTTAATCATTTTCAAACTTTCATTCGAAAAAAAAAAATTTTCTAATGCTTTTTCTTTTTTTTTTTTTTCATTCAAAACCTTTTCACATACATATATCAAGTTTCCCTCAAGATAATTGCTATCGAAGATTCTGAAGTCACCTTCTAAACGGTCCTCATTTATCAACAAAATTCTCAAACTCTTATGGAATACACATTTTCCACCCTACACAAACTGTACTCTTAAATAAATCTTATTTAAAAGTTTCAACAAAAAAAATTTTTTTTTTTTTGTCTTCATAAATTTTTCTTGTTTTATTTCTTTCCTGCTGCATATTCACAGGAAATTCTAATTCCTGTGACAAAAAATAGAAAAATAAATTCTTAAAGTTTTTCACTTTTTCATCGAAAAATAAAATTTATTATGAAGGGGGAAAAAAAAACAAAGTAGAAAGAAATTCAATAAGATTATAAAAAGAAAAGGTCAAAAAAAAAAAAAAAAAAATGTCAATAAAGACTGGGGGGGTGTTGTCTGGTGTGTGGATAATATGCTACAATATGCAGTTAAAGTTCATTTCTCTTTATTTTTATTTTCTTCTGTTTTTTTTTTTATTTTTATTTATTAATGTTTTTTTTTTATCAAGCTGATAAATAAATTGCACATTATAAGTTTTTTTCTTTTCAGTTTTGTTGTTGTTTAATGATGATGATACTTTATTTTTATTGAAATTTATTTCAATTAAGATTTTTTTTTTTTAAATCAAAAGAGAGATGACCGATAACAATTTATGTATGTATGTAGTGGTGTGATGTGTGCATACATGTGTTCTATAAAAGTTTGTAATCGCAGTGTTCTGTATTTTTAGATTGTGTCTACTGTATCTTTCCAACAAATTAAAAGTAATTAATTATGTTTATAAAGTGTACTTGAAAATAGATTGAAAAATTTTTAAAAAAAAAAAACCTCCTGAATTTTTTTAAATTTTAATTTATTTCAATCAGAGTTATTCTTGAAAACGTCGTAAATTAGATTCGATTCAAATTCGAAATTTCGTATTCTGGAAAACTTCGTAGTGCAACAAGTTCAATTTGGGTTATTCCTGAAAACGATCGAAGTGAAACCCAACTGTCATTTTCAAACATTTGTTAATGTTGCATTAACGATAAAAATGCAGTTCTTTTTCACTAAGGTGAAACTCGGAAGTGAATCGAATCTCATCATTTAAGCCGTTTTCAAGAATAGCCTCAAGAATATCTTAAATTTTTTTTTTTTTTTTTTTTAAATACGTACTTATTATGAATTTGATTTCAGTGAATCAAAAATTCACTAAAATTATTTACGGCCATAATAAAATGATAAAAATATCAAATACGAAAAAAAAAAAAAACAAATTATTATAAAACTGAGAATTTATGGTATAGTAGGAGAAAATATATTAAGTTTTGAAATGTTTGTGTACAGTGCACTGGCTCTAACTTGACCGAATTCGTGCAATGGCTTGTTCAAGTTAGCGAATTGTTCAAATTATCAAATGGATCGTATATCGTCGGTCATAAATACAAATTGTGTAACTTTCACTAATTTCACCATATTTTTAGAAAGTAACTTTCTAAAATATAGACTTGAGCACTCTGAATGAGCTATCCTTTTTTTTTAATTTCCCGGTCCACTGAAGGTTTTAACAACTGATGAATCAATGTCACCTGACTGTTGTTTTTCCATATTGAATACAGTTGTTTTTGCAATATTGTACTTTCTAGCTAGCAAGAAGACAATACTAAATTTTTAATAGTTCAAGTTATTGTATAGTTCAAATCAAACTATTAGGGGTTCAAATTAGCGCGAGTGGACTGTATTAGGCAAACAGACACCATATCATAAATAATTCGATTTGATATGAGACCAAACATTAATTTGAATACATATGTGATTAAAATATGTTTTTATTTATTGTTCAAAGTTTTTCAATTTTATTTTTGAATATTATTCGAATAATAAATATTTAAAAAAGGCACTAACTGATAAAATTCTGATAAACATCTAAATTGTCATTTAATATTGTTTGGAATTTTTGTGATTATTATTTTTTTTTATTAAAAATTTCACGTATTAGTCATAAATTTAAGAAAAAATAAATCAAATTATATAATTTAATATCAAATTATTTTTTGATTAATGTGAAAACTTTTAACTCACGTGTATACTGATGATGGGTTGTCTAAAAAAATTATTTTGTATTTATTTTTTAGTTGATAAAGTAGAAGATAACGTTAAAGTGGAACGATACAAGCCTATAAGTTGCCATTAAAAATTGCTTGTTTCACTTGAGAATTAAAAAAAGATACTTTTAAAATTATAGAAAAGCTGATTAAAGATTATTTTTTCCATGAAATTTTTCAATAAACAACGAATCAGTTTTTCTGCAATGTGAAAAATGTTTAAATAACATTGCGTTGCACTTCCATAAATGGTGAATTTTTCAAATGAATTTTCGGACTATATTTTTTTTTGAAAAAGGAAGTGAAAGTTACCAGAGCTTAAGCAAAAAGCCTCCCTGAGATAGCCGATTTTTAAAAATAAAATGCAACAGCTTAAGAACATGCAACCGAATCGATCTCCTTAAAGCATTATTTTCCAGTCGGTAACAATCAAAAACATTGTGTATTCTGAAATGACAAATAAATTTCCTTTTGAGAGGCAATCACTCTTTGACTATTCTTTTTCACTGCCAAAATGTAGCAAAAAACATGAAACATTAAATTGAAAATATTTAAAATGTAAACAACAATTTTAGTTGTTATGAAGGTTTCGAAAAAGGCAACCAGAGTACGAATTTTTAAGAATCTGCTACCATCTCAGTCTGCTAACTTTTTTTAGCAGAAAAATTAGCAAACTAAGGGTTTTGACCAGAGTTGATCAGACTCAATGTTAAAAAACAAATATGATAGCGAATGGTTCTAATTTTCGTACTCTATTTGGACAGGTTGGAGTAAGTTCAATTGACAGCTGCCTATGGTTTTGTGGTAAAGTTTAAAAACATTCTTCTCCTTCATAAATATCAAGACAAAATTTATATTTTTAAAAAAGTCAGAAATCTTTTTTTGAACCGCCCAATTTAAAAGGTATTTCTATCCTTTTTTCTCTAATTTAGATTTTTTTTTTTAATTACACAATGAGAAAAAAAACTTGTAAAGTTATGATAAACAAAAAAAAAAAGGATAAAAAAAAACTGAGGGACTCTCTCATCACTGAATAGGATTTAATAATTTTTAATTAAAAAAAAAATATAAATATCACAGAGAATATTTAGTTTTTAATTAGCTTGTTCAATTTCACTTAAATATTTTATGTAATCTTTTTTTACATGAAAAAAAAAAAAAGGAAACAAGACCTTTTTCTTTTTCTCCTCCTTATTGCGATAATTTAAATAAAAAATTATTTTCTCTTCTTAAATTTTTCTTTCCTTATTTATTTTTTTTTTTTGATTTTGCCATAAATTTATCCAAGATTATATTGTCATAAATGAAAAATACTAACTTATTTAAAGAATCTCCAATATACGCATACCTATATAAATCCATCTTTCATATTATATTATATTTTATTAAAATCCTCTTTTAAAAGTTAATCTCTTCTAAAATATTGCATAATAATATATGTATATACATAAATAAAAAAATGATATTTTTTCTTTATATTAAAATTTATTAAGATTTAAATAATTTCATTTTAAGATACTTTTAAAATATGTACTGGCTTTTTCCTCAAATTTGTATTATAAATAAAAAAGTATTTAAACAAACAGACAGAAAAGAAAAATTGGGTGGCAATGATAAAACAAATGCAATTTTACAATTTACAATAAAAAAAAAAAAATAATAATAATAATAATTTCCCTTGTGTATTTTCAGGGAAAATTTTAAATTTAAACAAACAAACAAACAAATTTTAATAAACTTGAAAATAACAATGAAAAATTATTTGCAACAAACTGAATAAAAACTTAAAAAAAAATAAAATATTGTAAATTTGAAGAAAACAATCTGTTATCTATCTAGTTAATTTAATTTTTAAATTTATATTCGGAGAAATAAAAGAAAAATATATGAAAAATTACAATAACGGTATTATGATTCTTGTTAAATAAAATAAGAGTGTATTTACAGTATTTATTGCACTAGTAAAATTGATTCTTTTCAAAGTATCTGAATTATATGTACCTGAAAGACTTGTGTTTTTGTGTTGTTGTTGTCATTTTAATGGATTTCCTTTAATAAATTCTTGAAGTAAATCCTTAATGTTTTGTAATAAATTTAAAAAAAAATTGAACATTTTTCCCACAAGTGAAAATAATATATTGGATATGTTTTAAATAACATCTTGAAAATATACAGGATGTTTCAGATCTGATGGTCAATAATAAACAGGATGGTAGGTCTTGTCGAGACAAACAAAAAAAAACTTTATGGGAGAGATGACGTCATTCTACGGGCTATAACTCCAAAACCAGTGCAGATAGAGTCATATTGTAGAAAACTAATTTGTAGAGAAAGAATTATGCTTTTTATTTACTGTACTGGATTTTTTCGAGAAATCACCGAGTTTTTCCAAAAATTTAGGTAACACAAATTGGAAATTTTTGACTTTGATTGTTAATAACTTTTGTAGTAAGGAAGATAAAGAGGTGGTGCTTATGTTAATTGAAAGGGCAAAGGGTTCCCATTTGTTAGATATGTGTATCATTTCTATACAATAAGCAAGAACAAAAATACAGGGTATTGTGGTTTCAAACACTGCCACCCCCCCCCCCCCCTCCCTCTGTTTGTCTCGACAAGACCCACTACCCTGTTTATTATCGACCATCATATCTGAAACACCCCGTATATGTTTTGTTTTCGATTATTTTAAAATACTTTCATTTAAAATTTAATTAAAATTCTATGTCACATCAGAAATTTACATATAGGAAAGTATTTTTTGTAAATGTTAGTTTTAGTTAGTATATGCTGACATATTAATTGTAAAAAATTTTATTTATTTTGAAAGAAATAAAGAGTTTTTGGTATTTTTCATCTTAGAAAGAACGTATGCATTTTATCGACACATGTATTATATTTACAAAACTTTGTTATAATAATAAAAGGATATTTCGAACATGAATGAGCAATATTAATATTGTTTTGAAAAGTTCAGAACTTTTGATCATACAATAAATAAGTTTTCGTAAGTTTTGTAGTAGTATTAAGTAATTTATTTGTTCAAGGACACATAGTGCAGTGTCTTTTTTTATTTAAAAAAAAAAGGAAAGATACTTAAAGAGCTTAAATATATAGATTAAATTTTCGTAGAATTAAGGAGTTTGCTTGATAAAGGAGACAGATCCATTTTTTGGAGATTTTTACTTAATAAGTGTACTAAACTTTAGAAAACAAGAATTCTGAATCGATTGATGGAAAAACGAAGCAAATTCGAGAATAAATAAAGAATATATATCAGATTTTGGACATGTTCTCTTTATTGTTGAGTGCAAAAAGGATGCAGCTCTAGAGTTGCCTCTTATTCACACCAAGTGACCAATCTATACTTTCGTTTTTTATTGTTTAGATGCATCATTTCGTTCTTTTTGAAATATTAATAAAAAAAAATCAAAAACTAAATTTTTTTATTGTTTATTAAATGCAAAAATTTACTCGTTTCGTTATTTTTTAGTGCAAGAAAGGGTTTAGCTCTAATTTTTTAAAACTCACAAAAACACAAAAGCCTATAAAAACCTTCGACATCCTACATATTTTTAAACCTCTTGAGTCTCTAGACACAATTCTTTTGTATCTGGAAACCAAAACCTTCACTCTTCTGTCGTGTAAATTTACCATTAGTACTTTTTTTTTTACCTTGTTCAGAGCACTTTATCAAAAATAGAATTAAGTAAACAAAAAGTATGTATAAAGAAAAAAATCTAACAACAAGGTCATATGCATATATTCTTTTAAAAACTACCTAATTCTAAAGCTTTAATTAAGCTCAAAACTTTATAACAAATGAAGGTCTCTTTACTTCAAATTCAAAGGACATTTCGTCATTTTATTCAATGAAACCATCAAAAATATGCCAATTAAAGTAACTTAGTGATAAAAAAATATATGTATATATATGCAAGGTTTTTATACGTGAATTCACAAACAAACAACGAACAAACAAAAAAAAAATAGATCTTTCAAAAGTGATGTAATCCACAAATCATTTCATTTCAACAATATTTACATGAGTACCTTTTTTTTTTTTTGTTACACTTTTCAAGCGTACTTCCCATTCACGTCACATGTATCAAAAATATAAAGAAATTAAAAAAAAAAAAAGAAAAAATAAAATTTCTAATCAATAACTTTTGCCCCTGAAAAATATATTTTGACACATACACATATGTATTTTTTTTTTCACTTCAAAAAAAAAGTTTGTTATGCCTAAAACAGATACAAAATTCAACACAATATTCTTAAATTTTTTCTAAATTTGAAGGCAAAAATAAAATTCATGAAAGTTGTTGTTAAATTTGTAGATTTTTTTTTTTTGTTTTTTTTTTTTTAATTGAAAAACTAAATGCTCATATTAAAGTTCTTTATTGAAGAATCAAACAATAAAATGAAATATCCTTTGACCCATTTTTTTTTTGTTATTTATTTCTTTATTTTTTTTTTTTTTCATTATTTTGTTTGTTGTTATGAAATAAAAAAAAAATTTTATTTTTTGTTCCACCACAAACTGTGCAAAAAATTAAAAAAAAAAAAAAAATTCTCTTCATGTATGTATAACAATGTATTTTTTTGTTTTTGAGAATATGTAGCAGAGAAATTATGTAGTATGATGTTGTTTTATTTATTTTTTTTTTCATATTATGTAACTAACCAACCATGCAATATTTTTATTCAATGTTAATGCATTAATATACATACATATGTACATATTTTTTATCTCGCGTAATTTTATATGTTTTCATATAATAAATATAGATGTTATACTTACATATTCCTTCCAGTATATATATACATTTGTATGTATATGTACTTTATTGTATTATATAATGAAAATAAATACGATGATGTTGACAAATGTCTTTTGTTTTTGTAATGCATTATTACAAATATGCGTAAAGTACATATACATACATATTTATACATAATAACCAACTACATGTAGGTATTCAAAATTTTAAGGATTCATTGAATTTTTTTTTTTTTGTTTTTTCTGAAATGTTAATATTATACTGTCATTATTTTATAAATGACAAGATTTTTTTTTTTTTTGTTATTTATGAAAATTTCATGATAAAGTAATTGCGTTTTAATTGTGTGTGAAAAAAAAAAAAGATATGAACTTTTCCAGTCAACACGATCAGTGTACCAGGACTTTTTTTTTTAAATTTAAATTTTGATTTTTATTTCATGGTATAATACTACCTACACACGGTCCCATTTGATTGTACAACATTGTTCGCCAATCAGGTTGTACGCTTTGTACACACGGCTCAACAATCAAAATTTTTTAATTTAATCCGACCGTTCGACAGACTTGGAAATTGGTCTGCCGACCAGCCTACACAATAATCCAACTCGACCATGTACAACCTAGTTGGACCATGTATATGTATCATAACAGCTGCATAGGAGAGTAAGCCAAAGTCTAGTCTATGAATTTTGAGCTTCTGTGATCTTTATTTTAGACTATCATGCAAATAATTGGAATTTTACGTGAACCTAACCTACATCTATTTAGTTATGTGCATGACAGTCTAAAATAAAGGTCACGGAAGCTCAAGATTCATAGACTATACTTTAACTTACTCTCCTATTGACCACAGAATTATTTAGGTATTCAAGGAAATAAGAAAATGGTTCAAAAATGAACCCCTTAAATGACCGCTTTTGGAGCCTTCAATTACTAGTCTACAAGGTATTTAAAGACATAAATACATGGTTGAGCTCTTGTTTTGCACTTTAACGAAAAATTGTCCTCTTGAATCTCTAGAATCCTCTTATTTGGCTACTTATAAATTTATTTCAAAGTTATCCATCAGAACAAAATTTCACAAACTCTTAAGATTCTCTTTTCCATTAGTTTGCTAATTACACATTTTATGTTGAATCAAGACCAAAATTAGTTGAAAAGGATATTTCATGATGGATTTAATTACATTTTTTTATTTCATCTGTAAAAGTTTTACTAAAATAAAAAAAAAATCGTACAATTTGACAAGTTAAATAGTTTACATAAAATTGAAGGTTGCGTGTATCTCAACAAGGACATATTGTATTTTAAATGTTCTTTCAAAAGTCATTGTAAATTTTTAAATGCCTGAATGTAAAAGGATGCGTTAAAACAATATCATTTCTAATGATATTTTTTTTTATTGGTTTTCTCTTTTATTTTTTACAATTAAAAGTTTTTGTGGTTAAATTTCACCCTTGTGCAAGTAGCTTTTAGTTTTTCTTTTCCTTTTTTTAAAAAGAAAAATAATTAAGTATATCATTTTGAAAAACAATTATAAAATTACATTTTTATACTTTTAATTTTTATTTGATTTTATTTTATTTTTCTTTGAGTTTTGACTGCAAAACAATAAACTTTTTGTATCATGTAAGTAGGAAATGAATTTTTGATTAAATTTTTAATTAAAAGATAGTGAAAAAGTTTATTGTTTGTAATGAAATTCAAAAAAAAAAATCGATTTTCACAATTTAATTTGAAAAAAAAAGCTCAACCCTTTACATCTAGAACTTTTTGAAGTATGAACATGGACCAAACAAAAATCTCAACAAAAATAGAATGGACTAAATTAAAAATACTTAATTTTCAATTCAAAAATAAATTTCTTTCGTTCCGCCTTTCTGGATTTACACTCTGATATTTTTTGTTTCCGTTCCCTCTTGAATTTTCATTCATACTGTTGTAAACAATTTAAAATGCATAAACGCAAGAAATCCCTGAAGCAGCAATACACCAGACGAAAGCAAAGGGTTAAAGTTTAACAAAATATAATTCAATTTAGTAATAAAAAAAAAAATAATTCTGAAGAATTTTTCATTTTAAAATTCCAATGTGTTAATTAAATTTTCCATATTTTCAAGGTCGATATAATATAAAAAAACAAAATATATTCTATCCACCCACTTTATTTATTTATTTTTTTTTATTTTCTTTTCACGTCCGAGATTTATGAAATTCTGCATACACACTAAAATATTTACACCTGATGGAAACAACATCATTGAAAATTTTAGTATTTTGTAAAATAACACAAGAAATGGAAGGAAGAAAAAAAATTATGATCATATTGAAATTTAAAATTCAATAATTCAATAGAGAGTGCATATAATGAATTCCATGCAAAAATTGATATAAAAAAAAATGTATGTATGTATATAATACACATTGAAGGATGTATAATTATGTATTCATAAAAGGATACACAAAATGAAATAAACAGAAAGAAAAAAATATATTTTTTTTATTATTATTTTTCATCTCACGTATTTTATTTGAAAAAAAAAAACAACTTTTTCGAATGTGAAATAACACATTTGTTCTTGTTTATTTGATTTTTAATATGAAATTAAATTCTATTATGTATCTTTTTTTTTTTTTTAAGTGAAATAAAACTAAACATGTGTAAATAATCACCATGGGGTGATTTACAGGTGGATGATTCCTTCAGAAATTAGAACTTAGACAAAGAAGTGCATAGTTCTAAAGTTTTACTTAAATTAGGCTTCTATATGTAATGACAGAAGCAAATAGGACTCGTTTTTGTTACTACGTAATCCTTATTTGCAATGGAACTTACATTTTGATAATACGAGAAAATATGGTATATGTACGTACCTTTTAATAACGGAAAACAATCATATTTTAGTGAAAAATTCACTGTGTTAAGATATTCTAATTAAAACAAAACTATCTCGAGTAGCCGGCGAATAATTGTTTTCATTGTTATTCATGTCATCCACGCGGTGAGTCATCGGTCTCGAATGTGTTAAATTCTTGAGAAAGAAATGTTTTAGACGTATGGTATTTTGAATTTTTATAGAACATTTACTATTTCAGAATCTTCAGTTAAGCTAAATGTTATTGTTTTATCATTACTCAGTTCTTAATTAGTTTTCTAATTTCTTGTGGGTGATAGTTTTGTTGGCTACTTGCTTGTTTTTATAATTGTTCTCGTCATCTATCCGTTAAACCATTTTACAGTATTTTTTTTTAACTTTCACCAACCTAAAAGCATAAAAGATTTTTTTAACGTTTTGTAACCAAAATATTATTCATTTAAAAACTGACAAATGTAGCAATCTTCAATTCATAAATGCTATAATATCTTTTCTGGCTCTTTTATGTCCTTTCTGGTCTGTCAGTTATATTCTTTTCTGGTTCATTAATGTTCTTTCTGGTCTGTTAGTTATATCATATAATTTTCTTTTAAAAAATTATAATTACTGTTATTGATTTTATAGCGCTAAAATTAGCTTTTGATTCCATTTTTATAAAAAATTTAACACAACGAAAAAAAAAAATAAAAAAAAAACGAATTAACAAAAAGTAAAATGAACAAAAATAAATCAAAAATAAAAAGTAAAAAAAAAAAAAAATTTGTCCAGTCAAAAAATATAAACAAATTTTCCTTCAGACAGTATTTAAAATAACATTCACTCATGAAGGACGACAATATTCTTTTGAAACAAAATAGGTACATACCATATGCGATGTGGGACGTGCGGCTTTAGGTACAACCAACATAGCAAAACTTTTTTATTTAAAAAAAAATAAAAATATAAAAAAAAAAAATTAAAGAAAAAAATATTGTGTTGTAGAAATTATAAAATGTATCAGAGCATGAAAATTCTATAATTGGGTTTATTTATTTTTTCTTTGCTTCTTTAAAAATTTCATAAAAGAAAACTTTTTCATTATTTTTATTTTTTTTTTCTATGAAGAAGTTCATATATGGATTTTTTCTGGCATAATATATTTAATTTGTGAATGAATATTTGTGTAAATGTGTGTGTACAAATAAAAATTTAATTTCAATTTATTTTCCAAATTCTGTAATATGGTTTCAAAGATATTGCAAGTCGATAATTTTTTTTCAATTTATTTGAAGTTTTAATAAAAAAGAAAATTTATTTAAATCAAGAATGAGAATTTTTTTTTATTCATTAAAAAAAAGATATTGGAAAAATAAAATCAGTACAAAAAAAGGAAGAATAAAATGTGTAGGTGTATCGGTGTGATAATGTAGAAATAAGACACAATTTTTAATTTGCATAATCTGTGCCAATAATAATTATCGCTGTTTAACGTAAATTGGCTCTATATCCTGGCAGTAAAATGCAAAACAGGAAAATAGATTCTACAAAAAACAAAATGTAATTAAAATGATATTTCACAATATGCAGGTAATAATTTTTTTTTAAAGCGAAGTTCAAAACTGGTATGAGGGTAAATGAAAAAATTTCTCTTTGTAAATTTAAAATGAAACTTTCTAGCATCGCCACTGGGGATACCGGATTTAGTATCATTTAATGCACATTGGTACTCTATTTGGGAGAATAATGAGTCTCTGTTACTCTACTACTATATTCTATTTGGCCTATGCGAGGAAGCTATATTTAGGCTTAATGAAGACCTGGATCGTATTCTCAGAATGGTTTACGTCTACATGATGGAAAATCCAAAACAATATCGATATATAAATGTCCGATTGATTGTTCGTGTTTCCCTCCGATTATTCTTGGTGATTCGACTATTGAGCTGTGTCGATATGTTGTAAATCTTGGTATGGTATTTAATAGTTTTGACCTAGTGAGAACATGTTAATCATGTTGTTCAAAAAATTTATAACTCACTATATTATTTTTCGATATTAAGTGCTTCCCTTTCTTTACTTTGTCCACTTACCATTAGCGCAGACTTCACTTTTTCAAAAATTATCATATGGCCTCGAAATAAATGGCCATTTTAATGCGCGATCTTTTCGCAAGTTAAAGGTTGTGTTCAATTCAATTATAAGATATATTTTTCGACTTCGTAATTATAACCATGTATCAGAATATTCTAACACACAGTTACATTGCTCTCTTGAAGCTTACATTGAATATTTGAGTGTCAAATGATTATATTTTTGAACAAAATCCCACTAAAATCGGTTTCCGAATATTTAAACGGACTTGTAAACATGTACACGATTTTCTTGTTCTTCAGCTATTTTGTATCCTGTTTCTCAATACGCTAGTAACTACGGAAAAAACATTTTGTGAATCAGACTGTCATTATTTGTAATACTATGTATATTCGAGTATTTCATTTATATTATATTATCAAAAATTAATGATTCTTTGTTTGAGAGTAATTTAATTTTAATTAGAATTAAACAACAAAAAAATTAAGTTTGTACATTACTTAAGAAAAATTATTTCCAGAAGGTTTCTTAGTAATTTTAGAAAATTCATCAAAGATGAAAATTTAACCATAAATAAATTTTTGTTGTTGTTGTTATACTGTTGTTATTTTAATGCATTAAGGATTCTATTGTTCAATTCATCATTATATTTAATATATAAAGGACTTTATTGAATTACATAAATTACATAATTACATAAATATTACACAAAATAACAAATCTTCAAAAGTATTACAGTCATATTCCTTGAAAGAATGCAAAATTGTGTTAATAAGAGAAATTCATTTCTATATAAGGAGTGTCCCGAAAAGTTTTGCACGGTTTAGTTTTTTTTGCAGAATTAATACAAATAGTTGAAAATTTTTTTAAATTATTTTTATTTATTCTTACTTAGTTTACTAACAAATTATACACTTAATCTAACTTAACTAATTTTTTTCTACTGAAATTGCGGACTTTTCGTTTCACCGACCTCATCAGATTTTGCACTGTTTCTTCTTTTACTGTTTTGCTGCCAGCAATCCACAAATTCCGAAACTCTTGTAAGGACACTGCTGCTTGTCCTTCCTTACGTAGTTTATTTTTGACTATAGCCCAATATCTTTCTATTGGGCGCAGTTCTGGAACATTCGGTGGATTTATTGTTTTTCCTACGAAACATATCCCATTGGTTTCATACCACTTTAAAGCAGCCCGAGCGTAATGCACGGTCAGGCCACAATAAAATTCCTTTCTCGTGTGATCTAATGAAAGACAATAATCTTTTTTGTAGGCACTCTTTCTCATAGGTTGTTTGATTTACTGTCCCTTCGGTGAAAAAAGGACGAATTTTACGACCACATTGACAAATAGCTTTCCAAACAAGCACTTTTTTACCCTACTTCTCAACAGAAATTGTTTTTAAAGTATCGGGTATATTCTCCTTATCACGTGCATGGTAAAATTGAGAACCAGGAAGTACCAAAAATTCATACTTAAAATATAATCATCATCCATAATCAGGAATTTGTTGTGGATTTTCGCTCTAATAGCGCAAAATCAATTGTTGCACTTCTTCACGTTTTGAACTCATTTTTAATAATAAACAAATTTACAAATAATCCTTCTTTATATAGGTCTTAAGGACGAGTTGATAGATACATTTTACCTATCACTTAAGTTATATGAGTAATAAAAATTATTATTTTATTTACTTGAAAACCGTGCAAAACTTTTCGGGACACTCCTTATATGTCGATACTTTATTTCTGGTATATGTTATCTTGAAACTATATGAACTTGAAATTAGTTTTAATTTGTAGTTAATTGAGTGATATTAGTTTACTTTACACAAAAGATAAATTTATATATAAATAAAATGTGATAAAGATATAGAAAATGCATCAATTTACTCTGAAAATGATATATCTTTTGTACATAAATTTCATTTAATATATAAGTATCTTTTTACTCTAATTTGTAATATTTTCTTAAAATTAAATTTTCATATATTTTCATGTGCATATATGTATGCCTATGTAGATACTATACACAATCAATGTGAAAATACTTAATATAAGAGCTCTATTATGTAATTCGATTGAAATTCAATTGAATCAAAATATTTTGTGTCATTATCAAATAAATGATAATAAATGGTATGTAAATATAATTTTAGAAAATATTTAGTAATCTATATGCTTTTTAATGTTTTATTCGATTTCTATACCAAAAATTATTTCGATATCTTCTTTCTCGAATCGAATGAAATTGTTAAATAAAAATCGAATTACATAATAGATGCCTTAAAAAAAAAAATTAGCGGTATAAATTAGAATTGAGTAAGATTACATTTTATCTAATTTTATGTAATCTATCTTTTTTTTTTTTTTATTATTTTGAATTGTAATTAAAGTTAACAAAAACACGAACAAAAAAAAAAATGTAAATTTCAATGCCTGAGATAAAATTTGATATTCCAAGGTATGCATCTACTGTTCTTTAATCAGATTTTATTTAAAAAAAAAAAAAAAAATTTATATAATAAAATGATAATCACATGTAAAGAATTCTAATTTAAAAAAAAAATAAAAAAAAATGTGATGAATATGTTGTAAAGGAACATATTGTACATCCAAAAAAAAAAAAAAGCATAAAGTTATTAAAATAACATCCAATTTAATGTAAATGACATATTATTTGAAATTGTATATCATTTCAATGAAATATTGTATTGCGTATCTCAAATGTAACAAACAGATAATATAAAAGCAAAAAAAAAAAAAAAAAAGGAAAAAGATAGTTTTCCCTTTCAAATCAAACTAAAATGTAATAAAGATAAGTCAAATTGTGCGAATGACAAATAACTAGAATTATCTAGTACACACGCACACAAAAACATGCAATACAATTTTAATATAAAAATAAAATAAACATGAATTTCACAAAAAAACAAAAAAAAAGGATATTCTATGTTTGTCTATAAAATAAATATTCATACCCTATGTATGATGAATATCTATTTATTTAGAACCGAAAAAGGTATTTTTTATATGATACAGCTATGGCCAAATAAATATAAATACTCGGACAGAAAAATGATAGTTTTTCCGAAAATATATTACAGGTCTCCCTTGGATTGCACGGTAATTGAGAAATGCAATTTTTGAGTTACATGGACGAAAAACTGCGATGTTTTCTCAAATTACATGGTATACAATCTTTTATTTATCTAAGTGTCGACTTACACGGTTTCGCGTTGCACGGTTTTGACTTTCGTGGAACCATGAAATTCGAGGAAGACGTCGAATCAGCCCTAATGAACTGAACAAAGGGGCAAACCTTTTTATTTGAAGATAATAACAAAAAACTTTCCCATATTAAATTTTAAAAGGATCGAATTACCCTTAAGGTTAAAAAAACACTGAAATATCAACCTTTTTTTTTTAACAGGGCAGTTCTATTCATTTGGTCGTGACTGTACATGCTCACACCCACTTATCTGCATATTTGATTATAATCAGGTTCAAGGTAGAAAATTTAAAAAAAAAAAACTTTTTTATTGTTTTTTTGTTTTTTATCAGCAAGTTGAATTATTCTCACGTTTATTTTTGTCTATGAAAAATATTACGAACACGTGATGTAATTAAAAAAAATTTTAAATTTTTAAAAAAAAAGTATCTGACAAAGGAAATGGCTTCATTTTAATTGTAATTTTTGAGTATAAGAATTAGAATAAATTATCTAAAGAGAAATTTTACAAATTAGAAAAATGCAAAAAAAAAAAGTGGGTTGTGAATAAATCATGTATGATTTTGTGTGTTTAGCTCAAAAGCACTTTAAAAGGAATGAAAGGAGAAACAAAAAAATTCTGTATTTTTTAACGTAACAGTAAAACACAAAAGATAAATTATATGAAATTCTAATGAAAATGTCTATGAAAGAACCTTGATGAAAAGATTTTTTTTTTTTTCGTTAAAAGACAAAGAATTAAATTTATATTGCACAGGATTTTTTTATGATACATTTTTTTTTCGGTATTGTTTAATTTTCAAAATTCAAAATATTTGCTTTAAAATCACGTGTTTATGTTATGTGAAATTACATATGTACATATTTTTAGTTTTCGAAACTGCTGCAGATAAAGAAATTTATCAAAATATTATAACGGTAAATAAAAGGAAGAAAAAAAAATGAAATTATTATAAAATAAATTACTTTATTATTATTATTATTATTTTTTTTTTTTGATAACGATAAAAAGTATATGAGTGTGTGAATATGTGAGTATATTTTACTACAAGTATCTGAACTGTGAAAATATCGATAATACATATATTCTTAATTTAATATGAATTTTTGTTGTCTTTTTGTTGTTTTTGAAATTTTCCCCATTAAATTTTACACAAAGAGAAAAATTCTTTATTTAATTAAAAAAAAAAAAAAAAGAAAGTTTTATCAAAGACATTATTCCGTTAAGGTAGGATAGGGTGGGACAGATTTATTTGAAAAAAACAACGATAGAATATGAATTTTTGGTATGAGAAATTTTTTGATTCCTTCAAATGTGAAAAATATTTGTGACTGAATATTGGTTACTGCTGATACTGAACGTTTAAAGGTCATCATCATTCGGTTCTGCTTCTTTTCGATCTAATGCTACGTACACACGATCCAACTAGGTTGTAGAACCTGTCGGCAGAATAATTTTCAGGTTTGTCGAACGGTTGGATTAAATTAAAAAATTTTGATTGTTAGACCGTATGTACAAAGCGTACAACCTGGCTGGCGAACAAGGTACAACTAAGTTGAACCGTGTGTAAGTAGCCTAATATTTTCTCCTACTATGTTCAAATATTTCAAAGAATTCTAGAACGTTTAGAGGAAAAAATACGGATGAAATGGTCCAAAACTGGAGGGTAGTTAGAGGCTATGGTAGTTTCTTTATCACTCTTTTAAAATTTATGAAGTAGTAAAAATTCAGTCGAACTTACCTTCAATTTTTTTTATCAACTTTTTATCATTGAAAATCGAAATTTCTAAGAAATTTTCAAAAACAAAATATCGTATGTTAGAGATTAAACAATTTCGACAAAATAACCTTGATAAAGAATTTAGCAATTTTTCGACATACATACATATCTATTTCTGGTACGGATTCTTTTATCCATTTTTAATACCCGGAATAGAAGCACGTAGGTAAATTATTTAAATCGATTCAACAATAACAGAATAATCAATTCAGTTAATAACAAGTTTCGATTGAAACAACTAATATGTTTCTATCCCTGATTTCTAGAAAAATCGACTTAAAGTTTCATTAGTTTTGAGAATTCAAAAAAAAAAAATACTTGTAGAAAACTAAAACTAAATCTTCCAAATCTAATGTAATCAAAAAATATGTTTGAATTTTTTATTCTATACCGAACACAATATAAATTTTCATAGAATAAAAATTCAATTCTTAGAAAATGCATAAAAAAAAAAAGTTTTTATGATGCACATTTCAGGTTAATAAAATCTGTTTGCATCGATACATCATGGTAATTTTTATCGTATTCTAAAAAAGTACTATCATATATTCCAGGTATTATTGATCTACAAAACAAAAACCTTGCGAAGATACAAGATATAAAAAAAATATATACATAGTAATAAAAAACACATGTTTGAATTAATAAAATATTTTATTCCAAATTTTTTATTCTTTCAACATTCAAGTCACAAATTTTTTTCATTTATCTTTACAATATTATCAATTTATGTCCCCATGGGGGAATTGGGGATTTTATTTAAAGGCGCCAATAATATCTGAACACTTCAATTCTGTTTTTGTTGTTTTGTTTTGTTGTTTTTTTTTTTTTTTTTTAAATTAATAATAAAATATTGTTTTAACAACCAAATACAAAATCAATTAATTACGTTCATCATCACTTCACAAATTTCATAAAATAAATACAAATATGAAAAATAAAAATTTATTATTGATAATAGCAGTAAAATTTCAATGCATTAATAAACAACAATATACAATAAATTGAGATAAGATTCAACTTAATAAAATGAACAAAAAAATAAAATAAAATGTAGAATTTTTGTATTTTTTTTTTCTTTCTTAAAAGATTTTTTGTTTTCATATAAAATCAATAATAAATTGAAATTTAAGTCATCATATGTGAGAATGTAAATATAAATAAAAATAATAGAAAATTTTTTTGTTGAAAATATCTGAAACTTAAATAATTTAATGGAAATATTTTGCTTTAGTAGAAAAAAAAAACTTTGAATGTATGAAAATTCTTTTGAAAATATTTTCATTTGGAATTTATTCAATAATAACTGGTGCTCAATGCGTAACGAAATGTTTTTTTTTTTTTAAAAAAAAAAAAAAATAACACAGAACATTGTTTGTTATATTTTTTTTTTACCTGGAAAAAGTGGATGTTTTGAAAAACATTCACTTGAAAATCATTTCAAAATTCCAAAAAATTGTAAATATTTTTTTCTCGTCATATTTTCATTGGAACCACGTTTTTGAAAACAACTGTTTAAATAAAAAACAACTGATGCTGTAAATGCCAGAATTATAAAACTGTCAATTAAGTAGAAAGAATGTTCAATTTTATTCCACTAAAAAATTCATTATGTATTTAAATTCTGTATCTTTGGTACTTTGGTACTGCAATAAAAATAACAAAAAAGGATAATAAATTTTCATGCATATTTTATTTATAGAGAAAATTCGACAGGAGCTCTAATTACTCACCTAGTTTATAGTCGTAGTCGGTGTCACGTGAGTCAACATTTACAAAATGGGGGAAAAAAATAATAAAATGAACTTAGAAATTCCTTCATACATATTTACACTAACAAACTTTTCGATACTCGAATAAAAATGAATTTCGTTGTCACTTGACTAGAAGAAGTGATTCGATTATCAGCAGGGGTGACTGATTTTTTGGTTTCGGACTAATAATTTCTCCTTGAGTCAAAAAATTCTAAATTTTTTATCAAAAAAAAAAAACAAATAAGCCTTTAAGGAAAAAATGAAGTTGAAGTCTTTTTTTTTAGCAGTCAAAAGTCTTTAGATGAGGTAAAAGCCTAGTTTCTGGTTCGACACGCGTTAATTTATTATCCCAAGCAACAAGAATGTCAGGTTTATTTACTTAGTTCATATATAACACGGTACGAGAATTAACCGTGTGATACAAGCATTTAATGTGATTTGTTTTACAAGTTATTCCGGTTCGAAATAATAATCTTGTATCATTTTTCGTCATTTTGCCTCAACCAATTATGTATCTTTTATCGTTCTGAAGACGGGTAATTAAATTCGTGCATTTTTTCAGTATAAATTTAAAAAGAAAAAATACCATGATGATTTTCGATATTGTTCACCTCCTACAAGTTTTAGCTTTAAACTTGCTAACCATCTAAAGTATTCACATACAAAAAAAAAGTGAAGCAAAAAAAAAAATTTAAGTACTTTTAAATGAATTTACTGTGGCTCTTGAAAACGCTAAAATCCCTGTTTCCGTTTTGATGTACCATCACAAAAGAAAAACCCAAGGAAAAAAAATAATTAGAATCAAAAGCTTCTCTAATGGAAAATCATATAATTTCCTTCCTGTCCATACGTAATAATTTTTTTTTTCATTTCATTTCATTTTCTGATATTTTCTTTATCAAACAATTTGTTGTTGTTTCTGTTTTTTTTTTCCTTTCCACTTTATTTGTTTCTAATTAATATCGGCTGATTTTGATATTAATTTGTTTTTGTTTGGTTTTTTTTGTTTTTTTTCAATAAAAAGTCGATAAAGAAAATTTTTTCCCGGATATTGAACCACAAATTCACACACACACACCCACACACACCCACATAACATGACACACACGGGACAATACGTTATGTTATCAAAATAAATTTGAACGTTTTTTTTTAATCAATTAAATAATTCAAAATGAAAATAAATAAATTAAAAGCAAACAATGTGAAAAAAACCACATATGTAATTTTTTTTTTTTTTACATATAAGACTGGACGGTATTTCAGTTGTTTTTTTGTTTTTGGTTTCAACAGAGAAAAAAAAACATGTTAATTATGGTGAAAAATATTAAAATGATCAATTCATATTTGTTGTTGTTGTAGATAAATAATTTATGAATTTTTGTGGATTTATAATTCGGTTTGTTTTTTTTTTTTTTTCTATTTTGAAAAACTTTTTGAAAAATTTTTTTTTTTTAACGTAATCGAAATTTATGTATACAAACACGAATTTTAAAAAACAACCAACGAACCGACAACATTTGAATTTTAAATAAGAGAATTTATTTGAAAATTTCATTTTTTTTTGTTTTTTTTTTTTTTTTTGTGCAAAAGGATTAATAATTAAGTAAGTTTTCTACATTCCAGTCGAATATAAATTAAGCGTTGTTGTTTTTGTTTTTTTTCATTATTTAATTTTATTTTTAGAGAATTTTCTGTTATTTGAATTTTCTTTTCATAAATTTTATATTTCTAAAAAAAAAAAAAAATAGATGAAAAAAAGGAGGAAAATAGGAGGAAAAAAGTACATTTGAATCGAGAAGTACATATTATGCAACAGCCATAAAACAACATCCGTTGTGTTATATATTTATTTATTTATTTTTTTTTTGCATAGTGTTGTACGTGGAAATTTTTCGCAAATATATTTTTTTTTTATTATTATGAGGTTTTTTTTATTGACATCATTTCGTGTTAATCAAACAAAAATAAAAAAATAAAGAAAATAAAAAATGTGAAATTTACAAATAAAATTTTTATCAGTTTTTTTGTTTTTGTTTCTACTCAAAATGCAGATACTATATGGAAGCAGTTTTATTTATTTATTTGCAAAAAAAAAAAAATAATAATAATTATTGATTTCAAATTAAAAAGAAAAAAATGATAGTGGGAGATAAAAAGGATTCTATTGTTACTGTAACGATTTTTAATTTTATTTTACTTTTTTTTTTCTTTATTAAGGATATATGTACCTGACATCAAAGTGTTTATTATATTTATTTTTTTTCCAAACAAAAAGTATGAAAAGGAAAAAAAATTATCAAACATAAAAGAGAAAAGGATACAAATAGCATTAAAATAACATTTATTTTTTTTAAATGTATTTTTTTTTTTATGCACACAAAGTTATTCATATAAATATTTTGAAAACATTTAATTCAGTGAAGTTAATCATACATGATATACAATTATTTAAAAAATTTAAAGATTAGAAGATTTACAGGAGATATTCGCTAAAGAAAAACATTTACAGTGACAAACTACGAACTACAAGCAAAAAGGACGAAACAACGCTGATGAATTTCGCTGATTCTAAATATTAGACGAAATTAGAGCGACACGATGTATAACGACAACATTAGAAGTTAGCGTTGATTTTCATTTACGACACGACACGTCAATAAATTCCTTTTATTCACACTAAGCGGTACGAAATCGACAGACACTAGACTAATTAATTTTTCTAAATCCATTAGGCACATATTTGTTCATCGACTTGTATATGAAATATGAAATGACGCCGACAATACGTAAACTATCTGCTGGATATCTTCTGACCGACGGACAACGTTGTCGGTCATTACGATCACGTTATCTGTCGTGTTGGTTACATTACTTGTCGTATCGTAACTGAGAATCAACCCTAATTCGACCATCGACTAAAAAATAGTTGTCGATCGTAGTCGCAATTGTTTACAACTCAAACAGAATTTCATCAGTTTTTACATGTATTTTCTTTCGTTTGTCGCTTATTATATTCTAGTCGCTATATTTGAGTTACAACAATTGTGATAAGTTCATCACTTGGTATTAAAAAGTGTCATTTTCTTCCTTAGAATGAAAAATAGTACAAACCGAGAAAAAAAACTTAATTAACACCAAACGAACCTATTGTCCACACACACAAATAACCTTTGGAAGATTGAATTGATTTCGTAAACTATCTCTAGCTAATTGCTACATAACCGTCGGAAACAGTGTACGAAAATTGTTGTATAGTGTATAGATCCCATTATGTAACCATTACTTGCAAAAAAAAGAAAGAGATTCATTTACAATTCTTTAGAAAGCTTTGTATAAAATTTTCAATGTTATTTTACAAAAATTTTTGCCTGATATTTCGTTTAAAAATTGAATAAAAAATGAATTTCACTTAAAAATCGGTTTTATTATTTTATTTTCGATTTCTTTTTCTTTTTTTTTTTAATAATATTGAAAAGTGTTAAATATTTCTTCTTTTTTTTTCAATTTTATTTTTTAGTTAAAGCTTCCAAGACAAAACAACAAGAAATTGAATATAAAAAAAAAAATCAAAAATAACAGAAATGGATCATTCACAGCACAGTATACACGATCATGGTAAGATTTTTTTCTTGTTTGACAAAAAACAAAACAAACAAAAAAAATTATTTATAAAAAAAAAAAAAAATTTCATTGAACATTTCACTGATTTGAATTGATTTTTTTTTTTTTTTGGTTCAAATTTTAAATTCTTATTTATTTTTCGTTTTTCGAATTGATTATTTCGAAGATTATTTCTAAAATTAATTTTAAAATAAGAAGAAGAAGAGAAAAAAAAACGCGGAAGAATGATAACAAATGACGGAAAGAAATTAATTAAGCTTGAAAAGCGATCAATTTAAGGGTCAAATCATGCTGTGTGAAAAGTCTACCCCTTAGTGATAATGATAATAAACAGAATTCAGTTTATTCATTTAAATTTCACTTTCTTTTAATCACATTGTTTTTTTTTTTCACATAGCAAAAAAATGATTTGCTTATTTTTCTCAGTTTTAATTTGTCATTTGATTTGTTTTATTGAAACTGGGAATTCAGAAATTTCTTACTTCCTCACTTGATTAGAGAGGTTTTTTCGCACTGATTTTCTTAAGTCGACAATAGAAGTCACTAGAAAAAATCTTACTTCCCCGATGAGCAAATGAGCCAAAATTTTATAAGTTCATTTGCTCAGTATCAGTTTATCAGCTGTTTTGGTGGAAAAGTACCATTTGGAATTGAAGTTTGGGGCTATGACGTGATTTTGTCACTCATATTTTATATTTCTTCTTGTTCCGTAATGTTGGATTTTTTCAGTGTTTTTTCAAGTTTTTTGGGCACTTAAAATAAGCCTATTCTCAAGAATAAGATAAGTGAGTTAAGCTCAACTTATGTTAGCCACATATCACTTCTTCAGTTCCAATTAAGCACAGCAATTGTCAGAAAAAAAAGTGTGAAAATATTTTGAATTCAAAATTTTTTGGAATTTGAAAAAAAAAAAGTGGAATAATGAAAAAATTGTCGAAAACTCATTATTGTTTAGCTTTTATATTTGAAAGTGGTATAAGTCAAATTTCAAAAAATAAAATCACTTTTTTTAACCCTGCGAACTCAAGAGTTTTTTTGGGAAAATGATAAAAAAAAAAGTATCACGGTGCTCAATTTTTTGGCTTTCCGTATCCAAAAAATGCCTCGAGTACAAAGGGGTAATATGTATAACCAAGAAAGACAGTATTGAATAAAACTAAATGAATTTATTGCCATGAACCATATTTGAAAAACAAAAATACAAATAAATCAGTGATTTTTAATTTAATTTTTTTTTTCTTCTAATTTTTTTTTTTTTTAAATTCAAATTTAACTTAAATTTTTGTTGTTTTTTTTGTAATTTTTCTACACTATTTTTTTTCTCTTTTTCCCTTTTTTTTTTAATTTTTCGATCATCAAAACATTAATCATCTTCATCATTTATGAATTTAAAAAAAAACAAACAAACAAACAAACAAACAAAATTTTAAACACTAAAAAAGG
Organism: Bombylius discolor; assembly: GCA_939192795.1. Lineage (NCBI taxonomy): Eukaryota > Metazoa > Arthropoda > Insecta > Diptera > Bombyliidae > Bombylius > Bombylius discolor. The sequence continues at coordinate 6,524,991 of OW584240.1, read as the reverse complement.
GCACCATTCAATGCCAGATGATTCGATGCATAATCATCATATGGAGCATATAACTACGACAACAACAACATCACCATTAGAAAATATCCATCATGATCACACAATGGATCAACATAGTGGTCATCCAACATCAACAATGGAACATGTGATGACAATGGCTGTAAATATCGAAAAAAAATAATAAATTATTGTTAGATTTTTTTTTTGAATTTTTAATCCTTGAATTTTCCATCTTTTTTTTTTTGTTGTTGTTGTTGTCATTTTCAGTTTCATTTTGGTTACAATGAAGTGATATTATTCACACCATGGAAAATAAGTTCAGTTTCAGGTCTACTTGCATCAATGTTGATTATATTTTTAATGGCAACATTATATGAAGGACTTAAATATTATAGAGAATATTTATTTTGGAAAACATATAATTTACTCGAATATAGACCAGTTGCTGTACCAAAAGAAGCAATATCACCAGAAGAGAATCGTACACCAACTGTACAGTAAGTTAATGCTTTTTAAATTGAAATTTTGGAATTCATTGAATTTAAAGCAAAAAAAAAAAACAATTATTTTAAATAAATTTTTTCAGTTATGTCGGAGAAGTAATTCATAAACAGCCGTAAGTTCCGAAAAAAAAAAAGTAGTTAGACAGTTTTTTTTTTGTGTTACTTGGGTGTAATCTAATTTTTTTAATTTTTTTTTTTTTTTTGTTGACTAACTTTGGTTGTTGTTTTTTTTTTAATTTTTCCGAAAGAATGTCAAATGGATTTTTTTTTTTAAATTTTACTCAGCGAAAGAAAGCTATTTTTAAGTTATTTGACACGTTCTTGAAGAAAATGCCCTTTATTTTTCTTACTTTCGCTTTAATTTGCACAATTTAACAAATTTTTTTTTTTCTTTCGAAAATTATTTTAATTTTCAGTTTAACCATTTTTAGTTTCCAAAAAAACAATTATTGGCAATCACTTAATGTTTTTCTCACGCTTACGTATTTTTTATTTTATTTTGGCTTTAGTAGCTGTTTTCGATTTAACATTTTCAAGCGCTTGCGAGAACTAAATTGTGTCTTAGATAAATGGTTAAATGGAACAATACAAATTTTTTTTTATGGTTAATAAGAAATCCTTTACCTTTATCCTAACACTGTACCATTCCTTCTAAATCACTAGAATCACTTGAGTCTAATAACTACAATTAATTTTAATATATTAAAATCCAGCTGGTGTTAAAAATTTTCGTAACTACTTTTATCTAACCATGAAAATTTCATAAAAGTAGATGACAGTAGATGGTCTAGCGAAGATACACACCTTAACTAGTCGCAAGCGCTTGAAAATGTTAAATCGGAAACAGCTAGTGTTCAAAAAATGCAAAAAAATATATACCAATTTTTGGCTATTGCACCATTTCAATTTATTTTTTTCCAAAAGTGGCACTTTTAAGCTAAATCATAGAAAATAACTGTTATTTAGTCTAAAAAGCGTCAAGGACAGAAACTTTTGCATCAATAGAAAAAAATTACGAATGAATAGTTTATGACAATCGATATTTTATATAGGCTAATGCGCTGAAGTAAAATGACCTTAAAGCTTCTTTAGGTAAAACTTCATACGACTGTGTGAAGTGTCCAATTGGAAACTGTGACAGAATTACTTTATTTTTCATTAAATTTCAATTTTTTTTTCATTTTAGCTCTGTTGTTCGTTAAAAAATTCGGATCCTTCAAGCCAAATTTGGTTACGCCTTTAATCCTTGAATTATTTATTAAGAAACTTTGTTTCAACTTTTTGCATTTTAGTAGAATTTAAAATTGGCCTTAAATAGAAGAAAAAACACTATCACTGAACTTTAATTAGTTGACGATCATTTGACGTTCTCGAAGATGCTTATTGTTTTGACTTTGGGTGAATTCCAAAATGAAAAATGCAATCATGATTATTTTTCCGTCAATTTTTGTTATTTTGTTGTTCTTAGGACACATCTTAGAACATAAAAATATTCCACAAATTTGAATTAAAAATTAAAATTCCAGAACGGTTGAAATTGGTTCGTAAAAATTTGGCAACACGAACGTAATTAAGAATTAACTTTATTTTTTAATTGAATAATTTAACAAAATTTAAGATTTTTTATTTGGCTGTTGGCTTTTTTAATAATTTTCTTTTTTTTCCTATATTTTTTTTTCCTTTCTGTACATGCACTGCACAATTTTTTAGATGTGGTTTCTAACACACTTCCTTTTTTTTTTGTTCTAATTAATTAATTTGGTGTTTTTCTTTTCAATAAAAAATAATTAATATGCAACTTTCACTTTTTTTTTTTTTTTGAAAAAGTAATTAATTTTTTTCTCATTTTTTTTTTGTTTTTTGTTTTTTTTTTTCTTCCAGACCATCAATGTTCTCTTGGATGCATTTCTATCAAACAATGTTACATATCATTCAAGTGACACTGTCATTCCTTTTAATGTTAATCTTCATGACATATAATGTTTGGTTATGTTTATCAGTTGTATTAGGTGCTGCTGTTGGATATTTTCTATTCTGTTGGAAAAAATCCGTTATCGTTGATGTAACTGAACATTGTCACTAGCAGTTTAAACAATGTCGAACATTTAAATTATTATTAAAACTCAAATTAAATTACTTTTATAATATAAAATGTGAATTTGTAAAAAATTAATGAGCAAAAAAAAAATAAACTCACTAAGGACAAAAATTTTGAAACAAAAACAAAAAAAAAGATTTAAAAAAAAAAATAAATAAAGAAAAAAACTAAAATGAAAATTGATAAAATGTGAATTTTGAAGATTCCAGGAATTAAAAAATAGAGAAAAAAAAACTGAATGAAAATTTTTTTTCAAAATGAATTTAGATAGAAATGTGAAAATTGAATTGAGAAAAAGAAAAAAAAAAACCAGACGACAAAAAAAAAAAAACAAACAAAAAATATAAAAGAAAATAATAAGAAAAGTGATAGTTAGTTTGAAATAACGATGAAAAAAAAAAAAAAGACTTAGCTTAAGATGAAAATTTGTATAAAAAGAAAAGAAAACAAAAAAATAAAAATATTTATACAAGCTTGAAAAATGAAAAAAAAAAAAAAAAAAGAAAAACAAAACATAAAAGTTTATAATTCATAGAATTTTTTTTTTAATTTGTTGCCAAATTTCGTTCTGTTTATTTTTTTATTATTTTTTTTTTTTAATTTTTTATTTTGTCGTTACTTAGGAGAAAACAAAAATTATTATCAGTTTTTTCTATTTTAACTTTTTAGAGAAATTATTTAACGTTAAGAATTTTTAGAAAAAAAATTTTATTTTGTAAAATTAGCAAAAAAAAAAAAAAAAGAATTTAAAAATTTTAAAAATTTTAAAATCGAAGAAAATTTCAAATAAAGTAAAAAAAACACATAACAAATGAAAACTCTTCCTTAATAATTTTTCCAGTGTTTTCAAAAAAATAAAAATAAAAGTAAAAATTGTACGTAGAAAAAAAAAAAAGAAGTACAAAGCTCAATTATTTTTTTTTTTTGTAAAAAGAATTTTGATTTATTTTTTCGTATTTTTTTTAAATTTTTAATTATAAAATTATTTAAAAAAAAAACAACAACAACAAAATTGATTTTATTTATTTATCGACCAGAAAAACAAATACAAAAAAAACAACATAATTTTAAGTAAGAAAAAAAAAAAATGTGTAGTTTTTGTTTTTAATTGAGAATTGAATGTTTTTTTAACAAATTAAAAAGAAGAAAAACATAAATTTAATAAAATTGAAAAAGAAATAGAAGACATTTTCGAAAATTAACTGTGAATAAATACATAAAAAGCTCAAATTGAGCTGTTCATAAGCCAAATCGATTAATTCCACGAAGAAAAAATAAATAGTAGAGAAAAGCAATAGAGTAGTTCCTATACTATATATATTTTTTTTTATTTATTAAGTAGTGTGAAGCATAATTATCATGGAAACTTCTTTTTAATGTGAAAAACTAAAACTCAGTAGAGTTCTGGTGCTAAAATTAAAAAAAAAAAACCTAAAAAAAAGATGGAGTTAATCGATTTGGTTTATGAGTGGCTCATTTTTTAAAAATTCTATTCCATGAAAACGTTTTGCATGCCTAAAACGTTAAATACTTGGGGGAAGAGGAGAAAAATTAAAAAATTTTTAAACAAATTCTAGTAAATTTAAAAATAAAAACAAGTGATTTTAAAACGCTACGCTGATAATTTCTTAGATAGATTTCGAAAATCCTTAATTTTTTGTGTAAGAATTTGTGAGGTAGTATATAAATTTATTTAGAACTTTGACTGCTCAACAGATAACTCCAAAAGAAAATTTTAAGTGGTGAAATAAACGGTAAATTTAAAACATAAACATTTCTTTAACAATGATGCCACATTTCAACTTTGTAGAAAAACGATAAAAATGAAACTGGAGACGTGTTATGAAAAAAAAAAAAAAAAAAAAGGGTTCTAAATTGGAAAGTTTTTAGGGTTTGCAAGTACAAAAAAGACTGGAAAAAGTTAAATTGTAAAAAAAACTTGATGCTTATTTTTAATTTAACGTAGCAACAAGACCGTCTCAAATGTATCGCGATACAATAAAATAAAAAAACTTTTAACGGAAGTTCGTATGTTGCGTATGGATCGTATGTTGCCGAATTTATTTATCAAGAAACTTTTTTAACTTTTTCTATCCCTTTTTCTTCTTTTTTAATTTTATTTAATTTATTTTTTAGATGTTTTTTATTTTAATTTAACAAAAAAAAAATACACGATACAATTTTTTTATGAGAAAAAAAAAAACAAACAAATCAAAATCTGACTTAAAAACTTTAAAAAAATAAATAAATCTTTAAAAAAAGTATACCGTAAATTTAAAAAAAAAAAAATATATTATTAGATGAAATCTTTAAATATCTAACATCTGTTTAAAAAAAATCACGTTTTAAAAAAAAAAAATGAGACTTGAATCATAAAACTTTAAAAAAAAATAAAACAACAACAAACAATTTGTTAATGCAAAAATGTTTTGTATTATTTTTTTTTTACTACAATCTTCTTTTTTTTTTTTTCAATTTTAGAATTAAACTTGAATTTTTTTCATAGAAAATTTATATTAAATTCTACAACGAATTTGCATTTTCAAAAAACAAAAATTGATTCATTTCTAAAAAAAAAAAAATAAAATAAAAAAACAAATTTTTTTTAAAGCGAAAACAAAAAATACACAACAACAAAAAAAAAAGAGATGTTGAACATTCTGTTACATTTTCCTTCAAGAATATATTATATTATTAATCTATATTGAATGTATATAAAAACATTAAAACAACAGCAACAACAAAATATTTCCATTTTGCAAGAAAAAAAAAACGAAGAAATTATATAAATTATTATTATTATTGTAATATTACATATAATATGGATTATATACATAAATTATAACAGAAATAAATTATAATTTTTTAAAAATAAAAATTAAATGTATTTAAAAAAAACAAAAAACAAAAAACAATTAATTATGTTGTTTACGTTGCATTGGAAGGAATAAGCCCATTAAGTTGGACGAAAATAAATTTTTGATCGGTTTCTCAAAGGGTAATTTAAAATTTTCAGTGTAAATATCTCGAAAACTATGCATTTTTTGAAAAAAGAAAAAAAAAATCATGAAAACAAATCGATACAAAATCAATTGAACATTCATTTTCTGAAATAAAAATTTAGGGTTAACATCGAGCACTTTTCGAGAAAAATAGGGTTAAAGTCAAAAAATGGGTTAAAAAATGACAAAATTTTGAATTCGAGGCGTTATAACTTTTGAATGGTAAGAGATTCAGAGACATGTAAGATGTTGTTGAAAAAGAAACAGGGGTTCTCTACAATTATAGAGTATAGAGTAAAAACAAGAAAAAAGTACCAAAATTCTTTCCCTCGCTCTAACTCCGTAACGATTGAATTGACAATTGAATTTATTATAGCTCGATAGCATTTTTTGTATCAAATACGTTTTATTTTATTTTATTTTTTTTTTGTATTAAGTTGTATCATTAAATAGGAATAATAAAGAGTTTTTTATTTATTCCTTAATTCTTCTAATTATCAAGTCTAAAATTTCATTTAGCTATTTGTAAAAATTTGAGCAATAATTTAAATTTATAATTTTGACAGCTCGTACTTCGAAAATGAAACGAAATTCGATGTATCGTATTTCATAATACCAAAATTTACTTTCGAACGAACGATATCGTTTTCAACTTTCGAATCAACGATCATCGAGTATCGAAGTACATAATTCCGCCCCTGTTTATTTTGTAATTTTTTTGATATTTAGTTGACTTTTTGTTTTGTAAATATGTTGTTATAAGAATAAAGAATTATGTTTAGTATTTTGTTTCATAATAAAAATTTTTTTTTTCTTTAGGATAAATTAAAAAGATTTGTACTGCCGAATGCTTTGTTGAGCTACTACATATATGTATATTTAATTTCTTAAATTTCCTCAATTACCTAAGTGAATAAGTAACGAGACGCCACTGGCCTGAACCAAAGGTCTCTATTAAGTGTCCAATGTAACATATCCTAAAAATTAAAAAGAAAAACGTTCTATAGAGAAACAAAAAAAATAATTTCTTAACTCCTTTCAAAAAAGGAAATTTCTAAAGAAAAAAAGGCAAAAGCATAATACGGTTTTTTATTTTGAAATCAAGTACGAGAACGTTCTCAGAATTCAGTTTTTTAAAATCATGGATAAGATTTTTTGGTCCTGAATAGTAAATTTTTATGTCCTTTAAAAAAAAGTAAGTTAATTAAAAGCTTTTGAAAAAAAAAACACAAGCAGGAAATTCAAAAAATAAATAAGTTATTTTATAAAATTTGAATTATAAACATTTACATATATATATATTTTTTTTTTTGATTCCGACATTCAATTAGTTATTATTAATCAAGCAAGCACCCTTTTTCGAACTCTTTTGGAAGCATATCAGCAAATTCATTAATTTCCATTTCATAGGTTGTTTTTTTGTCTTTAAAATCTTTATTATGTTTTTCGATCAATTTAAGATTCGAGAAAAACCCTTGCTTGTGAACTTTTTCGTCTGCTGGTGAACTATAAACTTTATTGTAATCTTTCTATATGAAAAACGACAAAAAAAAACATATATCTAAATTACACCGAAAAAGAATTATTAAAACATCTATGATTTTATCCAAACCTTAAATTTCAACCACTTCTTTTCATCGTCAGCTAAAATTCCACAAATAACGATTAAAAAACACACAATTTTAAGAAAATACATTTTAAAATTCAAGTGATACGTGTTCAGAGATAACGACTAAGAAAAACTGAAGCCTTCTTGTATTCGTTGAATATTTTATAATGAAACTTTTGCGAACATTTGAAAAAAACAACACCAAATTTTAACAAAATTACCCTTAATTGACGTAATTTATATTTGAACAGTTGACAATAAAGAAAAACTAACGTCACCTTGAATTCAACAAATATTTAAATAATTTACATGAACTTTGAAAAACAATTGAAAAAAACAAACGCTTAGTAGAAGTTTCATAAAAACAATCAACATTTTTCTTACTCATTGTTTTTTCAATATCTTTTTATAAAATTTTTATTAATTTAATTTGTTTTTTTTTCTCCAAACCATATCATACGTTTCAGTTCATTGTTACCAAGAAGAAAAAAAACCTACTCTTTTATTCGCACAATTGTGGAAAATTTGAAAAACCCAAAAAATACTTTCAAACAAAAGATTCTTCATTCTATACAGAAACCAAAAAATGATCTTTTAACTCTTTTCAAAAAAAAAAAAAAAAATTACAGAAGGCAAAAATTCGAGAACGTTTTCAGAATTCAGGGGCGGAATTATGTACTTCGATACTCGATGATCGTTGATTCGAAAGTTGAAAACGATATCGTTCGTTCGAAAGTAAATTTTGGTATTATGAAATACGATACATCGAATTTCGTTTTGTTTTCGAATTACAAGCTGTCAAAATAAGAAATTTAAATGTTTGCTTTCAAATAAATAAAATTCTAAGCTTGAAGTTTTATTTATATTTTAATTGACTCAAGTTGTAATATATAAACTGGATTGATTTGGCATAAATTTGTAAATGTTTGTGTTTTCACAGTTCTGGTCCTCACTGACAATATACATGGATGTAATAATATACGACAATATGCTTGAAGAATTAGAGTAAAAATAAAAAACTATAGTACATATATTCTTTTTTAATTGATATAATACAAAAACAAAAAAAGCGTAGTTCATATTTTTTCCCATGTATTCAATGAAAATTTACAATAACTTTTAGCTTGTTAAATTGGACCTTTAAATAATATTTTAGTAAAATAAATAGAAATATTTTATTTATTTTAAAAAATTACCAACGTACCTACACTTTTTAAAACAAATTATCACCTAGTCGGTATTAATTCGATACAAAAAGTACTGTCGAGCTACTATGATCGAGCACTCGATATCGAATACACGAATAATCGAGTTTCATAATCCCAATTTGAGTGTCGAAGTTAAATTTTGCTCGATATCGTAGTACATAATTCCGCCCCAGTTTTTTAAAATCATGGATAAGATTTTTTGTTCCTAAATAGTAAATTTCATGTCCTTTTAAAAAAAAAATTATACATGGATACAAATTAGAGATCCTGCCTTTTCTTTTGAGGCCTCTTTCATTCCAAAAGAAATATGAAAAAGTCCTTTTTTAACAATTTTCAATCAGAATGTCTCAGTTTTTATACAAAATTGAAATGTCGAGGTTGGTTGGTTGGTTGGTTGACGTGGAGGTTCTCGGATAAGTTGTGTGAAAGAAAAGTTTGGCAGTCATATTTTTTTTTAAAAAAAGTATATCGTCGCATACGATCCTTTTCTGCAAGAGCGTCATTATTACATGACTTACATAGCATATTGTCATTGGAAGTACATGTGAACGTAAAATTTCAGCTTATTCCGATAGCGGCAACTAGTTTAAAATCGACTTGGAAGATTTGTAGCCATATTGGGTTTAGAATGACGTCAAATAGCTTATCGTATTCTACTCGTCGAACCTTTTCATTTGATACCTATAACAAGGGGGTTGTAAAGAGAAAGGTAATCCGTTATTTTGGTGGCCGTCTTCCATATTGAATTTAGAACAATATTAGATATACTATATTGCATTGTGACGGGACTTATGCACATGTGCAAAATTTCAAAGCTCTAGCTCAATTAGAACTATAGTTGAAATTTTTATTACAAGATTTGTAGCAGGCAGACAGACAACAAAGTAAGTTAATTAAAAGTTTTAAAAAAAACACAAGCAGGAAATTCAAAAAACAAATAAGTTCTTTTATAAAATTTCAATTATAAAAATTTATATATTTTTTTTTTTTTTTGATTTCCAACATTCAATTAATTATTATTATTCACGCAAGCACCCTTTTCCGGACTCTTCTGGAAGCATATCAGCAAATTCATTAATTCCCATTTCATAGGTTGTTTTTCCGTTTTTAAAATCTTTATTATGTTTTTCGATCAATTTAAGATTCGAGAAAAACCCTTGTTTGTGAGCTTTTTCGTCTGCTGGTGAACTATAAACTTTATTGTAATCTTTCTATATGAAAAACGACAAGAAAAAACATATATCTAAATTACACCGAAAAAGAATTATTAAAACATCTATGATTTTATCCAAACCTTAAATTTCAACCACTTCTTTTCATCGTCAGCTAAAATTCCACAAATAACGATTAAAAAACACACAATTTTAAGAAAATACATTTTAAAATTCAAGTGTGATACGTGTTCAGAGATAACGACTAAGAAAAACTGAAGCCTTCTTGTATTCGTTGAATATTTTATAATGAAACTTTTGCGAACATTTGAAAAAAACAACACCAAATTTTAACAAAATTACCCTTAATTGACGTAATTTATATTTGAACAGTTGACAATAAAGAAAAACTAAAGTCACCTTGAATTCAACAAATATTTAAATAATTTACATGAACTTTGAAAAACAATTGAAAAAAACAAACGCTTAGTAGAAGTTTCATAAAAACAATCAACATTTTTCTTACTTATTGTTTTCTTAATGTCTTTTTATAAAATTTTTATTAATTTAATTTGTTTTTTTTTCTTCAAACCATATCATTCGTTTCAGTTTATTGTTATTTGTTACTAAGAAGAAAAAAAACCTATTCTTTTATTCGCAGAATTGTCGAAAATTTGAAAAACCCAAAAAATACTTTCAAACAACAGATTCTTCATTCTATACAGAAACAAAAAAATGATCTCTTAACTCTTTTCAAAAAAAAAAAAATTACTGAAGGCAAAAATTCGAGAACGTTCTCAGAATTCAGTTTTTTAAAATCATGGATAAGATTTTTTGATCCTGAATAGTAAATTTCATGTCCTTTTAAAAAAAAAATCATACATTGATGTAAAGTAGAGATCTTGTCCTTTTATTCTAAGACAGTTTTTATGTAATTTGAAAAATGAAAAATTCCTGATTGAACACATGAAGATTTCAAAATCCGTTACCAAACCAAAAAATAACTTCTAAGGAATTAATACTTTGTATCCTATATTTCTGAAAAACACAATAAAATAGATATCACAAAGTTCAGAGATCCTGCAGGCTAGATTATTTTGCATGATTTTCAAAGATCTGTTCTGAGGACTAACATTTTTCACATATTTCATTAACTTTGAAAAGCCATATCTCGTACAGCAGAATCCTTTTTAGATTTTGAGACAGAAGATCCTTAATTATCAGACTCCAATCGAAACAATTTTTTCTGTCGATTTTCAAAAACAAAAAAATCGGGTGCCTTGTCGATTGTTTAGTTCAAAAATATTTTTGTTTAGAAATAAGTTAAATGGGTGGTTTTCCGATAGTTTTGAATATAAAAAATTCCGAGAATATATCCTCTTTCTTTTTTTTTTAGATATTCCAATTATTTTTCAAGTTATGAACAGTTTTCCAATCATCAATTTGCAAATTCAAAAGTAAGAAAGTATGATAAAAAAAATATATTTTTACTAAAATTCCCGTTCAGTGGACCCGAAGTATAGAAATCGAATTTATTTTAAAAATTCATCACAGAATTTTTGTTGTAATTGTTCTGAAAGGAGAAGGCTTCATAAAAAGCTCATAGAGGTAAACAAATTTTTTCTCAATAATCAATTCTGAAATTTTCTAAAATTAGAGAGAAAAAAAATGAATTGTTTCTGTTAAGTTTTTTCTATCAGATTGCAAAGGCATTTTCGTCAATCGATAATTTGTTTGTCGTAAACGCTCTACGGCAAACTAAATTCTCAAGCGACAATTTTGTTTTTGGTAAATACTGCAAAGTACATATGAGAACGTATTACGTCAATTAATAGTATTTTATGCATAAATTTTAATTATTAACGTAAATTTCAATTACTTATTAAAAATTCTTGTAAACACAAAAAAAAGGCTTAAATTATCTTTATTGCCATCTGTAAAGTCATATTGCGTCAATTAAAAATGTTATTCGGTGAAAAATGTGAATTTAACTGAATTTTTCGCTAAAGTTTCAACATAAAAGTTGTCAAGGATACAAGAAGACTTCAGTTTTTCTTAATCGTTATCTCTGAACACGTATCACACTTGAATTTAAAATGTTTTTTCTTAAAATTGTGTGTTTTTTAATCGTTATTTGTGGAATTTTAGCTGACGATGAAAAGAAGTGGTTGAAATTTAAGGTCTGAAGCAGATTTATTGATCATTTTTTGTTGTAGTTTAAATTTTGTTTTTTTTTTGTTGTTGGTTTTTTTTTCATATAGAAAGATTACAATAAAGTTTATAAATCACCAGCAGACGAAAAAGTTCACAAGCAAGCGTTTTTCTCGAATCTTAAATTGATCGAAAAACATAATAAAGATTTTAAAGACAAAAAAACAACCTATGAAATGGGAATTAATGAATTTGCTGATATCCTTCCAGAAGATTCAAACGGTAACACAATTGTTGAATTGAATGATAATTTAAAGTATATTACTCAGTCAACTAGAAGTCGAAGTCCTGTACCAGATTATATGAATTGGGTTAAAAGAGGATACACAAATCCTGCACTCAAACAAGGTATAAATATTTTTTTTTTTTTTTTTTGCAACATTTTGAAAAAAAAAATTCATCATTTTGTTTTGGTTGTTGTTGTGACTTTTTGAAGGTCAATGTGGAGCATGTTATGCATTCGCAACCGTTGCAGGAATTGAAGCTCAATATTTCATTAAGAAGAACAAGTTAATAAAATTATCAGAACAGGATGCAGTTAATTGTGGACATTTATTTGGATCATTAGGTTGTAAAGGTGGTACAATAAAGGGTGTATTAAAAATGGTAAAAAAACGTGGTATACTTTTTGAAAAAGATGAACCGTATAAGGATCAAGAAAACATATGCAAAGCTCAAGTACTTAATACGGTCGAGAATAATGATCCGTATGTAAAAATTGAAGAATATTATCGAATTCAAAGGAATAATGAAGAAGCATTAAAAGAAGCTGTTGCAAATATTGGTCCAATTATTGTTGATATACATTATGTGAAAAGTTTACGTTTTTATAGACAAGGTGTTTACTATGAACCGAATTGTAATGAGGATTTCATTAATCATTCTGTATTAATTGTTGGCTATGGAACTACAGAGAAAGGTGAAGATTATTGGATTGTTAGAAATTCATGGGGTGAAAATTGGGGTGAAAATGGACATGTATTAATGTCACGTAATCGTAGAAATAATTGTAATATTGCAGGAAAACCATATTATCCTGTAATATTGAATAATAATTCAAATGAGATGCTTGAAAAAAGAAATAAGAATAAAAAAAATTAATGTTATTGAATTTTGAGAATCAAAAAAAAAAAAAAATAAATAAAACTGTTATTTATTAAAACTCTTTATAAAACGTATTTGTTTTTTTTTTTTAATTTCATTCTTTTTTTTTTATCCCTAGTTTCCGAGATAAAATGGAAAACAAGGTTAAAAATGTTGAAAGTCTTCATGATTTTTTGCGTATTTTATCCTTTTGGTTGAAAACTATACCACTTAGAGAATGGGTGTACAAGATAGCTCTTAAGTAACATTTCAACAAATATGTTAATCCAAAAATATTAGTTTTTGGTTCAGAGGATGCTGAGATATAAATCTTCAAAGTCAAAACTAGAATTTTATGTTTGGTCTTGCAAATGTATGGCAATTTTTTGTCTCTTTAACGTGTTTTTCACTTTATCTCAAAAATTAAAAATAGTACAAAAAAATGGCACGGGGTGATCAAAGCGAAAACTTCAACAAGAAATTTTTATTCGATTTTTAGTCCATAGGATGCTGAGATGTCGCTTTTTGAAAAGTAAAAAAGAATTTAAAAGTTCCATATAAAATGTATGGTATACATTTGTATACGCACGGTCAATTTTGTGTTTTTGCAAAAAAAAAAAGAATATTTTGTCCTACCGATTTCACGCTAGGACTTTGAAAATTGATGTGTATATGTAGGACCCTCCAATTAAGGAATTGGTGAAGTTTCAATGTCCTTCCTAAAAGGAATCATATTTAAGTTAAGGCTCGAAGTCCAAATGTATACATATGTATACGATCAGCCAATCCTGGGGTTAAAAAAAGCTTTTATTCAACTTAGCTTTTTTGGCTGTGTGTCGTCTGTCTGTATTTATATATTTTATCTTGAATTGTTCCGAAATGTTGGATTTTTTCAGTAAAATTTGTTCAAGTATGTAATTTAATTTTTTAGCATGTTGTTTTGGGCTATTAAAGTGACTCTATTCTCAAGAAGAAGATAAGTGATCTGATCAAAACTGATGTGAGCCACATCTCACTTCTTCAGTTCCAATAAAACACAGCTATTTCCTAATAGGAATTTTTATTTGTCTTTTGGTTATTTTTTTTTTTTTTTAATTTATTCGTAAAGGATTTTTTCATGTACTTTTTGCATGAAATTGGTGTCAGACTAAAGGACAAGATCTCTACTTTACATCAATGTATGATTTTTATGATAAAGACTCAAATCTAATTTGCAGGATTAAAAATTATTTTTCATGATTTTGAAAAATTCTTAGAAATTACATTTTTCGTAAAATTTTTGAAAAGCTGGTATTTCGAAAATAATGTCATACAGAAGAATCCTTTACAGATTTGGAATCAGAAGATCCCAAATTATTATTTTCAATCGCTTAATCGCTAAATTTCATCAATTTTCGTGAGAAATTCATAAGATTTGATTTTTCTCGATTTTCAGATTAAACAATTTTTGTTTAGAAATGGTTTGAATGGGTGCTTTTCCTATTGATTTGAATTTGAATTCCAATTATTTCAGAAGTTATGAAAAAAAAAAAAGTTGTCCACCTATTTGGGTCTTCGGAAGTAATCCAAAAAACCTCCAAGTCAACCAACCAACCAACCAACCTTGACATTTCAATTTTGTATGAAAACTGAGACATTCTAATTGAAAATTGTTAAACAAGGACTTTTTCATATTTCGTTTGTCATAAAAATGGTCTAAAAAGAAAAGGCAGGATCTCTACTTTGTATCCATGTATAATTTTTTTTTTTTAAAGGACATGAAATTTATTATTCAGGATCAAAAAATCTTATCCATGATTTTAAAAAACTGAATTCTGAGAACGTTCTCGAATTTTTGCCTTCAGTAATTTTTTTTTTTTTGAAAAGAGTTAAGAGATCATTTTTTTGTTTCTGTATAGAATGAAGAATCTGTTGTTTGAAAGTATTTTTTGGGTTTTTCAAATTTTCGACAATTCTGCGAATAAAAGAATAGGTTTTTTTTCTTCTTAGTAACAAATAACAATAAACTGAAACGAATGATATGGTTTGAAGAAAAAAAAACAAATTAAATTAATAAAAATTTTATAAAAAGACATTAAGAAAACAATAAGTAAGAAAAATGTTGATTGTTTTTATGAAACTTCTACTAAGCGTTTGTTTTTTTCAATTGTTTTTCAAAGTTCATGTAAATTATTTAAATATTTGTTGAATTCAAGGTGACTTTAGTTTTTCTTTATTGTCAACTGTTCAAATATAAATTACGTCAATTAAGGGTAATTTTGTTAAAATTTGGTGTTGTTTTTTTCAAATGTTCGCAAAAGTTTCATTATAAAATATTCAACGAATACAAGAAGGCTTCAGTTTTTCTTAGTCGTTATCTCTGAACACGTATCACACTTGAATTTTAAAATGTATTTTCTTAAAATTGTGTGTTTTTTAATCGTTATTTCTGGAATTTTAGCTGACGATGAAAAGAAGTGGTTGAAATTTAAGGTCTGAAGGAGATTTATTAATCATTTTTTGTTGTAGTTTAAATTTTGTTTATTTTTTTTGTTGTTGGTTTTTTTCATATAGAAAGATTACAATAAAGTTTATAAATCACCAGCAGACGAAAAAGTTCACAAGCAAGCGTTTTTCTCGAATCTTAAATTGATCGAAAAACATAATAAAGATTTTAAAGACAAAAAAACAACCTATGAAATGGAAATTAATGAATTTGCTGATATCCTTCCAGAAGAGGTCGGAAAAGGGTGCTTGTTTGAATAATAATAATTAATTGAATGTTGGGAATCAAAAAAAAAAAAAAAATATAAATTTTTATAATTGAAATTTTATAAAAGAACTTATTTGTTTTTTGAATTTCCTGCTTGTGTTTTTTTTTAAACTTTTAATTAACTTACTTTGTTGTCTGTCTGCCTGTAACAAATCTTGTAATAAAAATTTCAACTATAGTTCTAATTGAGCTAGAGCTTTGAAATTTTGCACATGTGCATAAGTCCCGTCACAATGCAATATAGTATATCTAATATTGTTCTAAATTCAATATGGAAGACGGACACCAAAATAATGGATTACCTTTCTCTTTACAATCCCCTTGTTATAGGTATCAAATGAAAAGGTTTGACGAGTAGAATACGATAAGCTATTTGACGTCATTCTAAACCCAATATGGCTACAAATCTTCCAAGTCGATTTTAAACTAGTTGCCGCTATCGGAATAAGCTGAAATTTTACGTTCACATGTACTTCCAATGACAATATGCTATGTAAGTCATGTAATAATGACGCTCTTGCAGAAAAGGATCGTATGCGACGATATACTTTTTTTTAAAAAAAATATGACTAATAAACTTTTCTTTCACACATCTTATCCGAGAACCTCCACGTCAACCAACCAACCAACCAACCTTAACATTTCAATTTTGTATGAAAACTGAGACATTCTGATTGAAAATTGTTAAAAAAGGACTTTTTCTTATTTTGTTTTGCATGAAAGTCGTCTCAAAATAAAGGACAGAATCTCTACTTTGTATCCATGTAGGACTCATTTCACTTGAACTGGAAATGAGTGTTAAAAAAAAAAAAAAACAAAATAAACCAAAATAGTTTCGTTTTCAAATTATTTTATTAAATGTTTCCTTTTTTTTTTTTTAATTATTTTTTTTTTTTATCAATTTCACATAAATTACATATTTAAATATTTTCAACTAGAAAACTTGCGTTATTTATAATTTTTTCATTATTCAATTTTTTTTTTTCATATTTTATTATTTTCGTTTAATTTTTAGCTTTTTTTTTATCATTTTTTTTTTTAATTTCTTTTCATTATTCTTGCATAATTTTTTATGATTTTTTCAATGTGTGCATTTTATTTCACAATTTTAAATAAAAGAAAATTATGCAAAAAAAAAAAAAAAAAAAAAAAGAATTTCCTACAAAAAAGCTCTCTCTTTTTCTGCCTTTATGCCTCTTTTTTTTTTGTTTTGCTTTTGAATACAAATTTTCAAATAAGGAACAAAATTTACAAAAAATATTTTTGAAATACGAATTCGATTGGGTTTTTTTTTTTTTTTGTTGATTATAAAATGAGTTTTTTTTTTTTTTTTTTAATTTTGAAATTAAATTTTGTTTCAATATTGCGCGATTCAATTTTTTTTTTAAATTTATCAAAAATTTATCAATTGATTTAAAAATTTAACAAAAAAATAAAATTCATTATATAAAACAAAAAAAAATTAAAAATACAAAAAATAAATCAACGTTACACAAACAAAAATAAAGTACTTATAATTTTTAATGCAATCCTTGATCGCATTTTTTTTGTTGTTGTTGTTGCTTTTTTTAATGTTCAATGAACAGTACCGTGAAAAAAAAAAAAAAAAGAATATTTACGGAGTATTTAAGATTAGACCGGAATTTAGTATGGTACTTACTCCCTTTTTCATTAAGAACGAAAAGATGTTTTTTAGTTTGTTGAATAAAGTACTCTTTCGTCGAACTTAATAACTTTTCTACAACGTATATACACGATATAAACGTGTAGAATGAATAAAAAAATTACTTTGTTTTGTAACTAAAAAAGGACAACTGTGCATGCATGCAATATTGGAGTAAGCAAGAAAATTTATAAATTATTTGACATTTTCCACGAGGTAAATATTTTTCACTAAGCACTGCTTTTTTTTCGAACGGTACTGTAAATCATGAATTTTCATAGGGCAGAAGGGTTTTTTTTTTGTTTCAGTGACTAGTGTCATCTTTTCAAGCCTATGCTGATATTTGAATCACTTCTCGTAGTCGAAGTGTCGTTGTTGCTTAACCTTTTATTTCGTATGATGATGGTAGTCATGTGAAGTGACACAACGACAATCTTGTTGTCGGTTTTGTTCGAGGATCGAAAAATTCGTTAGTGTATAAAATATACATGAATTTTTAAGTTTTGTTCAATAGAACACTAATATTTGGGGTGGCAGGACGACGTATGTTGTTTCAATCGACTTGGTAATAGCTAAATTGATTATTCAGTCATTGCTGAGTCGGTTGAAACATTTTACATGCTGCCACCCCTGGTATATTTCACAATCTTTTGAATTTTTCCTTATTATTTTGAAATAATTGTCACTTACAATACGAATCGATACTCGTCAACGGATAACCGACTGTCAGCACAGGATACCGATTTTGTAAATTTCGACTCTTATGACACCGACTACGTTTTTTTCTTCTTCTTCTTAATTTTCAAGCGAAAGAAGTTTATTTTTTAGCTTATTGCAGTATGCATTATATTTTTTTTTTAAATTCTTTTTTCTTCTTTTAATTTTTCTTTTTATTCTTAGAAAACCATAATATGACTACAGTATCACATTTACTTCGATTCTAAATACTTTCTTCAAATCATATAATTTGTTTTTTATTATTTTTTTTAATTAAAAAAATATTAAACTTGAGGTCGATTCACGGGTTACGCGAGGTGTGATATCAAAACGGCACTCTCCTCCTCAGTACCAATTTGGATTTTCGGAAGCTTCCGAGAACCACCACGTCAATCAACCACGGTCGATTCACATACACACACATTCGACCTGGTCTCACGGTCCACAAATCACATGAATGAATGAAGGGGAACCGGATCGAAAATGTGTGTGGAATCAATTTTTAAAATGAAAAAAGAAAGAAATTAATTAAAAAAAAAAAAAAAAGATGGAAGCAATTATTACAACACAACAATTTTTATACATAAAAATAGAATATAACATATTAAGCAGTAAATATTAAATATTTAAAATTCTCCTTTCTCTCTTTCTCTATTTTATTTTTTGGACTTTGTTTTTTTTTATCGTAGAGAATTTTCTTTAAAAAAAAGACATTTTTTTTTTTTGAATCCTTAACTTCATCTTAGTAACGACATAAAAATTGTATTTAAAATCGAAATACCTAATTATTCTAAATTATTCATTTTGTTTTTGTTTTAAATCACACATTAGAATTTGAAAATAGTTTAGTTTAGTTTTTTTTTCTTATAGTACTGTCAAAAATAATTAATTAATAGAAAAATAAAGGTGGAAAGTCAAAATTATTATTTAAAATTCATTTTGGCCGTTTTCAAAACATTTTCAGCTTGTTTACGCCACCTTGTATGCATGCATAAAAAACTAGAAAGCATGTAAGCTAAAATTTGCAAGTTGCATTTATGAATTTTTATTCACAAAATTTTCCAAAATTTCAAAATACTGTTTCAAAGTTCAATATTGTTGAGCACTACACCATATCGTGAATCCACCTTGGTTACATGGTTGTGTTGTTTTGGTTGAATTCACCATTAGCTGCGTTCCATTCACATAATTAAAACTACTCTGGAATAATTGGTGCTACTCCCAAGCACTCCAACTACACCACTTCACACTTTGGTTATCACTCGTTGTATTAGTTATGCAAATTTAGAAAACTAGAGAGTTCTTAGTTCTTAAAATTATGATTGTTAGCTGTATTTCGTACGTTCAACTACACCGGAGTAGTTCAAATTATATAAATGGAACGCAGCTAATGCAATCTGTAGTTACACTTTTTGTGAATTTACGGTGAAATGGTGAGATTTTGAAACGAACGCTTTTTCTTATTTTTTCTAAAATTTACAGTGCAAGCAAGTAGTTTAAAGTGCTTGCAGAATTGGCACAAGCTTAATTTTATGAAGCCTTTAAAAAGTCAATTTTGCTGTAAGCTTGAATTATTGAAAACGGCCTTTCTACGATTTTGTTGTGTGTTTTTTATTTTTTTTTTTTTTCTCTACACAAAAGGAAAGTTAAAATTTTTTAAGTGACCTTTTGACTCTGTTTAAATTTTTTTTTTTTCATCCTTTTTGGATTTTATTTTATAATTTACACTTTTTCCCTTAAACAATTTTTTTTATTATTATTATTTTCACTTTTTTTTTTTAATTTTCAACATATACATATATTTTATTTCTTTGTTTTTTATTTTAAATTTTAATTTTTTTTAAATGTTTTTTTTTCTTTTTTAAATTTATTTAGAAAATTTCAGGACATCTTGCCCAGTCTTGTTTATTTTTACAATCCCAATAGTCACCCATATAAACATGAATTAGATTGTCTGTACCCTCTTCTCTTTGTTTTTTAAACCAAACTGGTTCATATGGTGGATATGGACGACCTTCGGCTGCTGCTTTTTCAGCTTCACCTTCACGTTCTCTTCTACGTTGTCTTTGTTTTTCTTCCAATCTGGAAAAAAATTCAATTAAAAAAAATTTTATTAGTTAAATTTTAGTTTTGGATTCTTGAACACGATTCGATGACTTTTTTATTCAATTTTTTACAACAAAAACGCCTCACGTTGGATAAATCATCAAAAATCATTTTTAAAATTTTTGTAATATTTTCCTCTCACCTCATTTTTTCATCGTTGCTTTCATCCCATCTACCGTCCTCCATAAGTCGTTGATCTGGTCTTAATCTAGAATCTGTTGGTGCAACACCATCTTCTGGTTCATTTAATTGGCATGCCAATGTTGTAAAATTATAATATCTAAAAAAAACTTTTTTTAAACAAAATTTCATCACTTTTTTTTAAAAAAAATTTGTTACCTATCACTATCTGGGGGTGGTGGCCTTCTTGTCCATATTGTTTTATAATTACCAGTTTTATAAACAGGACTATCAGCAGTACCAGATGTTGATATAACTGGTGCTGTTTCAACTCTATTATCCCATGTACCATTAACAACCCATTTAACTTCACCATCACGATTCATAACAACACCTTTAACACGACGTTGTGTCTCTCGTGTAAAATATGAATAAGGAATATATTTTAAATGGCAAACAATACCCTTTGCTGATTTTTGTCCAATTATTTCCATATCACCATGATGATCAACCCATAATTTACCAACAATTATATTATGAACAGTTGTAGTTACCTGAAATAAACAAATAAATAAAATTTGTCAAAATTAACATTTTGAAAAAGAAAAAAATAAAATTCATTGAATTTTTTGAATTTACTTTTCTCCATGAATATTTATTTCCACTGTCTTTAAATTCTACATTTGCATTTCCTAATGGTACTACTTGCAAATATTTTCCACGAAATTTACTAGTCATCGTAAATTCTTGCCAACATATCCAATTTTTACCTTCACAATGTATTGCTGCCATTGGAGGATGATGTGATACTTGTTCAGATATACAACGCCAACCTAAATCATCAGTACGATCACATTCATATGTTTCACCTAATAATGGATTAAATGGTTTTCCAGTACGATTTGATGTTGTTGAATAACTTGATATTGTGAATGCAGCAACATATGCTAATTGTTCGCATGGATCTGTGCATTTAGCGGCATAATCTAATAAATCTGTATATTCGTAATCTTCTACTAATCTTAAATTTAAAAAGAATATTTTTAAAAAAAAAAAAGTGTGAAATTTTTCATTCAATTAACAAATAAATAATTAATTTACCTTTGAAGCATTGAAAGTGGTTCATTAAAATTAACAGGCATAGGAATTTTTGATAATTCTTTACCAATACAATTTTTCATAATAGACCATAGATTAACTGGATAATTTGGTTTATCTGGAACACGTGTTCTTCTTTTTCTAACTGCCTTTGGTGTTGAAATATTATTAATTTGTGAATTAACTCTATCAATAGTATCCATAGCTTCTGTTGCCTCGTCTTGTGAAACAACAAGGACCTAAAATATAGAAAAATTGAAAAACAATCAGGTTTTTTCTCTCATTTTCATTTCATAATCCTTTCAATGTCGTGACTCCAAAAACTTATAATTTCTAATTAGGACCATGCAGAGTGACATTTTCTTGGACATAGTTTTCGCATGGTTCTCTTCAGAATTTACAAATTCTTGGTATGTTCCGACACCTATACATCAAAGTGATCAAGCAGTGAACCAATTTTCCGGCTTATAAATTGTCCAATAAGAATTTTGTAAATTTTGTTGACAAACAAAAAAATGCACTATTTATTTACACCTCACACTTTTCCAAACAAAAAAAAAAGTATAATTCACTTTAAACCGCGAAAAAAAAGAAAAAAGAAGAAAAAGTTTCAATATTTACCCTTTGTTTAACCTGTTTTGTTTCACTTTTTGGTTCTTCACCTTCTGATGAACTTTCGTTAGCTGTATCGTCTTGTGATCCACGACGTTTTGGTATTTTTAATATAAATGTATCTTCTTGATTTTGTTGAGGTATTAAACTATCTTCTTGGGCATCAAAAAATTCGTTTTCATCATCATCTGATGTTGATGTCCCTGTGTCTACAAAAAACAAAAATTATAATCAATTCTTTTTCTTTAAACATATTGAACAAAAACAAATGACTAAGATATTCCTTAGAATTCCATAATCAACTTTCTAAATCATTTTATCAATATATTTTTCTATTTATGTATTTTTTGCATTTTAAACAAAAGCTGAATTAATTAATAATCAAAGTATATAATAAAGAAAATAGCTAATTTGCTGATTAAATTGATTAACTTTATCAATTGTATTGAAAATTTTAAAATAAAAACAACAACAACAACAACAAAATTATTGCATTAGATATCTCAAAGGTCATTAAAATTACCATGATTTTCTATTTCTAAACGATACAAGATCCATGGAAATATGAATTCTTTTGAAATTATATAAAAACTCAGGAAACCAATAATTATTATAATCCACATATAAAAAAAAATTGTTACATACAAAAAACAAAACAAAAATATATTAGTTTTTCTTCGAAATAAAAAAAAAAAACTTTTTTTTTAAACACCACAAAGCAACATCATCATATTATTTAGCAAAGGGAAAATGTTAGTGTAACACAAAAAAAAAAAACAAAGACAATTATTCAATTTGAAAAAATTAAATAAAATTATTAAATAATAAATTAAAAATTATTAAATTTTCCGATATTAATTTTACTCCTCATTCACAAAATTTACAATTTACATCAACATTACGTCACTTGATCAAATTTCAGAATTATTTTTATGCCAAATAAAAAAAAATAAAAAAATCTGTCAAATATATTTTTTTTTTTCGAATTTTTTAAATTCTTTTGTTTTTAATGCATTCCAATTGAAATTCTTGTTAAATTTGTATCTCAAAATTCAATTATTTTAATTGATAATTTTATGATTGAAATTAATTTTTATATTATATTAAATCAAATCCCACATACACACACACGTCACACAACTTCTTTAACACATGTGAGCACATTTTGATTTGATTTTATTTTTTTTTTTTATGTGAAGAGGAGAACGAACGGAATGACATAAAATTTTATAAAAATTTACCTTGAAAATTCGCTAGTTAATTGTTTTTTTTTTTAATATTCAAGTTCAAATTAAAAATAAAAATACTTTCTTTTTTTTTTGTTCGTTCGTGTGTTATAAAAATTGCAAGGTAAGTATATTGTGTAAATTATTTAAAAAAAAAAAAAATAGCACTTATTTTTATATATATTTTTTTAATATTTAAGAAAAGAAAAATTTCTACAAAATATACAAAAAATGAAACCGAAAATAAAAAATAAAAAAAAAAACCAACGAAAAATTCACTTAAAACTTTTTTTTTTTCCACTCAAAAGTTATTTGACAGATTTCATGTGATTATGATGTTTGGCGGTACGTCGGAACGAGATGACAAATGTAAAATGAAATGAATAAAAGTGACACTAAACGACTACACTGAACACTCTTCATATTTCTTATTCAAATAGTTAACCACGTTTACACGTCCCCGATTTTTTTCTTTTAAATTGTTGTCAATTTCAATCAACTTAGAATTAAAAAAATGAAATTAAGTTGATTGAGATAAATCGTTTACGAAATTGACTTTTTTTTTTGTCAATTATAATTTTAGAAAAATTCACTTTTATTGCAAATTATTAACCTTGTCAATTGACATTGAAATTATATTGTGAGAAAATTGTTCATATTATTTCAAATCAATTTCAATTTCAAATCAGTTATAAAAAAAAAAAAAGATGAACGTTCTTCCGAAAATATTTTGTGAGAAAATTTATGATGATTAGAAAAATATGGCTTTATAGCCAGGAAGCTTCTTTTGAGGACAAGAAAGGACATTTAGGAAATTGCATTTATAGGAGAATGATTATGTAGGTTGACTCTAAAAATTCATATAAGGTGTATAGTAATAAGTGATCGTCATCGGATCTTTTAAGATTCATAAAAATTCGAATAAAAGGAATTTAAAATTGTAAATTTTTTATATGTAAGTAATATTCCAGATAATCTTCCCTATTACTACTGTATTTTCAAGACGAATGTTCAATTTTTCAATTTGACGTCTTCTTCTTTTTTGGGATCCTTGAATTATAATTTTTTTAAGAAGTTCAATTTACAAATTTTCTTAAGCGACTTACATACTATTTGGCATCATAACAAATAAAGCTTGCTTTCTCTATATTACAATTAAGTAGCGCATGAGCATAGACATGCAAACTTTTCAATGATACTATTAAAGTTCCATAGAAGGATTAAAACAAATTAAAATTTGTATCCTACCAAGTTCTTAGCTAAACTATAGAGGCATTAGTCAAGTTATACCTTTTCATAATGAGTAAATTCTAAACACCGTTATTTTATCACATTCTAGGATCCTTTAAAATATTTTTGAAAAAATCATTCAGAGTACATTTTTTTTTTTTTTTTGTATTATAGACAAAATTGTATGATTTCATTGAGAAAAATTACTCCTTAAATCATGCTTGAAGCTCTAGTGTAGCTATCTTTTTGAGTTGAACGAAGTATGACTGTATTTTCATGATTAAACTAACGAAAGTTATATTTTCTGTCGTCCTTTTTTTTAAATTCTATTTTTTTAAGGATTATTACTAAGTAACTCTGGCTTTTTTTCTGTTTGAAGGTGGTGGAACTCTTTCTCTATATATCAATGCTAATTGGAACACACACGCAATAATAAGAGTTATGAAAATCGGTTAATAATCCTAACAACCACTTGGTAACCAAACCTAAATATATTAGGGTAGCGCACCTTGCAATAAAAATTATTGGTTTTAGTCAAATTTTTCGTGATTAATATGGAAATTTTGAGGCATGAATGTCTTCAATATATTTATTGATTTTTTTGTGTTTTTAGAAAGTATTTTTTATTTGATTATTTCTGTAGATATACTAACTTAAGGGTTCAAGGGCTTAATGTAGTGCGTATTAGGGCTATATGATATCAAATTTATAATTTTCTATATCTAACCTGAATAATATTCTTCTTCTGGTTGCGGCATTTTTTTTTTTTTTCGTTATTTTATTTCTAATTGATTTTTCTGTTAAATTTTTGAAAAATTAACAACAGCAACTGTTTCAATTCTAATGAATTTTTTAATAACAAAAATATTTTTAGCAATTTTTCTATTCAAAAATTAAAAATTTAAAAGAAACATGTTCATTTGACACATTTACATAAATAATTTTGCATTTAGCATAAAATTCACTCTTTTTCTTACAAATAAAATCGATGTTTTATTTCAATTATACAAAAAACACAATTAAAATTAATCAATAATGATATTTTAAAAAAAAATTACAACGTGTTGAACAATGGCACCAATAATTTTCGTTTTAGTTTGTTTTTCTTTTTTTTGGTAAACAATAAAATTAGTAATAATAAAAAATTTAAATGTTTTAAAAGCACTTAATTTGTTTTTTTTTTTATTTATTTATTTTTTTTTTTAAATTACTTTTTCAATTATTAATTATTTTTCATTGTTAATTCATAATAATGGAAAAAATTTGCTTTTTTTTTTTTTAACTTTAACGAAAATTAAACATAAATATTATGAAAATAATAATAATAAAAAAAAAAAACAAAACAACGTATTGTTGGTAAGGGCAGGCACAAGGCACTAACTAATAAATTAAAAATAAATCTTTAATTTCTAACTTTTTTTATATATATATATATTTTTAATTTTCCATTCATGCATTTACAATCCATTTTGCTTTTATTTTTATTTTTTTTTTTATTCAATAAAACACACCACATGTAACATATGAAAAATATAAAAAGTCGTCGTTGTCGTTTCGTTGTTGTCGTTCTCCTTGATGATCTAATAATGATGATTATTTAATATGTACATATAATATACTTGAGGTAGAGCTAAAGCCAGTTTACATTGTACAATAATATTACAATAATAATTTGTTACTCTTCCTAGTACAACAGGTATAAAGAGGTTCTATCGAAATGTATATTATACACGTCTATAGTCGCCTTTTAAAGGTATACTCGTTTATGCATGCAATCTACCTGTATGTTGGTTAATTATTCACGCGCAAACTTTCTAATTCAAAATTTTTATAATATACATATATTATTTCTTCATAATATGTAGACAATATACAGTTATCATAATTTATTGTATATATGCTTTTCCTTTATTACATTTACCACTTTTATTTTTTTCTTATATATCTTTCTTCAAGCACTGCGGTGTTATATTTCACATGAACTTATAAGGGAAGAAATTGGGTGGCGCGTTTCTATTAAATCATCATTATCATAATGAAAATATATATGCACATATAGTATAAAATGTCATGACTTGCTGATTAGATTTTAAAATGCAAAAAAAAAAAAACAAAAAAACAGCAGATTGTATGTTTTATCAGATTTAATTATATTACGTACGTTATCAAAGTTTATTAGTGTATCCTGTGAGGTGTTGATATTGCATAATTACTATTAATCAAGAGAATGACTTTTTAGAATTTTTTAGTTATATGTATAAGGAAAATTATCAATGAATATCTACATCAAACATTCTGAAAAGAAACTTCACATATCGATAACAGTTTTTTTTCTTCCTTTTTTTAAATAAAAAATCAGTGGTAATAGAAAAGGCGAAATTTTAATAGAATATCTTTTATACAAATTTTTCTTCTTAGTTGGCATCACAACCCAAGCGGGTCTTCGCCTCTTCAAATTAACTTGAGATTTCGTAACCGTTTATTTTTCTGTCTTCTTTTAGCTTCCGTCATAAACTCATGACCTTGAAAAAAAACTTTTACAATTCCACAATTATTTATTTTAACCCTTTTTATGTATATTCTGTGATGTATAGTAACCCTTCTTAAACCTTGATATATACAGAATACTTTTTTGAGAATATACTATGAAAAACTTCCAACTTATTTCCCTCGTGAAAATCAACGTTTTTGTAAAAAGTTTTTTTTCAATTCATCATGTATCATTTTGTAAGGATCCTTTTCACACAGAATAAAATTATTGAACAGAATAGCGAAAATAACATTTCCGACAAGTTTTGAACAAATCTCAATCTTCAGTAAGTCAAATTCAAGTTTTCTCGAACATGACTTTTAGTAAAAGTCAATTAATCAAGCTTGACTTTTGACCGACTTCATTTTATCAAACTTGCCCTCATCTATGGGTTAAATAAGTAAAATCTATAAAAAATATTATGTTCAATGACTACAGTTTTCTTGATTTTGAAAAATAGCTGATCAATCTTGAATTATTGAAAACGCCCCGTATTCTCACAAAATAAACAGAACTATAAAATTCATATTTTGTCTACGATATTTTTTAACAAATCGAAATTATGAAAAAACGAAAAATAAAATAAAAAAAATTTCATATCGTTTGATTTTTCTAAAAGTACATTCTCCTCTTAATAAAATTTAAAAAAAATTACATAACGGAATAAAAATTCTGCTGGTACAAAAAATGAATTATTGCGTTAAGCTGTCGTTAAATAATAAAGAAGAAAAAATAAAAGTAAAAATTTCAATTTCATACAAAAATATTATTTTCACTCTTTTAATACAAATTTCGTTACACATTTTTTTTTTTTTTTTTTTATGAATAAAAAAAAATTCTAATAAAAATTAGAATTTTTATAAATTGTACATTATTTTTCTGTTCTCACGTGTCAGATATTCATGGTCTTTAAAAACATTAATTTTCAATGTCATAAAATTTTTTAAGATTAATGACCGTAAAAATGTATTTAATTACTTAGTTACTGATGGTGTTACTCATTTAACCCTCTTATTTTCAGATGATTTTTATGTTATGGAAAAATTTAATTTTACTTATGAGAATTAGGAGTTTCTGAACTTTTTTGAAGTAGAAAATGTAATCAATTGTGTTCAATAAAATCTCTAAGATTACTCAGAGCTTTTATCAAACAAAATACATAAAGTAAGTTAACATGAATTTTATCTTAGAGTACCGAATCACTCGTGTTTTGTATGATGGGTCTTACTTAAGTTACCTTTTAGTTAAGTTTTTTAGATAGTTTTTCTGACATTCATACACCTGCACAGTTTAAAGTGGAATGCAAACACCACTAAATTCGCTGGTAGAGAACAAATTTATTCGTATGACAGTGCTGGTACTAATATATTTTTGTAGTTGGTTTTGATGTACATACTTGCTTATTGTCAGTAAATCAGAGTAACACCGAGCTACATATTTTAGTATGGAGAACTTACACCCAAACTTAAATGAATTGGTAGTCATTCAAAGTTTCGAAACTTTCAGCATTAGAAACCATCACTCTACCGTTTTGGCCACTAACCGTCCTTGGAGTAATATTACTAGATTATTTTAATTTGAATTTCATTTATTTTGTAATAATTATTACATTATATTATTTGGCATGTTAAAAGCTTTTTCGTTTTCGTTTTTTTTTTATTCGTCAAAATAACACGTTACTTTTTTTTTTTTTTAAATCATCATGTATGTAATAAACTCTATAAAAGTAACATAAATCACGATATTATCATATGTAATTATTTTCTTTTATTTCACATGTACATATGTATTTTATTTACGTTAATTCATAATATTATGTATGATATAAAACGCCACCTTATTTTTTTCTTCTTCTAATATTTCTTTTGTATACACGTTCAAATACTAAATATAGAATATATGTGGGTGTATATAAACTTTGTAATGTACGACTTCATTGAGTAAGATTGAGTACATGCGAACTTGAAAGTAATTTTTTTCTCAATAACAAATTTTTTTTTTTTTTTTTTTTTTTGTGAACAACTAAAATCAAATTATTGCTTTAAATTATAAAAAATAAGCAAAAAAAAAAAGCTTTATGTAATTGAGTAAGACTGGTTTTTTTTTCTTCCAAATTTTTTATTTATTCAGAGATGAAAAAAAAAAGTATACTTAACAACAAAGTATATAAAGATATCTTGATAAATTTTTGAATTAAGATTCTTCAATTGAAAGGGTAATTTCTTCTAATAATTCTTTATTGAATTTTCCTATGCATTTCAAGCATTCTGTATAGAAATGAAATTAAAAAAACACGTATAAATTTTTCTTGTATAAGAAAAATAAAATGAAAAAAGAACAAAGATCATAATTGAATTCTAATAAGTTTACTTTAGAGAAAATACTAAAAAATAAATTAAAAAGAATATTAAAATAAATTCAACATCTAGAACATTTTTTTTTTATGTCAAAAGCATTGATTGTACTTCAAAGAGACTCTATTATTGGTTCAAAACTTTTTATGAATTTTTTTTTCTTCTTTAATAGACAGTTACCACCCCAATAAATTCTACATTATTAATTATTTCAAATAGAAACGAGATTTTGTGAACAATCTTTGAAAAAAAAAAGATATGTAGAACAACAAAAAGACACCATTTCCATACCAAGACACCATCACCAAATCGAAAAAAAAAAAAAACAACAACAAAGATTTTAGAATAGAACTATAATTAGAATTGATGATAAATAAATAATGTAAAAATATGTCCATTACCTTTAATTTTATTTAATAAACGGTTTATGACAGATGATTTTTTGATATTTTTATATAATAAATATAATCACAAATTATATGCAATCAAGTAGAAAAGAAAACACAAAAATACATAATTTACATAATTTCGTATAAGAACAAAAAAAACAAAAAAATCAAGAAAATTTTCAAAAAAATATATAAAAATAAAATTTGAATCAAGGACTTAAACCAAACTAAATCCAAAATTAGATTAGTTTAGACGGCCACCAACCTAGGAAAATAATAGACTAAGATTCTGAAGGTCAGGGCTCAATATAGGCTTTAGTGCCATTGAAAAAGACATGCAATTAGAATAAAATTGCAAAAAAAAAAAAAACAAAAAAAAAAAAAAATTCACTTAATATAGGGTAACTCATTTCTGCAGTACTAAAGTGTTGCTAGGCAAAAAAATGACGTATTCTTTTTAAATTTTTTTTTAAAATTTTTTATATGAAAATGTCTACCATATGAAAATCAATATTATAGTTTATTTTGTAAACATTCGTGACCAGGAAAGGTGATAGAAGTGTAATAGAAGCCAAACAGATACAAAAAATAAATAAATAAATAAATAAATAAAAGGAATCTTTAAAGTGGAAGACATGCAATGAAGTGAAATACTAAATAAATAAATTGAAGTGGGTGTGACGTAGGTCGTAGGTATTAAATAGAATTACTTTTCAATGAACTTCTTTCAACAGTATTTCCCTTTCCTCGAATATTTTTAATGAAAGCAAAAAATTTCAAGCTTTAAAAAGCAACAAAAATTTTGTTCTAAAAGAAAAATACCTACGTACATAAATTTTTCTTTTTTGAGAAAAAAGATGTCTCATTCCTAACGCAACTAATTTTAGAACAAATTTAAAAAAAAAGAAAAAGAAAAGGAGTCTTAAACTTACTTGGTATAATACGATGTGCTGCTAATTCTAATTGAGTGTGCTGTCTAGCCAATTGTTCAACCATTTCTTCTAAACGTTGTTTTTGTTCACGTTCATGTTGTAACATTTTTGACCATTTATGTCCTTGACTTTGAGCTGTTTGAAGATAATCACTGCAAGCCTATTTTTTAAAAAAAAAAAAAAAAAAAATTTTTTTTTGATTCAATAAAAAAAGAAAATCCATTAAAAAAAATTAAAATTAAAATTATTACTTTTTAATTTTCTTAATTTTTTCAAGGTATTTATTTTACGATAAACAAACAAACAAAATTTAAAATAAATTAAATTACACAGTTATTTTATTATTAATTTGAAAAATTTAAATAAATCATTGCAAAAAATAATCAAAAATAGAAATTTAATTTCTTTGAAAAATTTCTTGTTAAAATTTACAAAAAAAAAAAAAAGAAAATCTATTTTAGATTTTCTTATTAATTTAAAATTTCATGGAAAAGATATTAAATGAAATATCGTAAAAATAATTGATGAAATTATTTGAAAATAAAATTTTTTTTTTTATTTACAATTTATCTTTTAAACAGAAACATTGTTTCTGTACAATAACAAAAAGAACAAGAATAAGAACAAAATAAAATTTTTTCAATGTTAGCATAAAATTTAGCACACACAATTTATGTACATATGTACATGATAATTTTCATGATGTATACAATTATTACTTTTTTTTTTTTTATTTTTTATTAAACAGTTTAAATCAATTAATTATGGAAACGCCCACTTTAGAATAGATACTTTTGTTGTTCTTATAATTTTTTTTATTATCTCATCAATGCAATTTTACTCATAAAAAATATTCATTTGTTTGAAAAAAAAAAAAAATAAATAAAATCGATCATTAAAAAATCTTATGAAAAGAATCAAATATGTAAATTTATCTAGTTAAATTTTTTTCTTTATTTATTTTTTGTATTTATTAATTGAAAAATTGATCTTTGTCGAGGTTATCAGATACATTTTATGAAAATATATTTATTCTCATTGAAAAAGAGTCTGTACATTGTCAATGGCAATTTCAATACTAATTTAACTTAGATTGATTCTTATGGTATTCGAATATCATTTGAATTATGTCGAACATGAGCATACAATTTTTTTTTTTTTTTTGCAAAAATCTCGGACAAATTGTTTAAATTACTGAATTTATTACAAGTAAATTCAATCAGATGAAATGTTTTGTTTTTTGTTTTACATTATGTACTCATTTTCACAATGAGAATTAAACAAGTAATCAATTTCAGGTTTTTTTTTTTGTTTTTTGTTTCTATTTAAAATTTAAAAATATTAGGTTGGCAAGAAAGTTTTGTCGTTATTTTATTTTTTGTAAACTTCTTCAGTTCTTTATGTTTCATCTCAAATTAAGGATTAATTAATGATATTGTGAATTGATCACAAAAGAGATCTACTGTTACAGTTTGGTCCAGTTTCAGCAGTTCCCAGTGGTTAAGGTATTGGAAATCCCACCAGATGCAAAGCATTAGCTTTTCTAAGTGCAAGTTGGTTCTCGCAACTAAGAGGTAGGAGGCGGATTTCCTGGCATTTCCTTGGCACTTCTTGTCACCAGTATTCAGAAGATTCAAGAAAGGTTTAAAAAAAGCAACTGAAAATCGATCCTAAAGAATTTTTTTTTTTTTTGTTCAATTTACCGGCTATCCAACACCATTTGTAAACAAAACTAAACTTGTTCGAGTGGTTCTCGATTGTTGCACTTTTCCCCGATCTCTCTAGTGATCAACAGTGGCTTGTTATCTACTAATGTCCCTAGGACATAACCATCGAGATCTTTTGGTCTTTGAAGCGAGATGCATCTTTAGGACTCAAGCTACTTGACCTGAACCTTGCAAACCATTATTGAGCAGTTCGAACTTCAACTTTAGATGATCCAAAGACAGAACATACATTTTTATGAGTTTCCATGGCGTTATGCCCAAGTTGGAACTCATAAAACATAAAGTGCCTACAGTGGATTTTTTCTTGGTTCAACATAAATGTTTGCCCCAACAAAACTTATTTGACTCCTTGACTCTAGACAATATAAATTTTCAATTGGTACCAAAACGAAAGAATAATCATTTCAAGTAGAGTAGTTAAAAAAAAAACGACAAAACTTTCTTGCCAACCTAATATAATAAAAATGTTGCGTTTTAAAAAAAGAAACATTTTAACATCAAAAACTTGAATGATTAAAAAAAAATTATTTTCGTCTAATTGGTAGTTATGGACCGCCACAGACTGTAAGTATATAATTAAATTCTTTTTTAAACATACTCGTGTCATTCAAAATCTACAATTAAATGTTATTTCATATTTCGGGAAAAACAAGTTTTTTATACAATCGTCATAATCATAACTATTCGAACAAAATCAAATTTTAATAAATAATAAAATATCCACTAAATACTCAATTACTTACATTCATCATGGCATTTGAAGTAATTCTAAATAATGTTGCACGTTCATTTACAATTTTACTTTTATTAGGTATATCATCACCACTTTCTAAATCGGTAAGTGCTCTTTGTAATGCTGTACCATGTTTTACAATTAAATCATAACATGTTCTAAGATTTTCTAATCTGTAAAGGAAATATAAAAAGAAAAAAAAAAACATACATATATGATTAAGTATTTGTTCAATGGAATTTTAATACAATTTTATCATTTTTTCAAGTACATAAAGTATTTGAATAATTTTTTTGTTAGAATTATAAAATTTTATTTAACATTTTCTTGAGAAATTAGGTTACAATATTTTTGTTAAATCTTTCGATTAAAATTGTTCTGAAAGTCGTTGCATTTTCAGCAGATTTGGAGATGAGAAACAGGTTTAGAATTATTCTATGGCATAAAAGTACGCCCCCTAGAGCTAAAATTTAATAATAGTTAGTTTATCGGGTTTTATTTCATCAATATTTGAACTAAATTGAAAAAAAAAAATACATATATTTTCTATAAGAAACCATCTCGGAACTGTTATAGATGATCAATTCCCTTCATACTCTTGGACTTTATCATTAGAAGGATTTCGAAAAAATCTTTTAATCTATTCTCAAATTAATTGCTTTAAGATGAATTCAAGACTTTGAATACAACTGAAAACGTTTTTTTCTCACAATTTTTTTCATAACATTTTGTAGTAATTTTGAAGTCCCGCCCCGTGTTTTTCAAATTAAAGTCCTTGTTATTTTAGTTTAACAAATTACTTTGTTCAAACAAAATAACCGGAATTATGGATGGTACTGCGTTCCGAAACATTCCAAAACCCTACACTGATTTTCACTCACTTAAAATTGAATGAACCTACTTAAATTTAAAGTCCTGAAATTAAGACAAGACCCATTGTATTCGTCAAAGGGACAAAACTTTTCTAAAAACTTTAATTATGCCTACCTTGCAGATAATTCCCTAATAACAGCATTTAATTCTTCACTAGGAACAGCTTGATGAGTGTTTTCTTCTTCTTCTTCTTCAGTTTCCATGGTACGTCTAGAAAAAATTTAGTAAAGAAAAAAAGGGAATATAAGAGACCATAAATTTTTTTTTGGTAAAACACACACACACACACACAAGTCAAGAACACTTGTTTTTGTTTATGTGTGGCTTTTCCAAGAAACTTTACCGATTTATTTTGTCAATAAAATAGGAGAAAAAATTGGCAAAAAAAAAGGACACCGATTTTGCAGGAAATAAAATTTTGTATTTAATGTAAACAATTGAAATTTTTACCTAGTATCTGTTTATTTAAAAAAAAAAAAACCAAAAAAATTGAATACAATTTAATTTTTTGTTTACTTACATTGCCTTAGCCTTGGCCAATTCTAATGCTGTAACCCATGATTGACGTTCAACTTCATTAGCTGCTTTTATATGAAATGTTTGTGTACCACCATTTGATATAACAAATGTACACGAATCAACTGTATGAATTAATGCACCATGTAATGATATTGTACCACGGCATGTATGAGCCATTTCAGCTTGATTTCTATGAAAAAATTAAACAAAATTTATTTATGCATAAAAATTGGGAGAAAAAAGAAAATTTTAATATTAAATTTTTTCTTTTGTTGATAAGTTATTTTCTGAATCAAAAAAAAAAAGTACGATAAATAAAATATTTTCAACTAAAATTAAGTTTAAAAAAAAAAAAAGAATGTTTATGCGAAATAAAATTAAGTATTTGTTTTATGTTTTATGTATTTGAATTAAATTTTCATAGTATGAGAAAAAATAAACTTAAATTTTGATGTTTTTGATTTTTCATTAAAATAATAAAACAATAGTAAACACAGTGTGACAATAAAGTTCCCAAACAAAAGTTGTGAAATCTAGATGAAACAATCAAAGGCTGTTCCAGCCCTGTCATATGGATGAATTACTTCTCTGTCAACAAATTTAGTGAATCGTATCCTACTTAAATATGTAGGTGCCATGAATGACAGAAAAATTGGTCTTAAAAGATGAAGTTAACTTGAATAGGCCAAATTGTGGTGCAAATTTGGTGTGTATGATAAGTGACTCAACACGTGCAGTCGATTATGAACCAAAAATCAACGAACCATGGATGAACTGTGACCCGATGCTTTGTCATGTTATAAACATCAGCTCTTTTGATCAATTTCGGTTAATTTCGATGAATTCGGCGGATTCTTTCCATTAAACGTTTCCATAAAACTTCCAAAAACTATTCCCCATGGATTTTCATTCTCTATAGGATAAATTGAATAGTACTTTTGCTATCGTACAATCAATGCTGATTTTTTTATGGAAATTTTCATGTTTTTCGTTTAGCTTGTGATGATGAATTCAATTTTTAATTCAACACTTCGACTCTACATTCTGGAATCATATTGAAAACTTCATATTTTGACAGCTCGTAAGAAAAATTAACGGAAATATCTGCTAGATTTCGAATTTCGGTTGACAACTTCATGAAGGTTTCGAAAAAGACATTGTGATCATAATACGAATTTTTAAGAATCACACTAACTTTTTTAGCAGGAAAATTCGCAAACTAAGGGTTTTGATCAGAATTGATCAAATTTTGTTCTGAAATTTAAAAATAAATTCAATGCAACGATATAGCTTCAACATGACATACTGAAAATCCAAATAGCATCACTGATATTGAAAATTTTAAAACAAGTTCCGGAACTTTATTGTCGCAATGTGTATTCATGAATAATAAATAAGATACATGATTATCAATTATTAAAGATGACAAATTATACAAACAAACAAAAAACTTTTATAATGAGCATAATAAATGACAATTTTCTTTTTTAAATTCAAAACTTTTTTTAATGAAAAGTTCCCTTTTTTGTAAATTAAATGAATAATGTGCTTATAAATACATTTTTAAACAAAAAAAAACATTAATTGCCAAAAAAAAAAAAAACATTGTTTTTGCCTTTACAAATACTTTTTACATTTTTTTTTTTTTTTTTAAATCCTTGCAATGAAAAGGTGCTCTATATAAAATTTTCCAACATGCAAAACTTACATATCAAAATTCCATAATTTATTTACATATTGAACCAATTACATTACCAATTATGTACATATGTATGTATATACACAAAACTTAAAATGTATGACCTGGCATCGCATAAATGCTTTATGCTGTACATGTAATTTTGTTTTTCTTATCGATTTAAAAACATTTAAAAATGCTTTTTCTTTTTTTCTTCTACCTTTTTTTTTATTGCTATTTTATTTTTTTTTTTTTTGAATTGCAAAAAGAAAAATAAAAAAAACTTGATTTTATTTATTTAATCTTAAGGTAGCTTTACACTATTACTACCACCGTATTCGTTTATGAGATTTGTTTTTTTTCTTTTTTTTTCCAAATATCGATCTGAATTTTTTTATTCGTTACATAGTCACATTATTACAATGAAAATTTTGTTGCGATAAACTAAAGAGAGGACAAAGTGAAATAATAAAATAATGGAAAGTTCATGTATAACATTTTTTCCATTGAAATTCAAGTTTAAATCGTGCACTAATTGTTTTAAAATGATAAAAATGGAAGCGTTTTATTTAAAAAAAAAAAAACTGCATTTGACGTATAAGAACGTTATTTATTTTTTATTGAAAAAGAAATTAATTTTTTGAAATTGGGGTGATTAAAGTGCAATTTATGGTGCACTTTTGTATACTTGACCCATTAAAGAATGCAAACATAAACTTTCAAGAGTGCTGATGAACTCATTTTTATCGATTATGATTTCATATAAAAATAAAATAATAGTGTAAAGCTATCTTTAGAAAATATATAATATTTTTATCTACAATTTTCAGTTACATTATGTTACAAATGTCAATAAAAAAAATATTATTTTAAAGGGTTACAGCTGGAAAATTGGTTTTTATCTATATTTTAAAATTTTTTTTTTTTTTGTTTTTTTTTCATGGAAATTGAAAAACTTTTAAGTTATTGCAAACATACTGTTTTTATTTTTGTAAAAACATTTATTCTGAAAAAAACAAAAATAAATAATCGAGAGTAAGAAAATCAAATTATTCCAACATTTGAAATGGGAACTGTGCAGAAAAATCTGAATCGTTTTTTCAACACATTCGAAGTTCATGTCATTCAATGGACTTTTCAAAAATTTAAGGAAAGAAATTATATTTTTTTTTTTAATTCGATTTTAAGAAAATATTTTGAGCTTAAAACTCATTCTGAAATTATTAACTACCACTTGAAATTTGAAATTTGCTGTTAACGCACTGGAACCATCGCTGTAGTTAGTATTTTGCGATAAAAACCAGCAGTGGTGCCAGTTGATGTCAACGTGGTAATTGTGATTGTATTAAAGCAAAAAATCTATGTTACATAATTCAAAAACAGACAAAACTTTAACGAATTTAATTGTTCTGATCCTTCAATATGTAACCCCTTCAGAAATTACATATTCTTCAGTTAGATCGCTATAAAAGGATGTATTCCTTAATGTCTTATGACCGTCTTTTTACAATATCAAATGATGACAAAGCATCCCGTTTCAAAACTTAATTCTTAAATGTGATTTTAAAACAACGACAAAATCAAACAATTAGCGCATCGTGAATAATTATGATGCTACAACACAATATAAATTTTTTTCAGTAATGTATCATGACTGTCATATTCCAATCACGATGCAAAGTAAATTGACGTTTAGAAAAACAGCCAAACCATTAAAATTAATTCGAGTGAATTTTTAAGTGTTTATAAATCGATTTTTTTTTAAAATTTTAATTCAGCAATTTTTCTAAAACAAAAAAGTAACAAAAACTTAATTTACAAACAAATTCGCTTTTTTTTCTTATTTCCTTTTTTTTGCCATGATGATGATGCAAATGGATATTTTTTTTTAAGACAATGAATATTAAACACAAAAAAAAAAAAAAAGTGTGAAATAAAAAAAAAATTGATTTTTCCAATTAAAAAAAAAAACCTTTTTAGCAATAAATATCGCCATTTTTTAAGAATAAAAATTCAAAAAAATAAAATAAAAAAAAAAAATATGTGTAAAATTAATTGTGCGTAAAACTATCATGCCGAATTTTCGGTCTTTTAATATTTTTCATCTTTGCAAGCAATTTTATATTTTCTGAACTTTATTAATTGAATTTTACTGAAAGGTAGGATTTATATGTACAACTACTTGTTTAGGGGGGAGGGGTTTTTTCTTGCATTACAATAAAATTTCAATGAGAACAACAAAAAAAACAAGAATAATATTGGTTTTCATGTTTTTTTTTTTTTTAAAGTTCATACCTTCGAAAACCTTTACATTGTTGAGAAAGAAACCTATAGTAAAAGATAAGATAAATAATTTGTATATATAAAATTTTTTTTGTACTTTTTTTTTTATAAGTATTCTAAATTTTTATTTTCTACATGAGCTATATTTTTTCGTTTCTCTTTTTTTTTATCTTTAACTTATGTAATATACGTTTTTTTTTTCTACAGTAAATTTTAAATAATTTTCAATTATATACTACCGAAATTATTATTCACAAGCGAAAATATTTACTTATTCATTTTTATTTATTTTAATTTTCATTTTCAAAAAATAATAATAATAATTTATGTGAAATTAAATAAAAATGTCATGTATGAATGTTTTCTCAGATAAATGAAATTTAAAAAAAAAAAAAAACATTCTAAATAAACAAAAAATTAACAAAATGATTGTTTTACAGATTTTTTTTTTTTTCCTTCTTTGAAAAAAAAAATTAAATAATTAAATTTATTGTTGGAAAATCTTTTATTTTTTTTTTAAAAAAAAAAGAAAAAAAAGTAGAATAAATTCAATGTCACACATGTCACATTTATATACACATGAAATTTTCAAAGAATTTTATTTTTATTGCAAAAATATTTAAAAAAAAAAATTTTTTTTTAAAAAAAGTGGAGTGATATAATATTGTTAAAGTTTTATTGATAGAATATAATATTCTATTTCACACAATACCTAATACTTAATATGTAAATTATGGGGCTTTCAAAATAAGTTTATTTTGTAACTTTACAAATTGATTTCAATGAAAGAAAAAAAAAAATTAAATAACACATAAAAATAAAAATAAAATTCAATTTAATTTTCAATTCATATTTTTCTGAAAAATATATATTTTTTTTTTCATGAAATATTATTGTTATAATAAATAACATTTTTCTTTCTTTCTAAATTTACGAAAAAAAAATAATTATGGGGTGTTCAATTGAAAGATAGTCGACAATGGAACGCATAGCATTTTGAAAGAATCATCGTTTCTATCTATTATAAAAATAAGAAAACCGATTGATGTCTATTTATCATACTCACTACATGTCTAACGAGTGGTTGATAAACTTAGACCCTTCGTCTGTTTTCACGATAAGATCTCGAAGACCATTTGACTGTTCAATAATCAATGTACATAGGTCTAATAAGATTCGATCGTCAAACGTTTGCTCATCAATTGACTCATATCGTGAATCGTGATCTTATCGTGTAAATGGACGAAGGATCTTAAAAGACATAGTCGTAGCAAATTTTCGATAGGCACCATAATAACCATTTTTCCATCTTAATCACTAGATTAATCTGCCAAAAATCAAAATTTTTTTAGATTTTATTATGACCAGTCAGTCGTACAATTTCCATCAAGCTTCGATCAAGCAGTCGTCAGATACATATTATGTAATAAATTTATAGACGCTTTTAAGCACAAATTTGGCATAGACTTTCTTCTTTTTTGGCATTCATTTAAAATCTTTAAAAATAATATTAAAGCAGTCATCACAATTGTGTCTAAAAGTGTCAGAAAAAACTTCCTTAGAAGAATTTAAACCAGCTAAGAACCTAAAATGAATATATTCCTGCCATAGTACTCCACATATATCTAAAACGCTATATGATTTCAATGAAAAAAAAAAAAAAAAACAAGCATGAAAAGTAATGATTTTTTTATCAATTTTAAATCGGTTACCTTCAATTGAAACACCCTATATTTTATTCCATATAATAAGCATTTATAGATATTTTTACACAACTAAAATATTTTATTTTGATTTCAATGAATTCACAACAACATAACGCACACAAGCTGTTAGACATACATTCAGTAAGCATTTAATGCAAAAATTTAAACACATACACATGTAATTATTTTATCGATGCATTTCGTTGTTCTTTTTTTTTTTTCAAATGCTTTTGAATGTGTAAAAAATTGCATTTTATTGAGCATATCATACACAAAAATTTGCTTAACACGAATTTTTCACCTTTTTTTTTTTTATATTTTTGTATTACACATTCTTTATTACATTTTTTTCTTTCTACGATTTACATACAAGGTAATGGGCCAATTGTACATATTCTGATTTTTAACAATTAAAATAAATTGTGTATTTTATTAAATTACAATAATTATCCTTGAATAAAGTTATCTACGACAATTTCGAAAAAAATATTTAAAAATTGTCAAAAAAATACATCAATTTTACATTATGTGGTTCTTAACATGTTCAAATTGTAATTGTAATTGTACTTTCAGTACATATATAATTAATGATATATTCCATTACAATGAGTAGTCACTTTTTTGTTTTGTGTTAATAAAAAAAAAAATTGAAAAACAATAATAAAAAAAAAATATATTTTTTTTTTTTTCAACTGACACGCACTTTTTTATAGATATATACGGAAATAAAATAATTCTAAAAACGTAAATAACACAAATGAAAGAGAAATTAGAAATAAAAATTATTTTTATACGTATGTATAAAAAGTTTATATAATTGTTTTTTATATAATTTATATAATTAGTGCATTAATTAATTATATATATATATATACGAGTATATATAATTAATGTTCAAAGTTTATTTCATAATATAAAAAAATTTTTTTGCAAAAAAAAAAAAGTGTACGTGAATATGAAATAAATTCAAAAAAAAAAAAAAAATGTACTTAATTTTCAGTTTATTTTACATATAATTTAAAAATTAATTACAATTTATTTACAAAAAAAATAAAATCAATTGAAAATACAAAAAAAAATATATTTACATTTCAGATAAATATCTATTTGTTTCCATCCTCTATTATCACCTTTATAGAGATAGATACGTATTGTAATTAAGATACAATCTTAATTAATTATCAGTCATTATCTTTTAAATAATTATGGCCCATAACCTTATATAAATTTATAAATTAGCGTACAAAATACCTAATTTTTTATCATAAAAAAAAAAAAAAAACTAATGATAAATTTTTTTTAAAAAAAAAAAAAATAATAATAATGAAAAATTAAGAGAAAACAAAAAAATAATAATATTAATAAATTTTACTAACACTGATTTCTTCACACACACGCACAAACGTCGAACTTTCCATATACTGAAAAGTGTAAAAAAAAAATGCAAGTTAATTTTTGATAAAGTACTTACAACAACAACAACAACAACAACAACAAAATTTCATTAAAAATTAAAGTTATTATCACAAAACAATTTTTTTTCTTCATTATTTTCTTTAATTTTACTTACACTTTAAAAATTTAATATGCATGATTTTTTTTTTGATTTTTTTAAATTTTAGTTTCATTTTAAATTATTATTGTTTTAATTTTACAAAATTTCATTTAAAACAGACAAAAGGAGAAGTCATAAAAAAAAAATTTGGCTTTTTAAAAGCCTTTTAAAAAAAAAAAAAAAAAAAAAAAAAAAAATTGACATTTTTAAAATAAATTAGCCTGAAAAATAAATTAAATTTTTTAATATTGCAAAGTGCAAATTTTACGACATTTCAAAATTATTATTAAATTCTTAAAAAAACATTAAGACTTTTAGAAATTTTGAAACAATTCCAAAATAAATATTAGAATTTAAATCTAGAAAAAATAAATAACGTGTAAAATAAGAAATTTATGTCTAACGCTTAGCAAAAAAAAAAAAAAAATAGTAAAATACATAATATTTATTGCACATCTCTTTAACCCTTTAGCTACGAATTGTACTTATTTTTAACTGTAGTGACGTTTCATCTAATAAAAATACCTCTTAGAGGAGAATCATTTTAATGGCTCACAGTACCTAAGGGGTTAATATTTCAAGGTTAATTTAAAAAAATTCATATATATATTTTTTCATTTTTGAACGTGTATCAAAATTTCGCAAGAAAATTATAAGAATTCTTACGAGAAAACCTAGAATTTTTCTCATTCTGCTTTAAAAAAAAAAAAAATTAATTAAAAATGTCTAAAAATTACTCAAAAATTTTCTTTTTCTGCAATTTTAATGTCATTTTTTATTACATTTGCATATAATTGTTGTTGAAATTTATAATACTAAAAATTGAAGGATAAAAGATTGATAAAAATTTAATGTACGGTAATTTAAACACGATAAAATCTACTATCGTTTACTTGAACTCATTTTATTGCAACAATTACATTTAAATTTGCATTTTGCATAAAATATAAATTTTTCATAGGACAGAATGTTTTTTTTTTATCCTTGAGAAAATCTATAATTTATTTGAACGACGATTTGAATAATATTTTTACTTCATGAGCAATTTTACTTCGACCAATAATATAAATAAAAAGTCACATTACACCGGAAAATGATATTAAGGGCGGTATTCATCAAAGTGATTTATCTTAAACTTGTCGTAACTTTATTCACCAACAAAGTTTAGCTTCGAGTTTTAAGTTACAACAAGGTAACATCTGTCTCAAATTAAATCGGGCTTTTTTTTTAAACGTGACGTGACACATGTTAATTAAACGTCAAAATTAAATTTCGGAAAAAAAAAATATACATATCAGCATTGATGAATTCACAATGGTGAATACAACCCTATAAGTATAAAATTTCATGTGCTAATATTATGTTAAACGAAATTTGATTAGCTTCAACTTTCAATTGTATATACACTTTTTATTTTAAACATTTAAATGGTCGGTTATTGGTACATTTACCTTTTTTATATGTCAAATAAATAAATAAATATTAAATAATCTTAATAAATTCTAGGTAATTAGTTGATACGTATAACAACTAATAAATCCTTCTTCTTTTATCTGTTTCTTTTTATAATTTAATTCTGAAAATGGACAATAACGAATTAAATATTTAGCACATATTAATTAATACAAATTCAAATATATTACGTATATCAAATGAACAAATTTTAATTAGATATTAATAACACAAAAACTTAAATTAAAAATGATTAATTAATATATATCAAAAAAATTACTCATAATTATGTTATCCATTTGCAAATAATTAAAAACATCATATTTACCTTCTTTTTTTTTTTTAAATACATTTTAATTAATTTATTTAATTTTATCTTAATTTTACTCGAAAACAAAAAATTAAATTTGAAATAATTTTGTTTTTGAATTAAAAAACAAAACAAAAAAAAAATAAAAACACACTAATTTAGTTTATAAATTTTGTTTTTGTGTTAATTAAATGTAAAAAAAGAAATAATAATTTTTTTTTTATTGTCTTATTCTCTCAATTAAAAATTAAGCAAAAAATCAAAAAAAATGTAATTATACTCAAAAATTATATATTAAAAACAAAAAAATTAATTATGATCGATTTTATAAATTTTTCAAAAAATACGTATAAGCATTGATTTTTTTTTTTTTTGGTTTGTTTTTGTTATTTTTAAATAATTTTGTTTGTTTGTTTTTTTTTTTTTAAATTTTTTAAATTTAATTTTATTTTATATTTTTTTTTCTACTCACTCCTGACGAGCACCTTTCCTACGACGACGTATTGATAGTTTAACTGCAGAATTTCCGCTTCCATGCTCCGCTCTGTTTTAATAATAATAACAAAAAGATCCCGAATTTAAATAATTTTTTTTTTCTCTTGTTATTGATTTTTTGTAAGTAATTTTAAAAAAATTTTTGTTTTTTTTTGTTTTTGCGAATTTAATGGTAACAAAAAAAGTAGTATCTTTTTTTTTTTGTTTTTTAAAAAAAAAAATTAATTACTGATTGAGAAAAATAAAAAAAAAAAAGTCATGTTAATATGCAAAATATTATATATGTATTAAAAAAAAAAGTAATGTTATAATGATTTTTCGATTTACATTCATTAAGCAAAAATTTGTTTTTTTTGAAACATAAAAAGATAGGTTTTTTTTTTTGTTTTTCTTTGTTTGTTTGTTTTTTTTTTCTTTTCTAAAAAAGATGCATTTTCCTCATCAATTATTTCGTTAAGAAAATAGATAAATATAGTAATCATTAAAAGTAAGAAAATTTTATGTAAAATTGATTGTAAGATAGTAAATATGTGATGATTGTGTTAAAATTTTTGTGATAGCAAAATTTTAGCAAAATTTTGAAATAACTATAGCTGTAAGATATTTACAATCTCTAGAAGAAAAAAAAAACATAAATGTAGCAATAATTTCCAGCAAAAAAG
Source organism: Bombylius discolor (assembly GCA_939192795.1). Taxonomy (NCBI): domain Eukaryota; kingdom Metazoa; phylum Arthropoda; class Insecta; order Diptera; family Bombyliidae; genus Bombylius; species Bombylius discolor. Next base: position 6,480,404 of record OW584240.1, on the reverse strand, counting down.
AAGCTTTTCTATTGAAATAGAATAAGTAGATTTCTTTTTTTTTTTCTACAATAAAGATTTGATTTTAGCAAGAAATTCAATTTAAAATGCCTATTTTTTCACAATAATATTTTTTTTGCAATTTTAAGCATGAAAATCTGATATTTAATACCGAAACGGTTACACTATTGAGACATTTTTTTTTTTTTTTTAAATAACTAGATATTAAAAAATCCCCTACTTTAAAATGATAAATCAAGTAATCAAAAATTTAAATATTGCTTTTTCTTCTTTTTTTTTTTTTTGCAATTCATCTAAAAATCGTATATAAATTTATAAATGATGGTTTTTTTATTTTTTACAAATAAAAGTTGTTTCAAAATTTAAAACTACTTTTTCCAAAAAACAAAACATTGTTGTGATTACCATCTGCTGAATTATATCTATAAATTTTTCAAAATAATAGATTAAATATTTTTTCATGGATGGAATAACAAAAAGAAAAAAAAAAAAACAGTATTATGCTCCCCAAGCAAAGGCTTCATCATAAAAATAAAAAAAAAGCAATAAAATTTTTTTTCTAATAACACAATTATTATAAATTTTATAAATAACTTGAAGTACTTGCATTATAATAATTCTAAATATATATTTTTTTCTTAAATAATAAAAGCTAAGTAAAAAATCATGTATTTAAATGAATTATGAACGTAGTAGGTATGTACTTTTAAAAATACGTTTATCTTATAAAATCAATTTAAAAAAAAAAAACAAAACAAAAAAAACATTATAATGTTATTCACTTAAAATGTAATTTATCATAAAATTTTTTTTATTTATTTACAAAAATAATTCACATTATTTTTTTTCTTTTTTCTTATTTTTTTAGTCATAAACTAGAACAGAAATTCAATTACAACAAAGATACAACAAAAAAAAATCAAATTTTCTTTTTAAACAATTATGTCATCTGTTCACACAAATGGAACAATTTTTATGTTAGAATTTTTTTTTTTTTAATAACGAAAACAAATTTAAATTTTAAATTTTTTTTACGTTTCTGAAAAAAAAAAGAGCGGATTTATGTTGTGTTGAAAATATTTTATGAAATCCTTTTTTTTTTTTTTTTTTGCATTCAAATGTAGTGAGTAGAAAAATTATTACTTAAAATAAATATATTTTTTTTAAATTAATTTTTAATTAATTAAATTTATAATTTTATCGGAATTTTGAATTATTTTTTAAAAATTAATTATTTTAATTTAATTTCGAAAAAAAAAAAAGATAATTAATTTATAAACAAAATTTTTTTTCCAATTATGTACTAAAATTGAAAAAAAAAAAAATTAAAAATAATTACAGAAAGTGTTTAAGAAGTAATTAATTACAATAATTTATTTAAAAATATTTTTAATGTACATTAAACAAGAAAAGAACAAACATGAATGGAAATTTAAATCGTAACGTAACATTTTTAATTTAAATTTTTTTTCTTATTTTATAAATTTTATGGTATAAAATAATTCTTAAAAGTTAGTTATATTTAACGTTATTTAAAATTAGTCTTAATTTTATGTAAAAATAATTCCAAAAATTATTCTAAAAACAAAAAAAAAAATCAAAAATTTGCAAACAATAATCAAGAAAAATTACACAAAAATGCCAAACAAAAAGTGAAAAACACATTTAAAATACATTTTAACCCATTTGTATCATTTACGATAGGCGGAAAAATATATACTTAACACATATCACAGACATTCTATTTTTTTTTTTTAATGTAGGTCGAAATCAAATTTTTTTTTTTTTGTGGTTTTATTGATTTTTCGCAATTTGAAAAATCCTTGTGTATACTTGAATGTCGCTATACATATTTATGTACACAATTGGATCGGATGGTATATGAAAATTTTAGCATAAATTTAAATAGCTTGGTAACCAAGTAAGTTGTTCTGAACACTCAAAAAATAAATAAAAAAAAAACCATGAAAGTCGTGAAGAATCAATTTCGCGTCTAATGTTTATTTAAACATTCTTGTTAACTTTTTCTAGAAGATACCACAAAGAGGTTATATATAGAACTTAATAATAAGAAGATACTTAGTTACGGTGAAGTATAAAAAAAAAAAAGAATGTCAAAGAAAATTATTCATCTTTTGTAGCCAGACATTTGAGATATAAAAAAAAAATGCCTTATAGTCAAATCTCCTCTTCTATACCACCCTTTTGACTATATTAGACTTGATTGTTTGCAAAACACTTACACACAATCGTATCTGATACAAATAGGTTAATAAATTACAACTCATAATTTACAATACTTGAGTAGGAACATTTAGTAAATAATGTATATAACGTCACTAGTTGTACCCGTATGTACAAACATAAAAAAAAATTCTATTTTGAGACAACTTTTTCACAAAAATCTAAAAGAAAATCAACAATCTTTAACACATAAAATGTGCATTAAAATCAGATAGTAGCTTCATAAAATTGTTATTTTCATCATTCAATTTTGGTGTTTTTTTTTTTTTTATCACATACTTAATATTGTTACAAAAGTGGCTTGGTGAAAATAAAAAAGCGTTCGCAATTCGCAAAGGATTTTATTTTTCAATTTCGCACACTTTTGAGATTTTTATTCAATTTCATTTTTTTTTGTCGATAAATTTTTTTTGTTTGAAAAATGATTGGATTGTGCTCTTTAAAGTGTTGAAGTGTTGAAGTGTTGAAGTGTTGAAGGAAAAGATGACAAAATGAAGTTGTGTGAAATTACGAAAGGATAATGTGTGAGTAAGTAAAATTTGATTTTATTTTATTTTTTTCTTGTTTATTCTTGTTGTCTTCTTTTTGTTTTTTTTTTTTTTTATGATAGGATTAATCGTATTTTCATAGGGACTTCTGATTTGGACACTGGTTTATTAAAACCTGGTGTTCAATTGAAAGTTTCTATTGTAATGTGATGTAAGCAAGAACGCCTTATTTTTTCTTTAAAACGAATTATAAAAAATACTCCTGCTTTTAGGATGTTCTAACTTCATAAGGAAAAATGAGTCAATACTAAAAATACAAAAAGTGTATGGGAACGGAAAATGGAACCGAAACTTTGAAGATCACAAGACGGTGTCTACGCCATGGTTCCAAGGACCAGAAGGCAATTATTTTAAACTGAAGGAAGCACTGAGAGACCTTCGAGTTGTATTTTTCATAATTTTAAAAATTTGTTAGCAGAATCTTTCTTTTCTTTTTCAAATTTTGTAACAATATTTTACATCATAGCAAGATTGATAATTCAATATTTTATAATTATTTTAACAGTTTCAAGTAATTACAATATAAAAATGCTTATTGTATATTTTACAGTTTATCGATAAAATTAATGCAAAATTTCAAAATTAATCTACTTAGCATAAGTGTATTTCTAGCTTTTTTTGTTTTATAAATAATGTTTACCCCTTTTTAAATTATTTATTTACAAAATTATATTGTATATTTGTATGTATAATAAATATTCTTAAATAAATTAATGTCAACAAAATAATCTGTGTGCAAATACAGACAATTAAAATAATTTCATTTTACTATTTATATTATGTGCATTTAGAATTAAATAACATTTAATTAAGGTGAAAAAAAAAAAAACTATCACAACAAATTGATAAAACGTATAATTAAAAATGTAGGTACTTTAGTACTGTTATGTTAATTTTATGAAATTATGATATTCATTAGTCGGTTTTTCAATTATTATAGTTTAAAAATCAAAAACAAAAATACGTCTCTTTGAAGAGAAAAAATGATTAATAATAAAAAAAAATTAGAATAAACAAAACAAACTATAAGTAAAATATGTATATTCCCCAAAGTATGTATATAAATATTAATGCTATGTACACACGGTCCAACTGGCTGGTCAACAGAAAAATTTTCAAGTTTGTCGAACGGTCGGATTAAATTAAAAAAATTTTGATTTTTTGGAGACGTGAAAAATACAACCGAATTAGATCGTATGTACAAAGTGTACAACCTGGTTGGCGAACAAGGTTGTACAACCAAGTTGGACCGTGTGTATGTAGCATTAGTATTTTTATTATTATTTTTTATTTTTTCATATTTCTTCTTATTTTTTTTTTTTTTTTTTTTTTTGTGATATAACAAGTATACAAAACTTTTTTTTTTTACATAAATTGAATGAAATACATATACAAATGATGTCATAATCATAATAATAATAATAATAAAATTTGCTTTTTTTTTTTTTTAATCTTTTAAAGTAGAATGATTTAATAAATCACGTTAAACTTTTCATAATGTTCATGTTATTATTATTTTTATAAATATATGTAAATATGTATGTACTTGGAGTTGGCAGTTGGCTCATAAAACAAAATATTGTTTTTTTTTTTCTTGTATGTATAAAGCTCAACAAAGAAAAACAGAAACAATTAAAAATAACTATATTAAAGCAAAATTTATATAAATACCATAAATATAATTATCTTTTATTTAACAAAAAAAAAAAAATAATAATCTCGCTGAGACAGTGAAATTTATTTAAAAAAAAAAAAATTAAAATAATTTGCAGACATATACAAGTATGTAAAAAAAAAATGGCAATACTTTTGATGAAATTTTTTTGTATTTTTGAAATATAATAAAAAATCTGACTAATAATGATGCAATCATCATAAAAACAAAAATGTTTCTCTTTAATTTTTGTTTTGGTATTTCTTTACGCAAAAAGATACTTTTTTTTTTTCATTTAAATTGAAAAAAAATATACTTTTATTTTTGAATTGAACAAAGTACAGAATTAATTATACTAAAAAAAAAAAAAGATACATATGTACATACATACATACATATATGCAAATCTTCGTAATATGTATCATTTTTCTCTACAAATTAATCAATATCTTTTGAATTAAAGTAAAGTTATTCTTGCATATTTTAGATACTTTTATGCATAATTATAAAAAGTAATTTATGAAATGTAAAAGTAACATATTAAATTTACATAACACATATTGGTAGAAGAAAAAAAAGAAAAGATGTTTATTTTTTAAAGTGAAAAAAGTAAGTTAAGTATCAATGTACTAGAATTTTAAAAAAATTTAGGCTTTTAAAAGCAAGCAAGTACGTAACGTACTTCACATGACCGTTCACAAGAGATGTGAAAGTGTACGTAAGGAAAAGGAGAAAAAAAATGTATGTGGGTTAGGTGTTAGATCTTAGATGTATTTTTTAAACACTCTTAAGAGAAATTTTCAAACTAATGTTCTTACTAAGAACAAAAGTTTTAATTATCTCAAAATGATGACTTTAAAATTAAAAAAAAAAAAATAGTCTTTCTTTGAATTGGAATATCAAATAAAATGCGAAAAATTGATTTTTATAATGTTTGTTTAACATTTCACAGTCAAGAAAGCTTTACGTATCTTTTCGATCGATGGAATTTGTATACCGCAACTGTAAAATAACCTTGACCTTTTTTTTTTTTTCAAGTTAAAATAGAAAACTAAATAATGTTAAAAAATATATATGTGTATTTAATATCTAACGTTTATGTTCCTAAGTATTTCATTTGAAATGATAACAGAAATGAAAAAAAAAAAAAAAAAGGCTTAAGCAACTACTTTTCATTTTAGAATTTTTTTTTTCTATTGTTCTTATCAATTCTTTGTTTGAAGTAGTTAATCATAAGAATGAAAAAATTTACTTTGTTTTAATAAATTTAATGAAATAACTGATAGGTAACAAAAAAAAATAACGTTTGTGTGACTAATTATTTGTTTTTTTTTTTTTTTTAAAAAAAAGACAAAAAAAAAAACTTTGTAAAACAGAACAACAAATATTTGCTAATATAAATGTAATTAAATTATGCATAATGTATATTTTAAATTTGAGTAAAAAAAAAAAAAAAAAAAAATTAAAATTAAATATGTTTACATGAAAAAAAAAAAACACCCCTTTAATAAATAATTGTGCGATGATATATGTACAAAAATGTTATGTAAAAAAAAAAAATAAATAAATAATAAATAAAAAAAAAAAACATTAAGTAGAAAAAGAAATTGTTTAAAAAAAAAATAAATAAATTTATTTACCTGTAATATGATAAAACACCATCAGTTAACACGAACCATCGCCTTTGATATCCTTTTAAATAATTTGTCCATTTTAAAAGCCATCCAGACTTTTCTGGTTCCGATTGAATTGATTTTGCAATTTCAGTCATGGTTATTTTTTATTTTTTTTAACTTTTTTTTTATTTATTAAATTTTCTATAGATTTATTATGAAATACAACTAATTTTTTTTTTTTTTTTACTTTCAAAAAATATTTTGGTATAATTTTAAATATTCACAAAAAAAATTTTTCATTTAAAACAAAAAAAAAAAACAACAATTATTTTTTATTTATTTAGAATACAAGGTTATAGGTAAATTCTTATTAGCAGGAAAAGATAGTCAGGTGATTATATTATATTTTTATTTTAGATCTATTTTATATATCACGTAATTTTTTTTTTTTTTTAAATAATAATAATTCTATTATAATTCCACTTTCACAATAATACTATGAAACAACAAAAAAAAAAAGTATTAAGAGAACTATTTACAAAAATTTAAAAAAAAAAATGAAAATAATACCGAATTTTGATAAAAATAATAATAAAAAAAAATAAATTACTAACTAATTTACACTTTTTTTTTCTTTTTTGATATTGAAAATTGGCAAATAGGCCACGTCTACCATTACTAGTTTTTTTTTTTTTTTTAAATATTTTTCAATTAATTTTCTAAAACTATTTGACGGAACGATTATGAACGACTAAATATAAAAATCAATTACCGTAAGAAAATTGTACAAAAAAAAAAATGTTCTTTCATTAAATAAATTCAAAATTACAAAAAAAAAATAATAAAGAATTTCTATCCTTCCAAGATATTTTTCTTCTTTTTTTGCAGGCAGGCAATTTGCAAAATGACAATTCAATTTACTAATTACAGGAAAGAATCTTGACAGTTGACACGGGTTGGACAAAAGAAATGAAGTTAGCAGCAATTACGGTTTTTTTTGTTAAATGGTACAGTACCATTTTTGGTTTTGAAAAAGAAGAACGACTGGAAGTAACTGGAATTTTGTTTTTATTTTTTTATTAAAAATTAATTAATAGCTTTATGACTGTTTATTTTTCTAAATTATTATTATTTCTAAGAAAATTAAATGACTTTAAGCAAAAAGTCCTCTTTATTTTGTCCAAAATAATTTACTTACTAGCAGGAATTCGCCATAGTTGAAAAACCGTCACTTCCAAAGATCACCCAAAACCCAAGTTGTCCTCAATTTGTTGCAGAATATTCAATTTAATCAAATAAAATTCAGGGAAAAGACTAGAAAAATACTTAAAAATGCAATTTTCAATCCAAAAATTCTTTTTTCTGGAAGTTCGACTTTTGTTTAAAAAAATATATTGACTGGCAACACTCTTCATGAGATGTAATTTGCCGAACCTCCAGGTTTAGGACAAAACGACAAAACCAAGGATTATTTAGTCGTCATTAGTGGTGTGAGGTATTTTCTTATTTGTAACTACAAGGTTGACAAGAATCAACCCGGGAAGGGGGTTGGTGAACAGTGCAATAAATGCAGGACCTTCGGACCGGATTATTGAATTTTTAGACGTTTGGAGTTATTTTTTGCTGTGTTCCTTTTAGGTAATTTCATGTACTCTGGTGCAGTTTGTAAATGGAATGGAATAAACTTACCACACTATGAGTGAGAGTAGTTGAAATTACGCCCCACTACGCCAGGGCATATGCACTTTTTAAGAAAAGAAAACAGCTTATGAAAATTATGATTTGTTGATTTCTTTCTACCTTAAAAATGTTTAAAGTAGTTTCTTCACAATCCTTTCACAAGGAAAATAACTGCCATAACGAAGCTTGAAAGTTCCTAAATTCTCTATTAAAAAAAAACAGTAATTTTATTAAACATTTTATTTTTTATATCTTCTTATATAATTTATAAAAGAAAAATTTACGTCTTATAATGTATACATAGTAGAATATGAATGAATAAAGTAATTTTTTAAATGTTTGATATAAGATTACTGGGTGATTTTCACATACCTATCTTCATTTTTTTTTTATTTGTCTTGTCTTGTAAATAAATATAAATGTATAAATGTGTAAGCTTGATTAATATATATGTATATATTTTTATTTGCTGTTAATATATGAAAGAAAATATTCTATTTTCTTAATTAAATTATTCAATTTTCTTCGATCTAATTCATTAAACAATAATGCTTTGTCAGATGATGGAAATTTTTTATGAAAATTTAAATTTTCACCTTTGGTTGGCTTAGTATTAAGTGAATTTGTTAATTTAGCAACAGTTAATAAACGATGAATATCAGATAATGCTGATAATATATAAATATTTTCAGTTTTTCCTTTAAAACGACCTTCATATAATTTATTAATATCAGAACGTATTATATCAAATTCATTATCTGATTGTCCTAAACCTTCAATTTGTCCTTCATATATAACAGATTTTATAGCTAATTCATCATTATCATAATTAGCATTATTATTTAATGTTGCTGATAATGTTACCAAACAATTAACAGCTTCTTGTGGTGTCTGACGATGTTCTCCATTAAAAAAACGTACCATATATGAATATGAAGCAAGAATATTAGTTAAATTATGTATAACACATGATGATGGTTGTTTCTGGGTTAATGTATTAAATGGTTGAATATCACCTGTAAAATAATTTTTTTTACTATTTTGTTTTTGTTGTTGTTGCTGTAATAAATAATAAAATAAATACCCATTATTTCTGGATATAAAAATTCTACTCCTTTAGTTTGTTCATTTTCTTCTTTATCACATGTTATATCTTCAATTAATTTTGCATCTTCTTGAATTTCCCACCATACTTTACATGGTGGTAATAATTTTGTTATTTCACCAGTTTCAATTAATGTTTCAAATTCATATTTTTCAGCATTTGTTAAACGATTCCATACTTCATCAGCATTATCAATGTTAATACCTTCAAGTCTTTTTGTAAGATCATCTATAATATAATTTAATCATATGATGTTGTATATTATTTCTGAAAATATCTTCTAAATTAATTTACCATCTGTTTCATCATCAGAATCTAGAATTTCTTCTTGTTCATCAGCATCATCATCATCTTCACACATATATTTTTCAAATTCAGATTCCATCATATCAAAATCATAATCACTTGGATCTTGTTCATTAACTTCATTAACTCTTTGTAAAATTTCATGCATTCGTTTAATACCTTCATTCATTTTATGTGGATCAAAACTTGAACAATTTGCTGTTAATTCATCTTCAACACATTTTTTATAAAATTGTTCTGAACATTGTAAATGTGATGGTGATTTATAACAATTAATTGAACAATAAAGTATATTGCATTTGGGGCAACTATATTTATAAGGTGACTCTTTGCAGCTAAACAAAAAAAAAACAAAGTTTTTATTATTTTTATTGTACAATTTATCAAATTGGAAAAGAAAAAAGCAACAAAAAACAAGAAAAAAAAAAGTTTCATTCTTACATTCCACAGACCGAAGAAATGGACTCAGACATTTTTTTTATATTTGTGCGTCCAAATTATCTTCTATTTAATTAAGTGCATCAACTTTCGCTTGATATTTTAATTAATGTAAAAAACCACTAACGTATGTACTTTTCGTGATAAATTTAATATTTACAAAAAAAAAATACTTTGTTTGGACGATGGACACGATGGACCTTCTGGAAAATATGCAAGAGTTCTTCTTCTTCTATCCTATCTAGCAAAACAAATAAAAATGTATTCAGTGTGGCCAAATGTGGTGGATTCAAAAAGCGTGAAGTTTTTAAAGATTGTTTATCTTTCACAATACTCTTTTTATTTCCAATCTTTACAGACTGTAATTAGTTTTCAATGTAGAATTTATTAAAATCGAAAATTGTGCTTTATTTTTCACGACAAGCATTATTTTGATCACATATAAAAATATAAACAGCATAAATTATTTAATCTGACCACACTAAATTAAATGTCAGATAATAATATGTTTGTATCTATGGATCTACACACAAATTCGAGTTGAAACAAATTTGAATTAAGATTGAAGTGACAGTTTTTGGAATTTGCCGCTAAATTGCTGTTGACCGGTGTTCGTGTTAATAAAAATCAAAATAATTTTAAATTGTAACAAAAAATTAAGTTTAAATTGTTTAAAATAACGTTATTTAATTTATTATTGTGTAATGTAAAGGATAAAGAAGAATAATAGATTGTTTATTCAGGTATTTAATTGTTATTAGTAGCCGAAGATGAGGAGATACATTCAGGCAAAATTTGCGTTGCAGTATATAAAAATCCTTGGGAGTTGGGAGGATGATGAAAAAATAGATGAGTATTAAGGATGGATTCTAATTGTAGAACATTGGTTGCAGACTTATTAAACTCATCCTCATAATTATGTAGATTTTACAAAATTGAGGTAGGTAAGTTTTATTGAACTTCCTATTAGCATACAATTATTTAACTACATAATTAAAAACTATCTGACAATAGTTGTATAGAAAAAAATTAGTTAGGGTACGCATATTGTATTTAAATCTGAAATCCTTAACTTATTCTCATTTAGAAATATCAAAAAACCGCATTTATTTTCCATTTGAATTAGACTACCTATTTTTGTTTAATTCTTAATTATTCTTTTGTCCACAAAATGGTAATGTTCTATACATACATATCTTTACCTATACAGTAGTTACATACATTTATTAAGAATACCAACAATTAAACAATCATTGAGTCCCGGAATAAATACCATTCTCCATAATAATATTATTTATTGAATGTAATTTTTTTATATTTTGTTCCATATTCCACGGTTCATTGGAACATCAACAACATCAACCATCATCATCATCATAATTGTATCATCATCAGCTGGGTATTATTAGAGCGCATGTTCAAAAATAGAAAAGAATTGCATATTTTTATACTTAACAGTTGTTTTCTGTGTATATATAATATACCGTATTAAATTTATAAACTCTAGATTCTAGAATATAATAAGTTGTCTTTTCTCTTCTCAGTTCATTCTGGTCCTTTGCTGTGTTCTTAAGTGAAAAAAAAAAAACGTTAAAAAAAAAAAATTGAGCATACACACACACTACATATTTTTTTTATTATAATTTTGCTCTTAATTTTTTTCATGTGTATATAAATAAATATTTTGTTATTATCTTGTTGAAAAGATTTCTTAAATCTTTTAATTAAATTAAATTTTTTTTTTTTTAAATACAATACCTATTTAAATTCTATTGAAAGAAAGAAAAAAAAACCGTTAATAAAATTTTATGTTACTTTTTATAAATTGTACAAAAGTACCTATTTTTTTTTTTTTCTTACCCGAATAAATAATGTAGGCAATATAAAGTGGGTGCAAAATCAATATGGTGAATTTTGAAAAATTATGTTATTTTTTTTTATTTTTTAAATCCTTTTTTTTTTTTGCGGAAAAGCAAATTTTGTATTTTAAAATGCCAAAAAATCTTATTTTAAGTGAATTCTAAAAAAAAAATTTTGATTGAGCAGAGAATAACAATTCAAACTATTTAAAAAATCAAAGGAAAAAGTATAATTGAAAGCGTATTTGTATTATTCAAAGAATAATTTTTCTCACAAAAAAAAAAAAAAAAAAAAAAAAAAAAACGGAATATTTACATACATGCACACCTATACAGTTTGATAAAAAAAAAAAGATTTTTTGTGATAACTAACACATAAGTTAAATTCCTCATATGATGTGCTTCTTCTACTAAAAAAAAAAAAAACAAAGTAAGTATCCTTTGATAATTATTATTCAAAAAAAAAAAAAAAAGTAGATAGATACTTAATTATATTTGCTTTACGTTGATTTTATATTCGATATTAAAATGATAAAAAATGCGGAAGTAATGCAAAAAAAAAAAAAATCCGGGACGGTATGTCATTTATGCCGGCACTTTGTAATTCAGCCATATAGCATTTCTCGGTTCAGTATACTATGGATGAACTATGTAAAGAAAAAAACAAAAAAACTACATAGAGGAAGAAAGAATAACGAAAATATTGATTTTTCTCATTTTGTGATTTATGTACAATGAGTACTGAATGAAAGGATACGATGAGAAGGATACGAAAACATAGATTTGTATGAATACCTTAAAAGATGAATTTTGATAAGAAAAATTATACTAATTGAATGTTATAGATACTTGATTTCATTTTTAGAATGAAGAAGGAAGAGATAAAAAAAAATAAATTATTTTAAATAATTTTACCTACAATATTGTGTGTGTGTGTTTGTATTCTATATGAGTAAACATACCAATAAGTCGATATACATTATCTAATCTCTATTTTACCGAGGGTGAAATTCAAAAAAAAAAAAATCGTTATATACATAGGTACACATTTTATTTCTGTTTTATTTACGAAAAAAAAAAGTATCTATATATCTTATGAACTTATGAGTAAGCCTAATATAAAGATCATTAATCTCATGCGCCTTAAAAATATGTGTTTTTTTTTTTCCTTTCTTTTCATTTTTTTTTTATCAAAACACATACTTTTATTTATATTTACAGTGATTGAGAAAAGAAATAATACAAAAAAAATTTCTGTTGTTGTTGTTGTTATATGTTCTTAAATCATTAGTCACATTATTTATTAATGAAAAACAAAAACAAAAAAGTAAACAATTCAATTTCTTGTTTCAAATTGATAAAAATCAACTAATGGTCTCCAAACTGGAATTATGTTACAAATTTCGGTTAGATACATTTTTTTTTTTCAATTAGTAGAAACAAAGAAAAAGTTTTTTTTTTTTTTTTGTTTTTTGTTTTCAAAACGAATTATGTAGAAATTTGATCTTTATTTCATTTACTCAAAATGATAATTTTTCAACTATTCATCACTGTTAGTTTTTTTTTGTACTTTTTTATCCTTGGAACTGTAGAAGATATACAAATTGTCTTGTGTGTTATTTAATAGAAAGTTTAATGACCTTTTCAAATCTGATTTATTTAGATTTTTTTTTCCAAGATTTTGAGCTTAAATGCTAGGAGTCTTCAAAATTGGAAAAAAGATATTTAAAAGTATTCAGTAAATCAGATCAGTAGTTCTTGTTTTAGGGGCTCAGACTTGGAACTTTCATGATTACTCTCACTTATCTTTGTATGTATGTGAAATTATTTCTTATTAATTGAGAATTTTACAAATTGATTAATTTCCAGAATAAAATTTATGTAGCTATGACAGAAAACTTAAGATTGCCAAGGCTCAAGAGGCTGTTATGCCAAGGAAAAGGAAGAAAAGTTGTCTACAAAACTCAAGTTAATTTGAATAGGTCCCCTGGTTCGATATGACATCGTCGACGACAAAATTAAATTTATGTATGTATGTATCCGATAGTTTTATCCTTTCACTGTATAAGTACATATATATTTTTTGAATTAGTTTAAAATGAAACTCTAGAGAATGCACTTCCACCCCACTTATTCCCTCCTTAGTTTTTAATGATTTACAAAGGTTCAAGTAAAGTATAAAGTATTCATCAACACCATTTATTTTTCCCTTTTAATCTTCTCTCTCTCATCCCCCTTTAATATCTTTGTGTGCCAGGCTGCAATAAAAAGGATATTCCCAAGACGACATGATAAATTAAGGACAAAAAAAAAAAACAGGATAATAAATAAAATATAATTTCAAATTTTGGTGTTATTTTAATTAAATTAATGACATTTATCTCAAACATCGTTGTCCATAAAATTTAAAATGAAATTTGCTGACATTTTTTTAAAATTATTTCACTTTTACTTGCATTAAAAAAAAAAAAAAAATTATAAAAATTTGGTAACTTGAAATATTGATCAGTTTCTAAATTTGTAATTCTTCGTTTTGTTTTTGAAGGCTGCTAGAATACATTTAAATGCAAAAACCGTTAATTTTCTTAAAAAGAAATTTGTCATTAAAAAAATAATTTTTTTTTCGTAAATTCGTGTTGATTGTTGATTGTTATTTTTTAAATGGAAATCATTAATTTTTAAATTAATATGAAAATTAAATTGTCATTTGAATTAATTTAATTTTGTACGAGACAACTGAAAACAGTTACTTTTTTCTCATTGATTTATTATTGATCTTATTAGGAATTACGGTGTATAATTTTTTTTTCTTTTTTTTTTTTAGAATTCTAGAATTTAGATTTAACATACAGAGAGTCCTTGAAAGTATTTTCTTCTTCCACAAAAACCATAATTTTTTTTAAGAAAGAACATTACCCCTTCAACTCTTCTTCTTCTTGTTATTACTCCTTTAACTTATATTCTAGCACAAGGACTTTCTTCTTGTCAAAGGAAAAATTGTAGAGAATAACAAATCGAGTAAGTATCTTACGTTGAAACTTGAAGCTTAAAGCGAATCAGATAAAAGAATTTAAAAATTTTTTAGTTTCTTCCTGCAAAAATATTTATTTTTTTTAATCTTTTTTATTTAGCCTTACAAAACGTATTAACATTGTTCAGAGTATTAAGACTTTTTTGTTGTATAGTCACATAATTTATTAATGTTATAAAAACCATGCCACGTGCCCATATGCCTTCCTTTCCTATAAAAGGTGGTCTTATTTATATTTGATATCTAATTTAAACGTATACAGTTCTGTAACTGTAAGTTTTCTACCTATAGATACTATATACATACATACATTTATTATTTCCCATGTACAAAACGATGTATCTGGTATGTTCAAATATAATTATATTAAAAACCTAACCGGCTTATTGTTGGAGATCATCATCAGAATGAGAACAAATATAAAATAAACTAAAATGAATTGTATATGTATGCATATGTATATTATATTTTAACCATTTGCGAACATATGTCACTTTATGGGCTATATTATATATATTTTTAAATTTTCAACGAAAGTCATTTTTAGTCCACAGAACTCTCTACTTCCCAACCATTCTTAAAAATTAACATTTTTTTTCTTCTTCTTTTCCTTTTATATTTTTGTTTTATTTTATTTTAAACTTAAATAATTTATTTACTTCTTCATATTTTAAAATAAAAATTTTAAAGTTATTTTTATTTTTTTTTAAAGCATATAGCAGTTCTGTACAAAATAAACACAACCAATATACTGGTTTAGATATATTCTATGTAATATCCATCATATAGTTGAGGGTGAGATCATTTTTAGGTTTTTTTTTATGAGAAATTGTTTTTTCTTTTTAGTTTTGATGACGGCGGGGTCTGAAGAAGATATAATTTTTAGTTTAATGTCATGGTAGATATTTTAAGAGATCCATTCAAATGAAGTCAGATACTCATGAATAATAATAATAAGATTATATTATATATGTACTCATATATGTATGTACACTGTGCAACAATAATGAACACTTTAGAAAAAAAAGCTAGACTTCAAAAAAGTATAGTTAACTAATCTTCCTGGAAAGAAATTTTTTTAAACAGAAATTTTAAAAGCCTATGGCGAGTAAAAAGTATCTTTACAATTTAAAAGTAAAGGAAAAACTTATGAAAAATACACCTTTTTTTTTGCGTTGCAATTAGCTACTTTTTCCAGTACAATTAACATGAAATTTACGATAGCACACGTCGTCTACAAGGATTTTTCCTTGTTATTCTTATTATTATTATTTTTTTGTTTTGCAATAGATACGAGTACTTTCACATATGAACATAATATAACGTACAAGACTGTGTAGTTAGTTCCTTTTTTTTTTTCTATTAATTGTAAGGAAAAAGTTTTGTTTTTCTATCTCCTGTATAGTTCAAGGATATCTTTTTTCTTTGTTTTTAAAAAAAAAAAAAAAAAAAAAAAAAAAACGTCCTTTTGTATCAAATTCAATCTTTTATACAAATTACATATTCTATCTAAGTGTATCTACATACATTCTGAATTCATTATACAGGCTTCATTCATTACACATATCATTTTTTTTTTTAAATATTTTTCTTTTCTTTTTTTTTTCCATTTTAGAAATACAAACATAATACTAGTCTAAAAAACAAAAAGGACTTTTGTAAAAAAAAAAAAAAAAGTCAAAGTCAAGGAACTTAAACAACATGGAAAATATGAAGTACAAATAATAATTAGAGGAGAAGAATTTTCATTTCACCATGAAGTTGTCCTCAAAGAATGTCTACGTGGCTGATTACAAATAAGGTAAGGATATATAGTATAAAAAAAAAAATAAATAAAAGAAAAAAAAAGACAACAACAGATTTGAAGAGGTTTCACAGATTTAAAAAAAAAAAAAATTATTATTGAAACATGTAATTCACAAAATAAATACACACTTACTTCCCACACCAAGACATATAGGGTGGTATAAAAGCCATGCTATATATTTTTGCATGCAATTCAATCAAGCAATTACGTTCAGTTTAGACTCATTTTGTAAACTTGATAACATAATTAAAAAAAAAATAATAATAATAAAAAATTACAATTAATATGTCATTATGTTGTCCTTAAAATTTACTAGAATTTCTGGTTTATTGACATTGAGATAGTTTCAGTAATTAAAGTCTATAAAGTGATCAAATTAAAGTCCACCACATAACAAGATTTTGAAAAAAAAAAAAATAAAGTAAACAAATCAATAAATAATGAAATTAAAACGATCTTAGCACTTATATGTATGTTCGTTGTCTGAGTGTATATATGTGGTACATATAAATTTTATGCATTGTCGGACGACAAATTTCTTTTTATCTTTGCCTTACACTCTGTTCAGATGTACTGCATTAATCTTGTTGGATATTTGTGGATTGGATGAAAGAAGGAATGAAAAAATTATTTTATTACCATTCAGTATAGATGCAAAATTTTTAAATATCAAAATAATAATCTTGAAAAATTGTTTCTCTTATTATGTGTCTTTTACATTGATGTTTATTATGAACATACGTCTAGATGTATAGAGTGAGAAAAGACAGGAATTTAAAGATACATCTTGAGTGCAGCATTCATAAATAAATCTCCGAATATGTGTATAACGTATTATTTTAACACCACCCTGTAAAAAATGCATTCACATATTGCACATCACACTTTCAAATAATAATCTATAAAATACTTTTTCACACATGAATATACATACATATGTACTATATATGTATCTATTGTTGTTGAAATGGAACAAAAAATATATTTTAGGAAAAAATGTTTAATAAGAAAAATGAAATGAATAAAAAAAAAATGAAAATAAGGGTTGGTAGATTAAAAAAACAAAATAAAGATATAGAATTTCGTCTACGAGAAAAAAAAATACGTTTCATAGTAAATATTACGCACAGTATGTTTTCCATTTAAACAGAAAAGGGTTCTTCGTTTATTAGAATTTTGAGGAAAGAAAAAAACATAATTTCTAGTGAAAAACATTTTTTCACTTTTATTTTAATTTTCTTTTCAATTGTTTTAATGAACTAATCATCATCATTAAAATATTTATAAGGGTGAGGGTGTATACAAATATTTAGAAAATACATTACTGACTTCTTGGCAACTTCATGAAACATGATTTGAAATTTAAGTTTGCAAATTAAATTCATAAAAAAAAAAAACAAAAGATTCATATTACGAATAAATAGAATCTGATTGATTTTCAATTCCAAGCATAATCTGAGGAAAAAATTTATTTAAAAAAAAATAAAAATTGAATAAAAAAAAAATAAGACATTGATTTATCGTTGAAAAAATAAATTAGGTGTGAAAATGTATAAAATATAAATAAATAAACGAGTAAACGATTGAGTACTTCAGAATTGAAGTATATTATCATCGTGATTTATTTACATAAAAATTAAGAAAAAAAAACTTAAGACACTCAAACCAGTCTATGGAGAAAAAAATTTTATGTTACTAGAAATTGACTTAAAATGGTTAATCGATAAAAGCTCAAGGCAATCGAGGTCTGAGAAATTTAATAAAAAACACTTTATATGCATTCCACTACGATGGAGTATAGGTTTTTTTTTAATTCTAACAAACTCGGCGATTCTTATCGAACAGAACTATCATATAATAATAGAGGATGAAGAGAGAGAGAGAAAATAAAAGATTAGATTAGAACCATGGATATTCTGTCCTGGAATACCGTAATACTGGAATTGGCCTAAAATTCAACGGTTTTAACAAATCTCAAAACTTTTTTAAACGGCAGCTTCCAAACTTTGTTCGATGTTAGATACATCTGATCTCCATGTGCTTCGTCCTATGATGAATGCTTCCTTCGAACTTGCACAAAATCTATTCTGATGTTTCCGTTTTTTTTTTTTAAAACAAAAACGTAACTTACAGAATAAATTTGAACTAATAACACTATTAGCTTCGAAATTTTAATTTTTAGAATACATAATCACACACTAGTTGCTCTATTATGCAGTGTTAATTTTTTTTTATGGGACAATTTCTCTAAAATTAGTAAAAAATTTAATAACAAAAGAAAAAAAAAAGATTCAAGTGTTAATTATTCTTAAACTTTCTATTTTCTTTTTCTAGCTCTGTTATTTATAAACTATTTAAATACATACATATGAATAATTCTACTTTCATCAGCCTTGACCTATTGTGACAGTTATTGAAAATGAATTCAAATATTTATTGTAACAGTTTTTTTTTTTTTAAACGTTCAATACATTTATTTTTGTAAAAAAATATTAAACGATGATTCTGTTTGTTCTGTAAACAAACAAACAAACAAAAAAAATATATGTTGACCATTTAAAAAAAAAAAGAAGTAATTTACACTTTTTACTGTAATTATTTTCTTTCAAATTTAAATAAAACATTTCCGATTATCATATCATTTCAAAAAAATATATATATATTTTTTTTTTTTTTCAAAATTTTAATCACGTTCACTGGCAAAACAAAATATTATGTGTTGGACAACAATTGAATTAAAAATTATAAAATAATAAAAAATATTTAAAAAAAAAAAAAAACTAAATAGTTGGAAAATACATTTTATGATTACAATATTGTATCTTTTTATTATGTTTTTGAGGTTCTATAAAAAATTTTCTGGTATAAAAAGAAAGCATAAAACTCTAATATATGTACTACATGATTTTTTGGTGTGGCCCAGATTTAAAGGTGCGTGCCAGAATCACGTATGTGAATATTTTTTCTTTTTTTAAATTTATCATACTTATCCTGAATAAAATCTTTTTTTTTTTTTTTAATACGTACATAAAATATATCAATATCGCGTATGTATGTGTCCAAATGTACGTACATCGAATTCAAATTATTATTTTATTTAAAAATGCCGGATTTTTAAAATAGAATGTCATCAAAATTGATGAACATGTAAAAAATATTAATATAATAATCTAATTTTTTTATTTTGGTTTTTTTTTTCCTTGGTGATAATCTCAACAAGATATTTTGTTTATTAATCTTTTTTTTTTTTCAATCTTTTTTTTTTTTTTTTTAAGGAGAAGATTTTCATAGATGATATCTTTTCATCAATGTGAGATAGATCCTATAGCGATGAAAGAATATATATCTATCTATCAAAGAAATGATATGTAAGATATCTTGAAAGAAATTATATGTGAGATACAAATTATATGATTAAAGTAAAAACTTTTACAATGATTAATAAAATAATCACGTACATTTTTTTTTTATTGAATTATTTTATCATTTTCATTTGATATTATTATACTGGTACACTTACCTTTATATGTGATCTTTTTTTTTACGATGAATATGTTTGTGTGTTTTGTTACTGTAGCGATATACATATATGTTATCAGTACGTGTATTACTAATTATATTGTTGCCTATAAGTCTACTTAAATTTTTTACCTTTCAAAGATGCATACCTAAAATTGATTTGAAGAAGAAAAGAAGAAACAAAAAAAAAAAAACACAGCAGAGAATTAAAAATAAACATAGACATTACAAATGCGTAATACGTACGTAATGAATATCACAGGTGAATCTATAAAGATAACACCTTTATAGGTCAGTATGTACATTTTAAATTGTATAAACACACATTATATTATTGTGTGTGACACTACATGATTTTCCATTTAACTAAAATACAGTTTGTTTTTAATTATTTTCATTTCATTCGGTTTTTTTTTTTTTTTCTTTCTTCATGGTGATGATTTTTAACATTTTTAATTTTCTCTAGTTTTTTTTTTCAAAGAAAAAGATAAAAAAAAATGTTTTTTAATTGCTTTAAATCAACTATAAAATTTAACTTGATGATGTTTTTTTGTGTTGTAAAGAATGTGGGTAGATTTATTCATTTAGAAAATTAAAATGCATTGTTAAAGAAAAATAAAAAAGTAACAACAAAATTAAATAATTATGTTAAATAATTTTCTATATTCAAATTTAAAAAAATATATATATATTGGCTATAAAAGTTGTAAAAGAAAGGAAATGCATTAAAAAAAAAAAAACAACAGCATAATTTTACAATATTAGAGGAAAAAAAAAGTGTGTTTTTTTTATGTAATTTTAAGATCTTACACATATGTTGAACATTTTTTAATGTTTTTAGAATTCATTGAAAATTTTTTACTATTTTTTAAAACTGTTTATTTTAAAAATTGACTATCTTAGTCGAGTGCACAGAATGACTGAATAATTTATTTTGAGCTAAGATACAGTTTGAATAATGAACAATAAAATCTATTATCTTTTAAAAAACAGATAAATCTTCAATTTCTTAAGAACTTATTGTCATTCATCCTGTTCTTCCCTTAAAATTGTAAAGGTTATCACTTTATGGGCCGCGCACAATGAACCAAGAACCAATCATGAACCAATTGACATTTTTTAAACACAGCGCTGGCGCATATAGATGAAAAAACAAAAAAAAAGGATAGAGCGGTCATGAAGGTAAAGAAAGGTAGTGTTGATAAATATTCTGTTTGAGCTTCCGTAGACCAGGGAGGAAACACATGAGACTGGCTTTTTTTTTTAGTAGTAACTAAAATTTAAACAAACTGCTCGTTTAAGAAAATTGCTTCTACGAGTTTCAGCCAAGTTCTAATTTTTAACGCTGTAGTCGAACATTGTCTGCAAATTTTTATTTTTTTTGTTCGCCCTAATTATACATGTTTAATATTCAGTGAAATTCGTCAATGATTTCGTGACCAGTATAGTTTGTACATAGTTTGCAGTCCATATTTGCAATTCTGTTTATTTCTAATTGACCTGATTATCGCTTACTTTCTCAGGGTTGATAAACATTACTGCTTTTTTCAGGTCTCTGCGTCTAGTGTGTGATGTAGTTCATGGTTATATGACTAATTTTTAAATGATAATTTTCCTGTACATTCCGTACTAAATTTGCATAACGTCTGAAAAATGCAATCTTAACAAATCAAGAGTATGTAAACTTTTTCAAAATATTTATTAGATTTTATTTATAATAAATTTTTATGTGCATATGATCCTTGAATAACTTTCGCTTTAATGTGTTTTGATGTTTTTCGTTTTTTTTATAAAAATATCATTTTTTATGAAGAAAAAAAGAAGAAAAAAAAATTAAAACATTAAGTTCAACATCAAAGTGAAATTTTCCGATATATAAAAACAAGTGAGAGGTGAATCCAAAAAAAAAAAAAGATAAATTCTTGCTTAATATTTTTGGTCTGAATATAAAACTTTATTTTTTATTTTTTTTGAATTACGTGGTGAAAAATGAAAGAAAACAATAACAACAACAAAAGAAATGAAATATATCTTTTTGAAGGTTATCATCAATAAAATTTATTATTAATATTTTTAAAAAAAAAAAAAAAAAATACTATATATACAAATTAAAAATTCACAGTATAATTTCGTTAATAACAAGAAGAAAAAAAAGATACATTTATCAGTTTTCATCATATAATCATCAACGTAGGGTCCCAAACATTATCATCATCATTATTATGCCTACAACAGTGATCGTTAATAATTTATCGATTGCAACCTTTTATTGTATTTTTATTTTTCTAATAAACAATATAATTTCGATTTCACTTCTATTAGTTGACAAAAAATTCAATATATATTTTTTTTTTCAAATATCGTATTTAAAAAACTAACATATAAAATGTATAAAATTTTGACTATTTAATAAGTGAAATTTAATCTATTATAGGGCCTTTTTTCCATAATTATGTATCTATTTATGCAATTTAGAAAAAAAAAAAACCTAACTAAAATATTTAAATTTATAATTTTAGGAAAGCAAAAAAAAAAAAAACAAAATATGAGAGGATGAAAAGTTTATAAATATTAAAATAATTAAGAAAAAAACAAAACACAACATAACGGCATACCTTAATCAATTAAAGGGATTTTAATATGTTGAAAAAAAAAAAAAAAGACTTTCGAAAAATTCAGAAGCGGATTAATAAATTTCTTTTGTACATATTTTGTTTTTTTTTTGTTTTAAAAGTTAAATGTTGATTTTCTCCATTTAAGTATTTTCATTTTTCTTGTTTTTTTTTTAAATTTCAAATTAATTTTGAATAAATTATGTTTTGAATTTTTCTCATCTAAAACAAAAAAAAAACAATTTTTTTATTCACACACACAATGAATGCATGCAATCATATCCACATATCAATTTATTCGAGAAACAAAAAAAAAAACGATGAAAAGATGCATTTTAAAATTCAAAAATGAAAAAAAAAATGATCAACAAAAATTTTACTACTTTTTAAAAGGAAAATTTAAAAACAAAAAAAAAAAGTAACTAAAGCTTTTTTCGTAAATGCATTAGTGCAACATTTACGTTGCTGTGATACGATAACACCTATCATAGTGATACATATCAAATTGTATGATACTTAGCTGATGCTGATGTGTTTATTTGACATTTCAGAAAATAAACGTGTAAGAAATTTGAGTATTCTTCATCAATGATTAAGTAGTAACTAAGAACAGCAAGCGACATGGTATCCGATAGTTTAATTGGAAGAACAGTGCCCCGGCAAGCAAATGTTTTGGGTTCGAATCCCAGTCGAATCGAATGTCGTTTTCTTGTTTTTGGTCTACTACAAACGATACATATATGTATATATCACATATTTCACTATAAAATATATAAAAATTATAATATTAATTATTTTAAATATTTAAGCATACTTTACTTCAATCATGATTTATATTTACAAAGATCACATTCACAGACAGTTTACATTACATTACATGACTGTATCAAGAGTATCATAAAAATTTATGGCATGACATTTTGACAGTTTGTAGCAGTGCTGCGCTGCTGTTACACTTATGATATTTTAATAAATATGAAACAGTGTCACTGATACGTTAATGATTTATTTTGCAGTGCAGTATTGCATTTACGAAAAAAGCCTAAATCTCATATATGTTCGATGCTCCTGCTGTCTTTTTCACATTTCATTGACCATAAAAAGTTTTTCAGTTAAGTTTTCTTCAATTAATTAAAAAAGGCAAAAACAAGAATTTTTCAACAAAAAAAAAAAGGAAATTCCAAAGTATTTGAAACAAAAATAGAAAATACATAATTCCGAATCGATTTTCCAATTAAAAATTATTTTTCTTAACAAAAAAAAAAAAAAAAACAAAAACAAAAAATAACGACATTTGACAAAAAAAACAACAAGACAAAACAAAAATTTCGTCTGTTTTTTTTTTCTAATTTAACGAAAAAAAATTCAAATTAGGTGTAATCTTAAAATAGATATTAATCTAAGCACAAAAAACAAAAAAAAAACCAAAAACAAAAATATATTCAAAAAAAATTTTTAGAATAACTTTTTTAGGTCAGAGAGAAAGTATATATTTATATATGATACAAGAAAGCTACTCTTTATTGGCAGAAAATCTAAAAATTTGTTTAAAAATCTTTTTTTTTTATTTTTTTAATTCATTTTTTTTTCCTTTTTTGTAAAATGATGGGAAATATCAAATAATAATTTTTATTGAGAGATAGTGAGAGTTTTTATCTTAATTTATTTTTTTATTTTTTTATTGTTTTGTTACTTTGAATAAGATTCGATCTTATTTGATATGTGGATACCCAAACTGGATATACATACAAAAAAAAAAGAAGAGATTATCCATTATGGCTTATTATAATTCATTCAAACAATATTGTGTCTAGTATCTGTCTAGAAATTAAATTTAACCAAAGAAGAAGAAAAAAATATATGATCATGCATTACGATCGTCGTTTATGATATTTTGATTGATTACTTCCCATTTTGATGAATTTAAAAAAAAAACACAATTTTTTTTTTTTTGTACTAGTTTTAAGAAGAAGAAAAAAAACACAAAAACAAAAATGAAAAATAAAAGGCAAGAATATAAAAGTGAAATTATTTAACTTGTTTTTTTTTTCTTTGCTAAACAATTCAACTGATCAAATTTCAATCAAAAAAATGACAAATTACAAAAATTTATATTAAATTTGAGTTATGTATCTACTAAAAACATGATTTCAGATGTAAACAGGATCCTTTTATGCCTGTCCGAAAATTAGTACACGTATTGTAATGAAAATTTGATTATGTGAACCAGAAAAATGCGAATAGCGTAAAGTGGATAGGGGTCAGTTTTGTCTACGAGCAGTCATTCTTTTGTTTTAAATAGACAGCAAATAAACTGATTGACTTCTTCAAATAGCACCACAGATCACCAAATTAAACTCTGTCCTTTTCTCGATCGTATTGTGGTGTTGTAAAAGAAAGTCGATTGTTAAGGTCAGATTTCAAAATCATCTCATCCCAAGCTAAAAACATCTACTATGAGTTTGTGAAAACCTTACTAAATTAATTGATCCTTAAACCTCTGAAAAATCTAAGGATTGTTTTATGAAGTAGATACACGGGGTCAGTAGGAAATGCAAAACCTAGATGTTTAGATCGTCCCTTTATCTTTCGATCGTACTTTTAGAGTGATATGAGTCAGATCGTAAGAATATTTATTGTTGTTGGAAGGTTCTGTGTTGATACATGAAAAATGAAAAGAAGGAAGGAAAATATGAGAAAAATACGGACATGTTAGAATACTCAAATTGAAGATTTAACGATATTTTAACAACATAAAAGCAAACGATTATGTTATCTGAAATTAAAGACAGCTTAAAAGATTAAATTAACTTTTTCAAAGTAGAAACGTCTGACATAGAGGACACTTACATGCTGAATCCAGTCCAGCATCAATGTATTCACCAAAATTGATAGCTTATGTGATATGCATTTGAATTGCAGTTTTAATGAACAGTAAAAGTAACTTAGACTCAACTTCTAGTTTTAAATATCTGCTCCTCCACCAGATATATCCAATTTGTCTGTAGGCGGTGGGTATACTTCCATCTAAAAATTTTTAATAAAAATACTTCTAAAAGTTTTAAATGTTATGCAGAGCATCCTTTTGTTTTTTTTGTACCTACAAAAAAATTATTAATTTTATTTTATTTTTTAAGTTACTTCTTTATTAATTTTTCACTATATTTTTTTTTCAAATAATAAAATCTCATATTTCTCAATTAACATAAATTTATCAATATAAATCTTAATAGCTATACGGTACTTATATTTCTTAAAGTTTTCTTCAAGTACCTTATTTTATTCATAGACGCACCTGTATCCATTGCAAACTATGCATTTTATTAAATCATCTATTAAAAAAAAAAAGATTGTTTTTTTCCTCTTAAAGTTTCTAGTTTTTTTTTTTTTTTTTTGATATTCACATAGCTTCGCTACTTAAAAAACTTAACTGCACTTTTATATTTCAATTTTTTTTTTCTTCTCTTATTTTTTTAAATAAAAGTTTACGATTGTACCTAAATGTATCAATAAAAAGATACACATTCATAATAAGATATAGTAGTACGAGATACAACGAAAATTCAAAATAAAACTACTATGTATCTTAATTTTTGTCAGTTGAATTAAATGTTTCTGTTTATTTAATTAAATTTTTTTTTTCCTTCAAGCCAGTTACAAAGTAGATACATATATACCTTAGAAGTGGTATTTATTTTTTTATTATACCACACTTTTTTTTTTTTTTTATGCTTATATTACGTTTATATTCACTTGTTGTTAGGTTTTTGTATGTATGTATGTATCTTTTTTTTTTTTTTTACTATATACTTACTGTTGCTATATTTCTTCTTGGTTTTGTCGTCTGGTGGATTGCATCTTTTGATTTTTTTATTGGTTTTTTTTTCTTCGTATTTTCGTTATATTCAGTTAAATATTGAAACCAGTAGATATTACAGGTTTAAAGAAGTTATAACGTAAAAGGTAAGCAAGCTTACCAAGTAACCTGTATATTATTTAGTTGATCGCTATAGGTCGTCAAATAAATGTGAAAAAGAGTTTGGTTTGATTGGAATGTGAATTTTTTTTTTTTTTAAAAAAAAAGGAAAAAAATAAGTAATTTGTAGATAAATATAATTGGTTCGAAAAAGTTCCTTTTATTAAAAAAAATTTTTTTTTTTTTTAAATATTTTTTTGTACGTGTAAAATAATCAAGGAGATTTCAATTAAAATTTTCTGATTTTTTGTTTTTTTGTCATTGGAAACGAGAAAAAATAAATGTGAACAGAATTGTGAAAATGTGAAAATTATTATCCTGGTTTTTATTATTATTTTTTTTTAAATTTTATCTTTTGGAGAACAAAAAAAAATCTAAGTGAAAAATTTAAATTGAAAAAATCTAATCAAACTGTTAAGGAAAAAAGGAAAAAAAAAAAAACTTTTATTTTAACATTTTTTTTTAAAAAACAGAAAATACTTAATTTTTAAATTAAAACTCTTTTGTGTGAAGGTGGTGATGTACAGTAAAATACATGTTATGTAACCTTTTTTCAAGGATTACTGTACTTTCACCATAAATTTTTTTTTTAAAGGCCATAAATAAAAAGAGTCAAAGAAAAAAGAAAAAAAAAACATAAAAATGAGCGCTAAAAACCAAATAAACGTTCTAATGGAGAAATTAAATTTGGTAAGTGAAAATATCTTTAAAAAAATAACGATTAAAATTAAAATAAACAAAAATAAAATAAAAACAAAAAAAAAAAAAAAAAGATGACCATTAAAATTGGAGTTTATGAGAAGGAAAAATCAAAATAAATAATAAATAAAATCATTTTAAAAAAGAAAAAAACAAATTTGCAATATTTGCACTGAAATAAATGTGCAATTCTATTTATTTATTTTTTTTTTAACTTGAAATCAAATAGATATTACTTAATTTTTAAAGATATTATTAATGGTTTTTACACATGACACAAAATTCACGCTCCTATTAATTTTATTTTCTCTTTACTTTTTTTTTTTGTATTTTCAAAAAAAAAATAAAAATAAAAACCTTATAATTGATACTATTTTTTTTTTTTTTTTTGCATTTATTTATTTTTTTTTTTTTGCATGTAAAAATTGTCTTCCTCTTCCTGCTTTTCATATGAACAATTCTTATATGTAGATACACGGTTTAAAACACGTTTTACTCATTTTATTTTATATTGATTTATTTATTTTTATTAAAATATCATTACAAGTAATAAAAAGAGTCAAATGTACTGAATTGAGGAGATCTTATGCAATTTATATAAAATGCAGTATTAGAAGTTGAAAAAAAAAAAAGTGATAGATACAAAAAAGAAAAAAGTATGAAAAAAAAATAAATAAATGATATATTGTATCGGTATTTTATAATTTAATTGCAATATTGAGAGACAAAAAAAATGTTGCATTGTAATCAAGATATCGAGAAAAAATAAATTCCTTTGGTAAATTGATTCCAAAGAAAATTAAAAAAAAATAAAAAATAATATTGACTTAGGTAGTTAGAAAAAAAAAAAAGAAAAAAAAAAGATTGATAAGAGGAGACCACATTTTATAGATGTAATGCAAAAACCAAACAAACAAAAAAATACATACATACTTTATTCATATTTCAGCTTACCTATTTTATTATTCAGGAAAATTTTTTTTTTATATTTTGCATAATATAAAAACGGGGGTAGGGACATCTATTAATATGTAATATACACAAAAAAAATATATCTTTAACGGTACCTACTTACATGATATTACAAATATACATATGTATTATTTGGTGTTTTATTATGCAAAATAAACTATTTGCAAAATGAAATAATTATTAATTAATTTTTTTTTTAATTACAAATTACAATATTGCGATAATAATTTAAATTAACACACCTCATTAAATGCGCGAATAATAACTGTATATATTAGCTTATAGATAGAATTTTGACTTTTACTTTTTTTTTTTTCTTACAGAAAATTCGAAAAAAAAAAAAAGTTAAAAAAAAATTCATGCTTGTTAGAAAATGAAAAAACAAAAAAATACCGCAGCACAATGCTATGCTTTTAAATTTTCACGAATATTTACAAAACAAAAATTGATTATTCGCAATTGAATTTTAGATAAGCCTAAGCCCCTAAGTAATTACAATTTAACACTATGAAAAAAAAAACTAAAAATAAACTAAAAAATAAAATTCGTAATTAAAAAACTAAAAAACAAAATAAATTAAATTTATTAATAAAATGAAATTAATTTTCTTGGAAGCACGTAAATTTGTGAAGACCTATTTATTATTAAAGTTATGAGAGGAATTTGTTAATAGAAATTAAAATAAAAAAAAAATAAATAATTAAAAAAAAAAAAAAGAAACGTTAAAAATGATTGCTATTCAAATTTCAAAAAAAATATATAAACACTTTTTTTTTTTTTTGTATTCAATTAGTATCTAATAATTATTTAATTTTTGCAAAAGTATCTATTAAATTTGTTATATAAAATAATTATGATGATTGCATGCAAAAATTTTCACACTTTTAATTGCATAATATTTTTTTTTTTTTTTTCATTATTATTGCATTTTCATTTATTTTTAGATTTTATTGTAACAGTTGTTATAGTTTTACTAATTTTTTTTATTTTTTATTAGAAATTATTACGAAAAAAAAACACGTTATGAGAAAATTAAAAGCATAAAAATTAAATAATAAATCTAGAAAAAAAAATATATAGATGATTTCACTTTTTTCTTGTTTGTTTTTTAATTTTCATTTCTTTACAAATTGAAAAAACTTTTTTTTTTTTCACGGAAAGAATTAATGTTTTCTTAGGCGCCACAAATAAAAAAGAAAGAAATTTTTTTTGTTTCCGTTTGTGGGTGATGCGATTGTGTAAAAGTATTTGTTAGTGAATGCCAATAAACTTAAGATAGAATATAAGACCTTCGATTTATGCAAAAGCATATTAGTTCCAAGGTTTATCATTGATTTGAAATCAATCACAAAAATAGAATGTTTCAGTACAAAAAAATGAGAAAAAACAAAAAATGCGTAACTTAAACAGAGAGTAGTACTCTATATTGTTTATTATGAATAATTTCGCCAAAGGCATTTCGGATTGATCATCATCGATTCGACTTGTAGTCTTCTCTTTTACGCAAAACTTTTATCTATCTAATTTCACGGTATTTTAGGAAAATTTTAATTCTTGTAATTTTAAATGATTTCCGTAGTATTTTTTCCCTTTAATGCACCAGCGATGCAGGAAATAAGGCAATGCTCTTTCAACTTGAGAGGCCGTTAAGACAAATTATGTTCTTAAGAATCCATAAAAATTGATGTAAACTTCCTGGCTTATCATAATTCGGGATGTTTCTTAAAATCTGTGTCGGAATAATTTGGAATCTTCCAATAATAATTTTAAAAAAATCATTTTGAAAAAAAAAAAACCAAGTTAGGACAGGAAATAATTTAAGGTTCTCATTCTTTTTTGATTTCTGACACGTCCGCTACCACAACGTTGCATATGTACGGCATCTCAATTCTTGAAAAAGAAAACATCCTGGATTGTTTCGAAAGATTTTCTTCTCAAAACCCCGAACATGTTAAACTTTTCTAAAATCTTAAAATTTTCTTCAAAGAAACAAAAAAAAATGATTTTGTCACCCCTAAAAGCCAAAAAGTCGTCTTCAAGCAAATACTTCTACAGGATATTTCTGGGACTTTATTTATGAATTAATCCTTAACTTTTCTGAAAGTTTATTAAAGTAGACTGAATATTTATCCGGTAGAAATTAAGTAGAAAAAACCCTTCGACCCCTTAGTTTTATAGCTCAATCTACCTAAGTCCTAGGCGCTATGGAATTTCAAAATCACTTTTAAATATTTTGTTGTTTGTTGTAAATTTTCCTGTTTCTCTCAAAACGTACTGTAACATTGAAGTTCCGCCTTTTGTTTGCCTATTTTAGAAAATGAAAGCTTCTATTCGAAATGTGTCATCTAGAGAACTTTTTTTTTTTTCGTTTTACTTTCACACAACAACGACTCAATATAGTTTTCTATTTTCTTTGTTTTCGTATTTTTTTTTTTTTTAAATTTTAAATACCATAAAAAAATTTAATCAATACTGCAAAATAATGCGTTTTAATTAAATTTTGTGGCTTTAATTCATTTTCATTTTCATTTTAATTAGGTTAAAGGTAAACCAGAATAAAAATAAATTAATTTTTTTTTTTTTTTTTTATGTTGTGTTGTATTTTTTTTTTTTTTGCTTTTGCATTAATTTATCTAATTAAAATACTTTTACTAACTAAAAAGCCAAGTAAAAAAACACACCTGGTTAACATATGACACATATTTGTTACAATTCTCAATAGATACATATTTTAATCATATACATATATGAATAAACTTGTTATCAATGAAAAATTAAGAAAACAAAAAAAAAATAATAGCTAGAAAAATTTTTAAAATTATAGCTTATTGAATGTTCAGAAAAAAAATAAAATAAATAAATATGCATAAATCCCCTTAATATGTTGCACTGCATATATGTATGATATGTTTTTTTTTTTTAGTCGACGAAAAAAAAAAATTGAATACCCTATTTATAATATTTTTTTTTTATTTTCTTAATTTTAATTATAATTAATAAATTAACATAAGATTTTTTTTTTTAAAAAAAACAAACACAAAATGCATAGAATGGTACAAAAAACAAAAAAAGATACATTTTTTGGAGAAATTTTTACTGAAAAACAAGTTGTAAAATATATATTTTTTTTTCTTTTATGAATTAAACATGTGTGTTATGATCTTCTATATATACACTCCACATATAATGTATCTTTTGGACGATATATATATATAGAAGAGATGAGATGACCAATAATAATAATACTAATAATATTGGAATGCGTATATTGAACAACCTGTATGCTTGTTTATTGTTTTTTTGTTTTTTTGTTGTTTTTATGTTTTTTTTATATTTATTTCGATAAGATATCTTTCTTTTAGTATAGACTATAGATAGTAAAAATTATAAATTTCACTTTCTAAAATAATAATAATATAGAATCGAATATGTGTGTATTTGTTTATTTGTTTGATTTTTTTTTTGTATATACGAGTATATATTGTATATAAGTATGTATATTTTTTCTTGAAGTAGAGCATTTTGGATAAATAAAAACGTTAATTATTTGTGATTTAACATACATACATAATATATGAATTAGATTTTAAAGTATCTATTTAGTTTTTGTTTGTATATAATATCTTTTTGAAGAATTTAAATAATCAAATTAATGTTTAGTTTTTATTTACATTTCGATTTTAATTGCAATTCGATTATTTTTAAAGATTATTGTAGGCGATTAAAATTATAAATAAAATTTTAAAATGAAATGTTTTTTTTTTTTCGTCTCAAATTTAAATAAGGGAAATTAGTAAATTTTTTGTTATAAAATTTTCTTAATTAAAAATTTCAATTTTTTCAATTAAAAAAATCATTCAATCCGAAACTGTTTCGTGAGATGTAACGTAAATTGTACATGTCAATGACGGATTTTACTTTGAAAACGTGTTGTGATTTATTTTAGTTATTTAAATTGTAATTTTTCATGTTTCATAAAATTAAATTATAATTTTACCGTTAAGTTGACGATTTGTGATTTTTTTTCTTGTATTTTTTTTTTTTTTTTTTGTTACACATGATCTTCAATTTTTCGTTATCACGAAATCCTTGTATTCAGTATTTAGGATATCGTAAGACATTCACATTGAAAAAAGTATGGTTTTTTTTAAAAAAATCTGAGGTGGATGCATTTAATTTGTCTCAAAACTTGTTGGTCTCGAAATGAATCAAATTCAGCGTAAGTTTGTCGAACAAAAAAAAAAATTGATACAAAGTTGCATGATTCCACCCCGATTAAGTATTCTAGTTCGAATCAATAAACGATCCTTGAGATGTTAAAAAGTAGAAATTTTTTGCTTTTTTTTCTGAAACTACCGGTGTTTTCGAAAATGCAGTGATACTGTCGTGATACTGTAGGAGGTTTGAGTATTCTTCATCAATGATTAAGTGGTAACTGAGAACAGCAAACGACATGGCATTCGGTAGCTCAGTGATTAGAGCATTTCTCCGACAAAGAAAAGGTTCCGTGGTTCGATTCCCGGTCGAGTCGAATGTCGTTTTTTCATATTTTTCAGTTACTACAATACATAGTTCAGCTTAAAACATTTATACACTGAATTGTGTATCACGGAAACATCACTGTATTTTTGAAAACATTGTTTTTTTGTACGAAGCAGTTAGGTTACTAAAATCGTGAAATGACCTTTGACATTAGGCTCCTTAGGTTCAAATTTCGTTGTAAGTTAATTCAGCTTTAAAATCAAATTAATGTCAGCATTGTGAAAGTGAAAAGATTACTGTTGTTTAATGTTCATTAGCAAATTATGACCAAACAAACCTCAATCACATTCACAAACATTTCCATATACAATTAGGTTCGTCCTCCAATGACAACTTGAGGTTTACATTTCATGTAAAACTATACATGACAATGCAAAAAAAATTCTATAAATCTTAAATTACCTTGAGTAGATCTTATCTTGATTTGAAATGTTGTACCATCAACATATTCGAAAGCATCTGATTATTTTGAAATGCAACTTTCTAATGACCTGACCATGTATGTCATGTATGATATGTACCTCTTGAATGAAACATCTTTTGTATATCTTTAACTGTAAATGTATACACACATTCAAAAAAAAAAATATAAAAGAGAATCCTTCAAATTTTTCAATGCCACCGTACCTGCTTTCTTTATACGCTTTCTAGTTTTAAAATTATGAGACTTTTTTTTTAATTAAAAAACAAAACAACAACAAAAAATTCCTTTTACAGAATGTATTAATTATTTTGTATCTTTTAAATTAATATTATACTCTTTTTTTTCCTAACACGCCTCTCATGTATAATAACCCTTTAGCAAAAAAAATTTTTTTTTTCTCTCTCTTAATAATAAATGAGATACGTAAACCAAAAAAAAAAAAAAAAAAAAATCCAAAATTACAATACAATCTTTTTTAACAACAAAGCAAAAAAAAAAAGAAAAACGTATCTAAACATTAAAATTTAAATTGCACTTTCTACACATAATATATAAATTGAATATAAAGTAACCATTCACATTACTTTTAAAAATATATATATATACATATATGTATCTTTTCATTTTTGCGGCATCATTTTTCTACTTGATCTTGGCCTTTTGATCACCTATTGACAGTTAAATTTTTTTTTTTTTTTTTTTTTAACTTTGACAATACGTATTAAGAAAATGATAAATATGTATATATGAAATGTGTATAAGATACAAACATATGTGTATATATTAAGATGTGTGTAAATATCTAGATATAAAATGTGGTTAATAAATTGCAATAAGTATAATGAGGAAAAAATAAATAAGTTATAAATCATATATATCTTACCTATATATAGATACATTCGCATTTATCTAATGTTTGAATTTATACATATTATACATATGTGTATCTTGTATCTAAATAATATCTATTAAAGAATTTTTTGTTTTTCTTCACATATATTAAATGTTGATATTTACAAGTACCTTCTGTGTATTGTATGGTGAGCTTTTTTTTTTTTGATAAAAATCTTAAACTAAATGGATGATTGGGTCAAAAATATCGAAAGTAAATTGTGCAAGTGCAAGTAAAATATAAATTTTTTTTTTTCACATTTAAAAAAAAAAAAAACTAAAATACCTGCTTTTATTGTTAATAATTATACAGAAACTCACGTATTATATTAATTTTTATTTTTATTTTAAGGTTTATTTTTTATTTATTTTTTTTTTTTAAATTTTATTTCTTCTTATATCTCATTTTAACTTTCATTTGAACCGGTTCCTGATTTCTTAAGTTTTTATTAAGTGAATTGTGTACAAAAAGTATGTAGGTACTTGAATATCGTGGTGCTACTTATATACATATATTCATAATAATAATGAAAAAAAAAAAAAAAAATAGATATATGTATAACACCCAAGTGTATAGAAAAATATTTGCGTAACTATCTATAACACCACTAAAGTGCTTGACAACGAATTTATTTTATTTTTTTCTCATTTTTTTTTTGCAATATAATACACTTTATACACTTTATTGGAACGATATACATGTCGGTTTTTTTACGAAATATTTTCTTTGCAATTGAATCTTAAAGATCAATGCCATAATTCTTTTGATACAGTTATATTTCATTACATTTAATATAATTAATAAATAGAGTGGTATATATTAATTTTTTTTATTAACTGTTTTTCTAAGGTATTACGAAAAAAAAAAAAAATAGGTAATAAAAAATATTATGGAAATAACAATTTTTTATTTTTTCTTTTAAAAATATAAAAAAAATATCGTCTTTCTTTGTGCTTTCAAGAATATTATACAGTAGATTTTACGACATTAGAAATATAAAATTTCAATTGAAAAATATATTTAATAGGCAATAAAACATATTTTATTTGCTTTTTTAACGAAAAACAGAATTATTTATTCAAAATTTTTTTTTTTTTTTTTTTTGTACTTTTTGAACATTGAATAAAGAAACTCAGTATTTTTTACTTTAGTTTTTTTTTTTTTCTTCTTCCATGATGTTTGCTTAATAAACGTACTTTTTAATTTATTAAGATCACATGATACATTAAAGATATTTGTAGGTATGTATATGTATGTGTACAGGGTGTCTAACCGGCTAACCGTATAGAATGAAACCAGTCGTATCAATCAATCAATTAACACTTGTACAACAACCCGGGTTGAGTCTTGGCTTGCTCCAGAAGTTTTCCAGTTGGCAACGTTCAGTTTACTAAGATCTTTCCGGACCTCGTACCTCTACTATATACTCTTCGGTCTGCCAATTTTGCCTTTACCTTCAGGTTCCAGCATTATTATTTTTTTCATAGGATTGTCATCAATTGTCATTGTAAACAATTTTGTGTACATTATTCTTTTGAACTGCGTTCTTGATACTTAAATCTTCTCTTAAAATGTGGTTCTACGCAACCACCCGTTTTATGAAATTCTGGCTTAAAATCAGTACAAAGAAGTATTTTTTTTCTTTGGATTTTTTAATTTTGAGAAGGAAAGTTTTATCGCAGCATCCCCCCTATTTTAAGCAGCACAAATCTTCCAGGCAAATGCTTGCAATCACTAGTGGCATCGAAGTAAGAATGATACTGCACTAAGATGCCCCTAGAAAGAGGGTTGAGAAGGGACTGAAGAAGTGAAGTTCTATCTTAATTGCATCTTCAAGAAACATTATATATCCCGTAGACCTAAAACCGCAGTTATTGGAGAAAAATGTCTATTGAAGTGTTCTGTATGAAATGAAACTATCTCTTACAGGATATGTTTTTGTGAAAACAAATTGAAAAATTTCAAACATCTGTATCTGCTCTTCAAAGATTAATTTCATTCTTCAACTTTCTCATCCTCCAATACAATTTTGTTGTTGTTGTTAGTTTCTTCAAGATCTAACTTAATTTTCACTAATCGTAACATTAGACTAACCATCCACCCTGTATATCAAAAAAGATACATTATGAACGTAATTCATACTCTAAGTAATTATTTTAATTTTGTGATAAAAACTTTTCAATTTCTTATCTTAATTCATAGTCATTTTAATGACGACGACATAAAAGAAAAAAAAAAATGTATATATTAAAATTTTTGCACATACATGTTATTCGCATGTACAAAAAATATACTATACACATATTAAGATAATAATCAAAATTATTTTTTTTAAAAAAAAAAAGACCATAGGAGTTTTTAATAAATAATAATAATCATAATAATTATTGAAAGTTGTGAAAGTGGATAGTAAAGATGCTGTGATAGAAAAGAAGAAAATCAAACTTGTTTAAAATTTCTTTCAAATTTATTTTATTTTATTACTTTTTTTTTTTTTTCAAATCATTAAAAAGTGTAAATGAAAAATTTGATTTTATTGGATTTTTTATTTTTCACATTTAATTGATAGACATATCAAAAGAAAATTTAGTCGTGACAAAAGTAAACAAAAAATGTTACAGGTAAAAAAAAAAAAAGATATTGTATCTACATATGTAATCTATCATGTTTTTATTTAATTGGGTTAATTAAAAACATACCATAAAAATAAAATACCGTATCCATTTTTTGATCATTTTTCATATCATCTCATTAAAATGTGATTATTTTATGTAATTTATTTTAATTTTTCTTCTTGTTGTTATTGTTGAAAAATAATCACGGAATTTAAATATTTACATAAAATTTAAGATATCCTAAATATGTATGTATATATAATTGCAAAAATATTTTATATTTACAATTTAAATTCAAATAAAACATGCATAAATTCTTTAGTCGGATATAGGGTGTCTTTAGAAAACGATAAAATGATTGAACTTTAAGAATTGTAAATTATTTCCTAATAGATACAAAATAAAAAGGGTTCTGAATCGATTACTTTAGAATTTTGCTAATTGAAAAAATCAAAAAAAAAAAACTTGTGAAATTTAAAAGTTCATTTGAAAAATTTTTTTAGTTTACAGGAGCAATTTTTTGTCCTTCAGAATGATTCCTGTTTTTTGACAATTTTTTTTTCTAGATAGTTTTTGAGACTAGGGTCAAACTCAATTGAGATAATGGCTTTGTCGTTTAATTTTAGTGAGAATTCTACAATGGTTGAATGTCTCATTACTTTCAGGGGTTGTTTTATTGATAACGCTACAATAAAGCAAGAATTTTTCATTTACCACTTTACTATCTCAAGTTATTTTTTTATACATTTGCTCTTTGGAATTACTTTCACATTTCCTTCCACTCACTCATCACTTTCTAAGTTTATTTTGATCTGATTGAATCACAATGAGGAGCAATGTCCAACGCATCTCATGCTTCTTTTTTTACATCTTCATATAGTGGTACTGGCATTCCAAGTGTAAAGTGTGGACAGAAGCTGTTTTTAAAAACACTTGTGATTTTATTGAATTATTGAAAATTATTGGATTCACCTTCTGATCCCAGGATATTTTTGAAAATAAACATTTTAAAAAAATTACTTCTCTTGAAGACAAATTGTCTCGTCGACACCTCATTTCAAAAAACAAACACCCTATTATGTCACATTATCTAAATATTTACTAACTAATCTAATCTTCTTTTCAAAATTATTAAATCATGTTACACCTAAAAAGCCTATTAAAAAATAAAATTAATCGTTTTTATGTTGTTTTTTTTCTTTTTCAAAAACAATACAATTTCCTAAATTGAATGAAATTCCCAAAATATTCAAGATATGAAAATTATTTGAAAAACTACGTAATAGATAGATTTTTTTTTTAAAATTTAATTTAATTAGTCCAAAATTCAAAGGTAATTTTCGTCATAAATTATACGACAATACAGTTAATAAGGTGATTAGAAAGAACTGGCGAAATATAAAGTAGGTATTAAAGAAAAGGCTCATGTTATGTTCTGATCCAGTTATTCCATTGAATGTAAGTTTTAAACTCTTGAAGGGTTCTAGGTTTCATTCTTAAAATCTATTTCTAAAAATCTTTATGAACATCTTTGTTATAAAAAAAAAATGAAATTGTAAAGTCCCATGAACAAAGAGTTTCAGGAACATCTGGATTCTCAAATACAGAACTTATTTTTGAGCCTCAAAGACGAATTGTTTTAGGTGATAGTTCATCTCTGATTCTAAAATGTTGAGAATATTTTTTCAATATTATTGGCCTTTTTTCTTCGATGGCGCTACAGCTCAAATCGAGACTGGGCTCACTCGAGTAACCTTGAAACTAAATTCGCGCTGATAGAGAACAAATTTATTCGTATGAGACAGGGCTGGTACTGATATATTTTTATTTGGTACTTGTGTGCTTGCTTATGCTCAGTAAACAGAGCCACCAAACTATTATACTTCAGTACCGAGTACTTATATCCGACTTAAATAAATTGGTACTCATTCAAAGCTGAGTGAACTTGAGCGGACTTTAACTCGAGGTTGCCATTATTGGCTTTTACCACGACTTCGATAGGTTCCTTGATAGCCAGATTTTCAGGGACACCTTGTGTATGCCTTGTGTCCTTTTTTAATCTTTAAAATAACATTTTAAAATTTTAAGTTCATCGTTTTCAGTATATTATTTTTTACAATTCATTTAATAACAGCTAATTGGTTTGCTTCTCGTATCTTTAAAACAAATAAATTCTACCATCTTTCAGATACAAAAAAAAACAACTATAAAACTTTTTATACTTGAAGAAATCTACTCATACAGTCAATACCATATGTGATACCACCGCTAAAACCACAACTATTTGTGGAAATTTTATCTGAAAAAACGCAATGCTACGCAAATATAAAATAAAATTATACATAATTCGAAAAAAAAAACAATACAAACAGAAATACCTACATACATTAATAATTTTGTAATAATTCAATTGAAAAAATTATCATTGAATATTTATAAAACAAAACAAAAAAAAAATATTTTAATTTGACAGTAAAAACAAAAAATAATCTGAACCAAATCTTTCATTCATTTCAGATAAAGTTCAATAGAAATTTAAAATTATGAGGAAAAAAAAAACAATAAAAAATGGTATTTTAATGCATTTTATTGGAAGATACAAAAAAAAAAATAATGATTTTTAATTTTTTCGTTTATTCGAATGATTTTTTTTTCTTCTCAAAAAAAAAAAAAAAAAACTCATTTCACACGTTCAAAATTCAATGAATTTATGAAAAAAAAAAAAAAACAAATAATATCTTGTGAATTAAATAATGAATATTAAAGATATTCAAAAAAAAAAAACTATTGTAATTTTTCTACCATAATAATGAATTTAATTTTTTCCAATAAAATCATAAAACTTTCAATTCCCACATTATAGGAGTTTTTTTTTTCACATATGTGTTCATATAAATAATCAATAAAAAAAAAAAAATCAAACTTTTATGATTCGTAGGTATGTTATATGCTTGCATTTTAAAGGAAAAAAAAAAAACCATTTCTTAACGTTAAAATGTAAAATATACATCAAATTTGATATTTTTTAAAGAAAAGCAAAAAAAAAAAATAAGATACAAAAAAAAAAAAATAAAAATAAAACATAGATTTATTATTTTCTATTAAAATTTATGTAAGTTCATCGTACGCATTATTATAATATTTATTTATTTACATTTTTTTTTCTTTTCGTTTAAATAAATAGAACTTCGTTATATTAATCAGAAAAAAAAAAGAGAAAGTAATTTTTAACAACACCAGAAACAAAAAAAAAAAAACAGTTATAAATAGAAACCCATAATTCTTACAAAAAAACTACAAAAAAACTACAAAACAAAAAAAAAACCGAAAGTGATTGATTATGAATAATTTTTTTCTACTTTTACTTTTCTTTCACAGACATTTCCAAATTGTCCAATTAGTTGTGCTACCACAAAATCCGATATAACATCTGATAATTCTGATAATTCTAATAATTTAAATGTAACAACAACAACACCAACACCAATATCAACAACAACAAATCGTGGTACATTTCAAGGATTTAATTTATCATCAATACGTTCAAGACTTCCAGATATTAATTGTTGGAATAGTCTTCCACAATGTATACAATTAACATTTCAACAAAAAAATTCAACAATAAATACAAATGAATGTAATGAAACAGGACATAATATTGGGGATAATAAGGAGGAGACATTCAATAATAATAATTATAACAATTATAGTAGTAATAATACAAATTATACAAATAATAATATCATAGGATATAGTTTTATTAATAATAATACAACAACAACAACAACAACAACAACACCACCAACAATAACAACAGAAACTGGAACAACGATTAATAAAGATCATCCAAAAGAAACACCATTACATCGATTTTATAGGGCGCAACAACAGAAAAAAATGCCAACATTTCGTGGAAAAAGGGGTTGGTGTGGATGTTTTCAGGTAAGATTTACGATTTACTAGAAAAAAAATAGTAATTTTTTAATTAATTTGAATTAAAAACTTAATTTCTTTCTTTACCCTTGTAACCCTTCCCAAACGATTTTTTCTTCATGCGCTAGCGCTGCTATAATAAAAGTCCAGTGAAGAAAAATTGCTACGCTATGGCTCAATAAAAAAAAATGTGGTAATGTGGGAGCTTTTTAAAATTCCTAAGGAGTGGGTTAAGTGGTTTTTGAAAGTAATTTCAAATGTCAAAGATTGAAATCATCAACCAGATTAGCTATCAGAAGTAATTGTTGCGTTTTAGGTATTTTTTTAAATTTATGAATTTACACTGTGATAAAGCTGGAAAGCTCAAAGGGTTCTAAGGGAAATAAAATAGTTTATAGAAATTCATTTGATTAGACTCTGCGCTGATATCATGCCAGTAGAGTGGAGTTTAAGAGTAATTAACTCCCAAAAGATGACAAACGACAGACACAATTTTCATAAATTTAAAAAAAAAACAACAACAACTTTAACATCATCATCCACTCCTTTTTTCCCTTTATCATTTGATAAATCATATTTCTGTCCCTAATCAGAACACGCATTACCATAAATCTCTTCCATAAATTCAATTCCGTCAGACTAACGCAAAATTTAGCCCACCATGATTCAAAATACAGTACAGGTTTCATTGCAAAAAAAGAAAATGATTAATGCAAAATTTTCAATAGATCAACCTGCTTAAAAAAAAAAGAAGTGATTTATTGAACACAAAAAGTTTGTAGGTAGGTTGTTTTGCAATACAAGCGTTCACACACAAAAACAATTTTGCAAAAAAAAACAAAAAAAAAAAAAACAACAACAAAAATGTTAATTTAATCGTCAAAATTACGATTGATACAATAAAATAATAATCTGTCGTTTTGCTAAAAAGTCCTCATATTAAAAAAAAAAAAAAAAAACTAAACAAATGCTAAATTTATCAATTTTTTTTGTTGTTTTTTTCATTATGTATTCCTAAAATGTGATCTAATTGGTTTTTTATGTTAAACATAGAATTCAACATCACTATAAAATATTTAATAATGTTGCACATATTGAAATAAATTGTTGTTTTTTATTTTATTTTTTTTTTTATAGTTTGTGCAAACTTGAATTCCTAGTCTCCCACATTGTTTGAACGTATACATATGTACATATGTACAGAACTACATTGCAAAAAAAAAAAAGTAGAAGAGAAAAAAAAAATGAAACTGTATTAAACATCAAATTCCATTCAATTCAAGGTTTACCAGTATATATGAATAGCAAAATTTTTTGCAAATAATAATATAAAAGGTATTACATTACCTTGCAGTCTCAGATATTGCATATATTTAACTTGTATGAAAATAAAATTCCTTATTGAATTTTTACTCAAGTTTTTTTTTTTTGTTGTAGATTGAATAGAAAAAATAAAATAAGAAACTTGATAAATATTGAATAATGTGGCCCAAATAAAATTGATATCTTTTGTGAAATATGAATTTAAATTTTGTAGGCTTTCATTTTGATAAACATTTTCCTCCTCAAGTAATTTCCTTCACTCATTCCTGTCCTTTATCCTCCGATCTCCAGTTGGTTACATTCAAGAATTTAATATCCTTCTCTATGACATCTCGAAAATCTAGATTTTGGTCTTCTCCTTCTTCTTTCATCAGTCGGAACTCTACTTCACACATTTTTACAAAACTAGAGTTCCCATATTCTTCTGGTTTAGTAAAAGATGTTGGGAGGTACTTTGAATTTGTCAAGAAGTACATTCCAAGCTTTCCCCTATGAACTTTAGATTCTTTCAAATTCGAGCCAATATTTTTACTTCATCAATGGATCTCTTACAGACAAAAACAAAAATGGTGGATCATACAAGAATGACAAATGCAATTGATGAACTTTACACGAATATCGGCTCTGTGGCTCTTCTTTATGATAAGTTTTCTTCTGTAATACGCGTAATTTCTACTTGAAACTTCTTTTTAAGCGTTTTATTGAAGCTGGATTAGATCCATGGAGTGTCTTTCGATCTCACCCTTTTCCTTCCTTCCTTTAACCTTTGACTGATGACCTGTTAATCGAAAATTTAGTTGAAAAGATTCTTTAAGACTAATTCGTCTCCTGTAATTTTTCACCTTTTATCCTATGTCTCCTTTATTTACCAAAGCTATAAATTCAATAAAAATCCATCCAACAACATTTTTCTTTACTTATTTTTTCTCTAATTCTTCCTTTTTTTTTTTTTTTTTTTTTTAAAAGGATGATGAACCACCTGAAATATGTGTTGTTGAAGGTGCATTTACATTACAAACACTAACACCAACTCAACCGATGCCTTCTATTGATGAATTAGATGCAAAATTTGCTGAATTAGTTGAAGAATTAGATTTAACAGCACCAAATAAAACTGCTATGTTAAATTTACCAGCACAAAAAAAATGGCAAATATATTGTTCACGTAAAACACCAACAGATACAATTGATGGTAATACACAAGCAATAACATTACCACCAACACCCGAACATTATATTGAACGTTTAAAAGATATAACATTACAATTAAAAATAAATCCAGAAGATTCACCGTGCCATGAATATAATAATACTAAAATTGAAACACATACTATTTTTTTGGATGCATTAAAAACAGCATTAAGAACATCAGCACATAGTTTTGTATTACGTTTCATTGAATTACAAGGATTACCATCATTATTGGATATATTACAAAATTTAGATATACGTGTTGCAAATAGTCTAACACATACAAGTTTAATTGGATGTATAAAAGCGCTTATGAATAATTCGGTAAATTTTTTTGCAAAATTAAAAAAAAAAAATTGCATCCGTTTTATTTTTCGAATTTTTGAATTTTTGGTTGTTTCTTTTTTTTCTAGACTGGACGTGCGCATGTATTAGCACATCCAACAAGTATTGATACA
Source organism: Bombylius discolor (assembly GCA_939192795.1). NCBI lineage: Eukaryota > Metazoa > Arthropoda > Insecta > Diptera > Bombyliidae > Bombylius > Bombylius discolor. The sequence goes on along the minus strand of OW584240.1, from coordinate 6,436,960 downwards.
ATAGCTCGATCATTGGCCGCTGATAATATTAAAACAAAAGTAGCTGCATTAGAAATTCTTGGAGCAGTATGTCTTGTACCTGGTGGACATAAAAAAGTTCTAACAGCGATGTTACATTTTCAAGAATTTGCAGCAGAAAGAACAAGATTTCAGGTATGTTTACATTTCCATTTTTCGAATTTGGGTAAAATTTCCGCTTCGTTCGAAAAAGTCGAATAATTTTCAATTGACAAAATCAACTTAAAGCATGCTGAATTTCGTCAACTGATGATCACTTGACGTTTTTTGAAAATGTACTTCCTTTTTTGTTCATGCCAACTTTTCCGTTTTTTGTAGGGAATTATTAATGATCTGGATAGATCAACAGGTGCTTATCGTGATGATGTTAATCTTAAAACAGCAATTATGTCATTTATTAATGCTGTTTTAAATTATGGACCTGGACAAGAGAATCTTGAATTTAGATTACATTTACGATATGAATTTTTAATGCTTGGTATCCAACCAGTCATCGATAAGCTAAGAAAACATGAAAATGAAACATTGGATAGGCATTTGGTAAGCAACTTAAAAGAGGTTTTTTGGGACAATTTTTTAATTTGAAATTTTTTTCGTAGGATTTCTTTGAAATGGTGAGAACTGAAGATGAAAAAGAATTAGCCAAAAAGTTCAATTATGAACATGTAGATACAAAAAGTGCTACAACAATGTTTGAATTATTACGAAGAAAATTAAGTCATTCTGTAGCATATCCGCATTTTTTGTCACTTTTACAACACATGCTTTTACTTCCTTGTAAGAAAAATGTTTTTTTGAAATTCTCCAATAATAATGACCAGAGAAATATACTTGCTGGGCATTATTCTTGAAGAATTTGTGTCCTTTAAAAAAACAAAGTGTACTTTTACCTAACAATTTTGAAAATTTCTAGTCACAGGACGTTGTACTCAACATTGGTTAATGTTTGATAGAGTTGTTCAACAGATTGTTCTTCAAACCGAAGAACAAAATCAAAATGACAATGAATCATCAAAAATTCGTGATCCAGATGTATCACCAATTAATATAAATGTTAAAGAAATTGTACAATTGCTTGTTAAAGAAGAAGAATTGACAGCAGCTAGAAATCGTGCTGAAGAACTTGAACGTGAAAATGGTGAAATACAAGGTAAATTAGCGAAAAAAGAACAGGAACTTGATTTAAGAGTACAAGAGAAAGAAGATTTAGAAACAAGTTTAGCACGAATGCGTGAACGTCTCGAAAAAGAGAGTACAAATCATTCACAAGCTGTGCAAAGAGCATTAAATGCTGAAATTAAAGCTGAAGATCTTCATCATCGTTTAATGAGTGAACAACAAGAGAGAGTACGTCTTGAAAGACTTGTTACTGAAGGTAGTATACCGGATGATCAAAAAGTTGCAGGATTAAGTGGATGTAATGGTCAAGTATCACCACCTGCACCGGCTCCACCAAAACCTGTACCACCACCGCCGCCACTTATAATGCCTCCACCACCACCACCATGTCCAGGAGTGCCGCCACCACCACCAGCAATGACACCAAGTAATTAACAAGTTTTACTATTTTAGATTTTCAAATTTTTCTCTAAACAAAAATCATTTTTAAATATTCCTAGCACCGCCAGTTCAAAAATTAGAAGTTCCAAAAAAGAATGTTCCACAACCTGCAAATCCTTTGAAAAGTTTCAATTGGTCAAAATTACCAGATGCCAAAGTTCAGGGTACAGTTTGGAGTGAATTAGATGACACAAAGTGGTATAATACCATGGAGTTGGAATCCATTGATAAATTATTTTCAGCATATCAGAAAAATGGAGTCTCGGTAAGTTCTGTTTGAGAAGTTCTTTTTGTTTTTTTGAAAAGTCTAATTTTCCATTAATTTTTTTATAGAACGATGGCTCTATTGAGGATTTGAGAATGATGGGAAAATCAAGAACGAAAATTCTGTCGGTAATTGATGGTAGACGAGCGCAAAATTGTACAATTTTGTTGAGTAAATTAAAAATGAGTGATGAAGAAATCTCAAAGTATGATTGAAATTAAAAACTGTTGAGAAAAATGTTAATTTGTGGCTAAATTTTCCTTTTTTAGAGCAATATTATCGATGGATTGCAATGAACAACTTCCAATCGATATGGTTGAACAATTATTAAAATTCACACCTTCTGCAGAAGAAAGAGCTCTTTTAGATGAACACAGCGAGGATATTGATTCATTGGCTAGAGCTGATAGATTTTTATACGAAATCTCAAAGTAATTGTTTTTGATTTCTTTGTTTTTTCATTCAGTTTTTAATTCTTTTGTTCTTTTTTTTTTCTAGAATTCCACATTACGAACAACGATTAAAAAGTCTACATTATAAAAAACGATTTATGATAACAGTCAACGATCTTTCACCACGAATAGCAAGTGTTATGGAGGCATCAAGAGAAGTGGCACGATCAAGACGTTTACGAAAACTATTAGAATTAGTTTTAGCGTTAGGTATTCAACTTTCATTATTTTTTCAATCATTCTCCTGTTTTGTTTTTTTAACAATTTTCATTATTTTTGTGATTAGGTAATTACATGAATCGTGGAGCTCGAGGTAATGCATCTGGTTTTCGTCTTGCATCACTTAATCGTTTAGCTGACACCAAATCAAGTTCTTTAAAAGGAACCACACTTTTACACTACCTCGTACAAGTAATTGAAAAAAAATTTAAAGACTTATTAAAATTAGATGAAGATCTTCCTCATGTACGTGAAGCATCAAAAGTATCATTAGGTGAAATGGATAAAGATATACAAATGTTAAGAACTGGTTTAACAGAAGTATCACGTGAAATTGAATTTCATCGTAGTTCTGGACCACCACAAATTGGTGATCGTTTTTTACCAGTTATGAGAGAATTTTATGCACAAGCATCTGTACGTTTTGCTGAATTAGAAGATCAATTTCAAGATATGAAAACAAGATTTGATCGTGCTGTACGTTTATTTGGTGAAGATGGTTCTGTTGTACAACCAGATGAATTTTTTGGTATATTTGATACATTTTTACAAGCATTCATGGAAGCTAGACAAGATAATGAAAATTTTCGTAAACGTCAAGAAGAAGAAGAGAAACGTGCAAAACAAGAAGCTGAATTAAAAAAACGCACAATCGAACGTAAAAATAAAGAAGGTTTAATGAATTCAATTGCTAGAAATTTAGGTTTAAGTGGTAGTGGTGGCGGTGGTGGTGTTGGTGGTGTCGGTAATAATAGTAATGGAAATACAGAATCTAGTCCATCAAAAGGTGATAATGGTAAAGGTGAATTTGATGATTTAATATCAGCATTAAGAACTGGTGATGTATTTGGTGAAGATATGGCTAAATTTAAAAGATCACGTAAAGCTAGATTAAATGCTGGTAATACATCACCACCACGTCATAGTGTTCATCGTGAAGAAAGTCGAGAAAGAACAATACGAAGACAGTAAAAAAATAAAGTTATGAAAAAAAATAAGAAATTTGGAAACAAAAAAATAGTGAGCGAAAGAAAAAAAGAGGGGGGAGGGGAGAGTTTTCCTCCTTTTTTTCAATTAGTGTGGTATTTATTGTTGGAATTTATTTATTGTTTTTTTTTCCAATTTAAATATAATTATTTGGAGTTTTTTACATAGTTGAAAAATAATAATAATTTTTGCATTATATACGTAATATTAGAGAGAGAGAGAGAGAGAGAAAATTATTTGTACACTTTTTTGTACATTTTTTTAAGCCCATTTTCGTTTTCATGTAAAAAATTTAATGTTTTTTTTTTTGTAGTAATTTAACTTGTGAATATGTTAGAAAAAAAAATAAAGGAAAAAAACTGGAAAATTGTTGAAATATTTGAAAAAAAAAAGTACCTACACAAAGAATGAAAATATGAAACAAAAAAAAATAAAACAGTAAACCACTTTTTTTTATTATTAAAAAAAAATTACTTGATAACAAATAAGGGTTGATTCTCACTTACGATAAGACAGACACGGCACGACACGACACGTAATGTATCCGGCACGACAATAAATTCCTTTCATTCACACTAAGAGTAAATTGATATCGGATGATTAATCGATTGAATGATTTAGTCGATTAATTTCAGAGTTTTTAGTGGGAATTTTAGTCGATTAATTTATCACTTGATTAATTGACTAATGACTAATTTACGTCATTTTTAGTTGTCAAATTTTAAAAACTTTTTTCAGTTTTAATAAGCAACATTCATTTAAAAAAGTTTGAAATATCGAATGAAATAAATTGAAGTACTATGTATCACTGTTTGTACATTAGGTGTTTAAACCGGTTATTTTGCGCTGGTTGTAACAATAATAGTATTTATGTATTTTTTGTTTTACTTTAATTTTGTTATTACTGGAAATAAATACTTAAAAAGCTTAAAATACTGTTTTTTACATACGTATATATAGGTACATACCTATATTATCCTCGTACATATGAATTTCAACCATCCTTCCGAACCGACTAAATTTAGTCGATTAATCGACTATTTTTCGGCCGATGTTTTTTAGTCGTGATTAATTTGGTGTGATTAATCGGAATTAGTCGATTAGTCGATATTTTACATAGCAGACGACATCACTCTTACGAAACCGACAGACAACGACAATTTTTGTATTATTTTTCTTTATTTAATATGGAATGCATGCCGGCGACAGTACGTCGTAAACTGTCTGCTGGATATCTTCTGATCGACAATGACAGTGTCGTTACGTGTCTGATGCAGTGTTAATATCACCATTGAAATGCAATGTATGTGAAAATCAACCCAAAATAATCAATTTTTTTTTTGCATACATACAAATTACAATGGTACATAATTAAGAAAAAAAAGGAACAACAACAACAAAGATGATTGCATGTATAAAACAAGAAAAAATATTAATTATAACATTAATATTTAAGTACACGTATGATTAACGTATTAAAAATAATGCATTTTGATGTTTTTGTTTTTTTTACATGTAATAATTAATTATTTAAAAAGAACAAAAAAAAAACACAAAATTGTAGGTGAAATGAAAAATCAAATTATATTTATTATACTTATACCAAATTGTAATTTTAAAATAAAAAACAAAAAAACCAACCAACAAAATAAAGTCTGAATTTATAATTTGAAATGTTTTTTTTAAAAGCTAAATGAAAAATAAAACAAACAAAAAAAAAACCGAAATTATAATTAAATTTGGCAACAATGCTTATACTCACACTATTTTTTTTTTCTTTTTTTTTTACTAAATATTTAGCATTAAAGTAAATTTTGAAACTTACAAAGGATCTGTTTTTATGTTGTGAAGTTTGTTTTTTTTTTCTGATTTAAATTATCACCTTTTTTTACATTTTTCATATTAAAAAAAGCTACACAGAAATTACAGTTAGACTAGGCTGTCTTCCTAAACGTTTCACTTTTTCAGCAATGTAACATGAGTGTCATAAGTACAATTACGATGTAAAGCAAGTAGACGTTTAGGAAGACAGGAGTAGAAACACGTAAATTGTTTCAGTCGACTCAGCAATGACTGAATAATCAGACTTACAAAATTCTTGTTTCGTATAATTTAAACTTCATACAAAGAAACATTTTCATCAAGTGCTTCGTGATAGCCATAATTCAAAAAATTCCATGACTTCACAGTTTAAAAACGGAAACAAGTTCTAAACAAATGTAACACATTTTTTAAGAAAAAGAAATTTTTTTTTATTCAAATAATAAAATTGACTGATAAATTTAATAATTATTTTAATTGTGGAAAAAAATTTTTTAAATGCAAAAAAAAAAGATTTATGTTGCTAACGCCATAAACAATTTTCTATACTTTTTAAAAAAAAAAAAAAAAACAAAATGTGCATTAATAATTTTTATATTTCTAATTTTTTTTCCCTTATTATACTTTAAAAAAAACTGTAGAAATCAGACAAAGAAAATTATAAATTGTAAATTTTCCAGCTAAAATTGTACTTAAAAATAAAAATAAATAACTTATGTATTTAAATTAAAACATTGTGTCTTTGTTTATTGAAAGGAGTATAGGGATTCAGTAAAATCTTTCCATTTGGTTATGTTCACAGCGATCTTCTTCGTTTCGCCTCAGGATTTCCTCAAATGCCAGCGTTCACTATACATATACGCTTCCCTTCCAAGTCATTCTGGGTCTCCCTTTTTTTCTCTGCATCTGAAAATTCCAATCCAAAGCACGTCTACTCGAAATTGTCACGTTCTTTGTGAAGAGCTATCCATCGATGTTTCCTTTTTCTAATGTCTTCTTCTACTCTTCTTTCATTAGTCTTAGAAGCAGCACAGATTTTACATTTATGTTAAAGATTTTAATTTTTTGGTTCTGGTGGACAAGTAACTCGAAATCCAGACTTTACTCAAAATAAACATTCTACGTTTTACTTTTCAGCAGTACCATCTTCTCTTGCAACAATTCTCATCAGGTATGTAAACGCTTTCACTTCCTCAATGACCCGTTCATTCTTGAATTTAATAATCCAATCATCAATTTAGGATTCTATTGGAATATCGAATTGTTGTTGTAATTTTGGGTGCACTGCGCATGGACATTGAAAACAAGTTTCTAAATATTTGTGGCTATCAATCAGCTGTACATAACTTTTGAATAACAACATAAGTCGCTGGGATTAAAATATCTCTCGGTTAAGAGATCTATGGTTTAGATATATGTACATATCTTGTCCTTAACTGTCAGATAAGATTTAACTGGAAGCGAATTAAGTCAAACCATTGATTTAATTTTAATCTTTAAGATATTTTTGAATAAAAAAAATTCAGTCCTTTGATTTTTTTTTTTTTAAATAAGTAAATAAAGTGAAAATTAATTATGGAGGATAAAAAACGATCAGCAAATTTCACAAAAAGTGAAATTGATTTATTAGTTGATATTGTACTAGAGAAAAAAGATATTATTGAAAATAAAAAATCAGATAGTATGTGTTGGGCTGATAAAGCTAAAGCTTGGAATGAAATAACTGATGAATTTAATGCTTATTCTGATAATTTAATACGAAGTTCTAAAACGGTACGTGGAAAATATGATAGCTTAAAAAAAGATTTAAGAAGAAAATGTACAAAAATGAAAGGATCAAATGTTAAATTTGAATCATATGAAAAAAAAATATTAGAAGCAACAAATTTATCGGTGGATGGTATAAAATCTAGTTCAGATAATGATAATGAAAGTAAAATAGGTAATTTTAAAATATTTTTATTTTTAATTTCTTTTAATTTAAAAATATCACATTTTTTTCTATTTTTTCAGATGATTCTCGACCAAAAAGACAAAATCATCAAGTTCAAATAGATTTAAATAAAAAACAAAATCAACAAACTGATTTAGATAAAACAAAAGAAATTCTAGAATTGGAAAAAATATTTTTGAGACAAAAAATACAACAAAGAGCAGAAATTCATAGATTAGAAGTGGAAAAATTAAAATTAGAAATTGAAATAAAACAAGCAGAATTGGAAAAATTAAATACAAATAAATAAAATGCATTTATGTTTTACAATTTGCTTATTTTGAAAAAAAAATCCTTCAGATACTTCCATAGTTTAGTTGTGGTTGTAATCCTAATGCTTCGTCTAGAATCAATTTTTTTGCATGGAGTCCAGAGCTCTAAAATAAAATGGGTATTCGAATAAAATATATGTTCAATGGAATCTTTGAGACTGTCACGAGTTTTTTTGATTGACAATTTACTCGCAATGTAAAGGACTTAGATTGCCAATTAAAGTAAAGAAATTTTTGAATTTTATCCATTGAAATTACTCAACAGCAACAAAAATAGTTTAAAGTTGAATAAAAGTTCAGTTCAGCTGAGTTTTTCTAAGATGTATTCATCGTAAAAAAAGGCAGCATCTTCATTTCTATCCATGTACATATTAATTTAAAGATAAAGAATTGATAGCATAAAAAGCCTTCCATTTTCACTTGTTTTCTTTCCTCTAGTTTCAATCTAAGGTCTAAGCCAATCATCCAGTGTATTTCAAAAAATTGGATACTTTCGTACCAGAAATTTAAATAAATTAATTTTACATTTATCAATGTTACCATTTACTCTTTTTTAAAACATTTTTTAAATTGAAATAAATCAAATTTAACTACAAATTTCTGGAAAATGAATTTAATGCATTTTAAATTTACATCCGACTCGACATAACTTTGACAACCGACGACAAGACAATTGAATTTTGAATTGCATCGCGCCAAACGGCTAAAAGACGTCAATAACCTATGACTTTGTTTATACCGATGACAGCAGTCTCAACTCTCAAGTATCAATCGAATTTGATTGAACATCTATCAGTTAAAGTGAGTTTATATCAAGTCTAGTTATGTTGAAGTATTCTTTATTGGTTCTTAAGATTAGCTTTTTTTACTTTTATTTTTTTTGTTTGTTTTTTAGTGAGAGGAAGACTACAGAGTCACCGTTATTAACAGGACTGCCGTTTAAGGTTTGGGGATAGTATAAAGTATAAAGCTTGAAAAACAAAGGAATACGCCACAGAAAAAAGAAGTACGTTGTAGATAACAACAAACTTATGAGCTAACAATGCCATAATTATGAGTTTTAATTTTTTTTAATATAATGTATTATTTATATTTCAGTTGTCATATAGTTCAAAAATTAGATTCGAAGTAGAATTGTAAATATACTCTATTTGACAAATTCCATTTGAGTTTCTGATTTTTATTGACAGTTTATGAACAAAACAGAATTATTTTTACAACAGCAGAAAACTGAAGTAATGCAAGAAAAATCTTATGAATTGTGTATAAAAGATTTTTCCTGTACTAAAAGTTGCAGTTCGATTCGTAATTCTGTTTTATGTATTAACTTTCAAAAAAAAAAAAAAAAAAAAAAAAAAAAAAAACAATATTCCTTCAAAATCGTACATATGCAAAAAAAGAAGAAGAAAGAAAAAAAAATTCAACATAGGTATTTTTTTTTTGACGGATTGCAAAATTTTCTAAATTTTTTAGATAAAAAATTTTAAGAATTTTTTTCAATAATATATTTTAAAATTGAAAAAAATTCAATACGATTTTTTTTTTTGTTAAAAAATTTTAAATTTATTTAAATACCAACAATAGAAAAAAAATAAATAATTTTAAATTAAAAAAGTATTTTTGCAATGCAATAAAAAAATATTCTTTTGTTTAAAAAGAAAATTCAAAGTTAAAGAATTTTGTAAAATTTAAAAAAAAAAAAAAAAATTTTTTTCTCTTAAAATTATCTAAAAATGTAATCGTTTTATTTCTATATTACAGATAATTACTTATAAACACGTGTATTAAAAGAAATATATCATAATTTTGAATACAATTTTTAAAATAAAAAAATAAAAAAAGTTTTTTTTTTTCTTCTACCTAAAATAAAAAGGGGTAAATGATTCCTTTTGAAAATTCTAATATGACTGAAAAGTCTATTAAAATACCAAATAAAAAGAAATCTAAAAATAAAAAAATTCAACAATATCAAAAAGAACAAGAAGATCATCATCATCAACAACAAGAACAACAACAAGATCATCATAATCATCATAATTATAATCATAATGCGGAAAAATTAAAAAATATTACAAAAAATGATAATGTAATTTATGATAATAATGTTGTAAATGGTGATGATGATACATTAGATGTTATTAATAAAAAATTAAATAATATTCATATTAAAGAGAATGGTTGTATTAGAGATAATAATATTGATAAAAAAATTTCAAATGGTATAGAAAATTCATTACCATCATCATCATCGTCTAATTACAAACAAAAACAGCAAAAGTCTCAAATAAAAAATAATGATATCAATAATGATCCTTCATCAATATCATCTGTAATTCAAGATTCTACAACAACATCATCAACATCTAAAATTGAATTACAACAACAACAACAACAAAAGAAATCTAAAAATAATGATAATAAAAATCTTAATTTAAATGATAATCATGATGATGATTTAATCAATAATAGACATAATATAACAACAATAAAAAAGCATAAAAAATTTAAAAATATCAAAAATGATGATTTAATCGATGATAAAAAAAATAATTGTTTATTAAATATAACTAAAACAACAACAACAACAACATCATCAATAAAAAATACGGTTTCAATAATAGATGATAAAAAATTTATTAATAATAATATTTGTATAAAACATGAAAATATCGATGAAATTAATGAAAAATCGCATGAAAATCAACATAAATGTTCATCAACATCATCAACATCATCACCGTCATCATCATCATCATCATCAGTAAAAACTGTTAATGTTTGCAATAGTAATATTAGTGAAAAAATAAATTTAACAAATTTTAATAATGATAATGAAAATGATTGTTATGCAATAGCATCATCATCATCATCATCAACTACAGAAAAGAATATCGATAATAATATTTTAAATGATGTGAGCAGCTCAAATATTAATTATAATAATGATATTGATGATAATAATAAAAAATCATTAGATAATGATGATGATAATACAAATAAAGATAATCAAATAATAAAGGAATTAATTGTAGAAAAATCATTAAATGATAAAGATAATACATTAAATTCTTCAGATATTATTATTGAATATAAAGAATATGAATCGGAATTGCAAATGCAGGTGAAACATTTTTTTTTTTTTTAATTGAAAAATTGTTTTTTTTTTTAAATGATTTTAATAATTCCTTTTTTTTTCACAGGATATTATGCAATTAATTCAAACAGAATTATCAGAACCATATTCAATATATACTTATCGTTATTTTATATACAATTGGCCAAAATTATGTTTTTTAGCTGCACATAATAATGAATATGTTGGAGCAATTGTATGTAAATTAGATATGCATATGAATGTTAAAAGGGGTTATATTGCAATGTTAGCTGTTAAAAAAGAATATCGTAAATTAAGAATTGGAACAAATCTAGTACAGAAAGCAATTGAAGTATGTTTAAATGGATTTTATTTTATTTTTTTTAATTTTATTTTATTTTTCAAAAGTGATCAGATATTTAAAATTGGAAAGTATCAATTGGGGAAACTTTAAAAGAAAAAATTATTTTTGTTTAGAAAACCTTAAATGGTAAGTTTACACGTCAGGAGACTGGTTTCCAGATATCATTTTTTGGAGACCATCTGTCTTCCACATACTTTTAGGAACTTTTGAGTATTTATACCATGAAGAAAGGACATGACAAAAGAAAGTTCGAAATTTTTTGAAAGAAACATCATTAGGAGAATTTTTGGACTAATTAGAGACGAAAATGGCTCTTACAGGCTAAGAATAAACAACAAGTGTAGAAGTAAAGGCGGACTCAGAATCAGGTGAGTCGATAATGCTGAAGCTGATCTAATGAAACTACGTGTAAGAAACTGAACTGAAGCTGCAAAAAATCGTACTCGTTGGAGAAACATTTTAAGAGAGCTCAAATCTTTTAATTTGCTGTAGCGTCAAAAAAAGAAGATGAGGAGTATTTACACAAGATCTTTTGGTCTCTAGCCACAATTTTTTTAAAGTCCACTATCGTGTAAACTTACCATAACGGTTTCTAAAACATTGAGTGAGACATGAAATAAATCAATGTGACTGTCCCTCTAAAACAGATATCTGATCATTTAAACGTTATTGAAATATTTTATACTAATTTCCTTTTTTTTTCTTTTCAAAATAAAATTTTATTAATTTTTATCTTGTTTGTGTTTGTGTTTTTTTAGGCAATGGTTGCTGATAATGCTGATGAAGTTGTACTTGAAACTGAAATGAAAAATATACCAGCCCTCCGTTTATATGAAAATTTAGGTTTTGTCAGAGATAAAAGATTATTTCGTTATTATTTAAATGGTGTTGATGCACTTAGACTTAAATTATGGTTTAGATGAAATATATAAAAAAAAAAAAAACAAACAAATAACAAAAACAAAATTTATAGCAACAAACAAACCAATTGAAGAATGATAAATGCAAAAAAAAAAAAATAAAAAAATAAAAAAATAATAATTAAATTATTAATGAGGTTTAAAAAGAATACAATATATACAAAATATATATATATATAGAAATAAAATAATAAGTAAAATATGATAAATATAAAAGAACAAACAAAACACTAAGCCAAGAACGTGTAGTGATTTAATATTCAAAATGTAAAAACACATACACACCCATACACATAGGATATACATACACTTTATTTTATTTTATTATTTTTTTTTTCTAGATTTAACTAAATGTTTTAATTTTATTTTTTAAAATTTTATTATCTATGTCACCACAATTTAATGAATACAATCGAAAGAACCCAAAGAAATATTCTAAATTAGCTTTAAATTAATTTACGCTTTAGAATTTCAAGATTTTAACTTAAAAAAAAAACATAATTTGCAAGAAAATCAAGGTTTTCTTTTTAATTTTTCTTCTTACAAATAACTTTTAAATTATGAGGCCAAGGCTCAATGGGCTGCAGTGTCAAGAAGATCAGATAGAGAGATCTATTGTGTAATTCGATCGAAATTTTATAGAATCGAATGAAATATTCACAATATTTTGTGTCATTATCAAAAAAATGCTAATATACGTTATATGAATTTCGTTTAAAATATCTAGTAATCAATAAAATTACACAATAGGGCTCAGAATTGTTAAAATTTTCTTTTAATAATTTTTATTGGAATTTTTGTTGAAGCGAAGTACTATTTTTTTTCTCTTCACTTGTACAAGATTTTGTTCAGTTAAAAAAAAATTTTTTTTTTGGAGATCTTTTGATCCTTGAATTAAATTTTTAAAAAAGTTCCTTAAATTTTAATACTTTCAGTGAGACAATTTATTTATTTTTTATTTTAGCGAATTGGCTACACTTTCTATTTAATCCTAATTTTATTTGGTATTTGGAATTTCATAAAGTTAAGAAAAAAATGATAATTACCGAATTATGGCTTGAAACGTATTAGAGAAATGTATGATTTGAACCCTTAAACTACTCAAACATTTTCGAAAGAAAAAAAAAAGTAGTGAAGTTTTGCTTACGATATTGGGTTAATTTGAAATTTCCCATATAAAGAAGATTATTTAAAAAAGGACATCAGCAAATATAAATTGAATATCCTAAAAGTAATTCCAATTAGAATTCTGTTATTCTAAGGTTACAAATTTCCATTTAGATTTTATTTAAAAAAAATGAGTTCTAATACGATCTTTATTTTGAAAAATGTTTTTAATTTTAAAAAAATATTAAAATCTTGATGATTTTAGAATCTTTAAAATCTAAAAAAAAAATAAAAGGACAATCTTATTTTATATTAAAAATATTTTAAATGTTCGATTAAAATTCGCAATTATTTTACTAGAATAGTAAATAAAATTATTTATTTTTTTGTCCAAGTGACTTTTTTCGAGAAAAAAAAAACTATTTTTATCCTTAACCATAACGGGACATTAAATTGTGCTGATTTATAGGTAATAAAAAAAAATATTATGAAACCTTTTAGAAAATCAACTAAACATTTTAAAAAAGAAAGTAGCAAAAAATTTAAAATATTGGTGTATCGTAATAAATCTCTAAATTTATTCCGCCCCCCTCTAAAATGTATGTATGTATGTAATTTTAGAAGAATAATTCAATTTTCCTTTAATTCTAGAATGAAGGAAAATTTTTATTAACAAAAAAAACAGAATGAATCTTTTTTGGAAACGTTAACAAAATTGATTACAAAAAAAAAATTCAGATTGTGTTCAATGTTTTCGAAAAGGCTTGCCAATTCTTTAAAAAAAAAACAAAATATTAAAAAAAAAAAAATAATAATTAGACAATGAAAAACCTAACATTTTAGTGTTATTTGTAATTGTGTTTAGAAATGTGTAACAATGAAGCAAACACTCTTGATACATTTGTCGATTAAGTTGAAAGTTGAACGTGAAAACCGGGCAGAATGTTAGAGAAGACAAACAAGAAGAAAGAGAAGTAATATTGAAGAACCATAGCATATATCACAAGGCACTGGCTAATAGGGGATCAGGCAGAGAAAATGAGTATCCCCTTTAACACTAATTGCCGTAGCTGCAAGGAGGTCAATGAGAAAGAAAATCTCACTCACTCAATATCTCTGCAACTATCCGGCACTTGCTAGAGCAAGAACCCAGATAATGGAGAGCTTTCTCTTCAAGGAAATAGCAAAAGTTACGGTTAGAGACATGATACTACCGGTATGTCAAACGTTATTTCCTAGGATTTTATGCGAGATGTGGTATCAAAGTGACACTCTCGGTGCTAATTGGGTCTTCAGAAATCGGAAGCTTCCGAGAACCGACACATCAACCAACCAACATTGAATTTTCAATATTTGTTTTTTACAAGGAATAATTCTCTATTTTCTTTCAACATCACGTACACAAACGACTGCTTTTTTTGGCTACTTTGAAAACTCGATGTTCCATGCAATATTGAACATTCAACAAATCGACAAATGTATCATCAGTAAAACAAAACAAACAAAAAAAAATAATATTTTGAATGGAAACAATGTAATTGACTAGTAATTTGAAAAACTAACAAAATTTATTATAAAATTCATTATTTTTTTCTTTCTTTTTTTTTTTAATGATAATAAAATACACAGAAAAATTAAAAATTTATATTATGTATTTATTCTTTTTAAAACAAACAATTTCTTTTTCGTTTTTTGTTTTTAAACCTATGAACAATTTAATATAAAATTTAGCGCCATTGAACAAAAAAAAAAAAGGAGTACACAATTAGCTCTCATTAGAAAAAAAAAAAAAACTTTCCGATTGTGAAAAAACAAAAAAAAATCTTGTATGTAAAATTTTTTTTCAAATCAAAAAAAGCATGAAAAAATTATAGGTACTCCTATTTTTACCGTTAAAATCATCTACGTATTTTATCAATTTTAAATTGTTTTAAATCATTTTTAGTTTTATTTTTAATATTATCAATTTGATTACGAATTTGTGAATTTTTATATTCAATTTTTTGTTTATTTTCAATACAATTATTTTTTTCATTAAATAAATCACTAACATCAACCATTCTTGGTTTAAAAAATATACTAGGATTTATAATTTTTTGAGATAATTTAAATAAATTTAATAGACCCCATGTTGTTGATGTTTGTTTTTTTTCTTTTTCTAAAATTTTTTCATTATTATTTTGTAATTCAGATTCTAATGTCCATGCAGCATTACGTACTTCAATACGAAAATGTTCACATTCTTCAAAACTAACATTTTTACTAACATTTAATAATTGTTCAAATGGATTAACAATATACATTGCTGAATGATCTGGTTTTATAATATGACGTCCTTCATTTAATGATATTGCACGATTATTAAAATCAAATTGTGAATAATATTCATAAAATTGTAATAATAATTCATTTAAATTTGTTTGATTATTATGATTATTAAATTTTAAATTATTATAATTACGTAAAAATGTACAATTAATACCATCTTCAGTTAAACGAAAATCATCTTTTGTTGCTAATTTTGTTAAATAATTAATTGATGGTAATATTGGTTGTTTTAATTGTTGTAAAAAATGTATAACTAAACATGTTAATGAAAAATTTGTTATCCATCGACCAGGTGATGGATTTGTTAAACCAGTACATTGTGCCCAACGTCTAATACAAAATGTTAAAGGACGTACACGTGAATCAATTTGTCCTAACATATAAAATAATTCTGACATGTAAACTCCACTTCTAGATAAAAAAAAAAAAAAAAGAGAAAGCAGAAAAATTATGAATTAGAAGAGAAAATCTAAAAAATAGTAGAAAGGCTGTTTTCCTAAAATTCAAGCTTGCCACAAGATTGACTCGTCACATGCTTCATAAAATCAATCTTCCAAATTAAATTCATAAAATCAATATTGCGCAAGTTTTGCAAGCATTTTGAAATACTGTTACCATGTGAGTGTTGTGAATTAACAATTTTTGACTTTTAGCTAATAATTCTTAAGTAAAATTTATTTTTCTTATTCACCGCTACTTTTAATTTTGACTTTTAATCAGATCTTAATTATCAGCCCTCAGTTTAAATACGAAGAAATCACCAAATTAAAAAACTTCATAAATGCAAGAAATCTTGCTTTCAAATTTTGAGATGCATGCTTTCTAGTTTTTTATGCATGCATTCAAGGTGGTGCAAGCTTAAGTTTTGAAAACAGCCAAATTTTGAAAATAATGTGCAATTTTTAAAAATATCAAATAATTGTCAAATGATGAAATTCAGTAACTCAAATTTTTAAGATGAATTTCACGAATTGACCATCGCTCGTTTCAGAATTCAACATTGTTGAGCATCACACCATATTATGGTGAATTGGTGTGAATCCACACTGGCAACTTACAAATTATTCATTGATAAATCCACTTCTAGATCTAAATGTTCATGATGAAATTTAATAATTGGTACACGTGCCTGTAAAATTCGACGTACTGAACAAATTCCAGGTAAAAATAAATGAAGTATATCACTAATACTTTCCATTTGTCTTTGTATTTGTGATCTACCATTTGATAAATTCTCTTTTGTATGAAATATTAATCTACAATCTTTAGAATTATTCTTATATTCTTCATCAAGACGAAGTATTAAATCTAAATCAGAACGTAATTTACCAAAACCATTTACAGATGAACCAAATAATTGTACATTAGCACGTGGAAACATTCCAGATATTGATGTTTCAATTTGTCTAGCTGCTAAAAAACGTAATCTAACACCGAGATCATTAAGACATGTTGTCTGATATAAAATTTGAATTTGATCATTTATTGTTTCACTATTTTGTAATAAATCTTTAAGTTCATCATCACTAATATCATGTGTACCATCAATTACTTGTAAAGAACTTAATTGATTTTTGCTAGATTCTTGTTTTATTTTTAGTTTTTTACCAGCTTTAAACCATAAAAATGGTGATCTTGCAGGTACACCAGATAAATCATCATCATAACATGATGAATCAATTGCATTATTTGTATCATTTTCATTTTTATATTCAATTAAAATATAATGGCATTCTTCATGTGGAGTCTTGTAATGATGTGCACTGACAATTTCACCAAATTGTGAACAATATTTGTGTAATTCGGTAAATGATTTTTCTGAATTCACTTGAACTATAATACTACGTTTTGCTTCAGATCTATGATGATTTATAAATTCTTGAAAAGTTTTAGTATTTTCTAAAGAAAAAAAAAAAAAGAATGATTACATGAATGATTTAATTCAATTAAAAAATTTACCTTTATTAAATGGTAATTTAGTTGAGAAGTGCCTTAACAATCTCGTATGTCGGATTATGTTATTGTGGAGCATAATAATGTTTTAATCCTTGCATCCACTGGCCTTCTTGAAAATAAAAAATAAAAAATTGTTTAAATTCCAAACGGTTCAAACTCCATGCTCCAATTTGAAAGCAACACCACGATAGCATTGACAGCCGACAGCTGGAACAGCTGATAAACGCGCAAAAAAAAAGTCTTGCCAGAAAGAAGATTTAAAGATGATTTTTTGAAAAGACTTTAAAATCGGATGTATTTTCATATCATAATTATATACGGCGTCTTGAAGAAATTTGAATGTAAAAAAACGGAAATTATTTGGGAATTGTCTTCAAACGTGTTTAATTCTAAATTAAAAGTAAATTTGAAAATTAAGCAATATCCTTTGTCATATCTTGAGAATTTCTAGATTATTTCGTTAAACAATATTTTCTATTATAATTTCTCATGTCTGGTAAAAATTTCCCCTTGCTGATCATAATACTATGGCAACATTTTGAAAACCCAGTTTTTTTCTTTCAAATGTCATTCATTTTGACATTGACAATTCTTTGTTATCGTTGAGCGGAGCACGTTGACCGTTGTTTTTAAGGTTGTATTTTCTTAATTTTTATAAGTGAACAAGTATTTCTTTAAAAAATAATCAAAAAAATGGATAAATCATCTTCGAATAAAGATGATATTTGGAAAGATCCACGTTTCTCGCATTTGGTAAGTGATCCTCGTTTCAAGCAATTGCCAAAATATGAAAGAAAAATAAAAATTGATAAACGTTTCGAACCAATGTTCAATGATTCGAAGTTTAAAGTGAAATACACAATTGATAAATATGGTAGAAAAGTTGATCAAAGCTCATCAGAGGATTTAAAAAAGTACTATGATATTGAATCATCAGATGAAGAAGCAGAAAAAGAAGAAATACGCGAAGAAGAACAACAAATTACAAAAGATGATACAGGTGTAAATGATGATTTGAGTAATGATGGTGAAGTATTACCTGATGACATCAAGAAGAAACTAATTGATTCAAAATTTGATTATGCTCGTGGTGAAGGTCGTTTATTATCAGACAGTTCATCAGATGATGATGAATCCTCTGACGAAGATGAAGAATTATATATTGAACATGTTTGGGGTGAATTAGATAATGATGCACCTAGAACAGATGAATCGACATATCGTTTAGCAGCATGTAATATGGATTGGGATAGAATACGTGCATCTGATATAATGGTTTTATGTAATTCATTCCTACCACCTGGTGGTACTATTTCAAGTGTTAAAATTTATCCGTCAGAATATGGTAAACAAAGAATGGAAGTAGAAGAATTACATGGTCCACCAGAACTTATTGATAAAGAAAAAGTGATAGATAATTCTGATGATTCTGAAAATGATAATTTAGTTGAAGAACAAGATAGTGATGCTGAAGAAGGTGACGAATATCATATGGAAAAATTGAGACAGTATCAATTGAATCGATTAAAATACTATTATGCTGTAATTGAATGTGATTCTGTTGCTACAGCCGATAAATTATATAAAGAATGTGATGGATTAGAGTATGAAAGTACAGCAACAAAACTTGATTTAAGATTTATTCCTGATGATGTTACATTTGATGAAGATGAACCAAAAGATATTTGTACAGAATTACCAAATCTTACAAAATATAAACCAAGATTATTTACAACAACAGCACTTCAACAAGCTAAAGTTGATTTAACTTGGGATGAAACGAGCATTGAACGTAAAGAATTGAGTGAAAAACTTTCATCAGGAAAAATTGATGAAATTAATATGGCTGATTTGAGCCGATATGTAGCTTATAGTAGTGATGAAGATGATAATGATGACGATAAGAACGTTGATAAAAATTTAGAAAAGAATGAAAGTAATTCTGAAAGTAATGCTGAAGAAGATAAAGATGGAATATCGAAATACAAGTCACTTCTAGAGGAAATAAATAAAAATGAGGAAGAAGAAAAGAAACATAAATTTGAAGCACAATATTCATGGAGTATAAACAGTGACAATAAATTAGAGACGAAAAATAAAAATGAAAAGAAAAATTTAACACCAATTGAGAAAATTTTAGAAAAGAAACATGAGAAAAATAGACAACGAAAAGAAAGACGTAAACAATTACTGAATAGTGATGATGATGATGATGAATATAGTTCTGATGATATTCCCGATGATATTGATATGAATGATCCATATTTTGCTGAAGAATTTGCAAATGGTAAATATGAACCATCAAAAAAATCAAAAACTAAAAACAAAAATAAGAAATTAGAAAATGATGATGAGGAAGATGATGATGAACAGAAAACTAAAGAATTAGAATTACTTTTAGAAGATGATGATGATTATGGTACAAAACATTTTAATTTAAAGAAAATTCAAGATGAAGAGAATGAAACAAAATCAAAACGTAAAAGAAATAAAAAATTGAAAAAATCCAAACATGAAATTCAATCTGATAAAATTGAAGATAATTTTAATGTTAATCTTGAAGATGATCGTTTTAAAGCATTGTATACATCTCATTTATTCAATATTGATCCATCGGATCCACATTTTAAGAAAACAAAAGGAATGGAAAAAAT
The DNA here is from genome assembly GCA_939192795.1 of Bombylius discolor. Lineage (NCBI taxonomy): Eukaryota > Metazoa > Arthropoda > Insecta > Diptera > Bombyliidae > Bombylius > Bombylius discolor. The sequence continues at coordinate 6,416,950 of OW584240.1, read as the reverse complement.
TATTGAAGAAAAATTGAAAAGACGTAATGAAGATCCAACAAGTTTAACAAATTTAAATACAAAGGAAGATTCTGAATCAAAGCCGAAAAGATCGAAACAGGAAATTGAAAATAGCATTCTAGTGAAAAATCTTAAGAGAAAACTTAAAGAAAAATTTAAATCATAATGTTTTGTTTTTTATGAAATTTTAAAATTAAAGGTAATTAAAAAGAAAATTTTAATTTTTTATTTTTCGAAATTATTTTTCTATAAATTTGAGCTTTTTACTTGCTAAAATTCGAAATTTGAAATAATTTTTGAGCTTTTTTACCTTTTATTTTTCGAAATTTGAACATTTTTCGAAATTTAAAATTAATTTTCTATAAATTTGAGCAATATTTGAATTTAATTGACAAACCGTTCCACCAGCACGTTGAAGTTGATGATTTTGTCTGTTTATATCACCAACACAAATCCAATTGCTGTTGTTCTTAATTGTTGTACCATTTACAGCAGAAACAGCCCATTTTGAATGATCATTAGTTGATTTAAAAGAATATTGAAATGAATCAATTTTTATCTGACTGATATTTAAAACACTGAAAAATTAATATATTTTTTTTTTATTCAAATTTTTATCTTCAATTTTTCTGGAAATTTCGAAAAAAAAAAAAACCATACTTACTGTCTAAATTTACTACAATTACTTGGTAAATTTCCTCCACCTTTTCTCCATGTTTCAACAAATAAATCAACATTTAATATTGGTGCTATCCAATCTTCATATAATTCTTTTTTAAATTTTTTACTTTTAGCAAATGAATGAAATTTAATACCATTTAAACTAATTAATATTTCTTGATTATAAAATGGTCCAATATTAATCCATTTTTTATGAAAAACATTTATAAAATTTGAATATAAATTATTTAAATTTGATGGAAAATTATAATAATAAATATTTGGTTCATTAAAAATTAATTGTTTTGAAATTTTAATTATTTCTGTACTATTAAATGTTATACATAAAAAACTTTGTCCATAATATTCACCATTTTTTGGATAAATTAAATAATTATCAACATTTGGATATTTTGGTATTGAATGTATTAACCAAAATCCAGTATTAGAATCAGCTCCAATAACACCTTTTGTATGACCATCAATATTATTTGTAGTACCATTTGGTAATTCATCATTATAAATAATCGATAAAATTTTATTATTATTGAAAATTGATTGTAAAGTTCGACTTGGAAAACTATTTGTATCATTTATGAATAAATTTGATAATTTCCAATCATTATGTTGATTTGAAGTTAGATACAAGTATTTTAATCCTTGAGAATTTGGATAAGATGATGGTAATTTGTATAAATAATACCTGAAAATTTGACAAAAAAAAAAAAAAATTGAAATATTTATAAAATTTTATTGTTTTATATATATATTTTTTTTTTACCAATCAACATTTTCACCATTTTCATCAATACACGATATTTTTGCATCATTTAATCGAATTAAAATAATGAAAAACAAAAAATTGTTTATTATTTTTATCATCTTCTCAATAACAAAAAACAAGACTAGAAAAAGAATTTGTACGTCCAAATTGAGAATGAACACCACAATATCATCTGAATCAGCAGTCAACAACACTAACCAGTAACCAAAGATAAGATACATGAATAGAAACTAGTTTTATTTTTTCTTCTACACACATACCTACAATTCTCAAATATTGTTCAATATGGTATTATTCTGGTTCCATTAAATTACATATGATGCCATGTGTAAGACCATTCCATAGAACATAAACTGAAGTCAATTGTTTTTTTTTTTTTTTTTTAAATTTTTTTTTTTATTGTTGCACAAATTGATAATACGATGACGATACTGTGTAGTGGTTCACTATCAGCAGACAAAACAATGTTATTTATTTTAAATTAATGTATAAGGTGTCTCAGAAAAATTGGTCCATATAGGATGAGACATGGTAGAGGAAGATAAAATTATGTTTAATATTTTTTTTGCAGTGATATCCTGGTAATTGAGTTTTAAAAAAATAGAAAAAACAAATTATTGAGCGAAATTTTAGGTAATTTAAGGGGTTTTTAAAAGTTTGAAGGTGACGCTTATTGGTGAAGTTTTAAAAAGAAGACCAGAAAGACCTCAGACAACATGGCTGACGGAAATCAAATCAGATAATGTGACAACACAAGTCAGAAACTTGTGGAGATATAGGACTAGAAAGAAAGATTTCAAGTAGATGGAACTATGGCCTAGGAGGAAGAAGAAAAGGTTGGCTTTTAAAAATTCATATAGGCTTAATTTTGTGTATTTTCAAAATGTATTTATTTTTTAATTTCTCGTGAAAATTTAGAATAAATTATGTTTGAAAAACTAGGATAGTGTCTGAAAACAGGTTTTATCCTTCTTTTGAAAAAAATATCTGTTTTTGTTTTCTTACGTAACTCTTCTCATACGTTGATTGATATATTGAAAAGTACACCCTTTAGTTCATTTTTAGTGCAACAAAATCAGACATACATATGAGTATAGTTTTTTATTTGAGCTTCGTCATCCAAGTTATCAGACGATATCTATAACACCAGCTGGTCTATAAAATAAATCACTTTTTCACAGTATTTCTCATCATACATAACATTTCGAATTACACCCACTCAATTCATTGAAATAAAATAAAAACGGTTTCCTAAAAAACTTTAAATGCTTTCTTGACCCAGACCCACACTCCATTCTACAGTGTTTTACTTCTTTTTCTTTGAAATTTAGTTAAACTGGTTTAACCGCAGCTCCCTCCGGAAATACTCTGTATAATTAGATAAATAAAAATCCAAATTAAAATAACGAATATTTAATAATATTGTGCATTGATAAAAGTTAATGTACACATTCACAATTAATAAATATTGAAATAATTTTTCTTCTTACTCAATACACACGCTATACCTACCTAATCAACCTACAGAAGCTACAGGTACATTAGAAATTTTAATAAAAATTCAAATTAGATACTTATTCTTTTGAGATATACTTACTTCAAGTTTATCATCATTAATGAATTTCTAAAAATCATTCTGGGAATTCACAAAAAAAAAAAAGACAAATTAAAGTTTTTAAAAAGAAATTTAGTATTTTTTTTCTTAAAACAAATTTTTCATTAGTTAATTATTTAAAAATTAATTTCGTAAACAGTCAACTGGAATTTAATTTTTACAGTTCGTTGTTGAAAAATGAAAAAAAAAAAATAAAACAGCAATATTCCCTTTGTGAATTTTTCATTATGTTTGTTTGTGTGTAATGACTTTGAAGATGCATAAAGTCATGAATAAAAGATATTGAATGGTTTCTTAATTAGAATCCAAAAACGAAATAAGGTAAAGTTTTTAACAAGTTTTTAAGAAGGATGAAGGTGACTTGGTGGAAAAGTGATAAGGGTTTGGCTTAAGAAGGTAGATGAAACTCTATAGACGGCGCAACATAAACAAGTTGAAGGATCGAGAACTGGATAGCGGCGAATTCTCTATAAGGCCAAGGTCCTGTTTAGGACTGTAAAGCTGTTAAAGAAGAAGAAATCTGAAAAATGCTAAAAATTAAAATAAACTTTTTATTTAATTTTTTTTTTTTTTTTTTTTTTGCATTTTTCAATACATACTTTAATTTACAACATTGACATTTTTACATAAAATTTTCCGTATACAATTTTCACGATAAATACACAAGAGGAAAAATTTCTATATGATGTGAGCTCTTAAATCTAACATTTAATTTATTGAGTTTTAAACTCGCGCATTTATAATATTTTTTTAATTTTTGAATTCATTTTTTTTTTTTCGTTTAAATTTAATTTAAACACCCAATTCACGACTTTGTGTTGTACCACCAATTTGTCCAGTATTTGTACTTGTTGGTATTGGTGCAATTAAATCTGGAGCAACACGACTTAAACAACAACGTATTGCAAATATAACATCATGATTTGCAAAACAAAATAAACATGATACACATAATCCTTGTAAACTAACAAGTATTGCTGATATAATTTGATAAATTCGTTCCAATTGTGTTCCAGTTTCAGGACGTATTGGTAATAAAATATGTTGAAGGCCAAATAATGGAACCTATAATAATAGAAAAAATACAATCAAAATATTAAAGGTTAAAGACAAAAAAAAAAAAAAAAAAATTTGTTTAATTTGACATCACCAGAATAATTGTAGCTCTAACTGCTTTACGGATTGCCAATGGAGCCGGTTGAGTTGAGCATGGATGAAGTTTTTTCACAAGTACTCTGACAACGTTAATAAGAAAAACTTTAAAATAAAAAATAAAATAAAAATTATTCTCGAAAGTCCATTTAATACGTTTAATAAAAATTTTCTTACTGAATGATGTGACTAAGCAAATACAAACTGGTACAGTAAGTAACCACATTAATTCGCTATCTTCCATCCAGCAGCTTTGAAAAATTATTAAATTTTAAAGAGAAAAACATTAATTAATTGCTAAAATCTTTAACACCAAATTTCTTCAGATTTGAGGAAAATAATTGCATGTAGTGTACTCTTTTAGAGGCCAATTTAAGTTTTAAAAATCCAGACATTAAAAAAAAGTTGCATAGAAATTTTCTCTTTTCTTCTACCCCCTCCCATAACTATCTTCTATCCGCTTTGGCACTAAAGTACAATACATACATATATGCGTTAGCGTGTCAAGGGATATTCTCACATTTTGTGGCTCATAATTTAGAGAAAAAAAACTCCTCAACATCTCAAAATGATCTAAAATGAACCCTAATTGATTTCAAAAATAACATTTCCATTTTTCAAAAACTTTTACTATATTTTCTTCTTCTTCTTCTTTTAAACTTTTTCCAAAAAAGTTACTTTTATTTATTTGGAAATTCGTACATCACAAAAAACTGATTTAATATTTTATAAATTTATTTCTAAATTACTTTTTTTTTTTTTACTTTTGAAATGCTTATTCACCAGGCACCATGATGATGTCAAACTTATTTCCATTTTAAACAAACTTTTCAAATTTCATACCAAAAAATGTACTTAGAATTGTAAATGATTTTCTAAAATTAAAATGGACACACACGTTCAATCTTCAATCATATAAATATTTCATAAAATAACCTTAAGATATTTCTCATGTTCGAAAATTATTATTTAAAATTTACATGATGAACCTACTATACACACTCACATTTTAGGTTCAAAGGTTATACCTATAAAAATAAGACTTGAGAGCAGGAAAAAAAAAAACGAAATATGTTTTCGATTTAAATAAATTCTCAAATAATTTTTAATTATGAAAAGTTAAAAATTCTATTTGTAGTTTTTTTTGTGCCTTAAGGGCGAAAAATATAATTTTTGTTTTCAGAAAAAAAAAATAATAAAAATTAAATGAAAATTTCTATCTCAAAGCTTATACATTTTAGTTTTATAATTATATGTAAGTAACAAGGATATAAATTTGTATGTATATGTATGTACTTACTGTGTAGCATCTGTTGGATGATATGCTCTAGCAATTCCATAAGTTACAAGAAAAATAAGTGGTGCTAACCATCCTATTGCAATGAACCATCTCATGACGATGTTATCCTTAACGAAAACCTATTAATTATTGCAAAGAAGAGAGAGAAAAAGGAAAAAATATAAGTGAATAAATAAAATTATTATCCTTGTGATAAGGATGAACGATTTGTTTTTTTTTTTCCGTGAAAGTAATTTTTTTTTTCTAAATTCTGAAAAAAAAAAAATTTAATTCACTTTAAACACTTTTATCGCCTCCAGAAATATCAAAAAAAAAAAAAAAGTTAATAGGCTGATTTTAACGTAAATTTAAAAAAAAAGAAAAATGTATGCAATAAAAGTTTTTATTTTTTTCGACTTACCACAACTAAAACTAAATGTAAATGAAGTCCTTCACAAAACATCCAAAAATAATTAACTAACATTAAATAATGAAGAATTAAATGTAAAATTATACACCAAATCTGTTGGAAAGGATATAAACAAAAAATTTATTTATTTTTTTTTTTTATTGAATTTTTTAATTAAAATTTGAAAAAAAAAACCAAGAATATCCTTTTAATTTTGAAACTTACTGGATTATTTCGTATATTTTCTGGTTTTTCAACAATCAATTTATACCACATGATCCAAGCAATGCTTGTAAATGCTAAAGATAAGAAAAGATGAACATGGATTCTTATTCTTGTACATCTAAGGGATCTAAATAATAATAGAGGACAACAATAAAAAAAAGTAGTTAATTCATTTATCAGTTAATTAAAAATATATACATATATCTGAATTTAATCCTTGGAACCACACTAAGATTCGTATGTAGAAGGTGGATTGAGTAGTTTAATACAATTTTTTTGCAAACTAGGATAAATAAATGAAAATTTGGTGAATTTTGAAATTATATAGTAATTATATTGCCGGTTTTTCATATGATATGGCCTAAAAGAATACGAATTTAGTGTGATGACCCTCCTGAGAGTTGAATGACTTACCTAAAAGCTAAAAATATTATCATTGATATTATTAGTGTTACTAAGGAGACTGTATATCCTTTTATGTATAATTCATTGACCATTTGTCGGAACTAAAACAAAAACAAAAAAAAATAAAAATAAATAAAAAAGTAATTTCCAAGAATTAATGAAAAAAAATAATGTAACTGTAAATAAAGTTTTAATATTTAAAAAAAAAAAGACAACAATTTTGACTCACCTGAAGATCATCATAATCAATGCAACTTGTATAATTTGACCATACAATTTTTGTTTCAGGATGTACGTACCAGCTACCATTTTCAAGACATCTAATACAGAAAAATAAAAAGTTATACACAAAAAGGACAGAAAAAAAAAAATAAAAAAATAAATAAATAAATAAATAAAAAGAAAAAAAAGGTAAATATTTCTATATCCTTTTTTTTATTTATATTTACTCACGTTTTATGAGCAAAAAATCTTTTATTAAATCCTTCAACAAAATCAGGACAATTTTGTGATACAATTGTACCGGCAGGTGTTTTTGGCCAACATAAATAACCATCATATAAATGTGGACAATATAATTTATTTGTTTCATTTGTATCAACGGTATTTTCATCATTTATGCTAATGTCTAGTTTTTCAAACGTAAAAAAGAAAAGAAAAAAACGTATAATAAAAGATTAGTCTATTAAGTAGAAAGTCTTGATATGACAATTGTGAGTAATTGTGAGTAATTGTTTTCAAAAGCAAGAAAAATTGAAGTAAATAATATCAATAAAAAAAAAAAAAATGAATTTTATTGATTACAAAAGAAAGGAAGGAAAAAACAAGTACGTATACGTACAATTTAATTTCCTATGCTTACCATTAATAATATCCGTTCTATTCCAAATGCTTATGATATTTTTACTGTTATTTTGCGCTATCATCATACATTCTGTATACTGTTTGGATAGAAATGCTTTAATCTCATCAGATGTATAGCCAAAAATTATTTTATTTGTATCATCCATGTCCTTTTTATTTTTTATTTCTTTCTTTCTTTTTCTATGAATGTGATTTAAGTAGGATTACACTTATAAATTTTTGGAAGAAATGTACTATTTAATAATACATATGTAATTCTAAATGACATTTCATAGTTGTATGTACAGTTATTCTTGTAATATACGCCAGATATCAAATGTCATTTTGATTGTTGCATTGAAAAGACCCTTATTCCTTTCTTTTTTTTTTTTGCCTCTGAAATATAATTATACACCTACACAAATATGAAAAAAAGAAAAAAAAAATAATTGGATAATACACAATGTGATACAAAATATAATTAAAAATCATCGAATGTATTGTTTGTGGGAAATATTACACTGTAAAAAAAAATCTTTGAATTATTTAGCAGATTGTAAAATTTTCAAGATTGAAAAATAATCAAGAAGGACGACAAACTTTTCAATTCATTTTTTCAATTAGAATTTAATAATGATTTTTTTTCTTAGAAAATTTAAATTTTAAATAATTCGCAGTTCAAATAAATTATAGTCAATCACTGATTTTGGAATGATGGCTCTGACTTTTGTCAGAAGTGTAGTCATGATATGTATTCTTGTTTTAGGTTTTAAGGTACCATGTCTGACTTGTTTTCAACTAATTATAGGGTCAAAAATATCCTTTTCAGCCTAATTAACACTCAAGTCTCACTTTTTGTACAAAGTGTAGAAAAAATTAATTTCAAATTCAAACATCGAATATCCTTAATTTGTTATCAGGAATGGAATTTAGTCGAAGTTTAAAAGTACTTTTCGAAAAATTTAAAGTATTTTTTCATAGTGGAAAGTACTTTCTTGGTCTTGAAAAATGCAGTAGGTATTGATAAAATGCCCTGTGCTATACGATGAATATCCCTAAACAAATAATCTTGTTTTCATAACTTTTACTTTTTGAAAAAAAGGAAATTATGATAGTTTAAATTTTTAAAGGATAAAATCAAGCTCAAACGTACTAAATTTAATAAAAAATTACTCGAGTACTTTTCAAATTTTTACGATATGACCGCAATCCCGTCTAAATAAGCCTTCAAATTAAAATGTAAGAACCTCATTTTTACCCAAAATATAAAAAAAAATATAGTAATAATAATTTTACCCTAAAATATTTTCCTGTGTAGTTATTTTCTTCTAACAAAAAATTGACTAATTTTATTAAAAAAAAAAAAAAAAAACGAACAATATTTCTTTTTCTCAACGGAACAATTTTTTATTAAACAAATACATCTTGTTTTTGCTTTTTTTCACTTGTAGAAAAAAAATTTTTTATTCAATTTTATCTAACAAAATATCATTTTTTTTTTTTTAAACTGTAAAAAAAAGGAAACAGGAAATAAAATTATGTTATTTTGAAAGGTTGCATTTTTTTTATTAACATCCTTTTTATTTATTTATGGACATAAAGTATCTTACGTTCTAACGTATATTATACTTGTGTTTATTTTTCTGCTCTATTAAATTGTAAAATAGTTTTTGTTCACTGGCACTGTTAGAAAAGTGTGCTCTAAAAAGTGGAATGAGCAGCATTTGTTGATGGTATAGAAGTGATGGACAATATTTACCGTTGAAAAATAAATAAGGGTGTTGTTCAAATGATATTCTTTTTCCATATAACCTCACCCTTGTTTTGAACGAACAATTTATAATTTTCTAATAATTAAAAAAAAAAAAAATAATAATAAGTTAAAGTTTGCCTTAAAAAAGTAATCTAATTATTTAAAGCTTCAAAAAATGACACTGTGAAATTTCTTTTACTGTAGCGAGAGGCGGTTTGTGGGAAAAAAATGCCGTCGAATTTTTTTTTTTAAATTCTTCATAATGTTAAAGGTACCAAAAATTCGATATTAAATTACAGTTTTTATCACACCGGCACCGTGTTGTACTGTTTAAATCCTTTTTGTTTTTTTTCTGTATTATTTTCATAATAAAATGTAATTTATATCCTAATAGTCATCGTGATTAAGACCTGTTATTTATTTTCATTGTTTTAGGTAACGCCTTTTGTTCACTTTATGTTAAATACACTCATCAATTCTATTTTCTGTTTATTTTTATTTTTTATCCATTTACTTTTGTATTTATCTCTCTCCCACCCAATAATGAGGATAATACATATCATTTTTTTCAAGGTTCGTATCAAATTTTTCAAAATTTTTGACGTTAGGGAAACAAAACCAGTAATTGGAATTCGAATAGAAGGAGTTTGTCTTCTTAAATTTCTCTTACTCACTTGGTGCTCATGATGTTATGTTGAAGTCTGATAAAAGTCAAATTATCAATTTTTATTTGACTATGAAATATTGTCAAGAAAATATGAAAAATAGTACATTTTTAAATTTAGGTAATTTATTTACGTTTTGGCCTAGAACAAAGTTTGTGTAAGCTACAATACGTTTTTTTTTTTACAACAATTGAATTGTTAAATTTGATGATTTATGCAGTCAAAAGCTTGATAACCTTTTGAACCTTTTCTGTCTCTTTCTGTCTCGTACAAGAAGCTGTTTGTTTTTTTTTTTTTGCAACGAATTCAAACTGCAAATATTTTTCTTATATGCACATTATTCTAGCGTCATATACAGTGTAAAAGTGATTTGTAGATAAATTCAAATTCATTTATCTTTGGATCCTTTATTCTTTTTTAGCTTGAAGAAAAAAAGAGAAAAAGGCCTTGAAAATAGGACACGATTAAAACGATAAGAAAAGACTTTATGAATAAATTTTCACTTAAATTTGCAACCATCTGAAAACATAATGGTCCCATTGAATAATGTACTTGAATTTTCACAAATCAAACTTTTGTTGGTAGAAATCCAATTAATATGACCAAAGTTACGAAATAAAAAGAAAAAATCAATCTACAAATATTTTCATCTTCCTTCAGAATAGAAACGAATGTTAATCAAAATTCATAGGTCACTGCCCACATAATTCTCAAAAAAGAAAAAAAAAAACATAATAAAATTTGCATTTATAATTTTACAATTTTCTTCATTTTGATTTTTCTTCATACAAAAATTTGAATACAGATCACAAAGGTGTGCTAGATTTCAAAATAAATTTTGATTTTATTGCATCCAGTGAGATAATTTCAATTTAAATTGATTTACATTGATTGAACTTTGACCTGTAGTAAAATATATATTTTTCACGTATATTTCACAAAAACAATAAACAATAAAATGTGATACAGGATACAATACATTTAATTGGATCTCTTTTATTTACAAACTACACAGGGTATCTAATCAACAAGATATTATAGTTTGCCTTGATTAACCCACTTTTTTTTTCTTCCACCCACACGCACACACAATTATCACACACATGAGAAAGGATATGTTTCTAAATATAATTTGCCTATGGTAAAGAAAATAAAATTGATATAGAAATAACTCATTTTATGTATTATAGTTTTAATGAAAATCGAAAGACTTAAAAATGTGGTTTTTAAAGGGGAACAATTGTAAATGAAGTAAAATTAAGGTGACGCATTGTAGGTGGTAGCTTTGAATTTCTTGGTATAATTGCATATTTTTTCGAAATTAGATTTTCATGAGAAATAAAAATATGAGAGTTTAATTTTGATTTTTCAATGTTTTTTTTTTTTTGTCGTTACAAATTCAAAAGTTTTTTAAATGGGGTGTATCCAAGAGGGTGTTTAAAAGAAATACTATTCTTCTTCGCTATTTTTTGTATCTATTTAAACACAATTTATTACATTTTAGGTTTATTGTGTTGGAAAAATTTGAAAATCTTACATTTTTCTTTTTCTTGTTTATGTTATCCGTTTTATCCACTTTGATATTTTTCATTATTTATTTTAATCTTTTTTTTTTTATTATAAAATTTTTTTTTCTTTTCTATTTGATGAATTTTTAGGAATTCAAATCAAAATTATCTCTTTGAAAACACATCCACACGAACAAAGAGAAAGAAAAAACAAAAACAGTAAAGGATGAACAAATAAATAAATTGGAAAAAAATTCCTGTTTTTAAAAAAAAAAAAAACCAATTTCATTTTCGAATAAGATACTAAAATAAAAAATATATAGCTGATAACGGTATATATTTTTTCATAATAAACTTTAATTTTTATTTCAAAAATTTTATTGACAGGTTGTAACTTATACATATACATATAAATATTCTAATTATTTTCATTTAATTAGAAATTCTTTTTAGAAAATTTTTGCAACAGAAAATATAGTATCTGTATAAGAAATTTTATTACAAAAAAAGAAAGATTGAAAGTAATTTTATTTTTTTATTTTTTTTTGTGTTTGAAATTTGTCGATCTTAAAAAGTTTTTGGAATGTTTTCATGTGATAATTATAATTTCTGCTTCAGATAATATATCGATTAGAAATATTGTCAATCTAATCTACTAGGACCTTTTTTTGAATGAATTCTTGTGGAATTTAACATGAAAGTAAAATAAGAAAGTAATAATATATGAATTATATATGAAACGAAGCTTGATAATTTCAAAAAGGAAAGAAAATCAAATTTATTACTTCAAGATTGTTGTTGTTTTTTTTTTTTTTCTAATGTTTTTCAATTCAGAATGATGTAACACATGTATGAGTTTGTGATTTCACATATAAAAAAAAAACAACACTGCAAAGACAAAAATAAAGTAAAACTGAATTGATGATTTATAAATTAGGATGACGATTCATCCTTTTAAGGATAAAAAGGTTGCTAATTTGAAAACATAATAAATAATGTAATTTGATTTTAGCTATTGAATTTTGAGTGTTTTCTATTTGATATGCCACCTTGAAGTGAAAAACATATCTCAAATTTTGTGGACAACAATTTAATTACAAAAAATTCTTTCTTTATCGTTCCAAGATTTTTATTCGATACTTCAAAAAATTTGAAAACAAATACTGCTACTTCTAATTTTTTATATTTTATGTGTCAAAACGTTAAGTTTTATATCTTAACTGTCCCATGTTTCCATTAATTACATTATTAATAATGAACGGAAAAAAAGGGCACAAAGGTCAAGGGAAAAAGAAAAGTAGTGCCAGTAGTGGTGATTTTTTTTTTTTTGATCTTCCGAAGGTCATAAGAGGGAACATTTAAGATGGAAGAGTGTTCTATAATTTTAAAATAAATATGACAAATCGAAACTGTTGATGGCATGCTGATGAGGGCAAAAAACTGAGTTTTTTTTAAAATTTTTTTTTTTAAATCCGACACAAAAATTGTTTTTTTGTTGTTTCAGTTTTTAAGTTTTTTTTCTTAATTTTTTGGTACTTTTATTCGATTAAATGGCTTTACTCTTTTATGGAGAAATGGGACATTTTTGATGCAATAGCATTTTAAAAGGCATTATGAAATGAATGAAAATGATACTTACAGAAGTCCAGGTCTAAGTTTTTGCTAGTCAAAGACGAATAAACAGAATCTTAAGAAAGCCAGCTGTATTTTCAAGAGTTTTAGAGTTAAGCATTATATTTATGGAATTTTTACGAGCCAGACAAACATTAAACGTCATTTTAGAAACAAAAGGATATTCTCCATAACACTGCAAAAACAGCGTGAAATAGAACACTATCAAAAATTTACAAAGAGTATGTACTTTAACCTGGATAGGTAAAGGCTCTAAATGGGTTGCAGCGTCATGGATGATAATGATACTTTGAATAAAATAACAAAAGACTTTGGAGCCTGCCTTATAGCGACTAAATAATAATGACTTGGTTTACCTAACACCACCTTATCACCTTTCCATTCTACTCTTAAAATTTTATGTTTTATTGAAAAACACCAGATTATAAAATTTAAAAAAAAAATTAGTAATTAATTTTTTTAATTCAAAAAATAAATTTTTATCTTTTCTTTCAATGTGAAATAAAAAATTGCTTTTTATGTTTCTTTTTATTGACGCGCGTTTTGTTGATTTAAAAAAAAAAAAAAAAATTGAAAATAAATTAAAATATGATGAGTTCAAAAAAAAAAAATAAAAAAATAAAAAAAAAAAACAACCATAATTTTTTTTTTAAAATTTTATAAAAAGCAAAAGTAAACATTTAAATTGCTCATAAAAAAGAAAAGAAAAATACAATTTTATTGTCAGTTTTTTTTAAATTTATTTTTTTTCTGTGGTAAAGTAAAAGAGTTCTTAATTTAGATGAAAAAATAAAAAAAAAAAACAACAACAAACTTTATATTCTCAATTATAAATTACCATCTGGATTCTAATTGTATATATAATATACAAAGATGTCTATGTTGCTTTTTTTTTTTTAATATTTTAAATGTAATATATTATTCAATAATTTATACACGAATTCTATTTTAAAAAAAAAAAAAAATTTAAAATGAAAGTGTGAAATAAATTTAACAAAACTTTAGATTTTCGCTGTTTTTTAATTTGTTTTTTATTGGAAATTAGACATAAATTAAATGAAACGTTTCAATAAACAAACAATACTATGTTTTTTTTTTTTTAAATGAAACATGAGTATGCAAATTTGTATTTACATAAATGTTATAAAATTATGTTTAGATACTTTTTTTATCTTATTTTTCATCAATCTTTTTAAAATAAGAAAAAAGTACTTAGTTACACCGATCACATTTATACAAAAAGCTTTAGATTAGTTGGATATAGACTGTTTTGTTCGACATGAAAGCATTCTGATTCAAACCAGCTTTGTCCAATCGACTGGAGAATTTATATTGTTAAAGCATTTTAGAGGTTATTAATAAATTACTCTATAGGGTCGGTTTCAATTATGCAAGTTTGAATTTATCAACTTGGAATCAAATCTCTACAAGTTTGTCGCCAAGACAACTTGCCATACTCTGATTAAATGAAATTCCCCACATTTCAAGCTCGAGATAAACTTTTAAATGCTTGAAAACGGCATTGGAAAACTATAAACACACATATCATTCCAGTTTTAGATTCAATTTCAGTTCCATAAAATTAGTTTCAGTGATTTTAATATTTTTCTAAGTGATTTAAATGAATTTTCCGATCAGTCAGAAATTTTCCAGATTTGATGTACGGTGATAGGTGACAACATCGTCACCAATCATGCTTTTGAGAAATGAATGACGGCTTTTATAAACAATTTTCAGCCATTTGAACTAAATTATCATTGATTTTAGGCACCGTTATTACATACGCATACAGCTTCTTAACTTTGAAAAGTTACAACATTCCAAGCTCAATCAAACTAATCAATCAATGGTAAAAATTAAATTATTACAGAAAATAATTGATGCGAATAAAAATGACAGAATCTGAATGAACCCGCTTAACTAAAACCAAAGAAATTATAGACAGAAATAATTCTTATGTAGTATAAAAATGTCTCATACAAAAATTTTTTGTTCTTGGATTTCAACATTGGAACCCTATTATTGAAATAGCTTTAAATGTACATCGTCATGTTTTAATTTTGTTAAGAAAGCTTTTACTTCCTTCCTTCTCTTACCGTACTGTATACAATAGTCTAACATCTAATGTAACAATTAAAATTTTTCGTCAATACTACAAAAGGATAAGATTTCTTTGTGTTTATAATTTCTTTACTAAAACTGAAGTCATCTGGGTAGATTGACCTTGTACCAGAAAATATTTTTTCAAGACGGTTATGAGTCCAATCAGATTGTAAACGTGGATTACGTGGTAATTAAAAGTTTTTCATTTTTTTGTTGTTAAATTTTCGGAAATTATTATGTTTTTTTTTTTTTTGAAAAAGAAGAAAAATTTTAACTTCCTTTTTTGAAATTAATTTAACCTTGTTCTAATTACTGAAAAAAAAAAAAAACAAACTTTTTTTTTATTGTAATTAAAAGCCACGTATTTCCATTAATGATGTTCAATATACATACATATGTATGTAGAATCCTTTTTTCTTCCTGTTTATTTTTTTAAAATTTTTCCTTGTTTATGAAAATTTATGAATATACACATTATAAAATTTAAATTATTAAAAAAAAAAAAAAACAATTCATATGTTGCTTTTAAAAGTCGTGTTCATAATGTATAGAGTGTGTGTATACATCTTGAATGGGGGGGATGGGTGATAAAAAAAAAATTTTTTTTTGCTTTTATAAAAATATTATTGTTGCAACACAAAAGCCAACAGCCTAGCCTGTTTATACACTTGAACTTTTTAACCTTAACTTTAACATAGTTTTTGTTATTATAATTTATTATTATTTTTGTTTGTACAATACGTTCAATAGTGGGAACATAACAATCTTTTATTATTTTATTATTTTTATTTTTTTTCCATCAGAATGTATAGAATGACATAAAAATTATTATGTACATATATATGTTCCCTATTGTTGAAAAGAAGAACATTTTAAATTGAAATTTTTTGTTTTATTTTACATATTTTTACTCTGAAAAAAAAAAAATGAATACGTAAATTTATTTTTAACACCATCAAGAAAATTTAACTTTCATTATAGTTCCTATACAATTGCTTGCGGAGAAAGAAAAAAAAGATTTTTGTTTGTATAGCTAGGAAGCATATAAGTGGAAATATCACACAAAAAATATGATTTTTCACACAAATATAACAAATGAATTTAAAGGATGTACTTGAAATGTAAAGTTGAAAAAACAAACCCTTGTCATAAGCAAAATTTCAGATTTTTTATTATTATTTTAAATGAAATATTTTAATAAAAAAAAGAAAGCAAGGATTTCACTGGAAAATTATTTAATATTTGAAATTATTTAAGGGATTTTTTTTTTTGTAAAATTTAAAGAATTAAAACTTAAATTACATGATTTTTGTTTTTTAAAGACAAGTAAACCCAGCAGGAGGATTCTTTCTGTTTTCTGGAGGATCAAATCATCAAAATGTATTAGAAATTTTTTTTCTATACAGATTATAGAGTATAAAATTAGATTTTTGGAAGCATGATTCCGAAAGACTGCTGAAGTTGATTTCCACACATTGGTAGGGACATTAGTCTAGTGCCCATCCGTCTATTAAATCTCATGAAAATACCGTCTTGTTAATTTGAATCTACTGTTTTTTTTTTTTTTGAAAAATGTAAAATATTAAATACAATTCAGTGATGACGGCGTGAAGCCAATAATTTGAAAGGATCAGTGCCCGAGAGTATATGTATGTGTGAAGTGTTAATGCATGTCCAATTTTTAGGTTAAATTGACACGAAGTGCGAAACCGGTGCTTTAAGAGAACAGAACCTTATGAGAAAACACCGATCGGCTCAAATTTAAAGAAATCTGTTACTTTTTCAAGCTAACAAAATCTATTGTTATATGTGCTTGCTTTTAGGGAACATATCCTTTTAAAGTCTTCCACATCATTTTTTTTTTTAATTCTTAAATTCTTTTTTTCCCGTCCTATGCGTTGACTTTACGTCACACATTTAAAAATCTTTGAATTTTAACAAAACCAACGAACAATCCATTTTGTACAAATCAAAGAAATACGTATAGGATGAACTGCTATTATAGAAAAATGACACGAAAAATATCCTACTTAAACTTGAAATGAAAAAGATCGAAGTAAACGCCAGAAGTACTTACTTCTGATTTCCAAATATTTTCTCACCCATGTAACACCACTCCGAACTAAAAATAGAAGAAGGATTATGAAAGAGAAATTTTTGTTCATATTTATAAAAATGTTGACAATTGATGAAAGACATGTATAAATATCCTTAAAATATAATTTTCACAAATAAATAAAATTAATTTGACATATTCTCGTATTTCATTAAGTTTTTCTGTTTTTTTTTCCATATTAAGAAAACTTTTTATTATTCTTGAACTCTCTTTTATTGAGATTTTATTTTCGTTTTATGTGTGTGTGTGTGTGTGTGTGGGTGTATCTAAAAAAAGGATTATTAATGTAAATTGAAATTTTGGTAATTGTCACGTTCAAGTTTTCTATATAACAACTAACTAACGGTTTAGGTTATATAGACAAAAAGAATATCGAAAGAGACAATCAAAAATATTGAATAGTCATATGATACAGGTAAAAAGAAAAATTTGTTTCACGTTAAATAAATAAAAATGAACCATACACACACAAGAATAAAATAACAAAACATTTATCAAATAAACAAATGAATTTTTTTTTAACTTGTACTTAACATACCCTAGACCGCTCTTCCTCCCCCGCCAACGGTTATTTTTAAAAAAATAATAATTATTCAACAGATACTTTACAAGATGAAGTGTTTTTTTTCCATCAAAATTGACAATTATTTCTTTAAAAAAAAAAAAAAAAAGTAATAAAAACAGGAACAATATTTTGTATTGACGATCATGATGTGTGTGTATCTCTTTGAAAAGATACAAAATCAATTTATTTTCACTAATTTTCATGATTTTTTTTCTTTCTATACTTTTCTTTAAAAAAAAAAAAATATTTAATTTTGTTGCCAATGACTCGGAAATGATTTGTTATTTTTTTATTATTTTTTATTATAAAAATTTATTAGAATTTTTGATTAGATATAATTTGTTTTGAAATTGTATATTAATATGTAATTCTTGTGAGTAATAATGCTAATATTAAATTACATATATACATACTCGAGAGTGTAAGATGGATGTGTGTATATAGTCAATAAATTATTGTTAAAGAAAATTTCACATGAAAGGAAATTAAATTAAAAAAAAAGCTACAATAAGTAATTTTAAAGATATTTTGAATATAACGAAGAAGAAAAAAAAAAAAGATACTTTAGAAATTTTTTGAAGGATATCAGTGAGTTATCTTACAAGAATTTATTTTATATGAGGCACTGTTTTGATATCTAGGTAACAAATTTTTATATTTTTGGATCAACAATTAGTGATGGAGTGGTAGCAATTATTTTTGAAGACATAATTAAAATAATTATCATGTTTTACAGGATAATAGAAATATCTAATGATGTTGAGGTAAACAGAAAAAATAATTAAGAATCTTCAATTTCATAGCAACTCATCGAGTAGATTTTAATTGGGAAGGCAGGATCCAACAAACTTTTCCTTCTTTCCATTATCCAGTTTCTTACTATCTAACAAAAAATTTAAATAATTTTTTAAATATGCAAATTTTTTTTACAAAAAGTCGTTAATCTGGGATCTGGGTAAAAAAATTCAAATAGATTTTCTTGATTGAAAAGAATACGTTCCCATTAAGAAATTCAAAGCTCAGCTAAACCATCATGATTGTTTTAGAAGAAAAACAAAATTACCCACTTTATACCGATTTTTTTTTTTGTAAACCTTTTTCAAGAACTCTTATTTTTAAATTATTTTCGACAGAATGTTTCAAGTATGCTGAGACATTCTTTTTTATTAATTTCTTAGAACACATATCACATTGCAACTTTTTAGGGACTTTGATTTGGACGCCGTTTAAAAAAAAAATCCAGTGTTCAATTGAAAGTTTCTTTTATTTTACGAAATATTTATCAAAAAATAAAGGACCAGGACCTATCTTATCTATTTATATTTTTTTTTAAGAAAAAAGAGTTAAAATTTATGAGAATCTTCCATTTTTAGTTTTTTTTTTTTTGTATTTAAATGTTAATTTTCAAAAATTAACGTTACTAAATTTTCAAATAAAATTATATCCTTGAGAATGAATAAAATTTCTCCTATTTTTAATGTTCTTTTTTTTTTTTTTAATTTGAAAATTCGAATTTATTCGAGAGAACGATGTCTTCAGAAAAAAAAAATAAAACTGAAAAATTCAAAAAAAAAAAATTTTTTTTTTCAGTAGCTCGTATTCTTTGTGTGCTCGAAAACTAAGTAAATGAAAATTTACGTCTGTAATTTTTTATATTTTGAAAAAAAGTAAAATTCAGTAAATCATTTTTTATTTAATTTTTTTTTTTTTTTTTTTTTAGAATTTACAAGTCCACTTTGAATTTTAAGTTCAAATGATAACTTAAAAAATTGCAAAATAAATAATTTGAAAATTTACACTTTAATAATTTTTAATTAATTAATTTAATTTCGAAAAATTCAAACTTACTTTTTAAAAGCTTTAACGTGAAAAAAAAAAAAATTATTTAAATCAAAAATTTTTCAGATTTATTCATTTATTTTCTTGTTTTTTTTTTCATTTTTACATACCACTTGATTGAAAATTGACTTATTCAAAATTAAATTTTTCCGCTTTTATTTCCTGTTCTTAAATAATATTTTATATTTTTATGTTTTTGTAATTCTACATGTGTGGAAGAGTCAGATAATTTTTATTATATCACTTTTTATGAACAAAAACATATTTTTTTACTGTTAAAAAAACACAATTTTCAAATTAAAATTTCAAAATTTATCATTGGAAACTTCAATGAATTTTCAATGAATAAAAAAAAAAAAACAAAAATTAATTTCTAAAATATTTTCAATTTTACTTTGATTTGATTTGATTTTATTTTATTTTATTTTTTCTAATTTACGTGTTCACTGATCACTAGTCAAATTTATTATGTTACAAAAGTGTAAAGAACTATAAAAGCGTATGAGATGTTTGAGGTATTTTTCAATTTTACTTGTTCTTTATTTTTTTTTTACCCCCACAAGCTTTTTTTTCTGATGGGCGAAAGTATCGATACTAAAATATTATGAGACTGAAAGTATTGAAGAAAAACTGCTGTTTTTTTTTTTTGGAAAATAAGGAAACTTCTTACCATACGAAATGGATAATATATTAAAAAACAAATGAGAAATAAAGAAAAATACACAAAGGATCTGTTTAGAAAATTTTTCTTTAGTCTTTTTTTGTTTTAAATTTGTTCTTTCAAAATTTTCAACAGAATTTCGTTTTAAATTCAAACAAAAACTTTCTAACAATTTATGACAACAACAAAAGTATTATTTTAGACTTTCACCATTTTTATTTCGTTAAATTTTAGATAAAATTAAGCTTTTCGTAGAATTTTTAAGAATAAATATTTGAATATATTCTAGAACTTTTCAAAAACAATTTCTTATTTTTTTATTCAAAACATCAAACATGAATGAAAATTAAAAAAAAAAAACAGAAACATTTGGGAATCATTTGTTCAATTGATCAATATATCAATCAACAAATTTCGAAGTAAGTTAATTAACCCATTTCCTGCTGTGGTCTCCATATAAAGTTTTGGAACTATAACTATGATGGCTGGCACCTTGTGACCCATAATTTCCAAAACTTGTCCATATGTTCACAATCTTTACATTTGCTATATCTTTCAGGTTCTTAAAAAGGAAACTTTCGGGACCTGGTTATCTTGTTTGTTCATTAAAATGAATTTTTTAAAAATTTTACAGGATATGGGTTGAAATTCTTTAGAAGAGCACATTTTTTAAGTTCTTAACACATTCCTTTCAAGTTTGTTTCCACAATGACACCTAATGAAGCATCATTTTGAACTTTAAGAATCTTTAAATGATTCATCATTAATCAAAGTCGAAAGCAGTGAACTCTATATTGGAGTGGAAACCCCATGAACTTTTTTTAAGTGAAAGAAAATTGCATTCAACTAAGTACTTTTGAAATTGTGTCACTGTCGCCACTTTTATTTTGACCTTACTCTCGATTTAGTGTAGGTTCAATTTCTAGCGGATGTTAACAGTACTGCATCTCAATTCTCATATCACAAAAACCACAGAGTTTTATGTTTTCATAATTATGTACATATAACGCTATTCTGATGACATGATTTTCATGATTCACGTTTTTCACATGTGGCGTAGTTAAGGAATTTTTATTTTTCATTTGAAAATAATTTTTAAGGATGCAGTTTCAAATTTAATTAAAAAGAATGATTATAGTTTTACTCAACGGAATACAAAAAGTGTTAAATTAAATTAAATTCTTTTCTTTTTCTTTAATAAAAAAATTTAATTCACCTTTTTTTTTTTTACAAGAAATTAAATAATAATTTTTTGTACAGCATAAAATGTGTTTTTTCCTATTATCCATCTTGTTTTTAGTTTTTAATAAGCATTGATTAAATATATAAATTGAAAAAAAAAATAATAATAAAATAAATAAAAAAAATAAAAAATAAAGAAAACTTCAATAGGGATTACGTGACCTTGAACCATGTGATATTCATAATTTATTATTGTTTTGAGATTTAAAGGAATTTTTTTCATATTAAAAAATTTTAAAAACAAAAGTGAAAAAAAATTGTATCTGTTTAAATTTTTATTGAAAAAAATTTTGTTTTACTTTAAAAAGCGAAATAATTAGGGGTTCATTTCACTTTTCATTTTTCAGTTTTGAAATTTCGTAGTTCAATTGACATGAACGACAATTTCAAATTTCTTCGTAGTTCACTTTTTCGTAGTTATTTTTTTTTTAGCTGTCATTTTGTATAAAAAATTTGGCCTACTTCAAAATATATAACTGTCAAATATAAACTACGAAACTACGAAAGAAAGAAGTTAGAAACTGTGAAGCATTTTACTTTCGTAATTTTTCAAGACTTTTGTAGTTTGGAAATGTACGGAAATGAATTACAACAACTGAAAAACTGCGAAGACTACGAAGCTTACGAAAAACTGAAACATGAAATGAATCCCCTAAATCATTTAATCAAATTTTTAAGAAAATACCACTTTCAAAAATGTTTAGACCTTAACGATCAGTTTATGAGTTTTGGCCAGTACACTGTTTGTGTTCTTGGAGTCTCTGAAACAAAACAAAATCACATTTACAATGACATTACAAATTATTGTTGTAGATTTTTACTAAAAATTAATTGAAAAGATTTTTTTTTTATTTCGAAATTTTGTCTTCCAAATTTTCAAACTTTTTTCATTCATTAAGTTTGTTTTTTTGTTCCTTGTGTTTTTAAGCGTTCTTAAATGCGCAATAGTTCAAAGAAAATGAACGCATGAACGCTCGAAGAACTTGAAGATTATACAGGTCATTTTCATTTCAGTCATTTTCGAAAATCCTTGATTACTTTTATTCTACATTTTTCAATTCTTTAAGCCCATATTCAAACTGGAAACTCAGGACTTGAAACGCAAAAGCTTAAAAGTCAAAATTGCCTCAAGATGCAAATTAGTCTAAGTCCGAAATTTTAAATGTTGTGAATTTTGCGTATGAGGTATAAGTAATGCCAACTTTATAGAGTAAAATATTTTGGTTGACATTTTTCATTTTTATTTTTTAAATATAACTGAAAAACAAATTTGTGACATTTATTTAGCTTGTTTGGTATTTTTATTAAAAATCAGTCAGTCTTTCAATGGTGGTAGCACTTAAAAGCTGTGGCTGTTATTTGAATATGGTAGACTCATGAGTCTTGAAGGTGATTTGAAGTCCTGAGTCTCCACTTTGGAATAACCCTTTAGTTTTTTTTTTTTTTCAGAAAAAAATTTATGTAAAACTTTTGAAAAACAAAAAATAAAGTTAATTTAACATCATGTAAAATTTTTACAAGAAAAGACAAAAAAAACAACAAAAAAACTTATCTTAAGCTCAAGAAAATACAAGAAAAATTTTCTGTATATATTTAAATTATTCTTTAAAGTTTTACTTCTTATATATTGGTCCTTACTTCTTATTATGTTTTATTACATAATAATTTTCATTATTTCGCTCTAAAGAACAAAGAGACTAATTTTAACTTTTTTTTTCTCTTTTTCAAAAAAACAAAACAAAAAAGAAATTGTTTTTTTTAGTTTTTCAGTGTAGAAAGTTTTTTTTTTTTTTACTTCCACATAATTGTTTAAAAAATTTAATAAATTTAATGCTTTTGTTTTCTTACAACTTTCTAATTATTTACAAGAAAAAGAAATTTCCAAAAAAAAAAAAAAAAAAGTAATACAAGAAACAAAAAACCTTTCATTACAATTTTTTGTTGTCATGTTTCATGAAAATTTGTGCAAGAACCTTTACTTATGCAGTTTTCTGTTTTTGTAAGAAAAAATCAAAAAGTATTGAGTTACATTCTACAAGAAATTCAATTATAATTTGAATGGAAAAAAAAAGAAAGCAAAAAAAAAAAAAAACGATACAAAAAACAAATTAAATGTTGTTTTCAACTATCAATAAAAAAAATTTTTAAAAATTTCTTTCATATTTTTCATTATTTTTTCATCACTCAATTGTTTTTTTTTTTTTTTTGTTGTAGGGGCTTGCTACCCCTAATTCTTCTAGAGTTTAATTTTTGATTAAATAATAAAACACTACATACATAGAAAAAAGAAAATTCTCGTTCCATATGCCTATAACCTACTTTTCATTTAAATCCAAAATTAAATAAGACCAATCCGAATGTTTGACATACAAAAAAAACAATAACAAAAACAAAAACAATAAATAAACTAAAAACATCAAAAACACGTGCTTTTTTTTTATCATCTGAATCTTTGACTATTTATAAAAATAAATCGAAAAATTTTTTCACCTCCTACAACCCTTGACCTTAACACACATATACAAACAACAATTATGCTTTTCTATGAAAGCTTTTCAATCAAAAAAAAAAAGCTCAATTTTTAATATGAAAAAAAAAACACATTATTCATATCATATTTTCATATTCTAGTATATATGTGTACAGATACAGTTAGATAAAATTATTATTATTGTTGTTTATTATTTTTTTCTTAACTGAAAAGTATCTACAATGTTGTTTATATATGTAGATACACGATTGATGCTAATGCAACTTGCAAGAAAACTACAAAATTCACAATCCAGATTTAAAATATCTTTCGAAGGATGTGGACGTTTGTTTTGTTATTAAATTTTCGAATTAAATGTATCTAAATTGTTTTGTTTATATCAAGAAAAAAAAAAAAAAAGATAAGATACTATAATATATTTAAGAGATTGTGCATTTTATCACTGTTATTCAACTTTTATAAGATTGTATATCCTTTTCGAAAAAAAAAAAAAAAAAATTGTAATAAATAGAAAAAAAATATAAAAAAAAGTCACGTGCAATTATCACGTGATTACACACATGATATAATAATGATTATGATGATAGAATGTGTGTTTGTGAAAGGATGCATTGCGCGTTTGTAATTTGTTATTTTTTTTTTTTTTTGTTTTTGTCATATTTCAGTTAAAATTTTGAAAATGTTGTATAAGTAGATTTTCTAAAATGATATTTTTCAAGTGATAGTGCTTGGTAGTTTGAAAATTTTCATTTGAAGAGAATGACATACATTTTATAATGCGGTATAATTCTTTAGATACTTTATTTTTTTTGTTTTTTATTCATTGTTGTTATTGTTGCTCTCGTGTATATTGAAGAAAAAATTTAAATGAATCTTTTTGAAAAAAAAACAATGCAAGTGTTTCGAAACTTTTATGAAAGTGAGAAAAATTCGTGATTTTTTTTTTCAATTTTTTTGTAAACGAAAATGTTTTTGTTTTTTTGAATTTTGAATAACAGTTTAAAAAAAAAAATTAAATAATAATTAATTTTCTCTTGGGAAAATATACCTGAAATATCGCTTTTTGAAAATAAGTACCTATTTAAATAACGGTTTAAGAGTAGTTAAAGTATTTTTGAGAAATAAGTATTTTGTTTTTTTTTTGGAATTTTAATCAAATGGTGCAGTAAAAAAAGTACAAAAAAATGTAATTTCGAATATTTGTTTGTTTGTTTGTTTTTTTTTCTAAATAGCAGAATTTTTTTGAGGAAATTATTTTGTGTGTTTCTTTTTAAATGCAGTGAAAGTGTGACTTAAAAAGAAAAAAAAATAGATAAATTTATAAACAAACTATAAGATTTTTTGTACGTAAAAAAAAATAAGCTGGAAAAAAAAGGTGATTGTTGAAAATTTTCAATTATTAATTACTTTTGCTAAATAAACCGTGATAAATTTAATTTAAAAGACAAAAAAAAAAAAGAACCTTGAACAAAATAAAATTAATTGAACGTAAATATTGTAAGAAAATTTTTTTTTTTTTTTTTGGGATTTTTAATTTGAATTCTTTTTTCGATAAAAAAAAAAAAAAATATTGTAATAAAAATTTGAAAAAGTAAGTTTTTTTTTCACAATTTACATAAAGTTTACTACTTAAAAATTGTTTTTGTGGTAATAATGATTTTTTTTTTTTTTTTGTTGATCCTTTTAAGCATAATGATTTGACGGTAAAACCATAAATTTGAAGTTTAAAAGTTTACGTGTAAGAAAATCACTTGAAAATCACAATTATCAATGTAGAAAAATTTAAGAAAAATGTGTTCTTTATTATTTTTTTTTTAAATTTCCAGTTAAAAATTTTTTACAATTAAAGTTTTTTTTTTTCCTTTTATAAAAATGTGTTGGCTCTCGAAAAGTTCAGATTTCCGCAAGTCGAATAAATGATCAGGAAAAAAATTATGTAATTTAGTCTGATGGTACACGAAGTGCGAATAATCTAACCTTGATGATTGTCTAAAGTGAACCATTTCCGTAGTTAATCAATGAGTTCGTTCTTGCCGTTTCTTTTTTTTATTTTTATTGTGATTCGTAAATGGTCTGCTCTGTTAAATAATTTTCAATTCCTTATAAGCTAGATTATAATCTCTTTTTTCATCTTTCTTCGAAAAAAAATTTAAATATCCTGGTAGAATGGTATTGAAATTTAGTTTTTTATTTTAAAGTTTCATGATTGAAAAAAGTGTGATTTTTCCGAAATTTTCAATCTTGAAAAAATTTTCAATGAAACTCAAATAAATAATTTTCATTTGAAGAATTTTTATAATAGGAAATATTAAATTTCGTATTTCGAAAATTAAAACGAAAATTATATCGAAATCTATATTAGGCCAATTATTTTTGAATTTTGTTATGTTCATCCACATTACACTTATTTTTCATGGCAGTTTTTAAGGTAATCTTGAAATTATTCTAAAAATAAATGAAATTTTTTCAATTTAAAATTATTTTAATGAGATTTTCAATGTGCCTGATACTAGAAATATTTCTCGTTTTTTACCTTTCTTAAAGACATTCAAGTGGAAGATTTTCAAAAATGGACTTTTAAATTCGCAAGTATATACGGTTTTTTTGTGCAAGTCGATTTCTATGAAATCTTTATTCAAAGTTAAAGTGAAAAAATGTTAAAAAATTTTTAAAAAATGTGAAATATATTTTCAGAATGAAAAAGATAATCCTAAAATTTGAATCTTTCTACTTCGTTTTCTCTAAAGAGTATGACTTTTTTTTTAAATATTTAATTTTTTTAAATTTCGAAAATTAGTTGTGCCATAAAAATTTTCAAAATTTATCAAAATTTTCAGGGTTTCAAGTTTTTAGGCTAGCTAAACTGATTTTTTTTTATTTCGTACGTTCATATTCAGTTTAGATCCTTTAGGTCGATTTATCAGTATATAAATTCGCTTTCTGTTATTCGAAAAATTTCGAATTAAAATTTATTTTTTACAAATGAAACTCTTTAAATTTTACCATAAATTCTTGATTAAACTTTCAATTTTTCACATATGTATAAAAAAACATTTCAAAATTTTTAAAGTTGTGTAAACAAATCAACAAATACAATAAAATATCTCATTTATAGTTTTCCTTTTGTTTGAAATGTATCCCACGTATTTTTCTCATTGAAATATCATAAATTTATTTTTTTAAATAAAAAAATTTAAAATAATATTTTTCTTTACATATTTGCAACACACATACACACACAAAATAAGCATATATAAACACATATCATTTCCTATTGTATAGAAAGATACATAATCGTACTTACATATATTTTTTGCAATAAATAATTCTATCTTCAAAAACTATATAGCTATCTTTTTAATTAAAAATTGTTTTGTATAAATTACGTTATGATAAACAAAAAAATAAAAAAATAAAGTTAAAAATAACAACAACAAAAACAACAACAAAAAATATAACAATAATTTTCTAGTCGTAAATTATTTTAAAATTTACATTTTGTGATCTTTAATTAAAATGTAATTATTTATTCATTAATATGAGAACTTACATATTTGTAAAATAATTTTATGAAAGAAAATATTTAAAAAAAAAAAAAAAAAAAAAAAAAAAAAGAAGAAAATTAACGTAAAAAGAAAGAAAATCGATACATATGTTAAATATCGTTCATTATTATTATTATTTTTCTGTAATTATTATTATTATTTCTTTTTTTTTCAAATGTATTTTATTGTAATTTATTATGCATACCACTTTGTTGTTGTTGTTGTTGGATTGTATATAGTATGTATATCTTTTTTTATTTTTTCTCTGTATCTCATTTCGTATTCATTTAACCACTTTTACAGAATGACTATTTAAAAATTCATTAAATTTTATCAATGAAAAAAAATATATATATATATATACTTTTATGCCTAAATATCGTCTATATAGTATATGTATATGAATGCAATATAAAATTGTGCATAAATTATTATTGCTTTTATTATGTTATTCAATTGATATACTTGAAAAAAAGATACACATATTGCATTTAGAAAAAAAAAAAGAAGGTAACAAAAAAAAAAAAAAACAGAACCTAGAAAAAATGAAATAAAGTGTTGTGTGTATGTGGTGAAACTTTTGTATCAATGTATTTTTTTTTTTCTTCTTTTTTTTCAAATTAATCCTTTTTCTTTTATTAATGGGTTTTGTGTTCAATGGCACACCTTAGAAGATTTAATTTAGAAAAAAAAAATTCATGGTAAAAAAAGTGGCAATATCGTAAGGTGGATTATGTAAAATATAAAAAATTATTCATAGATAAATAACATAATATTCCGGAAGATTCTATTGAATACACTTTTTAAGTTTTTATCATCGAATTCACTAACAAATTCGCCATTAGAATAGTCCACTTGTCAACAAAAAATCAATACAGTGTGGGTTAACAGACGGCTCTGAAAAGAAAGAAGAGATTGGACTGGTGTCCTTAGACTATGATGCAAAATATAAAAAGCCCTAGGTATCATTCCCACTGTTTTCGAAGTTCAATTACACTCAATATACATGTAAAGAAGTTCATAACTCCTTCGAGCAAATGCACAGAATAACTACTCAAACTAAGTAAGCCAAAATTAAAGTCAATAGTAGGCCCACTTATACTGGCTATTGCCCTTCCAGATATCACCTGCAAAGAAGATTCTGAATTCTGTCTGTTCTATTTATCAGGAAAAGAAACAATGTCTCTAACTCATCGTGGAGCAGTAGGTCTTAAAAGATTCAAACACCTATAGGAACCTAGGCCAAAATTTTACTTTTCTCTGCTGACTTCAAGTATCTAGCTCCTGAGACAATACTTAGCTTTTTTACAAGTCTTAAGAATAAGAATCGACTAATCTAATTGAGTTTCTACAAACTTACAATAGACTTTTAACGTCACAGTGAAGTAAGATTGAAATTAACCCTTAACAACTCCATTTTATAATATCAATATCGAAATTTACACTTTTCTCTCAGTATAATTCCCAGCTTTTTATTGAACCTTACATGAAAATTAAGAATGTGAAGAGAATGAGTAAACAATAAGCTAGTATGTATATAATCGCTAAAAGACAAACAGAAAACTTTAAATTTCAAGAAAATAAATAAAAGAAAGTGATTTAATAAAATTTTAGATGGAAAAATTAAAACAAATTAAAAAAAAAACCAATAGCCGTCAATTAAAAGAAAAGTATCTATATTCTTTCTCTATATCCTTTTTTTTTCTTCTATTTAATTTTAAATTTTTTTTTATTAGTTTGTACAGACTAATGCACTCAATCATCGGTGTATTTTAAAATTGTTAAAAAAAAAAAAACTGTAGCTACAATAAATCACCTTTGACCGCAACAACTCTTTTTTTTTATATTATTTTTAAATTTTACCATGAACTTGTCTTACTCCTTATTTTTTTCTTTTCTCGTTCTACAGAAAAGATACAATACAAAAAAAAAAAAAAAAAACAACAGCCAAGTATATTTTAAAGATGATTTTTGAAAAAAAAAAATATATATTTAATTCCCATGCAAACACATATGTTCATATGTATACAACACACATATGAATATGTACTGTAATATCTTTATATAGACATTTGCATTTCATAATAAAATATTATGATTTTTTTTTTTTTTTATTCTTCCTTTTGTGTGCACTACACTATCAAATATGTCCTTGATATGAAAAAAAAAAAAAAAAATCGATTTTTTTCTTCATCGTCCACACTTGGCCTATAAAAAAAAAATGCATAATATACAATATATGTATGTATAATAAAGTATCTGTAACTGTACAATATGGTATCGTATTAGTACACGAGATTTCAAAAAAAAAAATGAATGAACGTGTAAGATTTGAAATTATATACTACATTATTATTTTTGAATTTTTCATGTTTCATTTCGCTTGGTTTATATTGCATACTTGTTATTTATTTTTCCTTTTTTTTTTTTAAATTAACTTTTCAAATTACATATAAGTAGCATTCATATATGAAAACTTAATACCGTTGAAATTACAAAAACAATTGTATAAGATAAAAGATGGAAATTAAAAAAAAAAAAAACAATTTTTTTTTTCAAATAAATTAGATGGACATTAGAGATGATTATTATGAAAAAAAATTACCTCTTTTTTTTTCCAATTGATATTATTAACCCTTTAATGTATGACCTTTGTGTTAAAAAAAATCTCATAAAACTAAAGAAAAGGTCATACAGTAAAAGGATGCTTTAATAAACTTGACATTCGTAAAACAATTAAAGTTTGTTCTACGTTTTCGTTATTAAAAAAAAAATAATACTTTTTTTTTTTTTTTGAATTGAAGGAGCCAAATCGAAAAAACTTGTCCTTTTACTGAACTTTGATACGAAAAATGAAGTGGAAAAAATTGTTAAAGAATGAATAGAGGACTTGAACTTACATATGTGGATCATGAGAAAGAGAAGTGTAACTCAGATGGAATATTTACTGAGAGATTCATCATATTTTTTTTTTGTACGATTAGAAAGTGACTTCAAAAAAACATTAATGTGTATTTTTTTGGAATTTTTTGCTCTCCGAAAGAACAGCGTGTGTGTGTGAACCCCGTTTTCTTCGATTTTACTTTTTCATTTTTTTAGCAAGAATCACTGAAAACGATTTTTTGACTAATTCAAGCCAAAGTCCGTCGATAATTGATCTTACGTGTTTTTGAGTTTGAATATATTATTTGTCTAGTCAATCAACTTGAAGAGAAGAAATTTAACCCTTTTTCATAAAGATGCTTCTATATTTTGGAAGTGTTCCAAAATTTATTTCCTCAAATACTCTGTTTTCACATAGAATATCCATAGAAATTTTGCAGAATACGTTCCAACAATTTCCTTGACTTAGTACTTTCGAATAAAATTCCACGTACATAGGCCTGGACCAACCTGAACTGAGAAAATCTTAATGGACTTCTGTTTTTTTTTTCACAGAATTGGAGGCGGTCATTGAATGCTTTCGAAGACCCAAATATTACTCAGAGTGCCGTTTTAAAACTACATATGGTATATCTGTTCTTTATCAATAGTTTTGCCTTGAATTACTCTATTTTTCATCTGTGAATTCAATGAATACATGTGCGATGTTAAAGGGTTGGTTGACGTGGCGGTTTTCGAAATCTTTCGAAAACCCAATTAGCACTGCGAGTATCGTTTTGTTAAAGGGTTAATATATTAATTTTTTACCATATTACTTTTATTATATAATTTTGATTTTAAATTTAAATTCAAATTATTTATTATATAATTGTATTTCTTATTTATTTTAAGAATTTAATTAAAAATAGATTTTTTTTTTTTGCTGTTTTACTTTGTGTGTGTTAGTTAAATTACATAAATATGTTAGTTAACTATTTATCTTTGGGGGATGAAATTCATTTGAAAATGATACCAAAATAAAGGTCATTATATCAAAAATAATTCTAATAAATTAAATTAAACTATAATCATTATTTTGTTGTTGTTGAATAAATATTCCTTTTTGTATTTAATAAATGGAAAAACTAAAAAAATACAATATTTTTCATTTATTTTTTGTTTTTTTTTTTTGCCTTTTGTGACCCAATTTTTATCTTAAGAAAAAAACGAATGAAAAACACATAATAAAGATGATTTTATAGAGGAAAACATTTTTTTATTTTTAATCACAAAGGTATACTTTTTTTTTTCAATAAAAAAAATAAATGAATAAAATACGAATATTGATTTAGTAGTTTTTCGAAGAAATATTTTGTGTATCAATTTTCAAGGACATGACTTTAATGAAAAGAGAAAAAAAAAACGCATCTAAGAAATCATTGAGCACCATGGAAATTTAAGTGTGGGTTGTATCTTTTCCTTTTTTTGTTAGTTTTTTATTTAAATTAATAAGATTTTTGTTTTTTTTTTCAAAATAAGATTTTCGATAGAAAATATATTTATTTTTTTTTTCTGTGGAAATTTAAAACCTTTTTTTTTTTGTATTAATTTTTTGTTTTTTATAATAAGAAAAAATTGAGTGACGTTTATTTCTGTATTGAATTTCAATAAATTCAATTAAAATTATTAATTTTTTTTCAATTATTTTTTGAAGGACAATAAACTTTTTTTTTTTCTTGAATAATTTTGTAAAGCAGGAAATGAATCGTAATAAGCCATAATGATGACTTAATAATATTTAATAATTTTTTTATATTTCATATTTCTTTATTATTTTTTGTTTGTTTTGTTTTAATATTAAATTACACTATGTGACGCACAATTGTACCGATAAATTATATTGATTAACAAGCGATAATGATATTACTCTGTTATTTATAGTAGAAACAAAATTAGAGCAAGGACTGACGGATTACATACTACTGACCACTAAATTCCTAGTGATTTTCGATGGTTCAAAATAATAAAAATAACACTAGAAAACAATGATAAACACTACATAAATTTAATATTCCTTTGTTACTATTCACAAAAGTAAACATGAAAGTTTCGGTTGTTTCAAAAATTTAACATATTATGCACTGGAAAGCTACCTCTAATAAATAAGTATAACTTTTTTTTATTAGACAACCGACCAAAAATTTCTGAAGTGTTATTTAATCATTCTACTATGTATGTATACTCTAATAACACCTACAAAAATAAAACAAATTATTTAACAGTTCGTAGTTTTCAAAGACATTGAAATTTCATATGTCCATGTCTCCTGCGTTACCATCAAATTTCTTCAAATTGCAGGTATACATTTTAATCCAGCGAATCCTTTTCTTAATATGTAGTTTTATTATTCAATAAATATCAAAAACTATTAAGAAAATATTTTCAAGAAAAAAGGTTTTATACAAAGAGAGCCACAGTTTAAAATTCACAATGTTTTGTGAATCACTGAGAAAATCTTAAAAATTTATTGACGTGCTGCAACATTTTTGCCTATGTTTTTTATGTTATGCAAGGTTGTTGTTAAACATAGTTTTCAAAATTTTGACAGTCGATTTTGTGGGTGGTCCATCGCTTGTAGCATTCTATTTCAACAGTTATTTCTGTCCTTTTGTGTTTTTTCTATTTTTAGCTTCATTTTCCTTTTTTTTTTCTTAAATTACATTTTTTTTTTCAACTCGAATGTCTACAATTACATAACCATTTGCGGAAATATCTTCAATGACAGAAAAAAAAAACAACAATTTAATCTTCTGAAAGTCCCTACATAAAAAACAAAAAAAAAAGCAAAAGTAAATAAAATGTAAAAAAAGCTAAATTAATATTGTAAAAGATTCTTTTA
Source organism: Bombylius discolor (assembly GCA_939192795.1). NCBI lineage: Eukaryota > Metazoa > Arthropoda > Insecta > Diptera > Bombyliidae > Bombylius > Bombylius discolor. Next base: position 6,383,697 of record OW584240.1, on the reverse strand, counting down.
CTTCCTATTGAAATTTATTTCACATTTTTTATTAAAAAAAAAAAAAACAATTTCTTGAGATTTGTTCATTGTTGTACTAGTTTTATCTTTTCACATATTCATATAAATCATGAATTTTTCATTCACAAACATATAATATGTACATACATGTAAAGCAATATTCTAAACATTCACATACATATTTTTCAAAAATGATTGTACATCAGGATGTGAACAGGATGAAGCAAAAGTTATGGAATGAAAAATTTTTCCTTTTTTTTTTTAGCAAAGTGATTTTATCTTGCATCTTAGGATATGAGATAATGTGTCAAGGATAATTGAAAAGCAATCTATCGTCGGATATACTTAAATACTTTTCTAGACATAATCTTTTTTTCTTAGTCAATTATTATCAATTTTTTACCAATTTCGGTGAGAAAATCTAAAGTTGTAATAAGGTAAATCGCGTGTTTATTTGTTGTTTGACATATACATATACTAGACGTAATATGATACACCGTTTCTAATTACAATTGTCCTTGCGTGAATTTGCCCTTTTAATTTACCACAATGAATGATTTGAAGGTTATTTTTTATTTTCAAATAAATTCCAAATTATTGAACCGCACTTTCATTAATGACGTTATTGCCGTAATCAAGGAAAAAAAAAACCATTTTAATTATTTATATTTCAATAATTCATATGAAATAGTGTAATAAATAATTGAAATAATGAAAATATCACTTTTCATGAAATCATTGAAAAATGAATTTAATGGTCGTGTTTTTTTCCATTGATTGCGTAATCAACGCTGTTAGAACTAAAGGTCTTGTTAGTTAAAATTTGAAACATATGTATGTAATTTTTTTAAGCCTCTAAACAGGTTATCTTTCTCATATCTGACTCTCAAAAGCCTTCACAATTTTTCTTCTTCGTGACAGAAAATTAAAAAAAAAATAAATTCAACACGTATTCAAGATTTCTGTTCTACCCTTTAAATGTATATTTGCACATACATATGTACATGTATGAAAAGAACTTTGAATCTTTGAAAATAGTTAGCATTTTAATATAAAAAATATGTGGGTTTTTCTATACAAAGAAAATTCATAGAATATTATCACAAATATTATAGCCTTTAAGATTTTTCTCATTTACATATTTGATGTTTTTTTTTCCTTCTTCTTTTAACGGTTTTTTCTTCTTCTTCTTTTCTGTAAAATTCTTTTGTGTGCAATAATGCAGTACAGGTATATAACTTTTAAAGTTTTACATTAGAATAACGTAAATACATACTGTGTTCAAAATTGAGCACAGGTGCAAATAGAATCGTCACGCGAAGAAGAAAAAGGGTTCGAAAGATGATTTGTTTAATGAACAATTATGTTTAAATATTGGAAATCACTTCGTTTGAAAATATATTGGGTGAGCGGAAAATATTTGAACTTTAAAATATCGAAATATAAAGAATTCATTAACGCTTCTAATTTTAAAGCTTCTTTTCTATTTTTTTTGGGCTTCTTCGCGATTAAGCACTTCCAAGCACTTAGGAAAGAGGAATTCCGAACTACGATATCGTGAATGGTAAGCAAGCTGTACCGGAAAATTTCTAAAATATTCGTGAAGATAGTATTTTTTAAAAAAGAACCGAATATACTGTATTGATATTCTAAACAGTCTTTGTCTCATCACTAAAACGCAACTTATGGAACAAGTGTTCTTTCATATAAACAACCGCCCAAGATTCGGAAATTATAATCGATATAGTTGAATAAGTATAGTCGATAAGTAATTCTTGTTTATTTTTACAAAATTTAAAGCAAGTTTCTCTTTAATTAAAAATTGAATCGACTTAAGAGATTTGCAATAAAATTTCAAGAATAAAATTCACAATAACAACTGAAAAGTACATTTTTATCGTAAATTGTAATAATTTGAAAACTTCAATTCAACTTGTCTTTTTCATTAGTTTTATTCTTATTACGATGTTTTTTTTTTTGTTTGCTTATTACTTTTTATTTAAATTTGTACTTATTTTTCATTTTTCAGGAAAAGAAGAAAAAGAAAATAAAAGATGAAGAAAACGTTTTCTTAAAAATAATGTGTATAGAGTATGCTTATATACACTGTGAAATACTGTATACTTTGCACGTGTTAAAGTAGTCACGTGTATCGCAAAATAATGTACATAATAATAATAATAAAAACGCTAGAAAATAAACGTACATACATATCTTAAGGATATTAAACTTGAGAAGTTTTCTAGTATTATAAATTCACAAACTTTTTATATATACCTCTATACATATCATTACCATGTACTCTATGTACGTTACCTACATACATATCGTATCGGTTTTATATATGTTTATGCCACTGAGTGTATCATTGTTATAATTCAAGGAGAATAAAAAAAAGTTTAAAAAAAATGCATTTTTTGAAGGATAATTTGAGAAGAATACACATACATATCATATGATTATATGAATACGTATAGATATTTTTCACACATACGAGTATGTGTCATATATATGTAAACATTTTTTTTTTTTTTGTTACAAAAAAAAAGAAATAATAATATATGTATGTACTCATTATTATTAAGATAAATTTATCATAATTTAGCGTAGTGCATGAAAAATAAAATGCATTTATCAGATTCTTTTTTTTTTTTTTTGTTTTGTCGTACAGTTTATCATTATGAAATAGTTTAAAAAAAAATGATGTATAAAAAAAAAGGAAGTTGTTAAGGATTTGTTCATTATAAATTCATTTTATTTTTTTTGTTTTTGTTTTTTTTTTTTTGTGCTATATTTTTATAAAATGTTTACATGTCCTTTTTTTTCGTAGACACAATTAAACTTAAAAAATATTATTTTTTAAATTTTTTGTAAAAATTTATCTGTTCTGTAAAAAAAAAAAAAAATATGATGTATAATGTTTTAAAATGTATAAAATTTTAGGGCTACATTTGTAAAAAGATGAGTTCCATACCTATTTTAGTGTTGAAAAAAAAATAAACATAAATATATGTAATTTAATGTAAACACAAACATGTGTGTAAAATGATGTATAGGTATAGCCTTCGTTCAACATGAAAACTAAAACTTCCAAGAATAATTTTTTTTTTTAAAAAAAGAAGAAATTTTTACAAGTTGTGTGTCTGCAGTCTGCACAACGTGTTTTATCAAACTGCAAGAACTAGAAGGACAGTTTTTAAGCTGTGTTATACAATAACTATCTATTTTTCGAAAGTCAAGGGTCAGTCACTTATGTATACATATGTATCTCAAATTAACTTATTATACGATAAGCACAATACATAAGATAAGAAAATACATATGTATGTATATATTTTCGAGAAAAAAAAAGTATTTCCGAAATCACTGGCAAAGGCTTACTCTGAATTTTTCGTCAAAAGTTCTCCAAGGCTATTTTTATTGAAGTCAAAATAATATTTTCGAAACTAAGTAGTAGAATTTTTTTTTAAAATAAAAAACGGTTGTTACGAAAATTTTTAATTAGAAATTTTTTTTCGAAATTATTTTCGAATTTTCGAAATTGAAAGCTTTCGTTGATACATACATATTATTTTAGTTCAGAAAATCGAATTTATTACTGAATTTTGTCGATTTCTTTGTTATAGATTTTGACAAATCTTTCTTTTATAAGAAATACAGTAGAAATGGAATTATTTCTTCAAACCTCTATTTATTTGACCTTTTTTTTTAACGTCTCATCTGGGCATGTACAAAAAACATTTCTATTTGATCAACTTCTCATTAACTGTTCGTTTATAATTAGAAACAAAATGACACATGTGTTTCCAATTTTCGCATAATTCTTGCAAAATACTCATCAAAACTTTTCTTAATACTTCCATGGCCCTTTGTCTCCCTTCCACCTTCATGTATATCACAACTTTGAAATTTATTTGTCAGATAAAATTTCTCTACATCAAATTAAATATACAAATTCAGTTTTTATTTCAAATAGATTTTTATCATCTGTCTAAGGTATAAATCTTAAGCTCATTATGTCAAGAAAAATACAGAAAAAAATTAGAAATGTCTTTTAACACATTAACTATAGAACATAGCTAACAGCTACAGTATTAAAATATCTCTATACAACATTGAAATACATTTTCCATCTGGAAGATTTTCCATCAAATATTTAACATGCAAATAGAATAATATATATTTCTATTCTATTAAAGTAAATTCATTGAAGTTAGACAAAATTTTCTTCTTCTTCTTTTTTTTTTTTTTTCAAAAATTAAAAAGGTAGAGATGTCATACAACAGCAACAATTTTTCATCTTCACACACATACAGAAAAGAAAAAAATAAGAATAAGAAAAAATCAAATAGTTGGAAAAATTTAAAATGCATAAAGTGTATCCAACGTGCTACTGCATTAAAATGTATTCAGAGCAATTAGATATACATATGTACATATGTATCTACTACACCTACAAAAATTCAAGATAGTTTTGTTGTTATATAGTGAAAATGAAGAGAAAGAAGAAGAAAAAAAAAAACGAAATTATATATTTCATAGAGAAAAACCTGAATAAACGTGTTGAATTGTTCAAGATAAATTTCAAATTATGTATCTTGAGTTAAAAAAAAAGATACGATGCATACAGAAGTCATAGAAGGTATAATAGGTATACCATTTCGCACATTTCATGTGCAAAAAAAAAAAAAAGCTCTATTATGCTATCATGATTATTATTATTATTTTTTTTTTAAATTAAAAAATCATAAAAGCGAAAAATGAATATTTGTAAAATAATCACGATGTGTTTATTTTTTTTTCTACTTTATTCATTTTTTTTATGAAAAAAAAAAAAAATTCTTGTTATTGATAAAAGTCAAAAAGAAGAGAAGAACAAAAAAAAAAAGTGTAAATGAAGTATCTTATCGTATTTTAATTTTCTTTTTCAAACAAAATAATTTTCATAAACTGAATTATTTTCTATGAATCAATAAAAAAATTCAGAAACACAACTAAAAAAAAAAAAAGATATAAAAAATATAAAATAAAATAAATAAACAATTAAAAAATCGACGAAATAATCATATTTTCTTTTTATTTTTATTAAAATAAATTCTTGTTCTACTTCTTTGATTGTTTATTTATTTTATTCATTTATTTATTTTTTGTTTTTCCTTATTTTTTTATTCCATGAACTTGAAAGAAAATCGCTGTAATTCAATTGGAAAATTTTTCAAGTTCAAAAAGTAATATTGCAATAAAATTTTCTCGTAAATTAAACATTTTTTTTTTTTAAACATTTATGAATAAACATACACACAACATTTATGATTGAAAATTTAAGTGGAATGGTTTTTTTTTTTTTTTAAAGAGAAAAAATTAAACGTGAATGAAAATATACATGGTAAACTTTTAATTGTGAAGAGAAAAATTATGAAATTTCATTTGAAGTATCATCAAGCGTTTTAGAAATTATTGATGCATTAAAATGCTTTACCATAGTAGCGAATATCAGAAAACGGTTACCTTGTACCTTTTAAATTTCTCAATAGCTTAAAGTCAAAAATGTTATTAGTCTTTTTTTTTGTAGGAAAAAGTATAAACAAGTTTTTTGTATCTTCAAAAAATTTTTTTTAACCAAATTTATTCTTTAAGATATCTTTACTCTAGAGAGGTTTTCTAGCTTTTGAAGCTCATTATAATCCATATCGACGTTGGTTCTTTTGAAACTCCCTTCAGTATATTGACTCATCTCATTTGATATTTGGCCAGCAATTTACAATTCCTTATTCCTAGTGCTTTGAGATTTTCTTCGACTGAATCTATAAATATTTCCTTCAGACGGCCCGCGTCTCTTTTTTTTTTTCTGGAGGGTTTTGCGTTAAAATTATCTTCATAGAGTTCTTTTCTTCGCGTCGTTCTAACGTGCTCTACCATCTCAAGCGGACAACTTTTATACTTTTAACTATAACAGCGCTTGGTCTGTGGATTTGAGAGTCTATACGTTCCTGAGCCATACATCAAAACTGGATTTACCAAAGTTTGATATAATTGATATTTAAACCTGGTCGACATTAAATAGAAAATGGGGCACATTGAGCAGCATTTTAGTGTGGCTAGTCTCTAATGTGTGGAAACTGGAAAGTGCTTATAAGTGTAGAGTTCCTTAAGCAAAAAAAAATGGCTACGGCTAGGGCTTCAGTTCCCCGATACTGAAGTTAATAAGCTTATTGTATCATTCCTTCAGCAAAAAAAAAAAAAGAAGTTTACTTAAACCTTCCTTAACAGGCTTATCAGAAACTTACTTCATTATCATTCTCCTGTGGCTTGTAAATCTAGACTAACATAATCCGACTGTTAATCTGTGAAACTCCTTGAGTGCTTCAAATCTCCAGTGTACACTCAGTAAACTCTAGTGGTAAGATTCTGGACATTACTTTCTAGAACACATCTCCCTCTCGTTTTTTTTTAAATACAGTAATTTATCTCATTAAGAAAATCAATAATGAAAGGACACATTTAATCTTTCTTTTGTGACCATTGTTGATAATTTAATTAAAAACAATTCGTTACAAATTAAGTTGAGTATATTTTATTAATTCTTTATTTAAAAAAAAAGTAAGTGTAATACAAAAATAACTCAATCCTTTTGAATCACTTGTTAATGAACATATATCATTCATTTTTTGAAACCGTCATTTCATATATGAGACAACCTGATGAATTATAATTTTTTAATTATTTTTTAATTTGATTATTATTATTTTTTTTTTTTTTATTATTATTCGTAAACATGTTTCAATAATAATAATAATAATAATTAAAAAAACATATTTTGTATTCACTTTACTTATTAAAATTTTTCACTTTCTTGTTTTTTTTTTTATGTGTGTGTTTTTCAGTTGAATAAAAATTACCATCGATTGCACAAAATATCGAACTGTACGACATCATTATATATATATTTTTTCATCGAAACAAAAAATACCATTCCAAAAAAAAAGGAAAAATCAAAGAACAAAAAAAGCCAAAAGAATAAGGATATTAATCAATGCAATAACAACAACAACAACAACAAAAAATAACCAGTAGCATATTATATTTATTATGATATCGATTAAAAGTTATAGAAATTTTTTATCATCATCATTTTCATATTGTGATATTGTATATGTTTTAGTTCCTAATTATAATAAATTAATTAAATTTTCAATAAAAAAAAATATAAATTTCATAAAATTGAAAATAATTGTGAACAATTTCAAAATTTCTAATATTTTTCAAATAATTAAACGTCCGTTATTTGTAACATTTCATAAAACAACAACAGCAACAGCACCAGTATCAGCATCAACAACAACACTGTTATTATTATTTTTCGTATTATTATTTCTGTTTCAGAAATATTTACTCATATTAAATTATATTTTAATTGAATATTGTAAAAGAATAATAATGGTATTCATAGCATCATTTAATATTGTAATTGTAACAACAGCAGCAATTGCAATAACAACAACAACAACAACAATAAAATCAGTAAAAGCAACATTTAAACGAGGCCTTTATAATCATCAACAACAACAGCAACAACAACAACAACAACAGCAACAGCGATATCAACAGCAACAACATCAACAATATGACAAAAATATTTCATTATTATCAAAAATAATTGAAAAAAATTTAATTACAACAACATCAAGAGAAGATTATAATGATGATATTGTCCATTCGAATAGTTCCTTATTAACATCATCAGTTACAGTTACAAGAACACCATCATCATCTTCATCAACATTATCATCACAATTATCACCGTTATCACCATCTGCATATTCAACATCGCACTGCCCTAACATTTATCAAAATTTAACTCTACCTAAAACAGGTAAATAATAATTTGAATATTTTTGATAAAAAAAAATAATAATAATAATAAAGAAGAAATTAACAAGTAGGTATGAAAAAATTAAATTTATGTGGGTAGAACATATGTGTTATATAATACACATACGTATGTAATAGACATGCATTCAAAATTAATAGGGCATTCAAAGCTTTTGAAATTAAAATATTTTTCATTTTAGTAGGGTAAATACAACAATTTCATCATTTCAAATTAAGTTCAAATTCGAGCCCTTTTGTATTAATTTTTTTTCCGTAATAATCTTAAAAAAAAAAAAATGTGGCGAGAATTGTTGATCGTCTAGCAAGCTGTTTTTGCTCTCACAAGTATGCAAATTAACTAGTCGCAATTTGCTTAATTGCTAGACGGTTGAGGATATGATCCTTATATCATTTAAAAAGCTAAAGTAAAGTCTATTCAGTTTTTCAATATAAAACAGTATGCTCACTCTATATCCCAAAGATCTGACTCATCAGAGTTTTACGTTCTCGAGTTCTCATCTGTACCTGTTTTTCTGTTTAACAGGATGATTTTCCGTCTAGTCCAGTATTTAGTTATAACTGAATAAGACTTAAATTTTACAATCACGGCCTACTTTTTTTTGTTTTTTTTTGTTTTTTCTTTTTAAGCCCCAATACGTCACACTCTGTTACTTCGAGCGTTTCCGAAAACGTAATACAACGTTGACTCAATCCTTACAAAAAAAAACAAAGGAATTCTTTCTGCAAGTGAGCAAAACACAATCTTGAATTGAACAATTCACAAAAATAAAAATATTTAGTTGAAAGGAATGCTTTTAAGCAGAAAATCTAGCCTAGAATACTTATATTGCAAAATTAAAAACATAAAAATTTGCACAAAATTTTTATTAAAGTTCTTAACCAATTTGAGTACTCGATAATTTTCTTACGTCAAATCAATGCACTTCTTGTGGAATTGATTTGTTTTTGTTGAAAGTAAACCTGAGAGAGTGCATTTTACCAAAAAATAATATAACCCATCTTCTTCTATCTATAATCCTTGATTTTACTCATACTTTAGGTTCGAAAATCTTCTTCAAACAGAATTATAAACAAAAATATTTACAAAAAGTTTTTAATTAAGAAAAGAAAAACATAAAACTACATAGGTAGTTTATTTACCTTACTATACAGTATTTCATAATTGTTCTAATTAACCCATAAAAACTATCAATCTATACCTGTTAATAGAGTGATGTATATGTATAAGTACATGCATAATTTTCATACCTAAGAGGGTACTTAGTAAATTAATTAAATTTTTTTTATCTGTATACGATGAATAGCTTGTTTATTAAGTGATGATGATGAAATTAAAAGTAAATAAATTATAACGAATCTAATAATGTTGATTTTTGAATGTAAATTTTAGAGATAGAAAAAAAAAACGTTTGTAAAAGCAATCATACTTTTTATTTTACTACACTTATTTCTATTCTAAAAACAAATTATGGTTTGGGACACCTTGTATATAAAAAAATAATAGAAGAATCTTATACAATTTCATATGATAAAATTTTTTGTATGCAAATAAAGATTTATATTTATGAAATTTCTGTTTATTATTGACAAAATCATATTTAAAATGAAAATATTATGTATTTTTTTTTTTTTTTTAAATTTCAAAAATATTTTCAAAATCATATAAAATAAAGTAGAGAAAAAACAGATACAGATACAAATATTTTTTTTTTTTTCATTACTTATTTTTAGAATTCTATTGCAATTGGACTTGGGATAAATTTTTATGTTGGCCACCAACTGAGGCAGGTAAAACTGCACATTTACCATGCCCATCGGGGCATGGAATTGATGTAACAAGTAAGTTTATTTATTTATTCATTTATTTATTTTTTTTTTTAAAAAAAGCGAAAAAAAAAGTTAAGTATTTTTTAAAAAAAAATACATTTTTTTAGTTCATAATGTTGAATGAAGTGATATAAGTCTTTTATATTTTCATTTGAACAACATGAAGTCTACAGTTATCTAATCAAAAAGTTATTATTAATATATGTTTTAAATAACAAAATAAAAAAATAAATTTATTATTTTCTATGATTGTTTTCTGGTTTTGATTTGCTTATTTAAAAGGAGGAGGGAGATTGAAAATAATATTACCCCATATGATTATGTTGAAGCCAAATAAATTTGAAAACATAAAATTCACTTTGTTCTATTCTTGGAATTTAAATTACATATTTCTGTTATTTATTGTTCAAGGATTTAATAAAATTTTATTTTACTTACAAATTTAGCTTTAATTTATGAAGGATGTTTTAAAAGTTCTAAGAATTGTGCAATGAATTTCTTATTTTATTAGTTTTCATTGAAATTATATTGAAATTTTCGAATGCACTTGTCTCAACGTGAAATTAGTTTTTTTTTTACAAGCTTCCGGATTTCTGGTTTACAGCTCATTTTAGAGGAGTGGGGAGATAAATTACATATAGATATCATAAGATAGGCTGAAACCGAAGGTTTTCTCTTTAACAACGGAAAATATACCTTGTAATGTTATTTTTATGAAAATAATTTAGAGTGTCAAGTGAAATTAAACTTCGAAGACCTTTATCGGCTCAACAGCAGATTGTCCTTCATGGCATATATGTGATTTTTTTTTGTTTAAGTTTAAGTTGTCAAAGTTTATTATATTTTTCTATTCATAAATATTGCGAAGTTGCTAGTTTTCTCTTGGAAAAAAAACTTTGGAGTGCGAATGGTTGACTTTAAAACATAATTTTGGTGTTCTAAAAATTTACACAAAAAACACAAAAAAAAAACGCCTGTAAATTTATAGGTAAATCTCTAAGGGTTAAAATCACCTATCACACATAAAAATTAATTCTCTGTTGCAAAAAATAAAGGATAATAATCCTAATACTATTTTCTTTTACTTGCATTGTAAAATCTTTAATTAAACTAAACAGAAAGCTTTCTTTTTTTTTTTTTTAAATAATTTTGTTCAATTTCTCTTCACTTCCAAAGTGAATGATTTTTGATTGAATTAATTTGATGTAATCGACGCCTAACCAATATTTCTTTTTGCTGGTTAAATTTAAAAAAAAAATAATCGAAAAAAAAAACTTTCAATTTTTAAAAATTGTAAAAATCGTGCACCCAAACAAGATTTCATTCATAAACTCTAATCAATCGCTTTAATGGTTTTGTGTAGGACGATTTTATTATGCTTACTCATGAATGAAGTGTTGAATCGTCTTTTTTACTTTTATGTAATTCATATATTCAATATGTACTTTGTTTAGTAAAAGCTCACTAAGTCCAAAATAATGCGTTTGAGATAATGAACTTTTAAGTTTAAACTTCAGATTAAAAATTCAAGAAATCACTTCGGCTAGCTGGCTTTTAATAGAAATAAATTTGAAATTTGGGCATTTGTTTTGGAGTAATCCTCAGGTACCTTTACAAACACTTTTTATTAATTTTTATTAATTATATAAAACGATTACATTTTGCCCAAAAATGAATTTATTGAGTTTTCATAGAACGACGACGATTTATTGAGGTAATAATTATTTTAATGTTTTTTTTTTTTCGTAATTGGAAAAGAAATAATTAATTTCAGTATTATTTTCACTTCAATCCGTCATAATTACAGTCATTATTTGGATCTATTTATTTAAAAAAAAAAAAATACCATTACCAATTATTTTTGGTTTTTTAATGAAAATTTGATTGACATTCACGAGTCCATAAATATACTCCCATTACCTACATACAAGCCATACGAGTAATGTATAGAGACACTAGACACAAGTTAAATGTTATATCTATTTATTTTTTTCCGGTCTAAATTTAACACAATTCATAATAATACCTATAATCAAGTTCGATTATATATATTTATATTTGATAACTATGTATCTGTATCTGTACATATTTTGAAACTTCAAATTTAATTATAAAATTAATAACATACACAAAATTCAATTCAACTGAAGTTGTTTTTTTTTTTTTTTTTTTGTTTTCTTTCAAAATTAAACTGACCTAAATTGAATTTCAAATTTTCCTTTACATACATACATATGTACATACCTAACACATATTCTTGTACATACATAATTTGTATTATATAATAGCATTTAATCAATATTATTGTTTGATGAACACACAATTCAAAGTGTTAAAATGATATTTATTTTGGAAAATTTCAAAGAATTTTTGGTCGGTGATATTTAAAAAAATAATTTTTAAAAAAAAAAACACAGAAAAACAAAAAAAAAAAAAAAATTATTTAAACAATGAAAAGGATTTTCAATGAAAAATAAAAATGAGAAATCAGTTAAATGGATTAATAAAGGTTAAAATTAAAAATAAACACAAAGAAAAATTATTTAAAATGATATTTAATAAGTTTTTTGTACTTTTTTTTTGTGTGTGTCTATTTTCTATTTATTGGCATGGACTAACCTAATTCAAGTGAGACAATAAAATGTTTGTATCGAGATTAAAGAGATTCAAAGATTAAAAAAAAATTTGAAATATTGACACGAATTAGCAAATTTCTATACTGCAAAATTTTTTTTTTCCAAGACAAAAATAAACAAATAATTGTTTAAGAATTTGATTTTAACCCTTTTCAGAATTTCATTGTGATCGAAACCAACGCTATTTTTCACTTTTAAATACCGCATTTAGATGCATGCATTATGATTGATTAGAATTTCAAAAATTTTCGTCTCAGAGAACTTAATTTTTTTCTCATAAATTACTTTGTAATTTTTTACCGAATTATAAAAAACCTTTAGATCTCTCCAAAATGCTCTTAGATCTTTATAATTGCAGCTGCTCTGAAGATATGGCACTTCCTCAGAAATTATGTATAGCTTCCTGAAAGTCCTATTTATTAGTAGTGACAATAATGTCCTTCATGTAGTTATAACTTATGACTGTGTTTGTAGTAATTCTTACATTAGAATAGCAAAAAAAAAAAAAAATGATTTAGTAGCTGAGAGCAAAGATGTGCAACAAAGGTTTTAACCAAACATTTCCCAAACTCACTTTTCATTAAAAAAAAAAGTATTTTACTGCTTACTCTTTCGTACTTACTGCAGGGCTCTTTAGTCTTTTCCCTTTCGTCTTCTGATTCCTGAAGGTTTCTAAACTTTACCATGGGTATAAGATGGAACAAAATAAAGATCACATAAGTAAAACTTGAGGACTAAGAATGAAAACTAAAGTTTAGAGTAGAGAATCAGAAGTAAAAATCGGATTGACCGCGGATTGTAGCGCTATGGACGATGGTGATGATAATTTTTAGCAATTATTGATACTGGAGAAAAAAGAAAGGAATTTCCAGAAATGATAATATTTGCACCATTAGAGAACATATAAAGGATAGATGACATGTATTCGTATATTAATTGTCTTTAAAAATTGAATTAAAAAGAAATTACATATTATGTTTTAGTAGGCCACAAAGACTTTGATTTGTTTTCCTGGTTAGAATCATGGTTTTTCTAACTTATAAAACTATGGATTGACAATAGTCTACCTCAAAATACTAACAATTAAAAATGGGAAAAACCAGTGCACTGAGTAAAATTTTGAATCATCGAAAAAAAAATTAAAATTTATGAAAAACGAAAATAAAAAAAATAAAAAATTTAATAAAAAATTGAAAAATGCCTTCAAATAAAAATTACGTCAGCATTTTTCAAAAAAAAAAAAACTTTAATCCAACACGATTTTATTTTATCAAAATATTTTTTTCTATCCTTTTTATTTTTAAATTCAAAAGTTTATTTCTATTTGAGGAAAAAATGAAGTACGTTTGTGGTAGAATTATTTAACATAAAAAAGGATAATTTCATAATATCTAAAAAGAGAATTATATATACTTTACCACACTTACACAATATATTCTCTTTGATAGATTCTATTTCTTTTTTTTTTCTAATTTATTAATTACATAAAATCTTTTTTTTTTCTTTGTAAATTTTATACAAAATTTATAGTTTGAATGAATTTAAAAAAATTAAAAAAAAAAAAAAACAAGAGGAAAACACAGAGAGAGAGGCAGAAACAGGGATTAAAATTTTGTACCTTTTCATAAAAAAGAATTCTACTGCACTTTTTCCCATTTAATATATATATTTTTTTTTTTAAATAATCATATAGTCTTATCTATGTAAAGTTAAATGCTTGAACTTTTAATTGAAAATAGTACACAGAGAATTAAAAATAAAAAAATTAAAAAAAAAAAAAAGAAAATAAAAAAAAAAAATAAAAAATAGAAATGGGGTCACACTAACATCAGCAATAGAATCAGAAATCATTACAGAAAAAAAAAAAGTAAAAAGTATAATACGATGATGTAGGCATATGTAGAAGTACATCATCAGATATAATATACTATTACACACCTGTATATAGCTATACCTTTGTAGGTATAAAATTATGTTTTTCTTAAAAATTTTCATTATACAGTACAGTTATTAACTAAATACACATGTACTATAAAATTTTTATTGTATGAGTTATAGAATTGTTTTTTTTTTTTTATCAAGTAAAGCTCAAGGATAAATAAGAATTCGTTCATTTAAAGATTTTTAAAAATTTTCAGTTTTTTGAACATTTTATTTTTAAATAAGATAGATAAAAGGAACTATACAAAAAAAAAAAAACATACATAAATATTTGCTTATACTTGTACAATACACAGTACAGTGGTTTTAAAAATTATTTGGGCATGATTAAATTTATATTGTGGGAAATAAATGATTGGAATGGTTACTTCGAAGTTTCAAGAAAAAAAATTGATTATTCTTTGAAGGCTTTTAGTGTGTATTTTAGAAAATGAAATACTTCTTGAAGAAATACGTCTTCACAAAACAACGCCAAAATTGTCTTCTTTTTTGGAGAACTAAACCAATAGACACTCTTCATCAGCATTGTATCAACATAATGTTAAAAAGTCTACCGGAAACATTTTGTGCAGTATCCTTTATTCTATAAAGCTTGTAATAAGGATTTGTATCTGCTCCTTAATTTATTGAGCTTTGAAATTTTTTTTTTTTTCTTTAATAATGGATAACAATAGTTTTAAGTTTATTGTCGACCCTCATGAATTCGACTGAAATGAAACATTTCTTCTGAAATTCCAGAGACAAAATTTAATTGTATCCAATAATATAAAAATGTCCAAATAATTTTCAATACCACTGTACAAAATTGTATATGCACAATAATACAATTCTCATCGGGAATAAAGATAACTTTTTCTTAATGTATTTCAATGTAATTAATTTAAATTCAATTTTCATTTTATTTATGTATGTACTTATGTACTAAACTTTTAAATTTTCAAATATTTACATGATTTTTGTTTGTTTTTTGGATCTATAAGTTTTGTTTTTTATTTTCATGATTACTAGAAACATGTTTATGTTTTTCACATCAATAAACAAAAATTGATTAATTTTTTAAAGATTTTCAAAAATTTATCCTGCTAGGATATTCATGAAAAATTTTTAATTATGAAAAAAATATGGAACAAAATTAAATTGATTTAAATTTCAACCACTTTTCTAAATTAATTAAATTTTTCAGGAGGCGTTAATAGGTAACCTTACTCTTCAAACACTTGTTTGACTACTACACACTCTACCTTCCTTTTTTTTCCTCTTAAATTTCATTACGCCAGACGACAAATTTTTAATCGATTCAAGCACAATGTGAAAAAATTGAATATTTTGTGCAAGAATCAATTCAATATAACCTGCAAAATTCTCCAGATGAATCCGCATTGTGTTTGAAAACTTTACGTCAAAATTCTAAAATCAAACATCCCATTAACCATTGAAAGAAAGGAGTTTTTACCTTTTCTAACTTTCTTTTTACCTTTCTTTATAGCCTCAATTTGTTTTTAGAAAAAATATTTATTCAAGATAGTTCATTACTTTTCATGCTAAATTTTGCTAAAAAAATTCAAAAATTCAAAATTTTCAAATCAATATATTTAATTTGACTTTCATGACTTAATGACTTAGTGTATAAAAATAAACTTTCTTGAAATTTCATCAACAACAGATCCTTCAAAATATAGTTTACTTTTACTACAACACAAATTAGTTTTAATTAATTCAAAACACAAATTTTCAAATATTAAACAATTTCAATAAAATATTCATTGAAATTGTATTGCGTTGAAAATTCTTCTTTTGAATATTTCATTAATCAATTTCATTTATGTGTAAAGGTACTTCTTCAATTGCTATTCTACATATATTTTGAGATCCTTCTATTCTTCTTCTTCTTCTTCTTTTTATTCCTTTCGTTTTTCTTAACTTAAATAAAAAGCTTTCACTATTGAGAGGTACTTTAATCATATTTCATTATAGTTTTCCATAAAATATGCAATAAATTCTATAAAACAAAAAAGTAAAATCTCAGAATTCATTATTATCCTTTTTTCGAGGAACAAAAGGAGGATAAAAACAGCAAAAAAATGTTGTTTTTTTTTTTCGTCTTTTTCCTCTTAAATATTTATTTCCTTTTTCTTTTATTTATTTTTTTTTTTATTTATAAAAAAAAAAGAAGTGGAAAATTAGAACACAGAAAATGAAGAAAAAAAAAAAATGCTTCATTTTAAAACTATGAGAAAAAAAAAATGAAAAAAAAAAAAAAAGTAGTGATGAAAGTAGTAAGTAAATATTTGGTGTTATATCTTTTTATGTTGAAACTTTTTTTTTTTAAATTTTATTTTTTCACTTTCTGTCTATTTTCTTTTTTGTGCATTATTTTAGAATTCGCTGAAAGACGTTGTGGTTGGGATGGACGATGGGAAGGTAGACCTGGTGTAATACAAGATTCAAATATAAATGGTTGGACTAATTATACACCATGTTATACCCCAGAAATTATAGAATTAATGAGAAAAGTTTATGCTGGAGGAAACAATGAAGTAGTTAAGGTAAGTAAGTATAACAAAAAAAAAGAAAATTATTTAGAGCAAAGAACCTTATTTGAATTTTTTTATTTGTTTTCTCTTTTTTTTTATTAAAATTTAAAATTGCATAATTAAATCAATATTGTTCTTCACTAAATTTTTTTATTTCTCGATTGTTTTTTTTTTGTAGATAAAATTTGATATCGTTGAACGTACAAGGACATTAGAAATTGTTGGCCTAATGCTATCATTATTTGCATTAGTATTATCATTGATTATATTCTGTAATTTTCGAAGTTTACGTAATAATCGTACAAGAATTCATAAAAATTTATTTATTGCAATGGTTATACAAGTACTTATACGATTAATATTATATTTGGATCAGGCAATTATAAGACGTGGTCATGAAATTGCTGGAAATGGAAGTACAAATGGAATTGAAAATACTGTAAGAATAAAATAAAAGTATATTCATAATGTCGGGTTTCATAGTCTAAGTTTAAATTTGAGTTTAACACAACTTTCAACTAAATTAATTAAATTCACATGTATTAAGCAACAACCAGAATAGCAACGGATAACTACAAAAGCTATCGGCTACAAAATCGTTAGCAAATTTCGCCGAATTTAAATATTGGACATAATTAGAACGATACACCGCTAAATTAAATGTTTCTTTTACCTGGAGTAAATCAGTAATACTCAAAACAAAGAAAATTTAGGAGCAATACTTGAACACTGGCGAAAAAGTAGATGTCACTCATAGACGCCATTGTTAACAATTTCATTAGTAAACAATTTTTTTTATTCAAGGTGAATTTCTCGGCGACTGTTTGCATCTTTGTAGTCGTTCTTCGCTATTCTGGTTATCAACGCTTTTTAAATTTAAAAATTCTGACGCATAAGGGCCCTAAGGTAAACTCAGTTTGAGATCTTAAACTTGCACTGGGAAATACAAAAATCTTTTAAACTTCGATGATTTAAACTTCGTACAGTGAAATAAGACACATAAATTATAAACAGAGTGATATACCTCTTAACTTTTTTCTTTTAGCCTTATTTATGTGAAGCATCATACATTTTATTGGAATATGCTGGAACAGCA
Organism: Bombylius discolor; assembly: GCA_939192795.1. NCBI lineage: Eukaryota > Metazoa > Arthropoda > Insecta > Diptera > Bombyliidae > Bombylius > Bombylius discolor. The sequence goes on along the minus strand of OW584240.1, from coordinate 6,365,770 downwards.
ATGTTCATGTGGATGTTTATTGAAGGCCTTTACTTACATAATGTTATTACAGTGACTGTATTTCAAGGAAGATTTCCGCATATTTTATATTTAATAATTGGATGGGGTGGTCCAATTTTAATGACATCAATTTGGGCATTTTTTACAGCACGTTATAAAGGACAAGATAAATGTTGGTGGAATTATAATTTAACACCATACTATTGGATATTAGAAGGTCCAAGATTGACCGTAATTTTAGTAAGACTTATTTTTTTTTTTAAATGATTTGATTGAATTTGATTTTTCTTTGTTTATTTTCTTCTTCAAAAATTTTAAAAACTCTTTTCAGTTCAATTTTACATTTCTTCTGAATATTATACGTGTATTGGTTGTTAAATTACGACAAAGTCATACAAGTGATGTTGAACAAGTTCGTAAAGCTGTTAGAGCTGCATTTGTATTATTGCCTTTACTTGGAATTACAAATTTATTACATATAACTGAGGCACCATTAGATAAAACTGCATGGGAATTTGCAATATGGTCTTATATAACACATTTTTTAAGATCATTTCAAGGATTATTTATTGCAATGATTTATTGTTTTTTAAATGGAGAGGTATTATTTGAAAAAAAAAAAAAATATTTTAATTTCTTAAAAAAAAAAAAAATTAAAAAAAAACAGAATGAATTTTATATGAGAATTCCAATAGGTCCGTGCTGCCTTAATGAAAAGTATAACGGTTTATATGTCTGTACATGGTCATCAAAATTGGGCACCTCGTCGTGCTTCAATGTTCTCTGCTGCATATAATACAGCACCAGAAACCGAAGGATCAACACATCACAGGTTAATTTTATTTAGAAATTAAAAAAAAAATTGCAAAAAAAATTTTAGAATTTAATTAAATTTTTTTTATACATTTTAGACGTGAATCGTCCGCAACTCGTACACAACAAGAAAATAATTATAATCAAAGAAATCGTACTTGGATGATGTCATTATGTTTTCGTAGTCAGAAAGTACTTAGGGAACCACCTGTGTCACCGCCACCACCAGAGTCAGTTACATTTGAATTGTCAAAGCAGTAGCTTATTTTAGTTAGTTTTTTTTTCTTAGTGAGCAAAAAATAAGAAAAAAAAAAAGGATGCTTGACCATTATAAAAATTATTAGATCTTTACATATTATCATAATTTATTAGATTTCTAGCTCATACATATTCGTATTACTTCTTTAGAAAAAACAAAAAGAGTTTTTGAGCACAAAATTTATATTTTTTTGTTGTGCAAATTAAGCTTCTATTAGATTTATCATTATTCATTAAATTTGAATGTAAATTACTCTAATTATATAAAAATTATAATTCTTCAATATAATTAATACAAATGGGTAAATTGGAACGAAAAATTTGAAAAAAAGATGAAGTTTTACAAAACGCTTCATAACAATCTGTTTAAAGCGGACAGTACGCATTCAATTAGAATAACAGGAAAATTCATTGATCACGTGTTGAGATTTATAAATTTTTTTAAAGTACCTACACTAAAACGAATTCGATTTTTTCAATATTTATCGTCGGTATAACGGAAGATATGTTAGCAGTTTGAGCTGCCAATAAAAAATTAGGTAAAGCCAAATTAATGAGTTTCTCGATAATAAAAGATTATTATCAAAGAAAATAATGCTTTGAAAAAATTAAAAGTTAAGAATCAGCTTTACCGTAGACTACGATCGAAAGTTGATTCCGTTCGAAACATTGCGCATTGAGCATCTGTTCGGGAAAAATTTAACATGAAACATAACCACTTTAAGCTGTTGAAATTGAAGGTCATTTGACTATTTTGAATTTGTTCGTACTGTCAATTTCAATTAAACGTTTAAAGACTCGTTTAAGCTCAAGGTAGCATCTTTTTTTAGCTAAATTTTATGAAAATTTTTAAAGAATACAAAGTGCTAAATTTATGGGAATGACGGACTTTCTAATTTTTAAAATTTTAAAACTGTTTTGAACTGAAGATTTTTTCTATTAGACTTATTTAAGCTGTATTCAAAAAATTCATTACCAATTAATTCGAAGAAAACAATGAATTTTTTACTTTTATGAATCTTAAAAATCCATTTTTCTCTTCAAATTTACACAGAACTTACAACACTATGCCCTAGACGTATTGGAATGGTCATTGGTATTCAGATTTTAAATAGTTTAAAATTGCCTATCATTATTTTTTTTTTCTAAAAATTTGTTAAGAAGAGAATTAAGGATATTTAGGATTTCTAATAGAACAGAAGTTATTTAAAAAAAAAAAAAAAGCATTGAAATAATAGAGAAATTTAACTCGTCCTAAAATTAAATGTACTTTTACGTAAAAGAAAATTAAAAATTAGGAATTGTGCCAATTTTAAAAAAGCACATGGATATACCATTTGTGTTAATTAATGAAGAACTAATTATGTTCACACTTGATCAAATGCATGTTTCTCATACTTCTTTTATATATGTATACCTATATAGCATAGCATAGCATAGCATATAGATAAAATTATTATATTTACAAACAAAAAAAAAAAAAAAATTAATAATGCACAATATATCACTTAATTAAATATATCGTGTCTAAAATATAATTTTTTATGTAATATTTCTTGTTTAAAAATAATGAAATTTTTAATCGTACACTATATTATTTTTGTTTTTTCTTTTACTTTTTTTTTTTTTTTAAATTACTTAAATAGAAAATATACATATATATATATTTATATAGCTTATATATACATAAATATCTTATATAAATACATCTAAGCTTTATGTTATACTTTTTTTTTTCGATATAAATTTCTATTTTCATAATATTCTATATTATATCTAGTACTTTAACAACAAATATATATATAGTTTTTCTACAATTTTCTCCATTTGAGAAGAAAAAAACCAAAAAAAAAAAAAAAAACAAAACAAAAAAAATAGCAACACATAATTTCGAAATCATTTTCAGAACAAGTGTGTGATGATGTACCGATCTTTCAGCAGCTCTATGTTTTTCTATATACATATATTTATGTGTACATATTATATACATAATTGGAATTAAACAGGGAAATAAATATAAAATAATTTAAAATTCACATAAATATTTAAATAAAAATATAAAAGAAAAACCATCGAATCGAAGTACAATAACACATTCAAAAAAAAAAAAACAAAAAAAAAAACAAATAATACACAAAAAGCACGTTGGAAAATATTTTGAAAAGTTTGAAAATTTCTATGATCAGTTGTGCAGTATTTATCATCGAAAAAAAAAAACAAAAACAACAAAAAAATATTCATAAAAAGCCGCCAAAATAAAATAAAAAATTTGGAAACGGAAAGCTCCTATTAGATTTTAAGAATACAAAACAACAACAACAACAACAAAATTATTTTATAAGTCAAAGAGTAAACAATAAAAAATTTAAAACGAAAAAATAAAAAAATCAAAAATCAAAAATAAATTGTACATTCATAAGTATTTACACAAAAAAAAAAAATATTCTGTATGGTATATTCTTTAAAAATAAAAAAATAACTGAAATAAATTTTTGTTTTTATGAGCAAACTCATAGGATTAGGGACATCCTTCTTCTGAAATTAATTTACAACGTTGATCTGATGTATGCGGTAAGATTTGTTTAACCCTCTGGGAAAAAGTGGTGGATGTCTCAACAAATGTAATTTTACTTCTCTATTGATACTCCTTCTATATTAGTTGATGTGAGCAAGATTAGCAACTTAAAAGAGGCGTTAAAGTCCATGAGAAATAATAAGCAAAAAAATCACCAACTGAAAAAAGTCAAAAACATTGTTCGAGACATATTGAACTTTTGACAACCTCTGAACTGAACTGGAATGACGTAAACTCCCATCTATACGTTTGCAACAAAAAATCCACCACAAGAAAGATATTCTTAAATTTTTGTATGAATAATTCCAAATTTGAAAAGTTAAAAGGACCTTTATTTGCAAGAAAGATCAGAACTCAGGAGATGTTGAGCCCAATATACATATAACCGGAATCCGGATCCAAAGATCGTAGTTTCATGAAAATTAAGATTTGCACAGAATTCTTTGGAAAGTAAACAAAACCTATTGGATTAGAATGATATTTTGAGACTTCGGAAATTAAATTACAAGTTATATTTTCACATTACAAGAAGAAACGACAGTCTGGAAGGTATACATTTTCTTTCTTTTTTTCAGGCTTACAAGAAATCTTTAACAGGAAAAAATATCCGGAATTGCTAGAACATTTAAAAACTTTCCCTTAGTTAATCCCAGGAAATAATAAATAAATCCATTAAGCTTTCTCGAAAATTCATGATATTTAATAATTCCTATTTATTATCAGGAATTCTTTTGAAAACATTTGAATCACATGAATTTTCTGAAAATACAAGAATAATTTCAAATTTATACAATGACACATCAAAAGCCAAGAAAAAATGTTAAATAAAATAAAAACAATACAAAAAATACAAACCAAATAAATTAATGGAAAAACTAAATACTCTAATAAAATAAATTTCATTTTAAATTTTCTTAAATTTTCTCGCTTGGTATTTTTTTCTTGATTTGTTTATTGCATTCCGGAAAAATTTTAAAAACGACAAATTTTTCAAATAAATTAGAAAAATACATTTTATGTAGGTGGTTTAATGATGATGAAATGATGTGGCGCCTCAAAAAGAATTTTTATTTTCTTTTTTTAAAAAAATAAAAAATAAAAGTAAAATTTTCGACTAAAAAGTGAATTTTCTTTAGAATTTCAAATTTCAAGAAAAAAAAAACCTCATTCTCTTCTAGTATAATTTTTTTGTAAATTTTTAAATGTTAATTACTATTTGAAAAAAGCTGGGTGCAATTCATTGCACCTTATAAGGTTACATAAAATTTTTAGAACAAAAATAATTCGAAAAAGTGCAACAATTATAACAAACACAAACTTAGGCGTTAAGTAATTTTGTCATAGTTTTTCTTCTCTTTTACGTCAATTTTTCGATACGTTAAAATTCATATATTTTAATTAGATTTTATGTATGTTCCAAATAAAAATTATTTCATCATAAAATCTTTTTTCTTTTTTCTTGATACGATCAAATTTTTTTTTTTTTATATTTCAAGCCCACATAAAGTTGAACAAGGTGTCCCATTAGAGACTGATTTATAGTAAAAGTTCATGTTTTCATGTGTCTGCTTTTTTTTTCACATTCCATTAAGATTCATTTTATGGTCAATTCTCAAACTGCATGTCAACAAAATATCTAATAAAAATTTCTTATTCAAATAGAAACGGGTCGGCAGCCCTTCTGTCTTCAAGAAATTATCATTTTAAGATCATAAATGGACCCTCTTCAGTTAATACAATTCATACACTAATTTCTACAATTGTTTTTTATGCATAATTCAGTAGCACTGAAGGCCTTTAGTACATGATCTTTTCATCTTTTATGTGCATGTGGGACACCCTCTATTTTGATCTTAATTTGTGTAGGCGTCATACATATTAAAATAATGATGTATAAATACCCACAAAAAAAACAATTTTTTTTTTTCACAAAAATTCTTTTGATTGTAAATTCATTCACCTTTTATTGAAAATTTGTAAATATCTATTTTATATTTTATGTCATGGAAACTTTTTTTTTTCTTTCTAATTCATAATCTCACTTACCTTTTTATCTCCATTCATATGTTTTCACAGCCACTGAGCCATATTGAACAGATTGTAGTGGAGCTTTTACAAAACCATATTGAGATTCTTACAATAACCTGGTTTTGTTTTTTTAAATTATTCAAAAATTATTATCCTTTACTCCTTAGTATTCTAGAAGCTAAAATATAAAAATTTTTAATTTTCTTCAAAAAGTTATGGAGCAATAGTTCAAAATGTTAAAGGTCAATTCTTGTTGTTAAGTAGAATTTCACAAGATTACCTTTAATTTTTGATGAGATTCTTTCCTGATTTTAATTTCAACATTATTTTATTTCACATTATGTAACAAAACTAAAAATAATTTACTAAATTTAAGTAAAAAAAGAAAAAATTAAAAAATAAATCTTCACTTCCACTTCCCACATACTATTTAAAAGTTTTCCCTCCAAATTTAATTTTCAAATGTCATTTACCTTTTTTCATTCAAATTACACCAATCTACAACAAATCCACAAATTACAACAATTAGACAGTTATTTAGAAAAAGGGGAAAGAGTGACAAGTAATGGTCCATTCTGATCCGTTATTGATGAAATCTTCTAAGGAACAACATCCAATACTTGAAATATCATAAAAATTATATTTTTAAATTGAAATTACTTTAAAAATTTGATTGCAGCGAAAACTGCAGAATAAAATGTGGCAGTACAGAATTTGTTCACTTTTAACAAGATCCACAAGATCACCAACAACAACAACAACAAGATCAAATGGGAAAAGAAACATGGATGATGGAAAAAAATTCCGAAACCCAATAAGAAACAAACAGAAATAAGAAACACTAGTATAGTTGTTTCAGTCCGCCATTTCACATTTCATGTATAGTTTCGCGGTATCGAGTAAAGATTTTTTTTGTTTTTTTTTTTTGAAATTTTTTGTGTGTGCTGCTAGGAATTTTATTTAAGTTTTTTTTTTTTAATTTCTATTTTTATTTATTAAGCGATTTTACCTATTTATTAAAAAATAAAAAAATAAATATATATAATGAAATAAATGTGAATGAATCCTTTTAAATGCAGTGTAAAATTTTGTGACAGGTGAATATACTTGTTTTTATTTCTGGGTAAAAAATCTGAAATTTTAATGTTCTCTCAGATTTTTGGTAAAAACAAAAAAGTGTTGGTTTAAAAAATTTTTTAATTGTTAAAATTAATTACACACTGGCAATGTGCCATTAAAATAAATAATTGAACATAAAAAATTAAAAAAAAAAAAAGTAATTTTTAATGACAAAACTTTATTTTGGATTTAAATCAATCGACCTCTGAATAACATAAAGGATATTTTTGTATAGTCTCTTACACTGTGCCATCAAAAACAAAAAAAAAAAACAAAAATTTTCACAGGATATAAAAAAAAATAGGGCTTCAGAGTACAAAATCATTCACAGATCAAATTGAAGAACCAAGAATCTAATTTATCAACGAATCTGAAATTTATGAAATCCATTTTGGTTCATTTTGAAGAAACAATTTCTTTTTCGATTTTGGGATTTTAAGGACCTCTGGAATAATTTTTAAATACAAGAAATTAATTTTTAAAAGCAAAAAAAAAAATAAAAAGTACTGTGCATTAATCTCGTTTGTTTTAATTTTTATTTTTATTTTTGAGCAATAAAATTAAATGTACGTCCACCTCGAACCACCTGTAAAATAAAATATTGGGAACGAAGCACAAGCAATATTTTTCATGAGACATTAAAAGTCACCTTTTGAAGAAGAAAAAAACAAAAAAAAAAGATTTCTTAAAATGAAAAATACTTTTATAAATTTCGTGTAAAAAAAAAACAAACTAACTACATTTTAAAAAAGAATTTTAAGCTGTTTTTTTTTCGTTTTTTGTGAACTCATGCAGCTTATTTTTAAAAGAATGTTTAACAGCAGTGTGTGAATGTGGATTTTTGGACCACGCTTTCAAAAATTTACATCCGAAAAAAAAAAAAGATATCTGGTACCCATGTAAAAAATAATGTAAGTATCTATCGATCTAATTTATGTTATAGACTTGTTTTAAAGTTTTTCAATTTTTTTTTTAATTTTTTTTTTCTAAATTGCAATCAATCATTTGATTAATTTTTTTGAGTTGAAGATTTCACAGGAAAACTTAATTTAGGTAGTTGAGGATTTTTCTTATAAGTTTTGAAAAAAAAAAAAATAAATAAATGCCTTATCTCTTGAAAAGTAAACACAAAAAAATAAAAGATATAAGAAGTGTTTTTTAAATAAAGTAAATGGAGATTTCCTGTTTACATTTTTATGAAACCCAGACTAGAATATATCATAACCAATTTGAAATTATATTTTTTCATGTGTGCTTATATAGATTGAAAATAATTTCTAGTTGAAAAGGATATTAAAATGTGATAAGAAACGGTATATGTATATACAACGTTAATAATCTTATGTAAATTTTAAAATATTTATCTTTACAGATTCAAACTCTTCAATTTACAGACTATATACTCTTGAGATAATTCCTCTTTAACAAATAACAAAAAAAATATATATATATATAAAAATCGCTCCTACTGAAACGTTTTCTAAAAAAAAAAAAAAAAAAAGAAGAAGAAGAAAAATCTATCTATTGATTTACAGAGTTTTCTTTCATCATTTGTGCATTATCATCAATCGGTTAAATGGGATCGATCATAAAATACACGTACATCATCTTAAAAAACTTATTTTTTTTTTTAATGATGATGATGATATTACCTATACGTACGTTTCGCTTTACCCATTCTAAAAACTAACGAGTTTATATATATAGCAGGTTATTACTGTGGTCTCATTCTTATGTCCCATCATAAATACAAAATCAACTAAATATTACATTACTTACTTACTCGAAAAAAAAAAAAAAACGTAATTTATGTTTTAGATTGAAATAGATTTTTTGTTATTTTGGGAATTTAGGCCTTTAACAAAAATTGAAAATCAGCCAAGTCGAACAAAAATTGTCATCACCAGCAACCACCTTCTTCTATATTTATTATTTATGTAGGTACATATATGTATTATTAATAAATATTAGAAAATTAAATACAAAACATAAATTAGAAAAAAGAAAAAAACAAAAATAATAAAACGTTGTAGATCTAGAGAGTGCTTAGAAATTCATGTATTTTTAACGGCCGGATAATGATGAGTACCAGAAAGTTTTTTTTTTTTTTGTTTTTTTGTTTTTAGAAAACACTTAAAATTTTTGTTGTTTTGTTATTGTAAAAGATGATATTTTTATTGAACATTTTACATCCGATCTAATTTCTCCTTTTTTTTAAAAAAAAAAAATAAAATAAAGAGTAAAGTCGAGTTTAAAAATAAAAACGTTTTAAATCGATTTTAATTAATGAAAATGTTAAATTGACCAAAAAACACAAAAAAAAAAACTCCATTAAAACATTGTTACTGAGCTCAAATTGATTATGTACATCTTTTTTTTTTTTCCTTCCTAAAAGATACATAATTTGTAACATGAATGTATTTGAGCATTTATTTAAAAAATAAAAAAATAAGTAAAAAAGTTACATTTAATAGCATAAATACTTCCAGTTTCAGCTTCGTCACAGTTACAGGTGAGATGATGATGATAGAGTTTTATATCGCCATTGAGGTTTTAAGAGAAGAAATCTTAAGTATAGGTTTATTTTATATAATATAGAGTGGAGTAAGATACCATAATATATAATAAAAGGGCAGGGTCTCCAGGGTTCCTTATTTTTCTTTACAATGCATACCATGCAAGTATACCGCCCGTCATCATCGTCTTCTGTGTATTTCATAAATTCATTTGTATTTGTTCGGTAGATATTTTTTTTGTTTTTTGTTTTTTTTTTTTTTTGTGTTGAAATTCCGGAATGACGAGTTATCAAACAATGTGATTTTGAAGAGCGGTTATTTTTTTATTTTTTATTTTTTGAAATATCATGAAATACACGATTCGACTGCATTCTTAAGTTATTAAGAGCCTTAAAATTGAACAAGAAAAATATTGAAGAATGTAAAGCAACAGGTTTTTTTTTTTTTGAAAAACGAAGACAAAACAAAATTTAAAAAAAAAGGGATATTTCTTTTCAATTACAATTGAGTTTCACGAATGATGCAAAACGAAGATGTTAAAACAAAAAAATATGAACGAAATATAAGAAGAAGAAAAAAAAAATCAAAGTAATATATTGAAAAAAATTTAAAACTAACACTTGATGTTGAAGACTAAAAGAATAAAAATTACTTTTTCAATATATATAAAATTCACATAAAAATAACGATAAAAAAAATTTATTTTCGAGGTCGACGACTTCCAAACGCAGTCTACAGATACTTTTTTTTTAAAATTTTTTTAAATGTTACATTTTTTTCAAATGAAATAATTTGTCTTTTTTTTTTCTCTTAAAGAAAAAAAAACTTCAAATGATTTAAATTATTGCATTTTTTTTTTTTTTTTTGATTTATTTATTTCTTTTTTATTTTTCTCTGGTTTTCAGGTAAAATTGAGTCACATCATTTTATTTTATTATTATTTTTTTTTTTGCGTACCTGAACGAAAAAAACAAACAATATTTTTTTTTTTAAATTTTTGTTTTATCAACAAAAAAAAAATTTGATTAGCCATCATGTTGTTTTTATTTTATGATAAAATAATAACATTACTATCGAAAAAACGATATCGAAGACTGTCAAATACTTGTAACATTCTCAATTTAAAAATCCTCGCATTATTAATAGTATATGAATTTGAAATGACAGCATCATCATCATCATCTTCATTAATTGCATCATCATCATCATCATCATCATCATCATCATCAGGACAGCCTACATCACCTGGTGTTTATATGGTACGTTCACCAGAATCAATTGTTGCACCAAAAGGTGATGAGGTATTATTTGAATGTGAATTAAATTTAGAATTTGAACGTCTTGAATGGCGTTTTAAACATATTAATTGGAAAACAAATGAATTTCATAATTTACATAAAAATGTAAGAATTCTTTAAGATTCACATTTTAAAGAAAAAAATTCTCATTTATTTATTTTTTTTTTCGTTTGTTTATAGGATGGTTATAATATAACCAGTGAAGAGAAAATTTCAAAATTACAAATTTATGTTAGTACTAGTACACTTGGTGAATATCAATGTGTTGCATGGTTTGGATCTGTTGCAATTGCATCAGTAACAGCTAAATTAACATTAGCAACAATAGGTTTAGAAGATGAAAGAAATATATTTGGTTCAAAACCAATTATATGGACAGTTGCACCAAAAAATAGTGTACTTATTAAATGTGGTAATGTAATATCAAATCCACCACCAGTATGGAATTTTTTTAAGTAAGTTCAATTAAAAAAAATTTTATCATCAAAAACTTCATGATTTCAACATATTTTTTTCTTTCATTTTTTTTTTTGCTTCTTCAGAGATAACATTTCAATATCACAATCAGTTCCTCAACTTCCATCTGGTTCATTAGTTTTAAATTCAGTTCAATCAAATTCAAGTGGTATATATTCATGTTCAGCAATAAATGCAATAACTGGTATTGAAATACAATTACCACAAAAGATTCATTTAAATGTACAACATACACAAAGAATGGAACCACATTTTTTAAACATACCATTAAAAAAATTTATGTCACGTCCAGGTGAAACAGTTATATTAGAATGTCCTGGAATTGGTAATCCACCACCAAAAGCAATATGGAGTAGTCCAGATGTTGATATATTAAATAATGATCGTATAACAATATTAGATTATGGTTTACAAATACTTGAAGTATCAATACAAGATAAAGGAAATTATACATGTCGTTTAGATAATGGTTTATCAAAAGTTTTAGTACATTCAGTACAATTAGAAATATTAGAAATACCAGAAATAATTAAAGGACCACAAGCAGCATTAATGAATGAAAGTGATTATTTAGAATTAGAATGTATTGCACAAGGTTCACCACAACCAGAAATTTATTGGATGATAAATGGTCGAGATACAAGATGGGATGAATTAATTAATCATAAAGGTGGAAAATTAATTATAAATAAATTGGAAAAAAGACATGCTGGAATTATTCAATGTTTTGCTAAAAATCAAATTGGAGAGGTAAATTGAAATTAGTGGTTTTTTTTTTTTTGAATATTTGAAGTTCGATTCGGTTTTAGTCCATTCGATCAGTTTCAGATATTTTGATATGTTTGTGTGTAATTTGTGACCGTAACCAGGCCGGAAATGTGTGTAAATAGATACAAACATGTAAAAATACATAAACCTGATTGGATGGACCGGAACCGAATTGATCTTTACTGTTTTTTTTTTTTTTTATTTGGCTTTAATTTTTGAAATTTAGACTATTTTTTCTTTTTTTGCAATATTTTGTTTTCTTTTATTATTGTCCATTAGGTCTATGAAAGTAATTTACTTCAAGTCAAACCCAAACAAATTGGAATGCAACTTTATGGTGTTTTTCCAACAAAATCAACTTACGATCATATGAATAAACAAAGTAAAAATAAGAAAAAACACAAAATAAGTAAGTACATTAGAAAATTTAAAAATATAACTAAAAATTTTTTATCCAAAAAAGATATATACATATTCTTTTTTTTTTTTATGTTATTCTTTTATTTTCTATTTTGTTGATATAAAATTTTTAATTTTATTTTCATTTCTTCAATACGTAAACGATTTATTTCTTTAATATATTTTAATTCTTCTTTAGATTTTTCTAAATCAATTTTTAACATTTCATTACGTATTTTACTTTCTTCATATTTAATTTCAGCATCTTTTATTTTATAATAATTTAATTTTTCTTTAATTGTTGTTGTTTGTTCATCAATTTCTGTATTATCAATTGTATCATTATTATTATTATTATTATTATTTTGTTGTTGTAATAATGATGATGATGAACATTGTTGATTATTATTGAATTTTATTTCATTGATATTTTCATAGATTGTTGGTGATGTTTGTGTATATTGTTCATTTTTTGTATCAAAATTTGATGATATTTCTGAAAAATTTGTTGCTGTTGTTGTTGTAATTTGTACAATATTATTAATATTATTATGAATTGATGAAGATGTTGCTTTTAAATTTGTTGCTATTGTTAATGGATCATTTTTAAAACATAATAAATCATTTAATGATAATTTATCTGGACTTATTTGTTCAATACTATTTTCTACTAAATTATCTATTAATTGATTTTCTGTATTATTAATTATTGTTTGATCATTATCATCATCAATATTATCACCAATATTATTTGATGATATTAATAATTGTTGTTGTTGTTGTTGATCACATATTTCAACATTATTATTATCATATAAATTTTGTACTTGTTCTTCTTCTTCTGCTTGTTCTTCATTTTCTACATCCTCTTCAATATCATCATCAAATGGTATTATAGTTTCTGGTTCATTTTTTATTGTTGATAAATTTTCACATATTTTATTCGGTGGTGGAAATTGTTTTCTTAACCTAAAAAAAAAAATGAATTGAAAAAAAAAAAATTAATTAGTTTTTTGTATTAAAAAAGAAAAAAACATTGAAATATTATTTGCATTCGATTAATGCTTTTCTTTATCAGGCACAAGCACCACATTTCACTACATTTTAAACATGAAAAATTATCTCACATCTCGAATGCAAAAAAAAAAAGTGCAAAGTGCATTTTTTTATATTTTATTCTAGTATTTTTTATTTTTATTTTTTTTTTTTTTTTCAAATGTTTTATTTACATACAAAATTTTGTTGTTGTTGTTGATTATGCTTACCTTGAATTAAGCCAAAATTTATGAATTTGTTTAATATTTCTATGCAGTGTTATATTTGGATGAGAATTATATAAATTAACAATTCTTTGCCAACATTCACGTACTTTAAAATTTTTTTTTTTACCCATAAAATTTTTACGATGTTTTATATCAATTATATCTTTATGTTTATGAAATAATGAATATAATATATCTTTTTCTTTATTTGTAAAACGTGCATAACAAATTGAATTTGATTGTAAAAATTTTTGTTTACGAATTCCTTTATTATCCATATTTAGAAAAAAAAATTTTTTAGTTTTTTTTTTTTTTTTCAAATTAAAATACAAAATACAAAAGATACAAAACTTCACAAAATTCACAATACACAATATAAAAAATTTAATTTTTTTTCATTATATTCTATGATTCGTGAGTTGGTGTTCTATAAAAATTATGAAAATGAAATAAATACAGAATACTGACTAGTGAGTGAATATAGTGACTGTTCAGCCAATTATTATATCATTCAGCTGTGACGTTGAGATGAGACAAGAATACATACTTAATTTTATTGTGTTTGTTTGCATATTTGCAGCCCCAAAAGCCTCTTTTATTACACGTATATATAAATATAACACAAATGTATATATATAATAACACAAGATACACACACGCGGTTTTTATGTTTTGTTTTCATCATTCATACTTCATAGACTTGTTGAATGCTGAGCAAGAATTGAATAGCGAGTATCTTCATTCTTCAGGTATAGGCGACTAGGTGAGACGTACATTACATTATACATATATTGCAGAAATAGTCTTCGCATTTCTTTAGAATGGAATTTTAAATGAAACATGTTTTACAGGAAAATATATTCTCAGCTCTCTGGTGCTCTGGTTTTTAATTAGAGTTTTACTACACATGCGTGTGAATTTGTATGTATTATTCGTCATTTTTACCTTACTCTATAAGCCATTTACCTGGTTATTTATATGGTTAAATAACTAGTAGTTTTACGAGTAGTTTTTCTGGTAAAAAAGATAGAACATCTGTAAAAAATTACCTTATATACATATTATACTTTGTTATCGGTGTGAATACATGTTAGAGGCCATCTTTTTCGTACCTGCTTCAAGAAATATTTTTTAACTCATTCCTTCTCACAACTTTTGTTCGGTAATAAAAGTAATAGTACACTACATGTATTTTTATTGATATACCTTACCTACTACGATAGGTTTAGTTGACTTTTTCTAGTAATTTTACCAATTTATTAATTGTATAATATAACTACCATCAGTAGATTTCCTTTATATTTTTTGTGAAAAATATTGGTAGATTTACAGTTTATTATCGACAAAATTCACTGATAATTTTACAATGTTTATTTTGTTTAATTAAAATACCAAAAAAAAACTATTAAATTGAAATTATAAATTTTAGTAATTTTACATAGAGATTCATACTTAAAATAACTTATAAAATACTTAATTTAGATGCCTACATTCTAATAATTATGTATTTAATTTTCTTTTTCTTTGTTTAGACCTATTATGTGACATTTCTACAGCTTTTCGCATTTCTCGTTCATATTCCTTACGTCCAATACTTGAATAAATTTCTATAAAATAAAAAAAATATATTTTAGTGTAATTCTTTTTGATTTCGATGAAAAGTTCAAATAAAATTTGAAAAAAAAAAAACAATGAAAATAAAAATCTTACCAAATAAAATTTCATCGAATAATTTTAATTTGTTTAATGCTTCTTTATTGTAACGGCCATCCCAATTATATCCAACCAAACACCTGTCATCCATTATATGTTTTAAAATTTCTATTATCAGCTTTGTACCTCTAATTCTTTGTATAAATTCTTTCTGTTTAAATCAAAAAATAAAATATACTCCTAGTAGATAATTTAAAAAAAAAAATAATTTATATAAACTTACAACCGATTCAGTATTTGAGGGATCTTTTAATTTTTCTTCTAAATCACTTGTTTCCTCAATTGATGATAGAGGAAATTTAACTGAGATATCTATTTGTGTTTCATAGAAATCTTGTCCAAGCAAACGTGTTGTGGTTTGCAACACTTGTTTTGTAATTGCAAGATTTTCTTTAATTTTTTTATTTTGTACTTTAAATATTTCATCATTTACCTGGTTAAGAGAAAAACAAATTAATTAGTGTAGTAACTGAAAAACATGAAAAACGACATCCGACTCGGCCGGGAATTGAACCCGGAACTTTTACTTTGCCGGAGTAGTGTTCTTAAACCATTGAGCTACTGAATGCTATGTCGCTTGCTGTTCTTAGTTACCACTTAATACTTATTACTTAATCATTGATGAAGAATATTGAAATCTCCTACATTAGTCTTTTTTTTTTTTTTATAGAAATTTAGATAACGTATGAATTTTTTACCTTTTCAATATTTGTTATTCGTTTTTCCATATTATTTTGATTTTCTATAACAGTCTTAAGCATTTCTATTATTGCTAAAAAAAATATTGAAAAAAAATTATTAATATAAAACTTTGTAACGGATAAAGTACTGTTTCACTTACTTTTATCACAATTACAGTTGACATTACTGCTATTGCTATAGGGTTCTTCAGTTTCTATAAAAGATTAAAAAAAAAATAGTTGAAATTGAAAACAAAAATATTCATATTGAAAAATATTTTACCTTTTTTAATAAATACATTATCTTCTAAACTTAAAGGATCCTGTAAAAATTTTTTCTCCATTTCAACTATGTATTATTTAAATTTAAAAAAAAAATACTACTTTTACACCTTTTGTCTTAATTGTTTTTTTTTTGTTCTTTCACTTAAAATTTTCTCTATTTCACTTTTCAATATTTTTTTATTTCTTACTAAAATTATTTATACTATTTATTTTTACAAGAACAATTTTTTTTTGTTCACTCACAATTTATAAAAATATGTAAAATTTGTCAATTGTTACTAGATAAATTACAATACAACCTCTTTAAATGAATTTCAGAGAAAAACTTAAAAAGCAAAGAAAAAATAGAAAATTACTTTTGTTTACCGGGAGTTATTTATATTGAAAAAAAACATACACAATTTTTCTTATGAAAATATGTGAAACTTTGGGAAGTGGGAAATTCTACAAGTGTATTATCCGACAAAATAAGAGTTGCCAGTGGTCTTATATTAATTTTATATTTGCTGTGTTTTGCTCGAACTGAGGAAGTGATATGTAATTATATAAGTTTATCTCAGCAAAATTATCTTCTTCTTAAAAATATGCTCACTTAAGATGTTCAAAAAAACATGTTAATTTCACTAAAAAATCCAACATTACAAACAAATCAAGACAAAATATAAAATACGAATTACAAAATCATGTAATAACCCCAAACTTCGGTTTTATATGATATTTTGATACCGAACTAGATGGTATACTGAAATTGAGGAAGTGAACAAATACAATTTTTCAGTGAGGAAGTGATATTTTTCGATCGCGACCTATATTGTCGAATAGAGAAATTGAGTGCCGAAAAACGCTCTTAGCATATGAGAAATCTTACAATTTTCACTTCTTCAGTTCCAGCCTGTATGTTTTAACATTTTTTTTTCAATCGGCATCACTGGTTTTATGTTCAGAATTCAGAAAGTATAAATAAACAAAACAAACAGATAGCATTAATTTTCAAGTATACTATAAAAAATACCCAATACATAAATATATTTAAATTCTAATTTCTTTGGAAACGCGCTCATATACATTCTCACATAGATAATAAAAATTACGAAGAAGAAGAAGAAGTAGTTTTCAGACTTCAGTAGTCACGGCTTGCAGGGTCACCAACTTTGTTATTCTTTTTATGTATTTAATATTTCAAAAATTAAAAACGAAAAAATAAAACATGATGAGTGGGATTTTTCGTGTTAAATTACTGAGTTGAGAGGCCGAAAATAGTGTATAGCATGTGTTTAATACTCTCTATTCATAAAATTAGATTGATTCCGACATATTTTTAAAAAAAATAGAAGTTACGTTTAATTGTAGGGTAAATGGTAATATTATCGACACCTTAAGCACAAAATTGGAAAATCTAGACAATACCTCCAAATTTGCTTGATTTTTCAGATGTTTTTTTTTTTGGAAAATCTTAGTATTTACCTGTAGCTTTTTATTTTCTTCTAAATTTGAACGAGTTCATTTTCGAATAAATCTTACTAAGATAACAATCTTAGGAAGCAAATAGCTTTTGATAACTCTTGTCTTGAAATTCGGAAGACTAATAAGTGCCTGTAAAAATTTGAATTTAAATTAGATGGAAGAAGAGTTATATTTCTGGAAAATTACCTGTACTTCTCTAACTACACATAGATTTTTTTAAGTATTTGTTCAACATGCTCTGAAATATTTTCCCATGTTCTTGGAAATTTAAATTTTCTTGGTGGTCCTCGTTCAATACCAGACCAAAGTAATTCTTCTGGAGTACGAGCATTTTGTGCTATACTCACTTCAAATGAACCATTACGAGGTTCTATTGTATCCTGTTTATTATAAATTAAAATAAATTCATTTTTCTCAAATCTTTTCTTAAAAAATTCCACCAAATCAGACGCCATCAATTTAAAAATTGGACATTCATTAGTACATTCAACATAAATCATAACACGATTTTGATCAAAATTATCATCTGTAGCCCAATCAATAATTTTCTTAACTTTCAATTTTTTACCTTTCTTACGTTTTTTCGTTTTAGCCATTTTTTTTCTTTAATTTTTTAACAAAAATTTTTTTCTTCCAAAAATTTAAAATATGCTAAAAACAATAAATAAATGACATTATTTAATTTTATTTCACAGGTAATATGATTCCACCTAGCAGACCAAATGTAACACGTTTATCTGATGATTCAGTTATGCTTAGATGGTATGTACCAAAAAATGATGGTCTTCAAATACAATTTTTTAAGGTACAATATAGAATGTTAGGTGATCCATCAAAAAAAATATCACGTGAAAATTGGCAAACAACAAATGATGATATAACATATGGTAAAAGAGATAAAAATACAGATGGTGTTAAAAATTTTACATCAGCTGTAACAGGTTTAAAACCTGATCGTTATTATCGTTTTCGTATAATTGCTGTTTATTCAAATAATGATAATAAAGAAGGTAATAGTTCTGGTAAATTTTTATTACAACGTGCATCACAATTAGGTTTATCAAAAGATCATTTACCAGCACCAATTTTAACTAGAGCTGAAGGTGTTTCAGAAACAGAAATTGTTTTACATTGGACATTTCCATTTAATAGATCAAATCCAATTGATGGTTTTTATGCATATTATAGGCCAGCATCAACAGCTGGTGAATATTTTAAATTAACAATTGAAGGAATGCATCCAAGACATTTTAAAATTGATATGTTAGAACCTGGAACTGATTATGAATTTAAATTACAATCATTTACAGCATCAGCTGCATCAGATTTTAGTTCAATTTTAACAGGAAGAACATTGAGTAAGTGATATCGAATTTTTGTTTGTTTTGTTGTTTTTGAAGTTCTAATAATTTTTTTCTTTTTCTTTTTTTTTTTCGAAAACCTAGGACCACCGACAACTCAGCCTCCAATAATGCCTTCAGTAATTCCAGCTTCAGAAGTATCAAAAAATGGAAATTCAATGTTTCCATTAATAGCTGGAGCTGCAGGAGGAAGTCTTCTACTTTTGGTAGTTGCTGTTTTACTTTGTTTTTGCTTTAGGAGGCGAAAGAGTCCACAACAAGAAGGTAAAATAAAATTTATAAATTTAACAATTCGTACAAAAAATTAAATTTCTTTTGGTTTTGGATTTTTTTTTTTTTTTAGATGAAAATAAACCACAAATCGACCATATACAAGTGGATAATAATCATTTTGGTCCACCTCCAGTAGTAGGAGGTCAATACCATAAATCAAATCATAGAATGAACGGAGTAATTCCACGAATGAATATTACACCGAATCCATTAGCACAGGAGGGAGATAAGGTACGTGATTTGTGTTCTGTTTGTTTGTTGGAGTAGTTATTTGGGAAAATTAATGTAAAATGCAAAAATATGTTGGAATGCATCATGTACAACATATTCTACTCTAATTGCTTTATATGATCTCTCTCTCTCTTTCTTTCTTTATTTGTTGTGGGTGTAAAAGTCACTCGTTTTTTTTTTTTTTAAATTGTAGTTAAATTTTCTTAGTTGTTCGAGATAATTCTCAATTTCAAATTACACATCTTTTTGGCTGTTCTATTTATCTTTTCTGCTTTCTAAATTCTTTCCTATTTTTTTTCTTCTTTTGAACAAAATTATACTAAAAGCATGATATAATGACTAACAAACTAATATTTCATCACATACATTTCATTTCATCTACGCATTTTCGAAAAAAAAAAAAATTTCCTTCTTTTTTCCCCTTTTCTCCTTTCAACTTTTCTATGTTGAATTTCACTGATTAACAAAAGTGTGGCGTAGCGTAAACATTAGTACGACTTTGAAGTATTTGCTTCTAGCTTAGAAATCAGCGTGAATGTTCTAGAATCGCAATGTGATGGAACTTCGATTTATGTCATCAACAACAACAACATCGACGACAACACCAACAACAATATCTGGAGGATTATTAGGACATCATCCTACATCATCATCATCATCGTATCATTCTCATCATCAAATTGGGTTACCATCATCATCTTCATCATCATTAGCATCATCATCATCACCACCACCTTTACCGCCAGTATCGTCAACGATAGTTATGGGAATTGGTGCAAAATTATCACAATCTTCTTCAGTATCATCATCATCTGGAACGTTATCACAACAACAGCCACATAACCAAGCACATCAATCATCATCATCATCCTATCATCATTCACCACCGTCTTCACAATCTCCCACAATTTCGCACAAACCATCATCATCATCATCATCATTAACACCACATCACCATTATCAATCACAACAACTACAACAACAAAATAATAATAATTCTTCCCACAATTTCCAGACATTATCATCACCACCACCATTAACAACTTTAATGAATCAACATCATCGTAATATCGATCGAAATATACGTAATCTTCCTTATGTAGCCACAACTGGTGGATTAGATCAAGCTGATGGTTTACCATCTCCAACAACAAGAATACCATCATTTCGTCGAACCCGAAGACCATCAGGAGGTACAAATAATGATACTAGTGGTATAAGTATGCCTGATAGTCCAAGGGTACAACGTTCACCGATGCCTATACGAGCTATGGCTGTAATCAAGTCAAGAAATCGTCTAGGAAGTCATACTGAAAATATGTCATCAGGAAGTTTAAACAGTATTGAAGTATGAACGAGAAAAAAAAAACAAACAAATTGTTTCGTAAATTATATATGATTTATAATTTTCGATTTTTTTTTTCCTTTCGAATTTTTAAAATTCTTCACAGAGAATTTAAAAAAAAAAACAGGTTTCCTTTTGTTTTTGGTTTTCATTAAAATTTCTGTCGAAAAAAAAAACGGGAATTATTTTTTTAACAACTGCGTGATATCTAACTTTTTTTTTTTTTGTTTTTCGACTAAGACATAAAATTTACATTTTAGAAATTAGATAAACCCAAAAGACATTTTTTAAGTAACATAAAATAACGAATTTACGAATATTTCGCAATTTTAATTTGATTGGTCGTTATCATTTTCGAAAAAAGAAAAAAAAACAAATACTTTCTCACTTTTGTTTTGTTTTTGTATTAACAAATACTCTAACTTCGAAAAACGTAAAAAAAGAGATTCAAATTTAAAAAACTAATTTCGAAAATTGGAACTCGAAGTTTTGACGTTTTTTTTTTTTTAGAATTGAATAGAAACTATCGCACTTTTTTAAGACGTAACGTAACGTAATCATCATTATTTTCGAATTTAACGTATTAACTTTTTTTTTTTGTAAATAATTTTGTACTTATTTTAATGATAAGACTCTCAGCAATTAATATCGTTTTTTTGTTTTTTAAAAAAATTAATTAAGAAAATAAGATAAGATTTTTTTTATTTGTTTCTTTTTCTACTATCTGTTAATTTTTTATTTTTTTTTTATTTTTTGGACTTTAGTCCTTGTATATAGGAGTATCAGGGACAATAAAATTTTGTTAACTATAAATTATTTAAACCACCAAATTTAGGAACATTTTTTAAGAACTATCATATTTTAAGTAGAAATCGATTGGATTATTTTCAACAGGAGATTGATAGGGCTTTCAGAAAAGAGAAAAAATGAATTTAAGACTAGGGAACACAAGATTTACAATTTAAAGCCAGCCTTAGAACCTTTGGAAGTGGGTTAGATTTGACACGTTTTAATTCTATTTAGCTCATAAAGTTAAAAAAAAGCGACTTAAAATTTATTGGCTCAGTATAATTCTACTTTAATTTTTTGCAAATGTATGTCGCCTTTTTTTCGAAATGGGTTTATAGCTTTAGTTCGTGAGTTTTTTTAGCTTTTTGATTGGATTATACTAATGTTTTGTGAGGCATTCAGTAGCCTAACTAGTAGAAAATTGGCTTTTGAAATTGAAATTCTTGGACTCAAATCCGCCCCTCAAGGCCACTAAGCTTCTAAATAGGTACCAATTTATTTGAATTGAGTATAAGTGCTCGGTTAGGAGTACCATGAACCAGTTACACAGAGTCAGTCCCGTCACAAAAATAAGTTCCTTCTTTACCAATGTAAAACTGCATTTGTATTTATAACGGCACGAAAAAACATTCAAGAATTACCCATGTTAATTTGACTTGAACCAAAAGTCTTATCGGCCTGTAGCGCTAAAGTTAAAATAATGTTTCATGAAAAATATAGTAAATTATTTTAAGGCTCTGTATTCACATAGAATAGCAGGAGTAGCAGGACTTCGATCACTGCCTCTCATACTTTTTATTTTTCTAATTTTTGTAAGGCCTATCATCTTCTGGTACCTTAAGTTGCACCATATCTCTTGACATACCAATCTTTAGTACTCAAAAAATCATATTTATAAAATTATGATATATGTATGTAATCCTTATTTAACCTCTTCCATTAATAGTTTTCTGTAAGAATAAATATGTATATAATGTCGATGTCATGATATCCAAAAATGCCATTTGAAATTAATAAATTACTTTTTTTTTTTAAATTTGTAGTTGTAATTTCACTAAAAAGTCAGTATTATCTTGAACACAAAACTTATCGCAATGAACAAAAAAAAAATCATTGGATGTCATGATTTTCATGTTATCATATTCATTCTTGTATCCTTACGGTAAATTTACACGACACGAGACTTTGTTTTAGTTTGTGAATGGTGGGAATGCATGATTCACAAGCACTCCGACAGAAGAGTCAGTACAGCTCTCAGTACCCCGTCTCTAGTAAAATCTTCTCTTTCTCTTAATAAACGAGAGGCCTCTATCTTTAGGGGTTGAGAACATATGTCTTCTATTTTTATTACGTCAGAATTTCATGCACATATGTATCCTTATCCTAGAAAAGGCTGAGTAACAACAAAAGTGATATCTGGAAACCATAAAGACCGTCCTTCTACATATTTTTATGTCTCTTAAGTGATTTTTACACAAGATCTTCTGGTCTCCAGACAACAGTTTTTTTTTTAGTATCTGAAAATAAAAGTATCCGTGTCGTGTAAACTTACCATTATCACATCACACATTAAAGCACAAAAAATTAAATGGAAAGGTTTAACATGTTATCATTTATTTACAATGCCATTTAATTGTAAATTAAATTTTTTTTTTTTTTCTAAACGAAAAAATACTGAAAAATTAGCTGTATTAATTTTAGTTAGTAAAATTCGATTTAAAAAAAAAATAAATAAAAAGTATCTTTTGCATTAGAACAGACATGTTTTTCTACAATCTGATAGAAAAAAAAAAAAAGAACAAAACAAAACAAACATAAAACTGTATAAGATTTTTTTTTTTTTTTAACAAAATAGTAATTATTCCGTCCCTTAATAGAAGTATCCCACTTTTTTTTTGAAAAAAAAAAAAAAATAATAATAATAATAAAAAAATAAATAAACTGTAAATGTAAACAAAAAAAAATACATTTTAACGAAAAAAAAATAAATAAATAAAATAAAAATAAAGGATAATTTTAGTAATTTAACGTCAGTAAAATAAAAAATATTTTTTTTTTTTTTAGTAGACTGGAGTATGTGAATGACTTTGATTTTAATTATTTTTTTTTTTTTGTATTATATTGCCTATATTTATTAAAAACTAAAATTTAAAAAAAAATAAAAAAAATTATAAAAAACAAAACAATGTTAACAAATTTATTACATTAATTATATTTTTAGTAGTTGTATAATTTTATTTATCGTAGGTAAGAATTTAATATGAGAAAAGAAACAAAAAATTTAAAAAAAAAAATAAAATAAACAATATGCTTTTGTTAATTGACTGTAACTAAATGATTTTAAATTAAAAAGGAAAAAGAAAAAAAAAATAAATAAACAAGAAATTAATTATTATTATTTATTTTTTTTTTTTGCAATTAAAATTGATTTTAATAAATATTTTTAATTAAATTTTTGTGTAAGTGTTTTATTTATCCTTTCAAAGGAATATGTACTTGATTTTTTTTTTTCTTTCGAAACATGGTCATTTTATCATGCTTTTTAAGTCTTTAAACCGTTTTAATCTTTTTTTGCAGAGACTAAGGTTAAACATTAGCACTGTGTGCCATCCATCATTATAAAGGATCTTCCGTTCATTTCGTCTTAAGTTTTTCAACCGTTTTTTTATTTAATCATTTTTCTCTAGCACTAATTCTTAGGAAATACTACCATAATCAAAAATAAATCCTACCATATTCGATAATTTACCAGTTAAGATTTTCGAATATTAATCTTTTCGATAATGATTATGGTACCACAGTGATCAATTTTTTTTTGATTTGGTTACCATATTAACTTTTAAGCATACCGTATGGTAGCAGAACCAAAATTGTGCTTAATGAATTTCGTCTAGCACTTAGTTGACATTTTTATTTACAAAATCTGTTTGGTTAATTATCCAGCTTTTTATTAAAATTTGTCAAACGTTGACAGCTTCGAACAATTTGATAATTTATTAGACTGTTAACTGCTCAATTCTGATTAAAAATTCGGAAGCTCAAATCTCAGTTGTCAGCTTGTACGCTACAACCTACAAAAATTCCTAATTCTTGGACCTTTTTCTTTTCAAATATACCATTTCTGTTAAACCACCAGGTAGATATGTAACCAGTTAAATAACCACTAGTTAACAAGTTAATTAACTGGTCAACTGGTCAACTACCGGTTAATTAACTGGTAAACTACTGATTTATGTTTTGAAACGAGATGCTTTGTCATCACTGTGGTATAGTTGACATTGTAAAGGGACGGTAGTAAGACGTTTAGGAATTCAGCCAAATTGGACTATGTACTTTTCAGTATCATAAGAAAAGATTGTGTAATAAAAACTTTTGATTCCACTGAAGCCCTCAGGAAATTGAAATTATTTTGATATTCTCTTTTGGATGTATTTGTATTCTTTTATGGATATAATTCAGTATAACAAGGGCTGGTGCTGATGATATGTAGAAATTGCTAAAATGTGAAGATTGTATTTAAACAAAGTTGAAATCGAATAAAAAAAAAAGGTATTTTTTGTACTTTTCAAGAAATTCCAGAAATTTTATGGTGTCCTAATGTCTTTGTTAGACCATGGATATGATCATTCCAACAAAGTTATCTAAAAATTGTGATCCCTTGAAATGATAAATCTAAATAAAAACTCATTCATGTTAATTATTATTTTATTTATATAGTTTTTATTTGCCAAAAATACTTTACATAATTTCTTTTTTATTTCTTTTTTTTTTTTTCATTTTTTTTCTTTTTTAATAATAAAAAAATAACAAGTCAAAATAAACACTGCAAATTAACTTTATATTTATAATTTCTGTTTCTAGTTTTTTTTTTTTTTTGTTGTTTTTTTTTTTTTAAATTATTAATTAAATATAGAAATAATTAATTTTACCTAAATAATTGATAATTAAAAATAATTATAATATAAATTTCAATGTTCTGTATGTATATTTACCGTTATGGCAGAAAACAAAAACAAAAAAAAACACAAATTAAAAATTGAAAGAAAAAAATTAAAAATTTTCTTTTTAATTTTGTATTTTTCTTCTTCTTCTTTTCTGTTCTATAAAAACTACATATATAATTATTATTAATTATTAATTAATTATTTTTATTATTTTTTTTTTTTTTAAATTATTTCTCCTTAACATTCCAACTATAAAATTGATTTTTTCTTTTTGACTTTCATTTTTCTCTCATTTTTTCGTTTTTGTTTTTTTTTTTTGTCAAAGTGTGAAATTCACTTTTTTGTTTATTTTTTAGAATTTTTTTCTCTTTTTTATTTTTTTTTCTTCACAAATTTTTAAAAAAATTAATTTTATTATTAAATTTTGGTATAAATTATTTTCTGAGAACAAAAAAAAAAAAACAGGTGAGTTTTAATTTTTTTTTTTTTACTTTCTTTTTCCACATTTTATCCTTCATTGTTTTTGTTTTTTTTTTGTTTTTAGAATTCGCAAAGATAACTTATAAATAAAAATTTTTTTTTTCTCTCTATAAACTAATTAATTTTTTATTTTGCATAAACTTTCTAAAAAAAAAAAAAATAAAATAAAAATAATTTTCTAATAAATTTTAAAATAACACACATTAAAAATATATTAACTAACCTTTTTTTACTTTTTTTTTTAATTTTTTGTTTAACTAGAAAAAAATCAAACAAAAAAAACCTTAAACTTATTTTAAATAAAGCAATTTATTAGAATATTAATCAACTAACTGATCAAAGTATCTTTTCAGTATTAAAGTATCTAATTTATTTTTTTTTTTTCTCATTAATAATTAATTAAATATTATTAAAAAATATAATAATAGATTTTGCAAATAGAAAACAATTTATTTTAATTTTTCTCTTCTTAGTTTTATACAATAAAACAGTAACAGTATTATTTATTTATTTTTTTAAATTAAATTTAATTTAATTAAATTTAATTTGTATTTATTTTTTTTTTTTTTCAAATTCAGACTTGAGATATTTCATTATTGCAAATTTTGTTGTGTATCTCAACTTTTTTTTTTGCACAATAAATCAAATTTTTAAGCCTTTTTGGAAGGATATTTAGTTTATTATTTTTTTTTCTTCAGAAAAGCTCTCTCAGAGCTCTCTCTATTATCATGCCATTCAAAAATTTGAATAAAAATAAAAGAAAATTTCAATTTAAATAATAAAAAAAAAACCATTGGGGCAATTCTGTTATCTGTGATATGTAAAAACGAAAAAAAACATTTTACATTTAATATATACGCCAATTTTTACATTTTTAGATATCACTATACATGAAAATGCAATTCTCTCTTCAAATATGTAAAGTAAGTGCTGAATAAAGTGCTGAATCGTATTCACCATACAGATTATTCCGCTAAATTTCAAATCATCAACTGACATCAACTAATCAACTAATTTTACACAAAAAATATTACTGTGATATTTTTACACTGTACATATTTTTTGACAGTTGACTTTACGTTTACATAGTTAAAGAATCGTAAAGTCTGTGTAAGCGTGTAAACACTTTACGTTCTTACATTATCACAGATACAGAATTGCCCCCCATTTCACTATCTTCCAACAGGTTAATCGCATGCTTGTGTTTTTTTTTTTTTTAGATTATTTATTTGTAAATTAGAGATGAAATTTTCATAAACTGAAATCTATTTTCTTAAAACGTTTAAGCGTTTACGTTGAGTATGCTTGTTATGACGTAATGGCATTTTTTTTAATTTTTTTGTTTTAACGTCGAGTATACTTGTCATCGCTTAAAAATAATTAAGCACATTTTTAAAGTAAATCTAAACGCTTGAAGGGTTATATTTGACTTTTTTTTTTAAATTCCTGTTACAGATTGTCCAGATCCAGCAAACAATAGTTTGAACGAAATTTTGGTACGTAAACGAACCTTTTCAGACCATTTCTTTCATCTTTTGAACTTCTTGAACCCAATTAGTTATCGTTTAACGTTCATTTGTTTGTTTGAACACATGAAAATTATATGTGATGAAACACCCGTTCATTTCCATTTACTTTGTCTTGTACACAAAGAAATATGAATTCATTTTCAAAACTTCCTTCAAAAGTGCGGTAATACAACCATAATACATTAATTATGATTTTATGTTTCACATCTTGTCATCATATTTTTGTCGTCGCAGTTTAGTTCGCTATTTTTTCTTTTTCTTTTTTTGTTTTATAAAAAACGTATCTATGGAAGTTTAAGATTTTACACAACAATTATAACAAAATTATCTATAAAAAAAAGGTCTTTCACTATGCTAAAAAAAAAAAAAGACCTTTTAATGAAAAATAAAAGCATTCGCTCTTAAAATCGATCAACTTTTTCAAAATATTTTTCTCCATTTCGTTTTTGTCGTTTTGTCTTAGAGTTGTCAGTCTTTAAGTCCAACTTTTTTTGATGTATTTTTTTGTACTTGTACCTATTAACTTCATTTAACGACACTGCTGATGACTGTTTAATTTTTTCTACTGTTACACATGCATTTTACATTTATACCTGAATTGTGAACCACGACAGCCCATAGATAGACAACAAATGGCAAAATTACATTTTATTTCGACAAAAAATTCTTTTCATTCTCTGTTGGTACCAGTTTTCAATTAGTCTTAATTGAACAGGTTTACCAACAGAGAAAAATAAAATGTATTTATCGAGATAAAGTGTACTTCTGCGAAACAAACTTATCTTAAGAACACTTCTCTCATTATTATTTGATGTAATTTTAATTATAACTACGGTGGCAGTGCTGACAACAACCAATGCAAATGATGATTATACGATAATTTTGAAAATACCCGTCGTCTCGTACGTCTGTTTTCTAACAGTGAGTTTACACGACAAAAGACAGATATAAAAAAGTGGCGTCTGAAGACAAGGAGATCTTGTGTAAACACTCGATGGTCTTCAAATACAGTTTTTTTTTTTTGATATCTGGAAACTAAAGTCTTCTGTCGTGTAAACTTACCATAAACGCTGAAATAATTTAATTGAAAAAGTTGTTCGATTTTAAAAAGCAAAAAAATTTCACTTACAATAAAGTAAAAATATTCTCTTTTTTTTTTTCTAAATTAAATTTAAAAAAAAAAGGAACAATCAGATAATATTAACTAGATTATTTTTTTTTGTTTGTTTTTAAATAAAAAATAATAAATTTTCTTCTTTTACAAATTAGCTTCCCTTATATTTTTATCTCTAAATATATTTTATTTTTATTTTTTTTTTAATATTCATTTTGGCTTTTAATTTTAGTTTTATTTTTATTTTTCTCATCTTTTCCTTTTTCATTTTTATTTTTTAATAGACTTTGATATATAATTAAAAACTACTTAACAATTTCTCATAACAATTCTATATTACATTTTTATTTTTCTCTTCTCTTTATCCTTTTTTTTTTTTATTTTTGTGATTTTTAAGGTAGAATTATTATTTTTTTTTATACAATTTTTATTTCCATGTTTTTAAACACATAGTAAATTTTTTTTTTCAAATGAATTTTTACAATTTTTTGTGTTTTTGTTTTTTTTTTTTTTTTTTTACAAAAATATGGTATGTGAATGTTGCAGTATTAAAGAACAAGCTTAGTTTTTTTTTATTTTTTTTTGGTTTTTTGAAAAATAATAGGCAAGTCTTAGTTTTGATAAGGTAATTTTTTTTTTCCTTGTAGTTTTACGTTTTTTCTTTTCTTTAAGAATCAAATTCACTTAGTGCTTTACATTGATTAAGCGTAAAACGCAATGACGATATCGGTTTCGATTGCTTGTGAAATTCGATTGTGTTCGATGATGACTTTATGTATCAATTCAATCGTCAATCTTAGCGTTGTAGAATCTAAAGAATATTTAAGGATCTTTTTTTTTTCAAACTGTTTTTGTATAGTTTATAATTTTTTTTTGTTTTTTTTATCAAAATTTCGTTATGTTTGCTTGTCATTGTAACTCTAAAAAAAGTGAAATCTTGTAGAAATTTAAGTTAGAAAAATAGAGAAAATAAGCAATTCTCTGAGCAAAAACTTATGATAAATCAACTAAATTTGGATGTTTTTTTCAATTTTCGAATAAACTAAAACTCGTTTGTTTTCTTACAAGATTTTACACTTTCTCTATTCATTTTTTATTGATTGAACCAACTCAGAAGAGACTTGTTTGAAATTACGCTTATTCAACCATTCTTGTCTTAAATCAATGATCAAAGGTGTAACAACGTCTCATCTGACTTGGCCCATTAAATGATTGAAAATCTCAGCATTGATAGCCATCGATTCTGATTCCGCCATTGAGTTTTACGCTTTATAAATTTTTTAAAGAAACAAAACAAAGATCTACTTTGAGAAATAATTGAAAAAAAAAGAACACTCTTTTTAAACTGTAAAAGTTCATACAATTTTTTGAAACAAAATTAAAAAAAATAATTAAAAATAAACTTGTTTTACCATTCAAAGAAAAGTTGAACAAATGGAAGAGAATTTTGTTATTGCACTTTTTTTTTTGATTTGAATTTAATTGCCAACGATCTTAGAGAAAAAAAAAACACAAAAGAAAAAGTGCTGTTACAAAAAAACAAAAAAAATTTGACACATTCTAAGGCAATTCTGAAAAATATGGTCAAGCTTTTGTGGATTTTTATGGAAATTACTTAATTGTATTTTTTAAAATTCTGAGTATTGATTTTTTTTTGTTGTTGAATTTATTTTTCTAGGTTTTTTTTTTTTTAAATTTATAATGCATGCATTGAGAATGTAAGCTTGTAATTGATCAACAAGGTCTTTAAAACGACTTTTAAAAAAATTAAATTGCTTCAATAATTCAATCGTAGCAAAAATAAAAATTTTGAATTTAGAATAAGGCGATACTGGCAGTACAAGACAATGTAACGCTATTGAAAGCCAGAAAGATTTATTTTAGATTGCGTTTTAAACACGATTTTTAATTTGACAAAATGTCACGTCAGACAAGTATCAGCATAACAAAATAATTGTCACTTTCAACAATAATCGATATTATCGACGAAAACCGACTTCCAGAATAACAAATTTATTAATGTCGACTCACATGATACCGAATACGACTATGAGCATGTAAGGATGGTAATTTTATCAAGCTCTCCGTAATTTTTTGAGAAGATTACCTACTGAAATTAACTTGAGTTTTCGTAACAATATTTCTATCATTTACAATTTCAAGTGGTATGAGAATCACTAAACCACTGTTGGTAGAGAACGGATTTTTTTCTTATGACAATTCAATCAAGTAATTTCTAGAAAAAAAAAACTTCTATAAGCTTTTAATAATTTTCAACAATTTTATTTTTTTTTCGTCTTTTTTTCTCTTTTCATCAAATTTTTTTTGATATTCATTCAACTTTCCTTTATTTGTTTCTTCTTTATTTTTACAACGGTGTTACATTAAAATAATTCCTTTCGATATAGCAACTATGAAAAAAATAAATCAATCAAATTTAACAATTTAAAAAAAAAAAAAATCACTTAAAAACCTCAAATTTCTCTTTTAAAAAAGAAATTGATTAAAAAAAACCCTACAAAATAATTAATTATTTACTAAAAATTAATAATTATCATAAAAATTATCTTAAAATTAGTATTTTTTTTTTTTTTTTTGTATTTTCAATAAAATTTTGTTAACGATGAGGGTCAACAAAGAATACAATAACGAAAAAAAAATAATAATAAATGAAACTAAAGAGATGATGAAAAATAGTGGGAGAAAAGACAACGAAGAAAAAAAAACATAATTTTTTTTTTTTTTTTAATAAATAAATAAAAAACAAATTTTATACATTTTTGTTTGTTTTTGTTTGTCTATTTTCAATATAAAAAAAAAAAATGTAAATTTGTTTTTTTTATTAAACACACATTGATTCATCATCATTATCATCATTATCATCATCATCAGTCATTAAGAAAAAATCAAGACACATACATGTTTTTTTTTTTTTTAAATTTTTTTTTTTAAGTTTAAATAGAATTATCTCTTTGTCAGTTCATATACTTTTATTTTTTTTGTTTTTTTTTTTATAGTTAAGATTATAAATATTACTAATGCCTTAATTAATTTCTAAATTTGTTTGTTTGTTTTTATGCACCTTAGAAAAAAAAAAACAGAAGAAGTATATGTGTGTGTATATAAATATAATTCACAATATTATTTTTTACAATA
The DNA here is from genome assembly GCA_939192795.1 of Bombylius discolor. Taxonomy (NCBI): domain Eukaryota; kingdom Metazoa; phylum Arthropoda; class Insecta; order Diptera; family Bombyliidae; genus Bombylius; species Bombylius discolor. Next base: position 6,333,893 of record OW584240.1, on the reverse strand, counting down.
TTACCGAATCCATGTTGCCTTTCTTTTAATTTTTGTACGTAAATTTTTTGATGTTTTAATTTTTTTTGCTGGTGATGGAGACAATATGTGATTATAATAACCGTCAGTTGTATTAAATTGTGTATGTTTTTGATTAAATGTAATTGGTGTTTGTATAATTGTATTTCCAACACCAATACCACTTACACCACTTACAACACTTACACTACCACCAACACCACCACCACCAGCGGCACCATTAACACTACCACTTGTCATTATTGTAATTGTTTCATCACCATTCACTGATCTTGGTATATCTCCTAAACTTGGTATATTTTCAACACATGATGACATATGTTCATCTTCAATTGATATTGATGATGAACGTTTCATTGGTGTGGAAGATGATGACATCGATGTCACTCTCGATGCAAAAGATAATAATGCATCAACACCTTCAGCATGACGTCTACGTTCTTCAAGTTCTTCTGGAGTTATATGATTTTGATTTGGTTTGTGATTATGACGTGTTGGACTACAAGAAAAAACAAAATCACAAATAATTGAATTATAAAAGTTACAAAGCGTTAAAAAAAAATCTCCAAGTCTTACCTTCCTTCTCTGCTATCATAAACACTGTCTGATGAATTACAATTACTGTTATTCTCACTTGTATTTATTGAATTATTTCCTGTACTTGTTCCACCATTACCAGCTGAATATGTATGATCTTCACTTGGTGAAGATGTTATTACTGGTGATCTGTGTTAAATTTCATTTATAACGGGTTAATAATGAAATTTCGATATTTAAAATATTTAAAAAATAATTTTTAATACCCATTTGAAAATGTTTCACTAAAAACTTTTGGTCCATGTTTAAGTGCTAACATTGCAGCAGCAGCATTAACATCATCATTATCAGCTCCACAATCTCTTGCAAGACGTTCAATTGTTTCGTAATTTGGTGTTATCATTCCATCACCGTTACATGTTATAACCCCACCAGTATTAATTGATGTGGAAGGTGGTCCTTCGATACCATTACGAGCTAGAAATTAAAAAATTATTTTTTTTTTGAAATTTTTTCGTTTCAAATGAAAGTGTCAAATGGTTAAAATTTTACAGTTTTAGGTTGTAATCGATTACAATTCGAAATTATTCCAAAAATGTCAATCAATCATTTTCAATTGATAAAAGTCGATGAAAAAAAAAAATTATGCCTAAACTAAAACAGTCAATTAAAGTTCCAATTCAGATTGAATATTTATTGGCTTCTTTGTAACTGATTACAAGCCATAAAGTACGGTCACACTGAAAATAGGGCTGCGTTTCAATATTCAACATGTTGCATAATCTTTCTATCGAAATTTTATTTCGATTTTTTAAATAATTACCGAAAAAAAACACAAAAATAAAATCACTTGCAACCAAGGTGAATTCACTAATTCACCAGATGGTGCGATACTCAACAATGTTGAACTTTGAAACGCAGCCTAGTTTAAAAAAAAGTTTTCTTCTTCTTACCTATTACTTGTTGTTGTTGCTGCTGATGATTATCACGATATAATTCATCTTGATCCATTGCCATTTCTGATCCTGATTCACCAGAACTATTATAATTACCTTTATTAACCATTTCTTTAATCATTTTTGATAATTTTGGAAATAATTTTGCATCAAGACTTTTCATTGGTGTAACATCTGGTGATGAATTACTTTCACTACCACCACCTAAATTACTATTATTTCTATGATTTGAAGAAGAAATTGATGTTGGACTTTTTAATTGTGGTGATAATTTATCAATAGCTGCACATGGAAAAAATGGTGAACGTGTTAAGGCTTGAATTAAATTTGGACGTTGATTTTGTTCAACACGCCATAATGATCCTTTTCCCATATTCTACAAAAAACAAAAAATAGAAAATTAATTTATTAAAAAAAACTTTTCATGAAAAATTTAAAATTTATTTATCATTTTTTTTTTTTTCAAATTACCGGTGCTTTTTCAACTTTTAGAAAACTTTTATTTAATGATAAATTATGTCTAACACTATTTTTCCATCCGGTTGGTGCTGTTTTAAAATATGGAAAATGTTGTACAATCCATGCATAAATTTCTTTAACTGGTAATGCTTTTTCTGGTGAATCTTCAATTGCCATAAAAATTAGTGAACTGTAACACGAAAAACAAAAAAATAATAATTAAAATTTGAAAACATGTTTTTTTTAAAAAATGTTTAATTTGTTATTTTTTTTCTCCTACCTAAAACTGTATGGCGGTTTATTGTGCGTATGAATATGCGGATCATATGGTATATTTGTTGGATGTTTTTGTTTTGGAGATGTTGCTGATTTTGTTGATGAACCACTTCCACCACTTTGTGGACTTTCATATGAGATATTATCTTTAATGAGATCATCTTGTTGATTGCTATTAATTATTGTTGATTGCGTTTTAATTGGAGTGCTATATTGGTATTCTTTGTAATCTTCAACGGACCTACAAAAAAAAACAAAAAAATAAATTTCAATAATTCTTCAATTTAAATTTTAAAAAAGAAACAAAATTCTTACGTTGATTGACTGTTTGTTGATTGTGTGAATGTTAAATGATTTTTAACAGAATTTATTGGTGAAATTGACTGTCGTTGATCTTGTTGATTATTTATATTTGCATTATTATTTATAATTATATGATTGCCACTTTCATAATTATTTAACTGATCAAAATTATTACCACCGCCCCCACCACCACTACTACTACCACCACCACCACCAGTACCACCATTCAATTGTTCTCGTAAATATTTTTTATGAAAATGTTGTTGATGATAAGTTGTTGTAGTGGGTGTTGATGATGACGATGATGAAGGTGTTTGATGATCTATTGATGTTTGTTGTTGCTGTTCTTGATTTGTCTGATGAGAAGGAATTCTTTGTGGTGATGAAGGAACTTGCTGTTGTTGTTGTTGAGAAATACTATGACGAGGAGATGTCAAAAAATTTGAACCAGATTTATATTCAACAACAGTTGTTGTACCACTTGGTCCAACATGTACAGTTGTTGTAGCACCTGGTGGATACATATTAATTGAATTTCCATTTATTGTTGAATTTTCATTATTATTTGTTGTTGCTGTTGTTGTAAATTGTGATATTGCTGAAGATGTTGGTGATAGTAATTGATTTCGATTTTTACTATTTACTGAATTATTATTATTGTTGTTGTTGTTGTTGTTGTTGCTGTAATCATTTGCATATTGAATATGATGATGAACAGAATAATTATGAGATTGATTTGTTTGTTGTTGTTGTTGCTGCTGCTGTTGTTGGTGACGCTGATTATTTGCTGTTGTTGTTGTTGTTGTCATTGTTGGAGAAAAATCTGAACTATGTACACTTATACCTTGATCAGAACTAGAATTAGCTGAAGATGCATTATCTTCTGAAATGCATGAATCTTCTAAAAAATCTGATGTTGGTGATAATGGTTCATTACTACTTTGGTATGATTGTCGTACTGGACTTGTAGTTTCTGATTTATTGGAATATGATACAATATTATTAATTAAATTTTTATCGTGTAACCATGATAATGATGTTAAATCTTCATCAGTTGTTGTTGTTGTTGTTCCATTACCATTATTTATTGTTGTTGTTGTACCACCAGTTGATATACGTTTTATATGTTGATGATTTATATCTAATGGTTCTGTTGCTAAAACAACAATATTACCGATACCATTTGATTGATGTTGTTGTTGTGTTGTTGATGATTGTTGTTGTTGTTGTGTAGTTGTTATATATGTTGTACCATTTGGTGGTTCTGATGTAACAGTTGCATATTGACTTGTACCATTTTGATGGAAGACAACATATTTTGGTGAAGAATTATTATTATTATTATTATTTATTGTTGATGTTGTAAATGATGGTGATATTGTTTTTAAACGATGATGATTTGTAATTGTATTTATTGTTGATGTACTTGTACTATTTGTTGTATGAACTGTTGTATAACTATTACCATTTACAATTATTTGTTGTGGTTGATGTTGATTTGTTGTTATAATTCTATGCTGTCCAGATTGTTGTTGTACAGTTATTAAATGTCCTGAATCTGATAATACCATATTTTGTGGTTCAATTATTTCTGTAATAATGCTACCACTACAATTATCTTGTGAAGGTGGTCTTTCTAGAGACATTCTGTAAAGTTAAAAAAAAAATAAAGAAGAAAAGTAAAAAATTGTGATCACTTTTTTATTTTGCTTAAATTATACTGCGTTTCTAGGTCCAAAGTGACCTAAATTTGAATATTTTCTCTAAAGAAAGTTGAAAAAATGAGTTTTAATGATGAAATATGAGCAAAAATTGTTCAAGTACAAAAATAATTCGTTCTCATTTTGTTGAGTTTTAAAATTTAAATTTTTATGGTTTAGGTCACTTTGGCTCCAGGCGTCTCAATCAAAATATTTATGTAAAAAAAAATTTAAAATCATTACAAAAAACCTTTGAAAAATTGATTCGTTTTTAATATTTGTTTTTTTTTCCAGTAGTTTTCAAGAGTTTCTACTCTTTAAGTTTAATTTTGTAAATAATTCAATTACGGATTTAATTTAAATTTTCTTCTTTTTTGCACTATAAATGTGCAAAATATTGGTATTATTTAACGTTTATTAGGTAAATTTGTTTTTTTTTCCACATTTTAATATTTAAAATTCACATTATTTTTCACATTCGAAGAAAGAAAAAAAAAAAAAACAAATACAACAGAAAACAACTATATAAACATATTTTACGTAGAAAAAATGTGATAATAAAAAAAAAAAACTGTTAATTGAACATTCGTATGTTAAGACAGAGAGAGAATATGTAAATAAATTTGTTTATAGGTGAATTTTTTATTTACAACTAAATGAAAAACTAAAAAAAAAAGGAGAAGAAAGAATGCATAAGTAGTAGGTGTTTTTCTTTTCAAGGTCGTCTGAAATATATTGATAATAAAAATAGGTATGGATTTTTTGTATGTATGTGTGTAACATAGGTGTAGAAAAAAATTCTGTTCTCACATAATTCTGTTTTTTTTTTTCACCTCATTGTAATGTGAATTCATGTAGGTATGTAATTTACATTGTGGAAAATATCATATTGTATGCGTGGTTTTTGTACACCTTTTGATTTACTGAAATCCTTAGAGAAATTTAGATACTTTTCAAAGTCAATTAATTTATATTCTGTAAATCGGATAATTTATACGAGCAAAAACCCATTATCCTTTGAATTACTTTACTTATTTCCTAAAGTAATTCATAAATATTTCAATGAATTGTTTGTTAAAGTATAAGGACTCAACTTACACAATCTTAGAATTTACAGTTACATTCAAAAAAAAAAGAAAAAAAAAAAAAAAGAAGAGATAAACCATGCGCACTAACCACAACAACAAAAAATTCTAAATACTCTTTTGGAAAAATTCTCTATAAATATTTTTGTTTGTATGTATCATCCATTCATCCTTGCTATTTATCACACATTAAATAAACATCAGGATCACATTCCAGAATTTATATAAAACAATCGTCAAAAAAAAAAAAAAAAAAACAACAACAACAAGTTCCCTTTTAGTGATTTTATGTTGGCATTATGTATTTCAGAACATGACCATACTTAATATAAATAACATTTTTGAAGGATATCAAAATAGAAAATAGAGCTTTTCTTGTTGTTTTTGGTAAATGAATGAAGAAAAAATTCAAGTAAAAAAGATAAAATTGATAGTAGGTGGTCATGACAACTTTAGCAAAACAAAATATAGGTCGTGGTTTAGAAAGTTGACACTCTGGTATTTTTGTTGTTTTGTTTGTGTTGTTATGAAAAAATAAACTTAAGGGTTTTTTTTTTCTTGTCCTTTTTCTTCTGGTTATCCTTAAATTGAACATGAATATTTTAGAAGATTATTATGATTTTTTTTTTCTTTATGCGATGGAATTTTTTTCATAAAAAAAATTTTTTTTTTTTCCAAATTACGTTTAGGATTTTCGTTTTTGCCTTGATCAATTTTTTAATTAATTAATTTTTTTTTTTTTCAATACGGAAAAAATTTTGAAATACATTCCTTTTTTTTTTTTAAAAAAAAGTAATTTTTCAATTCAATTTATTTGAATTAAATTTTTATATTGTTTTTGGAACAAAACATAAATTTCTCAAGTTAATTTTTTTATTTTTTCCTAATTTTTTCCAAATTCGATATTTTTTTAAAAAATTTTCAATTTTTCAGAACTTTTACAAATTTGATGTCAAATTTCGATTCTAAATAAAAATAAATGTTACACATTTTTTTTTTTTTTTAAATAAACAAATTAATTAGCTAATGTCCTTTTTGTTTTTCAAACTCACAACACAAATATACTACAGAATCCACTCGATTTAAAGGCGTTCTAAACAATAGATTTTCGCGTAATATTAAAATCTTTATTGACACAAAAAAAAAATAATAATAATAAATACATTATTAAGGATATAGGAAATGAATATATATAAAAAAATACAACAACAACAAAAATTAACCTTAATAAGCTTTCTATGTCACATCACATTTATTACATATTCCTTTATTTTTTTTTTTGTACTGACACAAGGATACTAAAATTTGGAGAAAAAAAATATTTAAAACGAAATAGAAAGAGAGTGAGAGAGAACGAGAGAAATTGCATTTAAAAGGTAAATAAATTTGCAAGTTTCTATGGTAACTATAATCAACAGTCTATATAGTCCTTTTTCATATTAGTAGATTATTTTTCATGTGTGTAGCACATGCGCATCACTTGTTTTTTTTTTCAAATCATATGTAACATAATATATGCATGAGAGAAAAATTCAATTATTATTATTATTTTATTCCTTATTATTTTCCTCTCTCAATTGTGATACAAACCCACCACCCTCCCCCCCCCCCCAAAAAAAAAAAAAAAAAAAAAACCAAACAAAAGAAAAAAGCAAACATAAACAAGAAAAAAGGGAAAAGGTTATCTCAAGGGAAAAATAAAAACTACTTAAATAATTTAATCCTTAAAAGTCAAAGGATATAATAATCTATATTCATTCTTCATAAAGAGAACGGTTTCTTTTTTCTCCTTTTTCAACATTTATACGAGTTACGAAAAATGTACAATAAATTTAGATACTAAGTAGTTTTTGTGTACCCGAAACCATTTAATTCAATGAATTTTTTTTTTTTTTTTTTTCAGTACACAAAATAGAATTCAAGTTTATAATTTGAACACACACACACACAACAAAAAAGGAGAAAAAAAAATTCAAACTATAAAAATTTTTATAGTAATCACAACGAAACATTCAAAAAAAAAAAACTAAAAAATAAAAGAAATAATTAAACTATGTACACATTTTATTTAAAATAGCATATGTACGTATAAAGTACGTACTGTACCGTACAGATTATTTAAAATTAAAAAAAAAAAAAAAAAAAAACCAACATCATAAGATGGAATTTGAGGAAAAAAGTTGTATTTTTTTTTTTTACAATTGTGTGTTTATTTTTAAATTTTCATTAAATTGCACATACCAGCATTCACTTTTATATAGTTTATTACATAAAGATACAAAAATACAAAACAAAAAAATTATGTACAAAAAAGATATAAATATCTAAATATAAGCAGTTTATTATTATAATTTAAGTGTACATAGATTCTATTTAAATTTTTTAGATATTATTTGTGTGTGAAAGAATATAATTGAAAAAATAAAAAAGAAGAAATGCAAGAACAAAAAAAAAAAAGGATCATTTTTAAAATGTTAACATACCATAAAATGCCAAAGATACATAATATGCCTACATAAGATATTTCTGTTAAGGAGGGCGGTCTGTAGGTAGGTTTGTTCATTTATATACTTGAAAGCTTATTTCTATATATTTTTAAATTTCATGTGGGAATAAAATTCATTGATTATTATATCATTTCAAAAAAAAAATCATGTTCTTTTGATTTTGTAATTCATTATATTTTTAATGAGAATGAATTTACCTACATGATTTTTGTAGCCACATTTTTTTGAATACTTTTTCCGTATTATTTTCCGCTTCTTTTTATGATTTCATATGTGCCTGCGTTTTCCTAAAAAAATAAGTGGAATCTTGATGTTTCTACGCAACGGCTCAGTAAAATAAAACATGTTTTTAGCTTCTGTCCATCCTTCGTCTTCATGTTCAAGAACCAAAATTACATAAGGTGATTTGGTAGAGCCAAAGTGATAAACATCAGTCCAAAACACTTCACCACGTAAAGAAGGCAGTGATTAAATAAAAATGTTTCTAAGATGTCTTAAGTCTCGAAACCGGAGAAACCAAATTAAAAAGAATGGGAGCCATATAGTAGGGAATCAAAAATGAATGAGAGAGAAATACTTCAGATGAGGGTGTTTTTTTGTGTTTGTTTTTTGGTGCCTATTATTCCTCATGGGAACATAACGCCTCAGGTTTACTTGAGGTTTCTTTGACATTTTTTTCTGTTATACCCGCAGGGGTAGTAGTAGTAAAAAATATTTAAAAGTAATGGAAATATAGCTTAACATATTAACATTTTTCGAAATTTAATTTTAATTAGACGGAGACATAAATACTTCTACTTTTATGAAGTTGGTGTTAGTGAAAAGCCCTTAGTTTTCTAGTTTAAAGTAAAGCTTGAATTGTATTTCGCTTTTTTTTTATATTGAAAAATTTTCGAAAATTACTTTTCGAAAAGAAATAACGAAAATATTAACTTAATCGTTTGACATTTAAAAACAGCCTCTGTCGAAAAATTTAACTCAGATAATTCAGTAACTTGAATCCCAGATAACCAAAAACAACCGCAAGGGGTTTTATAATTTAATAAATAACTTCGAAATTTCGAAATTGGTTTTTATTTTCTATTCGACAGATGACAATAACCCCCTTAATCTAAATCATGCATTATACACAAATTTAGAAGTATGAAAGACAAAAAAAAACAAACAAGAAACAAATTGCGTGACACTTTTTAAATTATTAATACTTAAACATCACCACCGTCAGTTATCATAAATGTTATAATTTTTTTTTCAACATTAAAAAAAAATCTAAGTCATCAAAAAAAAAAAAAAAAATATTGACACTAACAATTCATTGAGAAAAAAAAAATGTAGATTACCTAAATTTTGTTTTTTATTATTTTTTTTTTCAAGAAAATTAATTTCAAATAAAAAATTTATTATTATTTTTTATTCATGCTTTTTATAATCAATGATTCAAAACTATGATCCATTACAAATTTTATACGGTTAATTTAAATTCGAATACGATTTACAGTATTTTTATTTTTTTTACAAAAAAAAAAAAAAAAAAAAAAAAAAAAAACAGAAATTTTGAATCAATACTTTAGCTACACTAAACAAATTTTTGTTTTCCGTTATGATTTCTTCAATAATTTTATAATTAATTTGAATTTAAGATTACGATTCACAATATAAAAAGTAATTGCTGGTTGTTTGTTTTTTCTCTTAAATTATGCCAAGATACAGTGAGTTGTATGACCCAGTTAATTTAATTTTGAATTTTTGTATATATCAAGAGAACAGCTGTGACATCGATCAGCTGATTTTGTTTTTTTGAAGTTACATAACTCTCAACTAACATTCTTTGACATATTCGGGGCCAGATTACGTTATTGTGCTCAATAGTGTGACTATAAAGTAACCAATGTTTCGAAACAGTAACATAACGTCGTAGTGTCAAAGATAAGTGTCTAGTCACATTCAGGTTGTTAGTTGGGAAATTGACAAATTATTTAATTAATCAAGATTTTTGTGAAAAAAATCGACGCGAAAACCCCATTCCGCTCTCTTGGTGTTTTTCAAACATTGGACAGTAATACCAAATGAGAAAGACAAAAAACATTTTTCGAGACATACCTACTTAAGGTTTTGTTAAAAAAATCTCAGTTAAAAAGCGACATTCTGAGGCATGATCAGAGATCCTGTCTTTTTAGTACAGTACTAGGCGGTAGATGGAGGAGAAAAAGTAATAAGAATTCAGAAGCTTTCGATGACACGAACCTTAAACCACGTAATCGGATAAAAAAGTTCCGAAATGGAGATTTGTTAACAAATGACGTAAACATAAAGGCATCATCCCATTAATAAGTTAAATTTAAATCTAAGTTATTGCAAAAAAAGTAGCTGTTATTCAAGTTAGGTTTAAAGATTTTCTTTAAAATTTATCGTCCTATTAGTTCTGTTATTTTCTCTTTTTTTTCGTCATCTACTTTTTTTTTTTCTTGTAATTTAAAAAACTAAGAATACGTATAAAATTCTCCACAAAACGCATTGTACGAGCTATATTCTAACGCATTATTTACATCAGTGTTCCGTAACTAATACCGAAAAACAAAAATTATTGCTATTTTTCCTCGACTTTTTTTTTTTAAATTAGAAATAAAATTTAAATTAACAAAATTAAGAAATACGTAATTCAGAAAATCTGAGATAAAATAAACTAGAAAATATAAAATTTATGTAATTTGATAAAAATTTGTTGTTTTTTTTTTTTATTCTCGCCTTGTTGTAAAACAGAAATGACATAACTGGTTAATTACAATGGAATTACCCATATTATTGTATTTATAAATCGTAAAACACATGGTAACAAAAAAAAAAATTTTTTTTTTATCTACCGATATATAAAATGATTATCAACAAAATAAATCTTAAATAGTAAATAGTTTCGATAAACTATAAAATACACATAATTTTGCCAAAAAAAAAAAAAAAATGTATCATTAAAAAAAAACCGCATACCGGTGAAATTTAGAAAAGCCAAAGCAACAAAAAAAAAAAAAAAAGGAAAAGTGCATCAGCACATGATTTCTATATTTGAAAAGAGAAAAATACATTAAGCATCTTCTTTCTTTCTGAAAAAATCTAACAATTAAGAAGAAAAAAACATGAATCATATTGAATAATATTATGACGTGGGGGATTTATTAATTTTTTTCTTTCTTCATAAAAAAAAAAAACAGAAAAAGATACTTTGCTTGATTCAGAAAAGAAGAAGAAAAAAAATTGTGTTTTTAATATCTAAGAAAAAATGTGTTTTTAATATCTGTAATCACACTCATACAATATAAATATGTGGGTTCTAAAATACCTTTACACATATGTGTACATAACATATGTGTATCTTAAATCTAAAAAAATTTTTCGTTTATTTGTATCTTTAAATGTGAAAATTAAAAAATAAAAAATAAAAAAATCAAATAAATAAATAAATAGAAAAAAATTGACTAGGTATATGGCACATTGCATAGTGTCCTAATTCTTTAACAGCAACAACAACAACAACAAAATGCATAAAATTGTCTCTCTTATGTTCGTTATCTCTTCAATTTTTTTTTTTTTTTTTTTAAATATATATATTTATGTATTTAATTTTTTTTTTCTCATGTGTTCATTTCATTCGATTTTATTTTAATTTCAACGTTTTTTTTTTTTTTTTTTTTTGCATTTTTTTGCTTTTTTCTAAAATTGATTTATTTTTAACATAACATAACTTTTAGAAAAGAAAAAAAAAAAAACAAATTTGTATAAAACATTCAAATGAAACGTGAAAAAAAATTCATACATATTATTCTATTCTATAATTAAACATTTTTTGTACACATAACAAAATTCAAACATATTTCCTTCACACAACAACAAAAAAAACAAAATAAATTAAAATACCTACTGAAAATTTTTACAGGTTAATAAGTATCTTTTTTGTTTTTTCCCTTGTGTTTTGTATCTTTTTTTTTTTTTTCTTTAAATAATTATCGTTACTAAATTTATTTTTCTTCTTAAATAACACACATTACTTATATGTATTTTTTTTTCAACACATTTTTTTTTTTTTTGGTTTTGCAGAAAAATAAATATCTTTCGAATTGCAATTTTTTATGAAATAAAACTTTTCTTTTTTTTTTTTTACTTGGAAGAATTTTTGTTATTTTTTTTTTCACTTAAAACAAATTTTTTTTTTTTTTTAGCGTTTAGCGAATGTTCTACCTATGAGGTGGTAGTAGCAAAAGAGGAGAGAGAGAGAAAAAAAAAAGTTATTGAAAAACAATCTACAACATGTAAAATATATTGTTAACAACTTTATAAAATCGTTAAGCTAAAAGAAAAGGAAAAAGTATTTAGCTTTTATTTTAAATAAAAAAAAAAAAGAAGAAGAAAAGCTTTAAAACAGAAAAATAATAAAAATATGTACATATATTGAATATTTATCATGTGAATTAAATTGAAACAAAAAAAAATAAAAAATAAGTAACAACGAATAAAAATTCATATTATGTAAGGGAATGATACCAGTAATGAGTTTCTTATTCTTCGTCAATGGCATACATAACAGCTTAAATTCGGGTTGGAGCCAACCCTCTTTATGAGATTTCCTTGATCGTTTTTCAGTACTGCCATGAATGCATTTAAAGTTTTAGATAGAATGAGAACCACTAGATATTCGTTAGTAGAGAATAAAATTTGTTCGTACAAAAGAGCTGAACACTGATCTTGAAACGTTTTCTTATGTTAGTTTGATTGATAATCTTTTTTTCCTTTCATATTTAAAATCAAACATTGTCATATATCCTTAGTAAGGACACCTGTAAACTACATATCTGAAGACTGGTGGATAGACTTTAGATAAGTTGATAAACTGGTAATGGTCTGATTGACAAAATAATCGACTGGTCGTAATAAAATTTATAAAATTTGTTAAGCTTTTAAAAGCGTGTTTTTTAAAACAAAAAAGTTTGAAAGTAAGATTGCAGTATCAGTAGATAATTTGCTTTGAATAAGCCTCTTAATCAATCATTAAAAATAATAAGTGTGACAAGTTGAGTGAAAAATTAAAGATTTTAGCAATTTTAGCGTTAGAAAATTTGCAGTATTTCTTTTTAAAGATGAAAAATCATTAAATAAATTTAATAATTATGACCTCTAAAAAAAGGTCACATCATTATGTGAAACAGATTCCAAGACATTGTCTGGGAATCAGATACTTCTAAAAATTGTTGTTTTTGTTTTTTGTTTTTGTCCTCTTTGTTTATCACCATGGTAATTCTTCTTGTAATTTGATTTTTTTTTCCCTTGAAAAAACATAAATATCACAATGTAGTATGTGCAAGAAAATTGGCTAAATTCGAAGTGAAGAAAAAACACTAAAAAAAAAAATTATATGTATATCAGAAAAATTCAATAAAGCTGAAAATTGAACAAAAAGTAGCTAAGGGAGACTAATTGATATTAAATTTCATCTTTGACGACATATTTGAAGGTCATCATGTCAAAAATTGACCGTTTCAAATTTAAAAGAGAAAAGGATAAAAGGACTTTTCACATTTTGTGTTTTTTTGATAAAAATTTTTTTTTTTGACGCTAATCGATAGAAATTACTCTTGGCTTTCACTTGGCTATATCAAACGTCAAACTAATTTTTAAGAAAAATTCTCTTTTTTAACTGATTTTCGTCATTTAATAATTTTTAAAAAACAATGAATTTTTTTTCTTTATAAAATCTGTCAAGTCTGCCTTTTAGATTTTGGTTGCATAATTGTCTCTAGTGTTATGGTTATGGTGGCTAAAGCTGTTTATTTTTCTGATGTTACTTTTTACAATCAAATTTTTTAAAATCATAATTTCGAAAATAACGGTTTTTTTTTGAAAATGTAGTGATACTGCCGTAATGCATAATTCAGCGTATAAAAGTTTTAAGCTGAATTGTGTAACACGGCAGTATTATTCCATTTTCGAAAAAACAGTAACTCGAAAATTCGAAATTAGTTAATTATACAAAAAAAAAAAAAAAAATTATAGAAAAATTGTATACTCCCCCAAATGCCCACAAAAACTAACAAAAATCAATAGATACTCAAACTCAAGAAAGCACCAACACTTTTTTTCTTTCTTTTTAAAATCTCATTGATGGAACATCTTCCCTACAATAAAACAAAATTAAATCATATTAAACCCACAAACACATATTTCTATACATTTATGTTTTTTTTTCCTATTACACGTAATTTAATACAGAGAGACAAAACAAAACAAAAAAGTTCAAGAAAATCAATCAAATATTTTTGCTCTTTCTTTGACTTAATGTTTTTTTTTTTTTTGTTTGTTTTTAAATATTAAAATACAAGGGCAATATTTTGTTCGTATCACATCTACATATATTAGTTTTCGCATTAGATACATATAGCTACTGTATTTTTTTTGTTTTGTTGTTATTTTCATCATCATCATCATCACATAACAAAGCTCTTTTATCTTCTTCTTTTATAAATCAACCATTAAATCATTATCATTTTTCAATTTTTTTTTTTTATCAATTAATTTTCGCAAAAAAAAAAAAAAAAAAAAAAAAAATTTTACTTATTTATTTTACGAATATATGACTTTTTGTTTGTTTGTTACGATTTGCTAATATTATTTTGTTTAGTAAATAATACAAAAAAAATTTCTTATCAACACATACATACATATATATGTATGTATATACATTTATATATGTACATATTTAGTTTTTGTTGTTTTGTTATTTGATTTTTTAATTGTTTTTTATTTTTTTTATTTTTTCGTGTTCTTGATTGTTTTAAATTAATTTCAATATTTGACACGTTACCAAAAAATACGCAATTATTGTGTGTGGTGAGGTGGGGTTGGTATTCTTACCTTTATAGGCAATTTTTTTTTTTATTTTTTTTTTATTTATTTATTTATTATTTTTTTTTTTTTGAAAAAAAGTAAGTGTAAAAGTGCAAATAATATCAAGTTTTTAATTTAACGTGTCGTTTCTTTTCTTTCTTTTTTTTTTTTTTTTAGATTATTTTACAGGTTATTATTATTTTTTTTTTTTTTTGTGAATAAAACAACAACAAAAATATGCAAAAGAAAAAGTTAATACAATTTAAAATATTGTGCACTTTTTGTTTCTTTTAATTCAACAAGACACAATATAAAATCATATGCTTTCATCAATACGAAAGGTATAATATGTCTATTTTACACATATGAAGAAAAAAAAAAGTGTGTGTTTTTTTTTGTGTTTGTTTGTTTTTTTTTTTTTTTTTTTTTGTGTTTTTTTTTTTCACTTACTATATATAACAAGTTGAATTAAATAGTTTATTATAAAACAATCTTGACCCACAAAACAGAACCACTTAACAAAAAAAAAAAAGTTTGTTTTTTTTTTTTGTTTAATATTTTCTTAACTGCTATTTTCTTTTATCTTTATTTATTTTGTTTTTGTTTTTGTTTTTTTTTTTTTATTAATTAATTAAAAAATTAAAAAGTAATACACTCATGCAGATTGTTTTTTTTTACTCTAATTTTTTCCTTTCTTTTCAATAACTCTTTTTTCGAAAATATTAATTAACATTTTTTTTTTCTTTAAAATTTTTTTTTTTTCTAATTCAAAAAAATCAAAAAACAAAAAAAAAAAACGTTGCAACACAACAAGAAAAAAATTTTTAGAAACAAAAAAATAACAAAATGTTTTACAACAAAAAAAAAAAAAAAAATCAACAATTTCTCAATAAGAAAAAAAATAAAATTAAATCATAAAATGAAAAACAACAACAACAAAAAATTATATAAAAATTTCATGGTGAAAATTTACATTTTTTTTTTTTTTGCTTCCTTCAAGAAAATTGAAATTCTTTCTCCTTTTATTTTTGGAACAACAATTAAATTTTTTTTTTTTTTTTTTGTTTACACACACTTAATTTTTATTGTTTACTGTATATTGCAATTTTCAAAAAAAAAAAAAAAAAAAATTAATTCCTGGAATATGTTTTTTTTTTCTGAGGAAAAAAAAAATTCTGAATTTTTCTTTCGAAATTAAAAACAATTTTTTTTCTTGAATAAAATTTCTTTCACAATATTTTCGCTAGTTTTTTTCAAGTTTTTTTTTTTTAAACAAACATAAAATTTTGTGTTGTATATTTAAAGACACGACGATTATTATTGAAAAATCATGAACAAAAACAAAAAAAAAAAAACTTAAAAAGAGTGTGTAGTAAAATATAATAATAAACTTGATCTACCGCTTTGATTACTTGCTCATATTTGATGAAATTTTTATAAGAAAAAGCTCAAGTATGTGAGATACAAAAAAGAAAAGTAAAAAAAAAAAAACAATAAAAATTATAAAGAACTTTTTCTATCAAAACTAAAAAAGAAACACATTCCCATTTCCTCATACACAATCAAAAACTCATAAGCGCGTGTATATTTTATGAAATCGCATAAATAAATTGAAAATAGTAGTGTGAAAGAAAAATCAAAAAATGAGAGACCATTCAATCGTCGAGACTCTCTCTCTCTTTCTCTCGGAGTAAATAAAATAAGTATCTGAAACTTAATCAAAGATACAAGATACTTTTTATAGTACATACTTAGTTGTTATTGTTGCTGTAAATTAAAATACAGAAAATGTCATGCATATTTTTCTGTTTAAATTATTCCTATAAATTTTTAAACCTTTCAGAATTAAAAAAAAAAAAATAAATGACTAGGGGAGATGTGTCACACTAAATATGCGATATGTGATTTTTTTGTTTAGAAATTTAAAAAAAAAATTGTTATAATTTTTTTTTCTTTTTCTAAAGACCTAAATATATACTTTATAGGAGGTCACATATGTACTCATATGAGAATACATACTAGAATTATGTGATAACATAATAATAATACAACAATTGGGTGTTTTTGATAATAATTTTTATCTGGGATTGTTTACTTGACTACTTCATTTTCTTTAGATACACATAACTATAACACACAACTCTCACCGCCTTTTGCATATACATACATACATCACACACATTCACATACGTAATCTATTATTTTTGTACCTATATAAATTTTCATTTTATTTTAAATTAAAATAAATTTAAAATAAACAATTCTATTTTTTTACATATACATACATAAATGCCGAGTAAATAGTATGTTTATTGTGTACAGGTTGGCCTCATATTAAAAAAAAATGTTCTTAAAGAAAAAATGTTTTTACCTTAAAATCTGATGTCATACAATTATATTGATTGCACAATATAATAATTGTATCTAAATTTTCATATTACGTCTAGAAAATATTTTCTGTTTAAAAAAAAATAAAATTAGTACTCCTATTTGTTTCTTATATGCCACCATGGGGACAAGTGCTTTCGTGACAATTTTTTTTTTTTTTTTTTTTTTTTTTAGCCGGATCCTACATCAACAATTTTAATAACTTCTGTGTTTTATTGTTGTTTTTTTATTTATTATTATGCGAATGATAAAAATATAGGAAATATGGGTCTCTTTCTAGTTTTTTTTTTTTTTTTTTTGTATATTCTACATCTCTTTTCTTTCATGAAATTTTTCTAGGATATAAATTTGATCACCAATAAGCCCTTTAAAAAAATTCTATTGCAGAAAAATGACGACCTTTATTGTATTGAAACTATTAACCTCCCCCCTTAAGAAAATATTTCGAATTACGGAAATTATTGTGTATTATGCAAAAATTTTTGTTTATTTATGAAAATGTCATTATTAAACTTTATTGGCAATAGAGTTGTCTTCTTTTCTTTTTTTGCTTTCCATATGAAAAAAAAATTTGTGTTTGTATTGAAAAGATTAAATTTCACTATAAGATCAAGAAAATTTAAACATTTTTTTTATTTTTCGGCTGGGCTGGAAAATTCTTTCATCAGCTGTTCTATTTAAGTATGTGGAAAGTTCTCATATTTCTAATTTTTAGCTTTTGTAAACTATAAAAGTTCTTTCTTGCACTCCCATTTCATTATCCTTCTTCTACTTTGTATCTTCCTGAATAGTTTTTCTCTTTCTGGGATGTTAAACCCACAACAACAAAGAAATGCTCCTAAGATGCAACATATTGAAAAAATTTAATAAATGCTTCCTTATGGAATCTTTGAAATATTCCCAATACGCCTTGAAATATCATGTTTTTCCTTACATACAAGAATTTAGAATACGTTGCGTTTCATTTTAAAGTTACATTGAGCTTTTTTTTTTTTAAATTTGTATGTTGGTTATAGGCTGAATTCCGAAACGTCTTACGACAGTCTTTTTACAATGTCAGAAGTTGCAAAACGTCAACCATACAAAGCATTCCGTTTCAAAGCTCAAGTGTGATTATTTGACAACGACAAAATCAAGTAACTAGCGCATCGTGAATGAACTACGCAACATAAATTTTTTCAACAATGTATCTTGACTGTCATATTTGACGTTTTGGAATTTTTGACATTGTAAAAAAACTGTAATAAGACGTTTAAAGAATACAGCCATACATGCATCTTCAGCTTAACGTGGATTGCGAATCACAATTCGTTCATAAAAGTTGAAATTACTTAAGACAACAGGTTACATAAGTTAAATAGAAAATTTTAACTTAAAAAAATTGAATTTTCAAAAAGTTCTTCCATTTTGATCCTTTAGAATTTTTTTTATCATTTTAAATTTACGGGGAAACACTAACGACACTTTGATTCTATGAATTCTGATACATATGTATGTATTTATAAATGATATGCTATCAAAGTAGAAATATTTATGTGTATAGTTGCCATTAGCAACGAAATTTATATTATAAACTTGAAAGGGACCTTGGAGTACTCTTTATATTGGAAAAAAAAAAACAAACAATACAAATTAATGTGATTTAAGTATTTGTACAGCTATCTATAAATATTTAATTTAATGGTGGTTTTCTTAATATATACTTTTTGATATTGTATTCCACAAAGTTTATTTTGAGAGACTCATACACATGGTTAGTAAAACTTTGTAAAACTCAAGAGAATGTTGAGTATCTTTGTTCAAATTTGACCAAGTTTTTATTAGCATGTATTTTGAAAAAAAAAAAAAACAAAAAAAATTGTGTTGTGTGTTGTAAAAAGTTTGTCACAATTAATACAACAATAAAAGCTGTGTACATGTGACGAGTGTAGAAAATAAAATATATATGTTCAAGAAAAAAAAAAAAAGCAAAATCATTTCCGCGCAATCGCAATAAAATTACAATATTTTATTTATAATAATATAAAAACAAATAAGAGAGATAATAAAAGTTTATTTATTTGTAAAAATAAATATAAATTAGGAGAAGAAAAATATATTTTAAAAAAAAATAAAAAAGTATCTACGTACGTATTTTTTGTAATAATAAGCTTCTTTTTTTGTTGTATCTAAAAATTGCTAACCATAAAAAGTATGATATAGTGTATCTCTGGTATGTTTGTTTTTTTTTTTTTTTTTTCTATTTTGAATTTGATATTTCAACAACAACACAATATCACTAATTTTATTATTAAAATAACATTTTCATACACCGAATATGTGTTTAATTAGATTTTTATGTTGTTTTAAATTCCTTTACACAAGTTTTTTTTTTTTCATAATCGGTATAGGAAAAAAAAAAATTTCAATAAGAAAAGCGATTAAACTTGCTTTTTATTTCTATTAGGAAAAAAAAGTACGTATAATTTTATTCACCTTTCCTGTTGGTTTTTTTTATTTTTTTTTATTCAAAATTGTCCGTGTTACGAAACTGATTATTTTATTAACCACCGATTATTTGAACAGAAGAAAAAAAGGCCTTTAAATATTTTCCTGAAAATTATAATAACGTTCGATTACAAAAAAAAAAAAAAAAATCTAAGAAGCAAATATGTGCAACGAACGAAAAATAATAGTAGTAGATACTTTTTTTTTTCCAAATAAATAAATTCCTATTCAAAAAGAGAGAATAAGTTTTTTTTTTTGTTTTATTTTAAATCTAAAATTATAAACATTTGTGTATTTTAAATAAAATAAAATATATGCGAGAAAAATAAAATAAAATAAAATAAAACATACTGAAAAACAAAAAAAAGATACTTTTGTTTATTCTAAAATTAAATTTTTATAAGCAAAAAATACTTATAGTCATCGTATTTCTTTTTTAAAAATAATCCTAAAGAATATATACACGGAATGATATTTTGAAGAAAAAAAAAAAAGTTACAACGACGCTTTTGTTAAACATAAAAAAAAAAAATAATAAAACAAAATGATGCTACTAAAATACCGACAATATAATACAAGTTTGTTTCTATAAACAATTTCATTTCCTATAGAAAAAATATTTAGTATGTTTTTTTTTTCAGTAGATACATTTTATGCATGTATTTTTTTTTTCGTAACACGTCATAAATAATTTGGTGTTAAAATAAAAAAACAAAAAAAACCTTACAATATAACAATTAAAATATTTTTGGATAATTCAACAAACAGAAAAACGTTTGTTTGTATGTAATTTAGTATATATTTAGTGCTCTGTATAGAAAATTCAAATGTAATTTTCATGAAAAGTTTTCAGGAAAAAAAAAAAAAAAAAAGCTATTTTCATTCGAGGTTTCAAATTTGTATTTTAAGAATTTGTGCCAATTAATTGAAAACAAATTTCAATTAGAATTTTGGTGAATTTCCTGTGGTGAAAATTGATTATAAAAAAATCATGAAAATTACTAGGTGGAAAAATAATTGTGTAATTAATAGTGCCCCTGTATGTCACTAAATATATCGCAACACTGTAACCATATTCTTTTGGTGTAAAATACAAATAACTAAACTCTTTGGTAGAAATTTCGAAATATCTTATTTTATCGTAATTTCTTTTTAGTTTTTGATAGATTTTTTCACTTTTCATGAAACAGTGACTTATAGTGCCCCATACATGTGACTGTATATAACATTATGCAGTCACTAAGCTCATCACAGGTGAGTCGGAAATTTCAAAAATATGTCTGAAAAGTCGGAATTTCTAAGCTGCAATACAGTAAACGTAAAAGCTTACATGTTTTAAATTAAATTTTATGTGACAAATTTTTGATAACTCGATCAAAAGTTCACAAGTTTTGATCAATATATTTTTTTAATGTATCCTCTTAAGATATATTTTTAATCGTTGTTCGTTATTACACGAGACAAAAATAGTAGAACAGGTAATTTTAAAGAAATAACAACGTGGAAGCTATATGCTTTAACCCTATCAGTGCTGAATACATTTTGGATCTTTTTTTATTTTTAATTCAGCTTCAAAAAAAAAAAACTTCTTTTGACGTCCAATGCCCATATTGTTCACAATACCTAATTCAGTGAAATTGATATTTTCGAAAATGTAGCAGTGCAGAATAACTGTATATGCTGAATTGTGTATCATACAACTATACTACTGCATTTATGAAAACAACCATATTGAGTATTACAACACTCTTAGAGCCCAATTTAATGGCTGCATCAGGCTGCAGAATTGACTGCAACTTTGTTTAAGTGCAATTGAAGAAATTCATAGAAGATTGTTGTAGAAAAATTTACGAAGTAAAATTTCATATGCTTGAAAAGCTTGAAAGACGTGTACAGACAATGAAACTAAAAAAATTATATGAAGCTTTTTTCTTTAAAGGAATAACATTTTTTTTATCGGATTTAACTTATTCTTTCTTTGAATCCAGACATCACCATGTATGCAAATGATTCAACCAAAGGTCAAAAAATGACTAACTGAATCAAGAAAAACGTTTTGTCATTTAAAATGCCGTTAAAACGTGATAATCAAAGAATTAATTTATTTTAAATATAAAAACATATTCAAAAAATCGGTCTGTGTTATCTGCTTTACGAGTGACAAACATTGCGAAATTAAAAACAAACAAATAAAACAAAAATGAATTCATATTTATTCTGAGCTTTGTGTTTTGCGAAATATTTAAAGAAAAAAAAATTGCTAAAATGAGGGTTAAAATTTAACATTTAAAATTTCTATCATCTAACCACTTTTAAATGTTATGAATTAATAAAAAACAAAAAAAAAAAAGACAAAAAGCGTAAAAAAAAACATTTAATATTATTTCCACAAATGTATATCTACACATACATATGTAGGAGTATATTGTATGCACGTATGTGCGTCGTATATATTTTATACACAAACGTTTTATTAGAGAAAATTATGTTTAGATTACACGTATTCAAGTGTTCTTCTAACACATTTTCATAATTTTTTGTTGTTCTATAATTTAAAAAATTTTGAAGCACGTGAAGAACATAAGACGTAATTAAGTCAAAAAAAAAAGATACAAGGCAAAAATCTAACTATTTAGCATATGTACCTAATTTTTTATTTTTTATTTTCTTTTTTTTTTCATTTCATTTTTCATATTTTTCTTGTTATCTTTTTTTTTTCTCATATAGGTAATTAGTATCTCTTTTGAAAAATTCAAATACTAGATTGAATTTTTCTTTTAAAACGAAAAAAAAAAAAACATGAATTTTCAAACTTGAAAAATAAAAAAAAGCTTCTTCTTCTTTATAAATTTCACAATTTTTTTTTTTTTATAATATAAAAGTCAAGAGATACTTTTTTTTTTTTTTTGCTGGAGAAAATTTTATTAATAATATTTTTGTTGTTTATTTTGAAAAAAAAAATAATAATGATTATGATATTGCTGTTTATCATAATAACGTGTATAAAATAAATACAAAACAAAAAAAAAAAAAACAAAAAATTAAATGACGTTGATAAAAGAAGAAGAAAATGCACATATAATTATTTTTCAGATCCGTAAACATCCCACATTTTAGACAAAAAAAAAACAAAAAAAAAAAACATAAATCTGAATTTATTTTATCGAAAAAATTTTTTTTTGTGTGTGTTTTTTTATTTTTTAACATCTGAATTCGAAATAAAAGCAACAAATTAAATATCACACATTTTATTTAACTTAAACACAATTTATTAGATATTTTTTGTTTTGTTGTGTACCTATGTTACGAAAATAACAACAACAACAACAAATAAAATTTAAAAAAATATATATAGGTACATATATATAAATCTTTCCATATTATTTAAGAACTAGGTCAACAAGTTTAACCAGTAGGTATTTTCGAATGACAAAAAAAAAAAAACAAAAAAAAAAAATAAAATAAAATGAAAAATAAAAATGTGTAACATTACTTTTACTTTACAAAGATACGTTTTTTTTTTCTTTCGTTTTCTTTTTTCTTTGTATCTTTTTTTGCAAAACTAACAAAAAAAAAAAAACTTGAAGTGTGAAATTTGAAAAACAAAAAATACAAATTAACAAATTAATTTTTGTTAATAATTAAAAAAAAAAAAAGTAATTTTAAGAACTTACACATAATTTTCCTTTTTCTTATAAAAAAAATAATAAGAAATTGAACTTTGATCTCTTACACTTTTTTTTTTCTTGTCTTAACAAAATATACACTTTTTTTTAATGAAATTTCTAAACACCAGATTCTTCTTTAAAAATCCTTTTTTTTTTCTTTCCCAATGAAACAATAAATTCGTTTTTTTTATTTTTTTGTTTTCAAAAATTTTAATTAATTTATTTTCTAATGAAAATATCTTTTTGTTTTATATTTCTGCTCCGTGTACACACCGTACACAATAGATACTTTGAAAAAAAAAAAAAAAACAAATAATCTAAAAATTTATTATATTTTTTAAGTTAGTGAAACACAGAAAAAGAAATAACAACAACAACAAAAAAAAATGCTTGCTTGTTGTTTATCACTTTAGGAAATTTACTATAAAATATAAAATGCCATTCTGTTTATAATATGTGATTTTCAAGTTTGTTTTGTACTCAACACACAATTATAATAACATTCATATATACATTTACAAAACATTAACAAAAAAAAAGTATCTATACATGTACAGAAATATATTTACTGAGAGCTTTTTCTCTTTTTTAATGTCCAAAAAGAAAAAAAAAACAACAAATAAATATTCAATTACATTTTTTTTTATTCGGAATAATAAAAAGAAAAAATGACTAGCAATATGTAATTTTTTTACATCTACAAAATAAAGTATCTATACACATACTTAAAAAAAAAATAAAATTAAAATAAATAAAAATTTAATAATCTCTGGAAAATAACAACTAGAAATTATATTTATTTAAACACCAAAACAACAAAAAACACCATCACATTACTCGTAATCGCTTCAAAATATAATATGTATATAGATACTAATTTCAAATAAAATATTGTGTGATATGTTTTTAATAAAATACAAAACAAAAAAAAAACAAAATTGAATATATGTAGATTTGAAAAATAAGGCGAAAAGCTAAAGTGTGATTATGTGAGAGTAGTAAAAAAAAACAAAAAGTATCTATCGCTCCATCAACGAAACAAAACTATATAGATAGATTATATTCAGTATATCCAGTACAGATAGATAGTATATCTTAGTATCTATAAAATAGTGATGAGATATCATAATATTTTTAACAGTCGATTAAAGAAAATTTACAATTTTAAAAAAGAAAAAAAAAATAAATAAACAAAATGTAAATAATTTTAGAATATTTTAAAATTGTATAAAATTTGATGACAAAAATCAAGTAGAAAAGAGTTACATGTGTGGTTAAACAACATTCGTCGACTTCACTATATCAATGTGTGTTAAGTGTGAGCTTTAGTTGTTTAACTTTCTAAAAAAGATTTAATTTAATTTTAAAAAAAAAAAAAAAAAAATTATATTCTGTTTGTTGTTGTTGTTTTTGATTTATATTCAACTTTGCGTTTTAAATGAAACAAAAAAAAAAGTTTACAACGACAATTCGGCATCAATAACACGCTTAAGCTTTTATAAAATTGTATTGGGAAAAAAGAAAAAAAAAACAGAATGAAAAGTATTTTTTTGTTTTTTGTTTCAATGTTCCTAATTCAGCAATTGGGCTATTTTAGGAAAGAAGAAGACAAAAACAACTATAGAATCTAAATTTGTAATAGTGAAACTATAGATTTTTATTTAAATATTAAATTAACAAATGAAAAAGCATATTTAGACATGTGAATGCATGTTTCTAAGGTATAATTTTGTGTTTAAATAAAAAACAAAACAAAAAATTCACTTAATGTGTAGCACTGCCAAATTGTCATCGATTTTTAATATTATGAGATAAGGACGACAAAATAAAAAACACATTTTAAACAAAAGAGCGAAATAAATCAAAAATTTCATGGACGTGTTCACCAAACACATAATGATTTGAAAGTTGATTCTCAATTCCAATACGGTTCTTTTTCCAGAATATCGAATTTTAAAGAATTGCAGGAATTCAGCCTAAAGCTTTAATGTGCTGAATTTTTTTATGTGATGACTAATGACAAACTATATTTCTGTAACTTTTGGTCTGATAAAGTCACGTTCTGTGAGAACATTGAAATATGGTCAATCTTTTATTAACATAACTCTTAAACTGTGAAACCCTCGACCATCTCATTTGTTTTCCCCCCTCTCTCTCTTATAATTAGGAATAAAACTGAGTATCCATCGAAATTTACTTTCACTCTCCTCATGACCTCCTCCTCTTTCATGCTTCTACACTCGCCAAAGAACTTGTTAAGAACAGAAGAGGAAAATCCCTATTTCGCAGCACATTAAAAATGTTAAACCTCTACCAATCAGCTTAGATATTTAACACGCTGAATTCTTCCAATTAATGATCATTTTACGTGTTCTGAAAACCTTATTCCGTCCACTATAAAAAAGTCCACATTACAAAATCATAAAATTCTAAGCTGAAATTCTTGTGAATGACGTTTTCAAATTTCGATGAAAACTGTCACTCACAATAATCAGGTGTTTCCGAAAGTTAAACATGATATCTAGTTCCCCCCCCCCCCCCCCTCTATCATTTCACCATTTCAATTTTGACTTTATTGTAACTAACCAAAAATGAATCCAAAAAGTTCGTCTCGTGACTGATAAGGTATGACGATTTTAGTGAATACGACGGTTAATTGTTTTTGTTTTTTTTTAGCATCATAATGTGGATCATTACGCTGGCGACCAAATATATAATGTGCATGTGACACTAATAATGATGACGTTACATATGTTATTAACGAGCACAATGTGAAATAAAATCTATTTCATTTTCATTTTCAAATTTATCACATGTATCAAAATTTGTAGTAAAATAATAATAAAAAGTTTTTAAAATGAACAATTTTTATTTGAATAAATTTGTTGTTGCTGTTTCCTTGACAACAAAAAGAATGCTACTTATCCTTTTGATATTGAATTTAAAATATTTCTAATTATAAAAAAAAAAAATGTTTGATTTCTATTTTTTTTTTTCATTTTTTCCCGTGATCCATGTTTTATTTTTATTAAGAGCCATTCTATTTAAATTTTAATTTTTGTGTCATCCTTGAAAAGATATTCTATTCAGATAGCGCATTATCTTGAATATTATTTTATTTGTTGTATATTTTGTGCTTTTTTTAAATACAGAGGATGTTTAGAATTTAATGAGACTAACGAGAAAAATGCGAGAGAGATACTATCAATTTCAACGCTTTTGGGTGTCAAATGATTTTTAAAGAGTTTCTTTAATAAACGTTCCTATGAAGCTTCTGAACATGATGACATTACGTAAACAGCAACGTGTAAATGTGTGTCAATTGAACTTTTTATGTCAAACGTCATTTCTTAGGGTTTTACATGAGATTTGGTATCAAAATGACACTCTCAATGCTAATTGGGTCTTCGGAAGATTCCGATACCCGCCATGTCAACTAAACTCCTTGGACTCTGGAAAATATCTACTGTAGGTTGAATTTCTGTTGGCTAGTGGTCATAAACTTTTTTAAAGACAAACACAATATTTTTGGGAATTTAAAAAATATATATAAAAAAGGATAAATTTTATATAAAAATCAAACCTGTTTTTCTGTGAAAAATGCTCCTCACTGTTGCACTAGCAGATTTAAATTTATTTTAAAAACTGAGTGTGACAACATGCATGTTCTATTCTTCTATTCTGCTTTTTTTTTTTTCAATTTTTTTCTCTTCGATACTATTTTTGTTTGTTATTACTTGTTATTTCCAATAAATATTTGAAGATTAAATTGAAGGCCTGTACACATGGAATACTTTCTTTGTCCTAAAATAAAAAAAAAAAATGTCAAATTGCATTTAAAAAAAAAAAATAAATAAATACTTGTATAGTTAACAATGGGGGTAAAAATCAAAATTCATATTAAATTTATTGTGATCAGAAGAAGAAGAAAAATTTTCTCTATCTTAGAAAGAAAAATAAATTCTTATGGAAACGAGTTTCTTCAGAAAAAAAAAACCGATTCCAAAAATGAGAAAGATAATTTTTTTTCACGTAAAACATGCTAATAAGAAATCCATACTTTAAAAATTTAATAGAATACGTAGTTAAATTGCGTAATAAATCTGAAATGTGAAATAAGATAAGATAAGAAAATAAAATAATATGTTTTTTTTTTTAAATTTCTTTAATAACATTGTATAACAAATTTTCATATAATTTTTTTTTCCCCACTTTAAGTGAGAACTCACTTAAAAAAAAAAACAACATTGTTTTTAAAGAAAAACGTTAATTTTTGATAATAAAATGATTTTTATTTACTTTTTTCTCTACGTTGTAAGAAAATTAAGCTTGAATTTAGTGAAAAATTAACCTCAATCGAAAGAAAAATTTAAATTTCAACTAAATACAGATTATTTGCTTTAACGCTCGGATTAATTTTAGCACATTTTTTCGCCAAAAATCAGTTTTCATATACATATGAATATATCTGGATCTTGTGATCTGAATAATTTAAAATTTTTGTAAATTATTCTTCTCGTCCCTAAGGTTACACGATGTGTGGTATCAAAACGGCACTCTTAGTGCTATTTCAGTCTTTGGAAGTAATTCGAAAACCACCACGTCAACCAACCAATCATCATTCTTCACGTCATTTTTTACAAAATTATCTTTTGAACAAAAGAAGATCCTTGCAACAGGGAGAAAAAGTCTACAAAAATTTCGTTAACACTGATGGACGTATGTAAAATTTAATATAGATCGGAGTGTTAAAATAAATTTTATAGTCATTTTTTTGCATTTAAAAACAATGTAGGCCTATAGGGTGTATAAAAATGCGCTTGTATAACAAATTTATTGTTATTTTAATGACAAAAAAAAAAAAAAAAATACAAAAATAATGTAGGTATAGGTATACAACATAGGTATGTATTGTACTGACATATCGACTTGTTGACGCCTTTTATTATTTGTTTACATATCGTCTGTGGGGACTTTGAAGAGAGTATATGTATATAACGCCACACGCAAACGTTCAATATGTAGGTATTAGGTACACCTTTCGAATAAAAAAAAAATTCTTATTGAATTTTCTTAAGAAATTTCTTTAAAAAAATGATTGATTTATAAAAATCAAACAATTCATATGACACGCAATAAAAATTAAATAAAAATTGGCTAAGTATTGGAACGAATTTGATAATACATATATGTATGTATAAATTGTTTCTCATGAAAAGCGGCTTATGTGTGCTTCTAACGTTCTGATATTTCAAATTTGAAGAAAAAAAAACCAACATAAAATTAAATTGAATAATTCATTGTATTTCATATCACATCACACATCACACATATGAGAATGTATGTACATATATCGGTAATATAAAATTTCATATGGTCGACTAATAGATTGCACATTCTACTAAATTACTTCAATAAAAACCAGAATTTTTTTTTAAAAAAAGCCTTTTACCCCGAAAAAAAAAGTAGGTAATTGTTTTTCAATTACCACCGAATTACTGACTACTGTACTGATTGATAAATTTTTTTTTCTCATGATTTTTTTTATCGGAAATATGTGTAGTGTACCGTGTACCTGTTAATTACTTCTAATCAATTTATTTATTTGTTTATTAAATTATAAAAATAAAAATCTTATGTAACGAAAAAAAAACAAGCATTTATGAGATTCGACCATGAAAAAAAAAATTCAAAGCACATTTTTCTGAAAAAAAAAGAATAAATTAAAAAACGTTTCTCACGCTTGATAAAAAATTTTCTGTGCGTACTTTTTCAATTGAAATCTCTTAAATTGCACGGATTAAAGGCAAATTTTGGTACAGATTAGAAACTAACAAGAATTTCCAGCTTTTTTAAAAGAAAATTTTTCGCCAACTTAATTTTCTTTTTTTTCTTTTTAACGAAAAGAAAAAAAAAACATGGACAAACATAAGCGTTTTGCATGCGTGTCCCGCCTTCAAAATATAACTATAAAATTTCTTACATTACAAAATTTATACACCATCATCACAATTTTCATATATGAAAAAAATGTGTTTTGAATATTTATTATGAAAAATTTATTTACTCATATTAATTAAAACTTAAAGCTAAATTTTATTTTAAATAATTAAACTTACTTCAAAATTTTTATAATAAACAAAAATTAAAATTTTTAACAAACTATTAACACACGAAAAAAATTTTATATCGGACTTAAAACGAAAAAAAAAAACATATGATTTGTGATTATTTTGTTGTTTCTGTTTGTTTGTTTGCATTTCAGACGCGGATGAGATGATATATTTTATGGAAAAGTTACCATATGCAAAATAAAAAAAAAAGTATTTCAATTAAATGTATCTTGGAAAAAATTACATTGAGTTTGAAGATTGTCATTGTGAATTTTTATGTTGTCAAATTAAATTCAAAATTGAAACGGAAATTTTTGAACAAATTGGATTTATTTTTTTCGTATTGATTCCTTTTGCATCAAGTTTTTAGAATTTTGTAGTGTCTTTTTTTTTTTTTTTAAAGTTTTTTCGTTGTCAACAAATTTAATTAAAAAATTGTTCCGAAATTTAGTAGTTTGATTTAAAAAAAAGTCAGTGGGTGTGAATTTAATTCAAACTGCCTAAATCTATGCAAGGAAATATCAGCCAAAGAATTATGTAAATTTATTTATTAATTTTTTTCAAGTTTTCTTTTAAATTTGATTGTAGAATTACTCACTCTAGCAAGGCATCATATTTTTCCTTCAAATAAAACAAATTTTAACTTTTATTATCGAAAAATACAAAAAAAAAAAAAAAAACAAGGACATCTTTTAAAAAATTTCAGGATATATTACAATGATTTTTGAATAAATTTAAAATATATTTCTTCCTAAAAGCGTTTACTCCCGCCACCGCCTTTACCAGATTGACTTGTCATGAAGGGTGTTAGAAGTTCCATTGGTAAGGGGAAAATAATTGTTGAATTCTTTTCAGATGAAATACTTGATAAGGTTTGCAAATATCGAAGCTGTAACGAATAAAAAAAACAAATAAAAAAGCGCATACATAAAAAAAGATATCAATAATTTACCTGCAATGCTGCTGGACTCTCTGTAATAATATCCGATGCCTCTTTTAATGCACGTGAAGATTTCATTTCACCTTCGGCAGCAATAACTTTAGCACGAGCTTCTCGAGCTGCTTCAGCTTCAGTTGCCATGGCACGTTGTAAGGATGTTGGTAATGAAACGTCCTTTCTATTGTAAGAGAAAATTAACGCGAATAGAATAAAAATTACTATTATTTTAACGTTTTGTTTTTCGTTACCTACATTTCAACCCTTTCAACTTTAACACCCCATGGATCTGTTGCCTCATCTAATGATATTTGCATTGTATGTGAAATTGTTTCCCTTTCTGTTAATAATTCTGATAAATTTCTTGTACCAAGGACATTACGTAATGTTGTTGCAGCTAATAATTGTGTTGAAAAACTGTAATTAGCAACTTTAACAACAGCTTTAAATGGATCACTAATACGATAATACACAACCGCATCAACAGATACTGTAACTGAATCCTTGGTTAGAACTTCTTGTGATGGTACATCGAATGTAACTGTACGTAAATCAACATTACAATAATCATCGACACATGGTAAAATAAAGAATACACCTGGTCCACGGGGTCCTCCACTTCTACAAGGAAAATGAAAAAAAAATTAAAAAATTGAAAAAAGACAAATATTAATATTTTTCTCTAGCAATGGATTTTGGAAGGTATTGAAGGTTAAGCATTTTTAAATTATTTAGGAGAGAAATGAGGTTTTTTCTCAACCAAACGGTTTTTCAGTACAATTTTTTTTTTTTACTAACCTTATACGTCCCATACGAAATATAACGGCTCTTTCAAATTCTGAAACAACTTTAAAACAGAAGAAAATTGATATTGGAAATGTTAATATCATCAGGATTATCGAAAATATTGTTGCAATTGCTACGATACAGGTGTCATTTCCTTCTTCTGTTAGAAAAAAATTAAAAAAACAAAGAAAAAAAAAATCTAAATTAGTAAAAAAATTAATTTCAGAAAAAATAAGAAAATTACTAAAAAAATGGTTAAAAAAATTTTGTTTTCTTTCAGGAATTTCTATTGATTAGAGAACGTACAGTAAAAGACTATGAGGGGGAAACCCAAGCTGTCTTGAGTATAGATCAAAGTTACTTTCGTCTTTTTAATCTTTAGAACAAATAGGAAAATTGTGCGGAAATCGATCAATTCTGCAAAAACAAACAGTCTATTTTACACAATCAGTTTTTAGGGTGTCTTTTGAAATAATTTGAAAATTTCTAGGGTTCTTTTGCCTTCACTAAGTTTTTAGTATTTTTTTTATCTTCCCTCTCACAACACATTAGTACCAACATAAATTTTCACACTATCACTTTTTAAAACAAAAAAATTTTAGACAAAAAGTAAAAACTCATACTATCCTTTTTTTTCAATATTAAAATTAAGGAACTCACGTACGTAATGCAAAAAAACAATCAATACGTCCAGATCCACTCTTTTGACAATCACACTCCATTCTTTTTTATTTTTTAAAAAATCCTTTATTTAATTTTTAAATTTTTTGTTTGTTTTTTAAATTCTAATTTTACTTGATTTTAGCTCCTTTTTTTTTACTTAATGAAATTTCTTAAAAGTAAAAACAATTTTTAAATACAAAAAAAAAATGGACTAACTTTTATTGGAATCGCTATCGAAATTTTTTGTTGAAATTTTTAACATTTTTAGCACACGAATAAATAAGATTTCTTCAAAATTCGAATATTTTGCTTAATTTCCTTTTTCACTTTTATTTTCGTCCTAATTTTTTTTTTTCCACAGGAAATTAACACACAATTTCTTATGAAAAATTTCTTTTGGGAAAAATATCAATTTTTCATTTTTCTCAGTCAAGTAAAATTTAAGAACTAAAAAAAAAAAGAACTTTTTGTTATTTTTTTTTTTTCGTTGATGTGAAACAAAAATATGTTTGAATTAAAACAACAACAATAACAACAACAATTTTTATAATAGTTTATATTATTCAAAAAATTTAAAATCCATCTCTCCAGCAGTCTAGATCATTTTTCTTTCGCACATTCTAAACTTACTTATGCAAGATCATTAAAAAAAAAAAATTTTAAAATAAAATCAAAAAAATATGTTGAAAAAAAAAAAGCAAACAAAAGTTGGAAAATCTTTTCTGTTTTCTGTTTTAATCATCATCATCATCAGCATCATTAACATAAGCATATCCGTAAAACAGCAAAACGATACGAAACTAAATAAAATTTAATATTCCGATGCTTTTTTTTTTTTTGTTACTTCAAAGTAAACAAAAATTTTCATATAAGAAAATTGCCATGAAAATCTTCAAAAAAAAAAAAACAAATTGTAAAATTATGAATGTGGGTGGTGAAAAAGAAGGGGGAAGCGGAAATACATACGAGTTTTATTTGTTGAAGATAAAAAAAAAATTTTTAGAAATAATTATTGTATTTGAATTTTTTATTGAAAGAATTAAAAAGGAAATTAAAACAAAAATGATTTTGCAATAAAATTGATTACAACGTGATAATATTTGAAAATTTTGCTGTTATTTATTTTTTTTTTAACATAAACAAAAAAGGAATTTTAAAATATAATTCTATTGGACTTTATAAAATTATTGAAAAAACTGAAATTTTTTATAAACTCTCGGAGTATAGTGTGAAGTTATTTAAACAAACAGGTTGTTTATAAAAGGAAACATGTTAAAACTTACATGGAATTAAAAAAATTACAATGGGTCAAAGGTCATGAAAATATAATTTCGATATTCCAATTGGTAAACTTTGATAGCCATATCGATAAAGGAACATTCAAATCAAACTATGTTGACGAATTTTCATACAAAGGAAGAATTGTTGAGAACGACAAGATGAACTGAATTTTTCATAAATTGGATAATATATGGATCCGGAGATGTTTAAATATTAAAAATTTATTTTGTATTAAAAACGTACGAGATTTAGTCACAATATTAAAAAGAAATAAAATGAAAAATAAACCAGGAAGACACAATGTGTTTCAAATTTAATTGTCCTTCATCATTATATTCACGATTTCCTTTTGTTTTTTTTCTTCTTTTTTTTTATACTTTTGAATGCCCTCTAATTTTTATGCTTTTCAAAGGTTTTCTTGTAGTTTAACGGTATTCCTTTCAGTTTATTTTTTGTAATTGCATCCTTAAATTTCTTTTAATAAACTATAGTAACTGAAAAACATGAAAACGACATTCGACTCGGCCGGGAATCGAATCACGGAACCTTTACCTTGCCGGGGTAATGCTCTTAAACCATTAAGCTATCGAATGTCATGTCGCTTGCTATTCTCAGTTACCACCTAATCATTGATGAAGAATACTCAAACCTCCTACAAAACATTTTTATAAATTTTTTTTTACTTTTCTGATCCTTAAAAAAATATAAAACGTTTTTTAACCCTAATAAAAGAAATCTATATAGGTTGTTTTTTTTTCAACTGAAACTTTCTCTATACAAAAAAATCTTACTTTTTCCCTAAAAAAAAAAGAAAAAAAAAATAAAAAAACTATAAATAAGAAATTCTCTATTTTTTAAAATACTTTCGCCTTTGTAATTGATTCCAGACAGACAGTTTAAGTTGACATAAAATAATTTTACTTAAAAAAATAAAATTGAGAAAGATCGTGTGTGATATTTTAAATAAAACATGAAATTTAGAACAAATTATTCTTTTTCTGTTATTTTTATTTTTCTTCTAGAATGCCTTTATGAAAATTCATTCATTCTATTTTGATTGTCACTTTAATTTATTGCTTTAAGGAAAATTAAAACCATTCAACAAAAATTAATTTGTTTTTTTTAAACGTTTTCTCAAAAATTTAAATTATTCTTGATAACGAGAAATAGACTATTGTAAAATCATGTAATATTGGTATTATGTGACTTTTACGAACTCCTATATTCCACCTACGCACATTTTGTCTTCTGACTAAATACTCTTAGACATCATCATTCATTTTTTAAGATGTTTAACAACACAAAAGTTGCATAAAACAAATGAAACAAAACATCGCGTATTTATTCTTAAAAGAAAAAAAAATTGTCGGAAATGAAAAATAGATTTTTTTATCTTGTGAACATTAAAAAAAAAACAGTATAATTTTTGTTTTATTCCATGTAATTTGCTTTAATTCGAAAATCTCTTTAACAGATAAATAATTAGAGAAATTTTCTGTGCTAAAAAAGGGTGTTCCACAACACAAAATAATCGATTTGCATAATATATGGAATACTTGAGACATTTCGTATTTGGAACACTTGTAGGTTGAACGTTCGCCTCTCGATTGTCTTAGCTGGTTAATGTGACCTTTTTTTAAATTAATATTTCTATTGTTTCCGATCGTAATTGTGTCTTCACTTGTTTTTGCTTGTGGAACTTTCAATATTCGAATTTTTATAAGGATTAGTTCCTTTCTGTCCGCAAGATTTTGGCAATCAGGATAACAATTTTATTGGATTATCACATGATTCCATCTTAATAGATTTCTTACTTTCTTAATAACCTAGCTAAACGAATAATCAATCCTGGATAGATCCTGTATCGTTTCTCAGGTCCTTAAGATTAAATTATTTTTCGCTCAAAGACAGATCCTTTTTCCGCTAACACGTAGTTTCAGGATTTCTATTAACATTGCGAGATTTTTGATCGATTTTCTACTCCCATGGAATCTATCTACTCCATTTCTCTAGTGGATATGGACGAAAAGATAAACGTGTTGTTGAATCGTGTAACGTTTGTTATCTCTTTTGATAGTAGGACACCCGCTAAAATATACAATCGATTAGTCGCAGAATTACTAAAAAAAAAAAAGATTAAACAGAAATTTTAAAAATAAACAAAAAGTTCTAAATGGCGCCCAATAATTCTAAAGGCCAAACAAATTTTTTTTTTTATGAAAAGCGAAAAAAAAAATAAATTAATTGTTATTCCAAAAAAAAAAAAAATAAATAAATAATAATAATCCCAGAACTTTTTACAGTTCGTTTTTCCTTTGTTTGTTTATTCAGAGCGGATGCTGTTAAAAATTGATTGACCTGCTAATGGGCAAAATGTCTAGTCAAGCTAGAACTGGGCTAATAGAAAAAACAATTTTCAAAATTTTCGTTTTTTTTTTTCTTCTTTTAATTTTCTAGTCTCATGTGTTTTTTGACTTTGGAATGTCACAAAGTCCATGAAGATCATAAAAAAAATCTCGAAAAATTTCATTTACGCTGGGATACCAAAAAAAATGAAAATAATTTTAAAAATGCAACTACGATGACAGACAGATGATCAATGAAATTTTTAAAAATCCCATATTTAACATCGTCCAGAAGAAGAAGAAGAAAAAAAACACGACCATGTTCAAGTTAATTATAGTCGCAGTTCCAGAATAGTTGACTGACAAATAAGTTTGATGGGGAACTTGAAGCCTATAAGTGTTTATGTAAAGAAGGAACAGATTTGTTAATCTAAATTCAAAGTATCTGAAATCTTACAAACTATCAAAATATTTTAATTAAAATTTCTCAATGCTGTGATGCATTTTCAAATTTTGTGTTTATAATTTTTTTTTTTTTGAATACTATAATTTCTCTCCAGATTGTCTGAAAAGAAGATTTCATCGCGTACTAGAACTATTTTTTGTTTATAGATTCTTGTTTTATGGTATAAAATTATTTTTTTTTTGTTTATTTTTAGATTTTATACAATTTTTATTAGCATGTAATGTGGTTTGTAGATTCTATTCTTAGAAATTTTTTTGTTTATTCCTTCTAAGTTTTTGAAAATTATTTTTGCATAATTTAAATAAACAAATCATAATAATTAATTATTCTATCAATTAAGTCATAGAATATAAATTTATAAGGTTCTACATGAATTTGAAGGAAAAATAAAAGAGGAGATATTACTCGTATGAGTTCATATGACGTAATCTATTTTGGAATCGTCTCTGTGATGATGTAGTGAGTCAGTATAGCAAGGAATTTGTTTTGTGTATGTTTTTTTTTCGAATTTTTTGTAAAAATGAAAATTTATAATTCTGAAACTATTCTACAAGACACAAATTTTTGACATAAAAGCTCCAAACAAGGATAACCTTATGTAAAATTACTCGCTAAGGTTTTCTAAAATTTGGTAAAAGATCACAAAGTGTGATAGAATTTAGAACAAGCCCAAGTGAAAGTAACAATTTTAAAAGAACTTTGAGCCCAGCAAAAATACAGTTTGAAGGGAATTGAGGAAGTAAACAGAGTGTTCCAAAGTTAGGGAAATTTCCATTTTGTCTGAGTTTTAAATGAAGCTATACTTCAGTTATTTTCATACCAATCTCAGATTGGATTTCCACTGCATCCTAATTCTACCAGTGGAAAATTATTTACACGGTGATTTATGGGGAAAATGCCTCACGGTTATTCATATCCCAAATAAGCCTATTTTTTGTGGTGAATGAGTCTTGAACGTTCGAATTGGATGAAATATCATTTCCTCTGTTTTTTTGTTAACCATTTGCATTTTTTATGTATGAAAATTTACTTCACGAAGCTGTGGAAAGTCTAACGACCGATTGAATATCCTCATAAGCAAGTATGATGTGCCCAAACTTAGGAATATTACCTTACAAGCGCTGGTACATTCATAAAAAAAATGTATAGAGGATGTGAGGAAAAAGAAAAAGAGTATTATTGAGCGTGAAATGCAATGCCATGTTATAGCTGGACTTTATAGAATCTAAGAATTGTTAGTGAAATTTTTAGGCCAACAATAAAATTCATGACATTGGGGTTTCAAAAGTTTACCTTGCATAGAAGCCTGCACATTCTCACATGATGTTATTGATTTTAGGTACCTAGATAAAATTGAAATTAAATTGTAAATTATTTTTTGTTTATTTCGAAAATATAAACAAAATACTAAAGAAGACATTGTAGATGATTTAAATTTTTTTTTTAAATAGATAATAAATTCGAAAATTTCAAAAGCAAAACAAAGCGAGAAAAATTACATTTTAAAATGAAAATTTCTTAATAACACCACATATCGAGCTAATAAAATTTCTGATTTAATAAATTTTTTTGTATAAACATTTCATTTTATAGCCCGAAAACAAAAAAATGAAATAAAACAGAAAATTGAAGATTTTTTTTTTTTCACTAAAATTCCAAAGTACAAGGAAATTATTCAGTAACTTTGTAGAGACGTGAATAAGTTGTTAATAATTTTTGTTTATTTTTCAAAAGTAAGTAAATTTTTATCTTTAAACGGATTTTAAGATTAAAAAGAAAAATTATTCTTTATTGGCTTTCCAATTTTTATACAACGGCTGAAATGAATCCGCTTAGTTGAAAAAGTTAGTAATTTTTGGAAAATTCGGTAGCGGAAAGGACTAAAGATCCCTTACACTGAAAAAAAAAGAAAAAAAAGAAGAGAACTAGTGAACGTTTTATTGCTTTGAAGTATAGTGGAGTTGACGAATTTCCCACTTTCTAAGAAAAATCATGAATTCTACCTGAACGTATGCTCAATCTTTCATTAACAGAACTCTAAGATTGTAGAATGTTCTTCCACCAACTCACGTGTTTCCTCCCAAGTGCAGCATTCATCGACACTTCCTGTCTTGATGCGCCAGCGGTGAACCTCGTGGTACACTAATAAAAGTGTAGTAATGGAATATCCCTACGTCGTAACTCATTAAATAAATAAAAATAAGGATGTTGCACTAAAAGAGGAATATTGTGGGAGGACTTATAATTTCAAACTATGTATGTACAATCTAAATTTTAATGATGAGATATAGGTGCTAGAATATCATCACAATCAATTCCAGAACAAAGTCCCTTCCTGCAGACCACTAACAGTATTTCTTATTAATTTGCCTAGGAATTTAAAACTTGAATTTTTTCAAGGACAATACTGTCGAAATTCTAAAAATTCTAAGGCTTCCATTGACCATCATATTTCTAAGATTAAATTAAATAATTATCGTAGGTGCCACTTACTCCTTTTAGCTTCATTTGAATCATTGTTTATTGAATAAGAGGAATGATGATGATGATGCTGTTGATGCAATTCCGTTGCTCCTGTTGCAGATTTCATTGTAAATTTCCTCAACAAAACTAGGATATTAATAATTAAAATATAATACACTATCAATTTTCACTATACGAGTATAACAAAAGTTTTTTTTTATTAAAAAATTTAATTTTTCAAGCACTTTTTTATAAATAAAAAGTTAAAAAGGAAAAACAAATTATAACAACTTTTTCTTTAACTTTTTAACACCTAAAATTTCACACACAGATGTTGAATTTTTTGTTTTTTGGCTGGAGCTCATATAATTTGATGCCAAAGAGATACACTGATAGTAAATAATGGATTAAAATTCTCTAGGGAAACGCATCACACCGAATGTAATTATAATTAGTTGAACTTTTTGATTAGAAAAAAAAAAGAACAAGATACCATCGAATAATAGAGCCTCACTAAGTAAATTGGGCAGAACGCCAGTTTTACATTAAAAGAAAAAAAATGAAAAAATAAAAGAAATTTGGAAATCACATCCAGAAATCTTGAATAGTCGTCTCTGTTAAGAATATGTGCACTCGATGTAATAATCCAAACTAAAATTGAAATATTTATCGTATTGAGTCAATTAGGTGAGATATGTTGTGCTTTCTCAATATATAAGAATTTGTTGTAACAGTCACTATAAAATAACGCATAAATTTTCAAGAATTATTTGTGTTAAAAAAATTTATATTAAAAAAAATATATATTCTTAGATACCTGAGTATTGTGAAAAAATTAGGTGAATGTGTGTGTGTACTTTTTCAGAATTTTTATCACGTTAATTTTTAGTGACACAAAAAAAAAAAGGCAAAACAATTAAAGTGGGAAAATCTATGAGGTTAAGTTGATAAAAAGCCCCTTTGTTTTTTCATTTCATTATTTTGCCATTTAAATGCTAATTAAAAGAATTGTTTTGTTTGCTATATCAGTGTTATCAGGAAGGTCGATAAATTTTCAAAATCAGAAAATAGTAAATTGTTAAATTTTTTGTTTGTTTTTGTTCAGCCATTTAGTTCATGTTTTTAAGTTTTCTTTTTTAACGACATTTATTCTCTTTTTCGTGTCAGAAACGACACATAAGCGTCAGATTCTTCAGCACAAACGATGATTTTTTCCTTTTGTAGAATACTATATCGTTAGGCTAACATTGAGCTTTCTGATTACCAATTTATGTCACTTTAAAAATGATAGAAGCCAATCCAACCCACTTTTTTGTTTTAATCTCTGCATGATGTTTCATTTATTTGTTGAAATTAACTAAATTTGAAATTGTATTCTCTATTCATAGTCCTTTCGTTATTTTATTTGATCTAGGCACTTTAGTGAGGTTCTTTATGTCAAGCAGAGCATTGCACATTTCCTCTAATGGAGTTGTGAACTTGTAAGGAAATGGAAGTAGAACTCTGGTTGCTTTCACAAAATTTTCATGGCAGGCAGAAATTTCGAAAATACATGGAAAAATTGTCCCATTTTGAACACCAAAAATTTTTGTAGATTTTTTGCTATTTTGAAAAATTTCGATAAAGCGACTTTTTGAAGTATTAAAAGTCCATAACTTGAAATTTTACCAGTTTTTAAATAACATCATTTTTTAAATTTAAAAAAACCGTTAAATTTCTGAAATAAAATGATACTGCCTAATTTTAGGGATTTTTGACAACAATTTTCTTTGACAAATTTAATACAGTGAGTCTGGTAATGTCTAACAAATTTCACTATGGCAATTCTATTGAGTGAGGTTAGGTTGTATTGTTTTTGTTTTGGTTTTCAAGACTATTTTTTCCTTATCCCGCTTTTCTTTAGTAAACATTTAAAAAGTTTCATAAAAAAAAAAAATTTAAATTGTGTTAAAAGTCACAATCATCATAATTTGGTCACAAATGACAACAGATTCAAATAATTCAAATTCATGTGATGATTGGTCAATACTTTGTGTACCCGAAGGTGAAGATGTTGAACCACAAGCTGAAGAATTAGAAGCAATTTATATATCACTCGATAATGGTAATATACCAGATTTATTATGGAAATGTCCAGGTAGAAGAGCACCATCACCAATAACAAAAGAAGAACCTAAAATCCAAGAAAATATTGAAAAAGAAACGTAATTTTTCATCAAATGAGAATTTTTTGTATTTCTTAAAATTAATTTTCGTCTTATCTTTTTCTTTTTAGACCTGCAAAAACAGATTTTGATTTTATGGATGATGTTGCATTACCACAAATGCGTGTACGTTCACAAAATTCAACACCAAAAGGTTCTGCTAAAAAGAAAACAGCTAATTTTGCTGGTGTTATTGATGCATTGAAAAAACATCGTTTATCACAGAGTAAAGATGGTGGTGGGACGTAGATTATTTTTCTTTTTTTTTTTTTCAATAAGATTTTATATTAATTAATTGTAAGTGGAAATTAATAGAAATTAAGTTTCAATAGAGATTTTTTATTAAGGATTTTCACAGTGCATTGTACATATAGTCAACACCTACGAAGGAGTGGAGGATTTGTTTTGGTTTTTTTTGGCTAAATTCAAAGGTTTTTCAAATTGCTGTTTTCAAAAATTTCTTCATTGATACGTCATCTTAATTTTTTTTTAACCCTTTTAGGTTTTTAAGTTTTATAAACAATTCAAAATTTCGTCTTACTTTCTTACTCTTTCCAAATTTTGTTGTTGTTAAAGGACGTCAGTTTCTTAACCTCTTTGTTCTCATACTTGTCCCACTTTTACTGAAAGCTTTCTACTACAAAATAAAACTTTGACTTCTCATGTGGGTCATGTTAGAGTTTTTAAAGTAATCAGCCAGTTTTGTGTCAAAATAACGTCAAAATTTTTACTATTAAGTGAAAAATTTTTAATTGAAGAAAATCAAAGTTTGTGTAATTTAAAAATTTTCTTTAACAAAAAAAAAAAAAAAAACGAAAAAGTTAAATTTTCATCCTAAAAACAATGGAAGATTTATACCAGCCAGGACCTTCTATAAAACGTTTCAAAAGTGAACCAGAAACTGTAGAAACACCATTAGAATTTGTCGAAGTCAATATAAAAAATGATAACAATGATGATGATGATGATGATAGCAGTAATGATGGTTACGATTGGAATTTGGAAACGCTCGAGGGAGATAATGATGATGATGAAGATGACGGAGGACCAGTATCAAGTGAAAGTGATACAGATGATGAAGATAGAAATGATAATGAATATATAAATAAACAATTAATTGATAAAAATGATCGTACTGCTTGTTGGTTAAATAAAGGAATGTTACGTCATATTGAATTCAAGGAAAATCCTGGTTTACGTATACAATTACCAAATACTGAACCAATTACATTTTTTAATTTAATTTTTGATAATAATCTTCTGACATTAATTGTTAATCAAACAAATTCTTATGCAAAAATGAAAACAACAAAAACAACAAAAAAAAATTCAAATTGGAAAAATTTAACATTGCTGGAATTTCGTAAATTTCTTGGTTTAATTTTTCATATGGGTACTGTACGTTT
This sequence comes from Bombylius discolor, assembly GCA_939192795.1. Taxonomy (NCBI): domain Eukaryota; kingdom Metazoa; phylum Arthropoda; class Insecta; order Diptera; family Bombyliidae; genus Bombylius; species Bombylius discolor. Next base: position 6,291,975 of record OW584240.1, on the reverse strand, counting down.
ACCAAAACTCAATGATTATTGGAGTAAACATAAATTATTTAATTTTGATTGTTTCTCCCGTCATATGAGTCGTAATCGATTTTTTGATATTTTACATTATTTACATTTTGATAGTAATTCATCATCATCGGCATCATCACCATCATCATCATCGAAAGTTGAACCATCAATGGATCATGATGAAGAAGATTCAACAACAGTAGTAAAAGAATTTAATCAAGAATCAAATAAAATTCATACAATAATTGATTATTTTAATTATAAAATGAATGAAATTTATATACCATATCGTGAATTAATCATTGATGAATCTGTAATACCATGGAAAGGTGGTAGATTAAATTATGATACAAAATTATCATCTACATCAGCAACAACAACAACAATAATAAATAATCGTGAACAATTAAATGGTTGTATAAATAAACAAAAAAAAAAATATAAAAAAAATCATATTAAATTACATGTATTAACTGAAAGTCAATCTGATATAACACTTTATTTAAAAATTAATAATGATAAAATTTATAAAAAAAAATCTGAAGATTATTATAAAAATCAATTAATTATGAATTTATTAAAAAATTATTTAAATAAAGGTTATTCAATATATATGAATGATTTTTATTCAAATATTAAATTAACTGAATTATTATTAAATAATAATACATATTCGACTGGTTTAATACGTAAAATTAAAAATGGTAATTGTTTAGATATAATTAATAAAAAATTATATAAAGGTGAAGTTATAACAAAATATAAAAATGATACAATTATAATGGGTAAATATAAAACAATTAAAAATAATGAAATATATTTTATATCAAGTGAAATACAAGGTAATTTAATTAATATTAATAATTATAAAAAAAATCGTATTGAACGTAAACCATTAGTATTAATTAAATATACAAAATATATGAATAAATTATATAAAAGAGATAAAATGTTAAGTTATTATTCATTTTATAGTAAAAATTTAAAATGGTTTATTAAATTATGGATAAATATAATGGAATTATTATTATTGAATACATTTATTATATATAAAAAATATTGTTTAAAAAAAATTAATTATTATGAATTTCGTTTAATTATAACGGAAATATTATTATTTGATAAAATTGAAAAAAATAATACTGGAGTGGATGATGATGATGATGATGATGATGATGAACGAAAAGATATTCTTAATCGAAATAATGATGATGATGATGATGATGATGATGATGATAATGATGATCAGGATAATAAAAAGAAAAAATATCATTTACCTCATTTATTACCAAGAGGTCCAAATAATCGTATTAAACGTAGACGTTGTCGTGTATGCTATCAACGTGGTAAAAGATCAAATACAAGCTATTTTTGTCCAAATTGTAAAGGTACACCTGGATTATGTATAGAAAATTGTTTTGAAATTTATCATAAGGGTTTGTAAAGAAAAAAAAAAAAAAAAAGAAAGAAAGAAATGTAGAAAATAAGAAGTGGATGGGAAATTGAAATATGTTTTAATATTTTTTTTTTTTGTAATTCTGTGGTTTTTCACAAAAAAAAAAGGGGGAGGATGGAAGATGTTTTCAAAAATGCAGTAATGCAGAGGTAGAAGCACGTAAGTTGTTTCAATCGAGCTAAATTGATTATTCAGTAATTGGTGACTCGATTGAAACAATATACATGCCTCCACCCCCCAAGTTTAAAGCACAATTTAAAGTGTAAAGGTATTCAGCTAAATTTCAAATAATGGTTTGCATTACTGCATATTCGAAAATACTCGAAATTTTTTAAATGTTTCTTATTGCTGAATTTAAATTCAGCTTTTACAATTCGAACGAAAAAGATTCAAATGAAGTTTTATGCTGCCATCCAAGCAGACTTCGGAATAGAAGGATCTTGAATTTTTTTTCTTATTTTTTTTTATCGTGGAACAGAGAAACAGATTCTCCAAAACTTTTGCGGATTCCATTTGCCAAGATTTACTGTTTGTTTTGGAAAATCACAGAATTTTAATTTGAGATTATCAAACTTTTTTTTCTTTAAATGTTAATAAAAATATAAATGTGAAAAAAAAGTTAATTTTTTGTTTTAATCTTTAAAATATAACGGATTTTCTGTAATGGAATTTTTATTTTCGTACAAAACTGCTCAGTTTTCTTATGAATTCCGTATTGAAAAAGATTTTAATTTCTTGTCCGTTATTTTGATTTGAAAAATTTTCGATATAAAAAAGGTGATAAACTTTTTCAGGTAGATCGAAGGATGACTTATTTTAAATAAGTCCTTGGAAAGTGATATTTGAAAATTTTTCTTTCTGCTACATTTATTTTTCCTCAAATGCGGTGTGTTTTAGTTTTACTTAATTTTTCAATTTAAAATGTGTCGAAAAATAAAATTCTAAAATTCGTTCTAGCCAGATTGAACGGGTTTTTCGCAAACTGAAACTTTGTTTTAACTTGTTTGATGGACGATTTTTATGGATGAATTCGAACATAAAAAAAGTCTCAAATCTGACTATGCTTTAATACAAAATGTCTCAAAAAATCTGACCTAGTCACTCACATTCCTTAATTTCTTCGAAAACGTCAAACGAATGTCAAACGTTGATGAAATTCAGCTTAGAAATATTGAGTTGGTGAATTTCATCAAATTGCGACGATCATTGGATGTTTTCGAAAATGCAATTAATCGTTAAAAAATGCACTAAAAATCATAGTTAAAATATTAAATTGTTTCTGAATTAAATTTCAATACAATAAAGTAAATTTAAAGAAAGAATCACAATTTTATAGGAAATTCACAAATACAGATTCAAAAAAAAAAAAACAAAAACAAAAAAAAAAAAAAACAAAAACAAAAAAAAAAAAAAACAAAAAATGTTTACTCTGTATAACTAGCAATAAATCCTTTATTATTCAAATCTTTGCATTCTTTTCTCTAAAATTATTTTTAATTTAATTTTATTTTACTTAATTTTTTTTTTTTTTTTCAAAATGTCTATGACGTATTTTATTTCTTTTTTTTTTTCAAATAATTTATACCTTTTCTCTTTTGTTTTGTTTGCCTTACGTACTTTTTCTTTGCTTTCTTTATTTTTTTTTTTTTTCCTAAAAAATAAAAATTTCCTTCAATTTATTATTTTTTTCTTTTAAAATTTTTTTATTATTATTAATTATTATTATTTAATATTTATATATATTTTTTTAATTAATTAATTAAATTATTTTGTTTTTCTCTGTTTTCTTTTTTTTTTTTTTTATATTTCAAAAATTTCTTAAAACTTAACAACAATAAATACAGAAATTTTCTCATCTTCTTCTTCTTCCATTTTTTTTTTTTAAATTTTATTTTGTTTTTTTTTTTTTCTTTTTCTCTTGTTTTTTGTTAATAATACTTAAAATACATAAATTACAGAAACTAAAAAAAAAATAAAAATAAAATACAATAGAATAATAATTGTTTTTCTGTTTTATAATATAATTAATTATGTATAATTTTCAATTATTTTTCATTTTCTTTGCAAAATTTTAAATTACAAAAAAAAAAAAAACAAAACAAACAAAAAAAATAATAATTTCAGTTTGAAGCTGCTGTAGCTTTAAATGTACCACGATCATTTCTTGAAGGATTTGCGGCATGTTTACAAGCTTCCACCATTGTTGTTTTTGTTGTTGCTGCTGCTGTTGTTATTGATGATGATGTTGTTGATGTTGCAGCAATCGGTATATTCGATGATCTAGTATAATTATTTGATGATGAAATAACTGTTGAAATTGTTGTAACAGCGACGGCTGATAAATGATGTGCATTTGTTGTCGCAGTCATTGTCAGTGGGTTAGTAGGTAACGATGATGATGATGATGATGTTGTTGTTGATGATGACGCTGATGGTAGCGATAGCGTTGTTGATGATGAATATTGTTGATGCTGATGTTGTTGTTGTTTTAGCAATAATGAATTAGTTGTTGATGTTTGTGTTGTCGTCATCGAATGTTGTTGTTGCTATAGAAAAAAAAAAAACAATTAAAAGAAGTTTATCGATATTTCCTATATACACAATTTAGGCCTATTAAAGGGAAGGGAAATTTTTAACGTAATTTTTCATGTGCAAAAAAAAAATTGTCTGAATTTGAACCATTATCCTTCCTTTACCTGAATTCCAATCATTACATTCTGATAACATGGTCCACATAATCTCACAGGTGTGTATAGTCTTGCATCAGGGAGTGGTGCCCAATATTCGGAACAGTCAGCACAGAATATTTGTCCGCAAGATCTAGAAAATGAAAAATATCAAATTAAAGTGAAGGTAACTTTTTTTTTCTTTCTAAAAATCGGTTTTGAAATTTCATTTTGAAAATAAAAAATAAAAAAAACTGAAAATAGAATGGGAAATAATAAATACAAAATAAAGAAACAAAAAACTAAAAATTAAAGAAAAACAAAATAATAAAATTACAAAATCAAAACAAAAACAAAAAACAAAAAAAAAGATAGTGATAACACACTAAATCGATTTTCACACCGGCAATGATGTCTCCGTCTACCAAGCCAAAATTCTGTTTGACAACCAGTACAACGTGTTACTGCATGATCTGGTACCCATAATACACTATTACCAGTACCGATTTGTCCTGTTTGTGGTGGTTGTGTTGAACTAGCACCAGATGATGGACCGCTACGATCTTCAACTGCTTCCCATGAGCATATCGATAAATTTTCAATATTATCTAAAACTGAAGTCTGAAAGAAAAAATCAATTAAAAAAATAAAAACAAAAATAAAAATAAAACAGTGAAGAAAAACAACAAGAAAAAAAAAACAAAAAATAAATTTGAAAATCTTATCTTTTCAAGAGTTTCATTCAAAAGAAATAATTCTAAAGCAAGACAAAAAAAAGAATAAAAAAACATTTTCTTTCAGGATCATGCAAAAAGACACTGACTCAATTTTTTTTTTAGGTAGAAAAAAATCTGACAGTCTATCGCAAAAAAAACAAAGAAAAACATTTGGTAATGAAATTAAAGATTCGATCCACACACATCCATCTAGTCCGGTTCCGTGTCACAAAAATCACATACAAACACAGATGAAGGGAAACCGGATCGAATGTGTGTGTGTGTGTGTGAATCGACACTTTAAGAGGTTTTTTGTTTTTTTCAAATGAAAATGATTTAGTTAGAGCAAAAATTCTTAACATGGGTTGGTTGTCGTCCCATAATTTTGATTAATTTTCATAGGCTTTGAATGATTATCATTGATTTTTCTCTGAAAATAGATTCCACTTTCTTCTTCCACTTTTCTGAGACACAAACACAATTTAAATACGACAAAAAAAAAAGAAGATTCACATTCTTTGGACAATTAATTAGTACATTTTTGCCAATTATTTTGTTAGTTTTTTTTTTAAAAATTGTAAATTCAATAAAAAAAAAAAAGCAGAAAATAAAAAATTAGAAAAAATAAAGAAAAAGCAAAAAAAAAAAAAAGTATAAAACTAACCGACGACGATTCTGTTGGACTACTTCCAAAATTAACAATTGGACGATAATATATTTTCCTTAATGTTGTATACGAACAAAAATTACAATCGCAATTCTCAACAATTATTTTTTTCCCTTCATCCTCATCATCATCATTATTTATCACCACATCTGGCTTCAATATTTTTTTTTTAAAATATTTTTGTGTGTTTTTGATTTAACGAGAAAAAAAAAAAAAGAAAATAAATAAATAAAAATAAAACAATAAAAAACAAAATGGCTAATTACTAAAAAAAAAATAAAATAAAATTTAAAAAATAACGGAAAATTTTATCGCTAAAAAAAAATTAATAAGTAAAAGAGAATCCTCAAAATTGTTTGTCTTAGAAAAAATAAGTGAAAAAATAGCACTAAAATTTTTTTCCAGAATCTAAATTTTCTAATTCAAAACAACAAAAACAACAACAACAAAAAAACAATACGACAAAAATTTGTCGTATAGTGTCGTATTGTTTTATTGTCGTTTAGAAAATTTGTAAAAGAAGAACAAGAAGAAAAAAAAAATTGAAGAAAAACTAAATAAAATCTCACCTGTTCGTCATTTATCAGAGATTGATTATTACAATGTGGACAAGTTTTCTTTAAAAGTGCCATCCTCATACCATGCAATTCACGTAATAATGCATCTTCTCTTAACTGTGAAAAAAAAACGACATTTTTAGATTATAAGAAAAAATTACTATCATAAAAATAATCAACCTTATGTTCATATACAATTTGTTGAAGTCTTATATTTTGTTCGCTTAATGCATGTGCTAAACCATCTGGACATTGTATTGAAACTGGAACACGATCTGTTGATGATGATGAACCACCTGGCGGTGTTAATGGTAATGAACGGATACCAGGTGTTGAAAAACGTGAATTTGTTGCACTAAGAAAAAAATATATATATATTTAATCAATCACATAAAATTTTTTCATAAATTTCAAATTGTGGGTGTTTTCAAAAATGTAATGACGCAATCATAATTCGCTGAGTCTAGGAGTAGAAGCACGTGATTTTTTTTAAAATTTAAAGTCGAACAAAAGATGTTGAACAAAAATTGCATGCTTCCTTTACACATGAAACCCTTCCACACTGAATTATTTAGCATTGGTTATATCACTGCATTTTTTGAAAACACCCTTTGTATTATTATTGTTTTACCTTCCACCAATGTTTTTACTAAAATTACAATTTTGTTCGATTTTTGAATTTGATGATGATGTACGTCTTCGTCTGTATTGTGTTGTACCGAAACTACCACCAATACCATAACTACCACCAGTACCATTTCCACTTGTTGTTGTTGTTGTTGCTAAACTACTTATTGAATAATTTTGCATTGAATTTTGACTATTTGATGTTGTAATCGTTTCACATTTTCCACTACTTGATATTTCTAATTTTTGGTGTTCGGGTAAAATTAAAATACTTTCATCCATGCAATTTATGAAGCCTCCAATATTATTGCTAGCTTCTTCTAATTCTTCTTCTCCTTTTTCTTCTCTTTCTTCTTCATTAATATCATTAATATGATGATCATTTCCACTTATGTGCATTGTTGCTGTTGTTGTAAATGTTGATGATGATGAAGAAGAAGAAGGAATTATATTATTAATTGTTGTTGTTGTTGAAATTAAATCATTTGTATTAGTTAAATTATTTGCATTGTTTAAATTTAAATTATTTAATTTTGTTGTTGTTGCTGTAGTTTTTAAATTATTCTGTTGAATATTATTCATCATAATTTTACAATGCACTTCTGGCAGGATATTGCTTGTTATCTTTTTTTGTGAATTTAATGTATTTGTATTCTGCAAAGAAAAAAATTAAGAAAAAATCTATTTTTTAGAAGAAAAAAAAATTGATTAAATCTGTCGAAGGGCCTTAATGTGATTGTCGTAACGTCATCGTCAAAAAAAAAAAGTCGATAGCGTCGTCGATGAAGATTTATCGTACAACACGTGTTCGTACTGCCATACACATCATTAAGATTGAATCGATTCATATCGATACTCCTAATAGCACATTCGATAATATTCGATTATCAGTCGACGACGACGTTATTTAGGTAGGAATACACACTTCACAATTTGTCATTCAACTTGATCTGATAACATTGTCGTTCAAAAAAGTCAAAATCTTTTGATTTTCATTCAAACTATCTGTCAGAGTTGCCTTCACACATTACAATCTGCAGTACAGTACAACTTGATCGTGTTGGATGAAAAATCATGAAATGTGTATCCTACATTACGACAATCACAATAAGGCAATAATTTTAAATTATATTCACCTCATCTACTAGACTACTATGACTATTATTACTGATAATTATTGAATTATAATTTGTTAAAATTTCACCAGTTGCAACAATTGGAACTTCTTGATCATCACAAACATCAATACCAACACCATCATCATCATCGTCATCATTATTGATATTTTCAATATCATTATGTTTAAATGATGTTTTTTGTTGTAATTGTTGATATTGTGGTTCAATTGGTACTAATGTATCTGTACTTGTATTTATTGAACCATGCCATAAATTTTGTGATTCAAATGATGTATTTAGTAGTACTGTTGGTGATGATGATGAAATACTGTTTAAGTCTAAAATACGAAAAAAAAAAAAAATGAAATGAAAATTTCAATTAAAAAAGTGATAAACTTTCAGAATCTAACCTTTTAAATCAACACTTTCTAACATTTCATGATTATTTTGTTGTTGTTGTTGTAGTAATTGTTGTTTTTGTTGCTGTTGATGTTGATGTTTCGGTTGTTGACCATCAATAACATCAATAAATTCACTAAAATGCTGTCTATCATCAATATTGTCATGGATTTCTGTTGATATAATTTCATTTAATATTGTTGCTGTTGTTGCTTTTGTTGGTGTTGATGTATTATCACTACAACTACTGTTATTTCTAATATTATTACCATTTTCTATAATAATTTCATTTTTTTCAACTAGACTAGAATTATTATTAAAACATTTTTTTGATTTTAATTCGAGTAAATTATTTTCTAAATTTTCAAGTTGTTTTTGTATATTTTCATCTTTTTTAGTTTTAGTGATTGTTGTTGTCGTTGGCAGTGATAATGATCCAATAATATTTTGTTGTTGATTTCTACAACAATTATCATCATTATCATCATCATCATCAACAATATCTATACTATTTATTTTACATATTTCTTCATCGGATTGATTTAATTCATTTGTGAGATTTTGTAATTTTTCTGTTGTATTTGAAATTATATCTGGTATATTATTAACAATACCACCACCACCATCTCCTCCACCATCACCGCCACTATCATCATCGATATCATCATCAGATGATGCATCCATTGATGAATTATTATCCGAATGATTATTAATTGGTATCATTAAACTGTAAAAATGAAAAGAGAGAAAAAAAAACAATTTAATTTAACAAAAAATAACGGTAATTTTTTGTTTTGTGTGTGTTCTTACTGTGAATCAACAATCATATTTGGATCACTTGATCTTCTTGTCAGTCCATTTTGAATACCACCAACAGTCATAAGATCACCATATGATCGGGTTTTAGTCATTGGACCTTAAACAAAAAAACAAAACAAAAAGTTAGAATTAAAAATTAAATCTCAAAATTAAAGAGGAGAACAAAAAAAGGGGACATTACTCGTTGATCCTTGATTATTAACATCTGATGCATTTGATAAACAGTCTGATGAATTTTGATTACCTAAACTTCCTAAATAAACTTCACTCCATAATACTAAATCTCTAACGTTATGTGCAGGCCAAAGAACCTAGAACAAAAGAAATGGAAAGAATTAATTTCATAAAAATTCTAAATTAACAAAAATCAAAGAAAGTACACAAAATTTAATAAGTTTTCCGATAAAAGTACTCACTCACCTTTTCTTTATTTGGAACATATAACGGATTTTTATAAATTGATCCAGACAAAAAAGGCCATACAGAGAATGTTCTTTCCATAACTGTATTATCAATTCTTTCTTTAAGTGAATTACATAAGAATGTACCAAAAAGGCACGAATGTGAGTGCTGAGCTAATTTTATCTGAAAAATAAAATGAATAAAAAAAATTTTAGAAAAAAATTCCTTCAGAAATTTGTCAAAAAAAAAAAAGGAAAAAAAAATTACTCACAAGATACGCCATACTAAATTCAAAACTACATGTAAATTGTCGATGAATTTGATGTACAATATCGAGCCATTGTAAAAATACTGGACATCTTTCATTTAATTCATCTGAACCTGGTCCATGTCCACAACGATCAGCAAATTTATGACCAAAATTTAACCATTCACGTTCAACTAAAACTCGAAATCCCTGGAAAAAATTGAAAAAAAAAAAAAAAACAAAAAACTTAAATAAAATCTCAAAGAAATTTTTTTCGAGATGAACATACTTCAACTGTCCGATAATATGGATCAAGACAAAGTTCAGCAGTTGCAACAATTTGTGGTGTTCTATCCCAACCATCTGAACAATGTACTAAAACTGGTCTACCTTTTTTTTCAATTGCATGACAAACAGTCATTGATGCTGCTAATAAACCAGAAAGATGTTGTAACCACATTGTTCGTTCTAAAAGGCCTAACCAACTGGATTTTCAATGACACAAAAAAAAAAAAAATATTCGAAAATTATTTTAATGAATTGTTTAAAAATGACATTGTGTCACTTACTTTGGTACGTCAGGCGGTGATGCGCATAATTGTCGTAATGCATGAAAACTCTTTCTAATCGCATGAATATTACCTAAATTCATAAATTCTATTTCAGCACATGGATAATATTCAATACATTCACAACCGCCTCCTCTAGCTCGATTTGTAACGGCCGATGTATAGGATCTTGCATCAACAATTAAAATTTTCTGTGAAATTACAAAAATAAAACAATAATTAAAAATTCATTTTACAATAACAAAAATTCTCTATCTCACTCTTATTTCATCCATGCAAACTTCTTCATGACTACCCTCAGCACTTGATGGTGTACTCTCTCCAGATGTACATAAATTTTGTCTTCTACTTTGTTCACCACGATCAAATGCACATGCATCAGCTAATGCTTTTAATAATTGTTCATCTTTGGAATTTCTCCATCCTAACCAACCGACTTCTGGTTGACTTGATCTTGCAATAATTGCTCCAGATTGTTTATGTCGCCAAACAACAGCTGGTAATCTTCGTGAACCACGAAAATTTGCAACATGTTGTAATGTATCATCTGATATACAACAAGGAACAAGTATTAAAGGTGGATATGATGGGCATAATTTGAAATCTTCATTTGCACTACTAATACGCCAAACACCATTCAAATCGAATTGTAATCTTTCAGCTTCTTTTCGAAAATTATCTTCAAAACGTCCGGCACGTTGTAATCTGCCAGACCATTCGCTACCAATATTAACTTCACCTGTTACACCACCACCTCCACTAACAATCCCTCCGATTCCATTGCTACCACTTGTAGTGTGATGATGATGTTGATTTTGTTGTTGTTGTTGCGGTTGCTGCTGCTGTTGTTGTTGCAATTGTTGTGAATCACATGTCCACGAATAAAATGGAAAGGCAAATAATGATTCTAATGTTTCAGGTACACCTACTGATAATGTAATACGACGTTGCCATTCAGAGCATTGTTCTGCTGTTTCAAAGGAACATTTAACTGTGCTTGCATCTTTACAATTAATTAATAAATGAAATAGATCACGTGTTTGTGCTGATTCAATTAAACCCAATGGTACTGATGTTTCGGAATATGTTGAATTTTTTAATAAAAATAAACGATAATTTGATAATGCTAAGACACCATCATCAGTTCGTCCTAAATATTTAACTGATTCACCAGCAACTGAAATATGAAAAAAAAAATAAATAAATAAATAAAAAAGGATTTATAAAAAATATGTATAAACAAGAAAAAGGAAATTATCCTTACGCTCTTGGAATGGTACAGTCAATTGATCATCCTCTTTTTCCATTGGTGGTTTTGGGAATAATTCAGCTGCATGTATCATCCAAAGTGATGAAGGAGGAGATCCATCGGATCCCTCCATTAGCTGTAAAATAACAATTAATGCCATTTAATGTTTTAGCGTCGGAAAATTGAAAAGGCAAAAAAAAAAAACAAATGAATGAAGAAAAAAAATGTGTGTGTGTTTTAAAATTTTTTTTTAAATCTGATAAACGACTACTGTTGTTGTCGTAATCGTTGTTTTAGTTGTTGTTGTTTTTGTCGCATCAATTGTAAACAAGTGAGTAAGTTCTTTTTATTTTCCGCTTTTTTTTTTTACAAAAATAAATATAATCTGTTTGTTATTTTAAATTTTTTATTATATAATTTTAGCCTATATATTTTTCACCAGATAAGAAAACCTACTTTCAATGAAATTATTGTTTTTTTTTCTCATTTTTATTTCATCTTGTCGACTTTTTAAGATATTTTCTATTTTTTGATATTTTCTTAAAAAAAAAAAAATTTCATTTATCTGTGTACACGTGCTCAATTAAAAAATTATGGCAATTTTCATTATTTTCTGATTATGATGACGACAATTATGATGAAAATGTTAAGTAGATAATATTTTTAATGGATTTTGTGACAAATCTTCTCATTAATGTGAGTTTTTTTTTTCCTTACTAAATTTTTTCTTTTCCCTTCACTTTCCAATTTATTTTTAAACTTAATCTCAATTTTTTTTTTTCTCTTTTTTTTTTAAATTATTTTGTTATCAAGAAAAAATGCAATTTTATTGTTGTCGTTGTTGTTGTAGAGAAAAAATAGCAAAACATAAATTGCAGCAAAAGCCAGACAAACCAAACAGAATATGTTTAAATTTTAATTAGAAGAAGAAAGAAAAAGAAAAAAGGATACAAGCAAGCAATTATCGCCCGTTTCTTTTCTTTTTCATTTTTGGTTCTTTTTTGTTGTTTTTGTGTCATTTAAATAAGAAAATTATTATCTCATATTGTTGACGTCATTATGATAATTGGCAAATATTGTGCCAAAAAAACAAATTTTTATGGAAAGGAAAGTAAACAAAATAAATGCAATTATCTTATATTATTTGCAAAAAATAAATGAGAAAATAAAAAGGTGGTTGGTTTTGTTGTTGCATTTTTAACATTGCATTACACCTTGTTTACACGTTTAAGTGAAAAATTCATTAAATTAATTGTGGTAATGTAAGATTTTCTTATCGTCCTTGATAAGGATGATTTGTGGAAGGAAAAAAAAAACTTTAAAAATTTTCTTGAAATTTCTTATTAGGAAATTACTCATTTTTTTGTCCCTGACTAAGATACCTTCTACAGAAAAATATAAAAAGTTTAAAAACAAGGATACAAGCTAAAGCTTAACAAATTAAGACAAACTGGGGTACAACATAAGTCTAGGCGACAAGTTAACAGAATAGCAGCAGAATAGGAAGGAAGGAAGACACGAAAATGGGCCATTCAGATGCATTTGGACGAAAAATACAAATAGGTAGATCCAATTGGAAAATACAAGCCATGGAATGAACTTTTTGTGAAAAAAAGTTCCCTTCAAAGAGGTTATAGAACCCACTGATTGTAATATTGATATTGACACTTCCATTTTGAAATTTTCTTAGACAAAATTAATGTTTTTTTTTTTTTTTTTTTCAAAAAACATAAAAAAAAAACTAACGAAGAAAAAAAATTTGTAATTATCGATAAGAAATAAGAACGTCATTAAAAATCAACTATTTATAAATTTCATGATAATTTTCCCATAAAATATATGTAAGTTCATTGGCATATATGAAAAAAAAATAAAGAAAACTACAAATGTGTTTTTTTTTTTTCAAAGTAATTGCACTATGTGCGAAAAAAAAAAAACAAAAAACAAACAGTTGGTAATTAAATATGACACTTTTGCGGTTGATTATTATTATTATTGAATACAACAATTTTCTAAGCTGTGAAATAGTATTTTTTTTTAAAACCTTTTAAGAAAAATAAAAGTCATGCAAAAAAAATATATATATGAAGAAAAACAAAACACAGTAAGTAGCTAACAGTGCACCAATAGCGATAGAGATCCCAAATGTAACCAGACACATTTAAAAAAAAGAAAAAAAAAAAAAGAAAAACATGTAACCAACCAGTTAGTAAACTTTCTAATAAAAATAATGTATATAAAACGATTTATGACTTCGTTATAATTTATTTTCATTTATTGTTATTTGTTTGTAATATAACACAACGTATCTGTAGTATTTGTTACATTCAGCACATATGTACATAAATGGTACGCACAAGTGACTTTATTACTTATTATTATTTTAGGGTCTGATTTTTCTACAAGATAATCGAATAAATATTTATTAAACCTTTGTGCCAAATTAGTTTTATTCATGAAGTCATCATGATATAAAAATGTACTAAAGGAGATAAGGATCTATGAAATAAATAATAATAAAACGATTGCCTTTTCAATATTATATTTGGAATCGTTGATGATGGTTGGTTGGTTGACGTGGCGGTTCTCGGATTACTTCCGAAGACCCAAATAGTACTAAGAGTGCTGTTTTGATACCACACACCTCGCAGTTGTCGAGTCAGAGGGTTGTAAACCCTTCTGTCATACATGCACTTACAGTTTTTTTAAAAGTGGAATCCGAACCAATAAATTCGTTGATAGAGAACGATTTTTTTATTCGTATGACAGGGCTAGTAAGAATATTTTTTGTTATATAATTGGTTTGTAGACTAGCTTATGCCTGGTCTGTAAGCAGAGCCATAAAACTACTTTAGTACCGAGCACTTATACCCAAACTCAAGTGAATTGATTTGAGACCTTCATCATCAGAAGCCAGCATTCTACCGCTTCGGCCACTGCCCGTCCTATCGTTGATGATACTTTTAGAATGTTTGGGGATGTTCGATACTTGAATTTTTTCCCACTTTATGTTTACAATTCTCCGAAGTTTTACTAGCCAAAGAATTGGTTTGTGTCACATGAAATGTCGGATCAGTTTTCATCCAATATTTGAGCATTGATTTTTCTTTTTAGCTGTCACTCTTTGATTGGTGATTGTTTGGTATCAAAACAATGATAACAAATAGTCAAATTAAAAAGACTATCCTTTCCACTTCACATCTATCAAATTAGCTTGTCAAATCGAATAAATCTTCAGTTATAATTCAAAATTTGACCTTTCGATTTCGAAATTTATTTATTTTAAGATAATCGTTTAGCAAAAAATATAAAATATAGTTCAATTCATTAAATCAGTAGTAAAGCAGAAACAATAAAAATTTATTCAGTAAATAAAAAAAATTAATCAAAATTTCTACAATTAGGGGCGGTATTCACCAACTGGATTTTTGTTGTTGACCGTGAATTTATTCACCAGCTGAGTTTAAATTCAAATTTCAAATTGCGTTTTAAATTTAAGACCAGCTACTAGCTGTCTTAAGTTCAACATTAATTTCATTTTAAACTTTATTGATAAATACGGCCTTAAATCAACTAAATCAACCCAAAAAAAAAACCTCTTCCAGACGACATTTAAATAAAAATTAAAAGGGGAAAAAAAATAAAAATATTTATCATACACAATTTTTTTGCATTATAATTCACGAATAAATGACAAAAATAAAAAATACTATAACTTTTCGATGAAGTGAAATTAATGTATTATGGATTTGTTTTTTTTTTTTTTTTTTTATTTTCCTTATGACTTTTTACTTCCACATTTTTTTTTTAAATCGTTTTTTCATTATCCTTTCTTATATGTGATATCAAAAAATTGCATCTAAATTGTTTGTATAAAATATGAGATTCAAGAAAAAGCAAAAAAAAAAAAAGAAGCAAAATAAAAATAAAACATATTCCAAAAAAAAGCAATTTATGGAAAATAACTTACAAAAAAAATTTATCGAATCTTAAATATTTGAGTACATTAACATTATAATCATCGACAATATATCATGATAAATTGCAGTTTTTATGAAGATAGATTAAAATCACGTTTTTTTCTTTGCTGGTGTGCTTTTTTTTTTTGTTTGTTCGTTTTTCAACTTTTTTTTTTTTTTTTTTGAAAATTTGTACGTAAATTGTTTATTTTTTTGCTTTTTTCTTCCTTATGACATATAATGAACATTTTTTTTTTTTTGGCAAGGAATATTTTAATGGTGCCATTTACCTCGTTCTTTAATGATGTCTGAAGGAAGGAATCATCATCATCATCATTATACCAAAAAAAAAAAAAGTGGATACAGACTAATGAATAGAAAAACGAACAACAACAACGACAAAAATATTACTTTAGATTCTTTTTTTTTTTTTCTGTTTTCAACATAATTTTGGCAAATATATTTTACTGCATGATTATTTTTTTTCCTTTCCTTTTTTTATTGTGGTTTTTATTGTATCTCATTTAATTCAGAAACTGATTTTGTATTGATAATTTATTGGACTTTATTTATTTATTTTTTTTTTGGAGGCAATGTGAGAACGATTTTCATTGAAAGCGTTCAGAAAAATGAAAAAAAAAAAAAAGTTTCAATTGTGAAAGTGGAAAACAAAAGAACATATAAATTTTCTAAGTTATTATATTCAATGCGACTAAATTATGGGAATAATTTTTTTATGATTTTTCAATTGACCTGCTCTAAAGCACGATTTCATTTCACAAATCATCATCAGATGGACTATTTTTTTTTTTAAATCAATATTTCATTTCCTTATTGTAGCTTATATCTATAATAGTGAATATCTATCAACGACTCATTTATCATTACCTTGAATAAAAAATCAACTACATACGTTTTTTTTTTTTTTTTTGAAATAGTGTTTTGCTGTATAAGGCTAGAAGCCTGTCTTTATTGGAAAATTACAGGGTATTTCTTTTTTTTAATTAATGAGAGAAATTATTTAATGAGAAAAATTATTAGAAGAAAGTATGACTTCATAACACGTTTAGTCTCTGATACACTTTTTCTGAAATTCGGGAAATATTAGCAAAAGAAATAAAAACTGTAAGTACATGTGATGACAGAAAAATTATCACGAGAACTCAAGTTAATTTTAGTAGGCCCAGACTCACAATGGGTTGTAGTATCAAGGAGGAGGAGAAGCAGGAACTTTAGAACTAAAGATGACTCACGTAATTGTTTGCATTGAAAATAATAGCAGATCGTTCGGGATCTTTTCTCTTTCGAGAAACTACCTATTTTTTCGAACATTTTCGGACTTTTATAAGGCTGAAAAACGAGTACAGTGAAATTTATCAGAGTCGGAAGGAACCTCATGGTACCGTGAATTTATTTCACATTTTTTCTCATGTAGAGCTTTTTTTCGGAGTAATAAAGCTAAACTTTAATTCAATTTAAAGAAGTCGATTAAAGGATTCGATTCGCAGTTTCTTCGCAATGCCTTGATAACCACTATTTATATTTTTTAAACTTTTATCTCATATCTTGCGGAACTTGTTTCAAGTTTCATGAAGAGCTAAATTTAAATATTTAATTTATTTCTGCATTTCAAGCTACTACAACCACTATCAAAACGGCACTCCAGGGCTAATTGGATCTTCGGAAGATTACGAAAACCGTCATGTCAACATCACTACCTCAGTTTGAAAATTTTAAATTTTCAGAATCTAAGCTTTGAATTTTAAGGTATACGTATTTAAATTTGCCGTTTTACATAATTTTTAACCGGCCTGAAAAGTTACTTCAATTGTAGTAAATAAAAAATGTTTTGTTTTATTATCCTGCCAGTTTCACCGGCTAGTTAAAGCTCTGTTCAATTAAATAATTTTTTTTTTCAAATGAACACCCTGTTTTAAGTTTCCTTAAGCAAAATACAATTCAAATAAATTCGAAAAAATACACAAAAAAACAAAAAGCAGCAATATCATGGACGTTCAAGACAAAATTTATACAATTTTAATCAATACATTATAATTTTTTATTAATTTTTATTTGTTTATATTTTCTTTTCATTTTTTTTTTTCAGCTTTTGTGTTTTATTTTAATTTTATTTTAATACTATCATCAACACGATAAAAATTCATCATCATCATCCGTAATAAATTATTTATTTTTCGTGTTACAATATTTAAATAAACATTAAAAGTAAAAAAAAAGGAAAAAATAATATGTACTAAAATAATCAAAAAGAAACCGAAAAAAAAAAAACATTAAAAATATACTTCACTTCATAATAAAAAGTCCAAAGCCCACAAAAAACAAAAAAAAAAAAAACAAAAAAACGCTTCTTTCAACAATTAAATAAGCTGACGCGTTCATAAACAAAAATTGTGTTGTTTTTTTTTCTGATACTAGCAATAATCAACCAGAAAATATACACTACGCTACAAAATACATTCAAGTTTTAATTATTACACTTTTTTTTTCTTATTCATTAAAAAAAATTATTTTTGATAGAAATAACAAAAAGATATTTTACCCCTCCTTCACGGTGAATTATTAAATAATAATTAAATTCGCAGCACAGAATAAACAAAAAACCGAAAGAAAAAACAAAAGAAAGATTGAATAAATTTTTGTCATAGTTCAAAATTTCATTGAAGGTCACATGATTTTAACGAAATTATCTCATAAGACAAACACAAGAAAGATAATTTTTTTTCTCTCTTGAAATTTCGTTTGTTGTTCAACAATTTTTATTAAGAAAATGTGCATGCATGGTACTGCAGGAATTCAAATGGGGTTTTTTCAAAAATGCATTTTATTTTAAAAGTGACTCTTGTGTAGCTTTCAGAAAAGTTAAGTGAAATTTTTCGGAGAGATTTCCGAAAAAAATCAACAGCTAGCAAACGTAATTTAATTTTTATTTTTAATTGTCACAGCTTCGAAACGAACTGAATGTGATCTCAAAAATTAAGTGGAATGGACGAAAAAATTTCTCTAAATCGGAACATGAATTAAAATTCGAAATTAATGTGAAACGAAACCCTGCCGATTTCACAGTGATAGAAGCTTAAAGAATGGGTTTACGATTGAATTACTAAATTGATTTGGCCAGTGGGTAACGTAAGTTAACAGGGGTGGGTAGACCCTGGTTAACAACGAGCTGTTGGGCCAGGAAAAAAAAAACTGAATTGTGTTAAAATAAGCATCTCAAGCCGGTTGGATTTACATAAAAACCACAGAACTTCAATTTGTCTTTCATGTCCATTGTCATGTGCAAGTAAATAATTCTGCATTTTTGAAAGTATCAATTTTATTACAATTTATTTTGTTTTTCTTGAAATAAAGCAACTAACACGTGCTATACATGAAAATTTGCATTTTATATTGCTTTCAAAACATGGATACTTTAAAAAATTTCATTTTTTTCACATAAAAAATACATGACATCTGAACAAACTTTAAAATTGTGTTAAAAAATGGTAATAGAGTGGCATAATTTGAGAAGCAAAAAGTACAAAAATGAAAAAATTTACTTTTACTCAATAAAACTTTTTGGTTAAAATCGATAGTTTCAAAAATATTTCAAGGACTGCCTTTTCTGTTTCGTTTTTTGTACAACTAATAATTTATTAATAAGCAAACCGTACTGAAAATAAAATAACCACTCTCTTTTTTTTTTTTTTTAAATGAAACATTAAAATTTTTCACAAAGTCCAAAAGTAAAAATAGAAAGCAAAAAAAAAAAAACTGTGAAGAGAAATTGAGAAATTTATTAATAAAAACGAAAAAAAAAAAAGAAAAGAAGAAAATTAACGTTTTATTCATTTTTGTTGTTGTTGTGATATTTTCCATAAGATTTTTCACTGTTCTACCTTCATCAAAAATATATTGTTGACATTTTCCTCGAAGAAGGGAGGGGAGGAAAGTTAAAACTATTACCTAATGTAGCATAAAAAGGATAACTGAAAAAATTTTAAAAACATACTTCTATAGTAATCTGAACGTAAATAATTTAGAAAGATGATGGAAAATTTAAAAAAAAAAAACACGCACTAGAATGCTTGATTTTTTTTTTACAGACTTTCCTTCTTATTAGTTTTGTTTTGTTATTTTTGAGAAAAATTTTCAAGAAAAAATTGTTATTTTTTTTTCCATTTCTTCTTTTTCATTTGCAATACAGAACATATACATAGTAGATTATCACAATGTTTGTAATATGACCTCAATTTATGATACTTGACTTCTATTTGACATTTTACAGTTATAATATGTAAATTAGTTAAGAAGATAAACTTTTCTTGATTTAAAAGGATTAAAAATAAAGATTTAAACGAACTTAAAATAGAATTGTACATGTATCGGATTTTTATAAGAGCTAAAAAAAGAAAGACTTAATTAAAATGTTGTCTTAGTGAATTTAATTGAATAAGACGTGTTTTTGTTTTCTTTAAAAAAAAAAAAAAATACTTTTTTAATTCAATTAATTTGCTAAGAAAGTAGGTAAAGTAAATAACTGAAGGAGTTTCCAATAATAAATTCAATTTCACATTTTTCACAATAACATTTTTGTTGTAGTTTGACACTATATAGCTCTGCCACAAAAATACTGAGCCTTTTCGAAAAACAATGAATTCGTTCGATGATTATCAAAGTTGATGAAATTTTGGCAAGTGAAATTTAAAGAGTCTGTGAAGTAATTGAAAAAAGTCACTAAGGTACGTTGGCAAATTCTTACAACGTCATTAACCTTAGGGTAGGGTTATCAAGTAAAGAGTGAAGAAATTTGAAGTATGCCACCGTCAACATCCTACATCTCTGAAAAAACTACTATTATGAAATCTCAACTCAACTGAACAAAGCTCATTTGTGGAATGTAATGCCATGAAATGGAAATTTTCAAGATTTTTTGCACATCATTTTTTGAAAAACCTATGACCTTTAGATGTGAACACGTTCAATAGATTTAATGCCATCAAAACTGTGACCTGTATCTACTATTCTCTGACTAAGGCTGTTTAAAAAAAAAATCAATTTTTTAAATTAAATTCCACCTTACCAAATCAAAAATTTGGGTTAAAACAATCATAGTGCAAAAGTTAAAGTTCATATCAAACAAAACTTATTTGAAAAAAAAAAATGTCATTCCCAATTGATTTGCAATATAATAATTTCATGAAAACAATAAAAATTGTAATTCAATTTTAAAAACAAATTATTGAACATGAAAACGTGAAAAATTAATACACAAAATAAATACATACATATTTTAAAATCTCCCCTAAATACAACGCAATAGATATACCTACATATATCTATGGTTTGACCTTTCACACTCCTACACAAACCCACACATACAAAATGAAGCAACACAATTGAAAATATTGAAATTTTACTTCCGTAAAGTCATACTAACTTCAAACAAACAGAATAAAAAAACACTCCATCCCCACCCACCTCCACCTTAATAATGCTTGATCTACATCAACACACACATAATACTCGAATCATAAAAAGCCGGTAACTTTCCAGTGAAAGCTGATTGTTTCGAATTGCAAAAAAGAAAAGTAACCGAACAATGGTCGCTCATTCTGGTATCATTACAGATTGTTTATTTAAAAAAAAAAAATATTCAATTTAATTCTCATATGCAAAAATATTTCAATGACGTCTTTGTTTTTTTTTTCTTTCCTTTTTTTAATTAAATTATCCTTGACTAATTGCACATACATAAATTTAAATATATATATAGTGACAGCATACACACATAAAATATTACCATTGGTGTTTTGTATCATTCGAAAAAAAAAGAGAAAATAAAAGGGATATCGGTATGACGCCACCCCCACAACTCAAGAATTGGAAAGAAAAAAACACACATGTATCCATCCGTCATTCCTTTGATTTTTATAGTGCACAATTTTATTTTATTTCTAAAATTAAAAATTATTACGTTTCCGTTTTTCTTTCTCTTTAATTTTTGTTGTAGTTGTTGCTGCTTTTTTTCCATTTTTCATTTTGATAGTAGATTTGTGATTCTTAATGACGCCGGTGTGGTGATGTATTATATCATTTTCGAAAATGCAACATTTTTTTTGTTTTCGATTGTTTTTGTCTATAATATATGATATTGCTTTAGAACGCTACTACTCAATATTGTGTTGCGAAAATGTTATTGACATCAATTTTTTTTTTTTTTTTTAAAACAACAGAAAAATTGAGAAAAATTGCAGAAAAAGATAGTGAAAAATGAAGAAAACAATAAAAAGACAAGAAAAGTTCTTCAATAATTTATTTTGTTTTTTGTTTTATATGAAAGCTTGCATTTTTGACATACTTTTTCTATATACCCAAGATATACGATATCTATATAAGTATAAAGAAATTTAAGTAGGTATATATTATAAAAACTAGTCATGGATTATATTTTTTTTTTTCCTTTCGAAATTATGAAATGTAGCTACAAAAACTATGTGAACAACCTGTATTAAATTACTTTTTGAACTATTGAGTATGCTCAATTGGTATTTTTTTTTTTTTTACAAAAGGTTTTTATTTTTAAAATTAAAAAAAGAAAAAATATTTAAAAGATATCGTATCTTTTTTTTTTATCTTTGATTTTTTTTTATTGTTGTTGAGGTTTTACCTAATTCAGTAACACAAAAAAAAAAAAAAAAAATTCCGATACGGAAATCACACATTCCTTTACTAAAAAATATTTTTATTATATTTCGAAGACAAAAAAGAAAATAAAATAAAAAAAAAAAACTATACATTTATTTACATTTTAATTAAATTTGCCTTTAAGCGATAAAATACCAAAACCACACCACAAACACACACCACACACACAACACAATCATTTTCAATATACCGGAACATTACAAGTAGCTGATTTTATCTTGGGATTTAACATTTTTAATTGTCGTTTTTTTTTTTTTTTTACTTTTTTACTTTTCTGAATTTAATAATTTAAATGCCAATTTCTTTGAATAAATATTCGAAGAGACACAAAAATATTTTCTTTAAAAAAAACAAAAAGAAAAGGGCCAAAAAGCATAATTTTACAGGAAAAAAAGAAAATACTTTCACAATAAGGGTAAAGAAATTAGTTATGAGAACTTTAAGGAAATTGAAAAAAGTTTTGGAATTTTTATTTATTTTTTTAAAGTACACAAAGCTGAGTTTATGTGAGGACAACAAACTGTAGATCAAGTTTTTCTTATTTTTTAGGGAAAAAGGGTCGAGAATGACGAGATAATTGTACTGAGATTCACAAGGCATAATAAAAAATGTACTAGCATAGGAGATAGTATAAAATGTCGTTCTGATGCCAGTTCATCCAATGTTGGATTGAAGTCAGTTTTAAAAAAAACCGAATGAATCTCATGTATTGCTTCTTTTGACTGCGCAAGTCTACAAAAGAATCTCTGCGACAAACACTTTGACACTTTTTTTGCAGGTCCTCAAGACAAGCTCAAAGGGAATCAAAGATCGAACCTTTTAAGATAATGAATAGTCTGGGGCAGTATATGCTTCAGAAATTTGATACCTCTTAGAAAATTAGTTACTAGAGCGTGAAAATTTCCATTGAAAACTATGTTAAAGCAAAAAATTATCTAACCGGCATTTTAACCCAATTTTTCAATTGATATTTTAAACTTTTTGAAAATTACCCGTTACATAAAATTTACCCTAATTTTTTTCTTGCTTTTACTTTTACTTCATTTGGTAACTTTTCCCGATTTTCTTAAATTTCATTTCTTTTATATAATTTCGAAAAATTAAAAAAAAAAAAAACATTCTTGAAATATTTTTCGATTTTCTTTTGATTGTACATATTTTAAAAATTTTATTGGAATTTTTTTACTTTAAATCATTTTTTTGTTTTTGTCTTTTCAAATGAAAATATATTGTGATAACACATATATTTTTCAATACAAAATTAATATTAGCGTCTAAGTTAGAAAGATAGATAAGTTTTATTTTTTATTTTTCAAGAGTAATTCATCCGTTTGACCTGAATATCCATTTTAGAATCTTATATAGGTACAAAGTATGTACCTATATAGCACATATGTACATTACATGTATGTATGTAGAGAGAACTAGAAGAAAAAAAACAGTAAAGAAAGGTCAAATCTTATTAAGCATAAAATTTACGAATAAAAATAGGTAAAATCATATAATTGATAGATGAAGTTTTGAAAAAAAAGGGGAGTAAGAGACTATAACGGCAAAAAATTTAGTAGGTACCTCCTATAGTGTATGTGATGATAGATACACCTATTTTGCAGTCATAGATGTCATCCAACTATATTTTATTAGAATTATTATTATTTTTTTTTTTTTTGTTGTCTATTTTATTCTACGTTTTATGCTTATTTATCGTCCCTGAACTTGTTTATTTATTTGTAATTGCATTTCATGTGTGTTTTCTTTTTGTTTTTCGATCTTTATTTGTTGTTTTTTTTTTTTTTTTTGATTCTTTCTTTTTCTGTTAATTTTCTTATCAATTTTTGATGATGACGTTCAATTAGTCTACATGAAAAAAATATTTTTTTTATTGGATTTCTTTTGGCTTTTTTAACACAAAAAAAAAATTTATTATTGTTCCCCTTTACCTTCAGAAATTACTGATTTCTAAGTAGAAAAAAAAATACATATAATAAAAACAGCATAAGTGAAGCACGTACATATATTACATATGTCTAAAAAAAAAAATATAGAAAAAAAAAGATAGTTAATAAGAAAAAAAAACAATTTATAGAGAGAGAAAAAAAGGAAAAAAAATAAAAATAGATAGGAGTAAAATTTTCTCCAAGGTTGTTTTAAAATACATTACTACTTTTTTTTTCCACAATAATATTAATTTTACTTGCTTTACAAGGTAGCCAACATTTTCATTATGTCTGAGATCAGTCATACAATATTCGTAGATATAAATATTTATAGCAGCTTTAGATAGCTACTATATATACCGATAGATACAAGTATCTTTTTTAAATGATTTGTAGATAGATTAAAATAAAACAACAGTAAAATATTAAGTTAAGAGATTCATTCATTCAATATATACAAAAAAGAAAAACATATTGTTGAGTTATTTTTCTTTTCAGTTTCGATCTCTCGAATCTCAAAAATTGTTGTCGTCATCGTCATCATCATCATCATTGTCGCCGTCCAGACAAATAAGACAGAAAAAAAAAATTATGAGAATTTTAATTTTATTATTTTTATTTTATTTTTTTTTTAATTCACTTAATTCAACAACAAATGAATCTTGTGTCCTAGTTGCACCAGCCGAAATATTTTATTAGACAGCAGTAACTTTTCAATTTAAATTTTGAAAAAAAAAAAAAGATACAAAAAAAATATATATATTTAGAAAAATTCTCATTTTTTTGTCAAAAGAAAAACAAGAGAAAAATAAAATACTTTTCATGTGATTCTGAGATATATCTATTTTTTTTTTGTATCTTGTTAAACAAAAGATACACAATAAAAATGTATCTAAAAAAAAAAAAAAAACAAAAAAAAGAGATGAAAAAAAAACACAAATAAAATTAAGCTAAAAAAAAAAAATATAAAAAAGAAAACACTTGAAAGCAGTGACACGGCATTTTCGTCCATTTTCCAGATTTTTTCTTTTCTTTTTTCACTTCATGCACTTTGCAACCACAAAAAAAAAAAAAAAAAGAAAACCTACTACATGAAAATTTTATTTACTTTTCTTGGGGAATTTTGTTTTTTTTTTTTATTTTTCAACTAAAAACTAAAAAAATTTCAGGAAAATGAACAAATTTATTTTGTTGCTTAAAAATTCCCAAATAAGAATAAAAATTTATTTACCCTTTTTTAATTGTTTTAAGTTTTATTTTTGTTCACAATACGGGACACGTCTTTTATTTTTTTTTTTTTTTTTTTTTTTTTTGTTTTAATTTGAAATATCGCACTTCTTTGAACACACAATCAGAAAAAAAAATTTTCTTTTTTTTGATTTCACATTTAAATTTTTTTTTTTTGGTTTTAAATTTTTTTTAAAACTTTTCAAAAACACAAATTACTTATTTGTTGTTGTAAAAATAAAATAAAAATTATAAAATAAAAGTGGAAAAAATGTTTTAAATTCTTGAAAATAATTTTATAAACTGTGACAAAAATCGTACACACAAAAAACTTCACACTTATTTTGTAAAAATTTTCTATCTCTTTCTTGCAATGTCTAGTTTTCTTCTTCTTTCATATTAAAATACGGCAAAAATAATGTTGACAAATTGGTAATGGTATAGGTAAAATGGTAGATTAACTGGAAAGTGGTACACATTTAGGATGAAATGTCAAACAAAGAGAGTTAGGGTGGTGACATCTGGAGTGTCAATAATAATACATATTTCCAATGTTATGAAACCGTTATTTTGAAAAAATACTTTAAAATCAAAAGTGATTTACTTGTCAAAAGTTCAATATGTTTGGAATCTCGAAGAATATTTTGAACCTTTTTCACTCCCCATTAAAACTAATTGAGAAGAAGCAGAGAACAAAATTTACAGTTATTGTCAAAAATTTAAATTTTTCTATAAATCAATCAAAATAATTAAAAATTTAAATTAGAAAAAAAGGTACTTTTGGCAGCACTAATTCACTTTGCATATTGGAAAATTCCAATTGGATTACTGGATGTTTATTGAAAACAAAGGAAAAATTTAAACAAGTGACATTTCATCAATTGAATTGACTTTGACTGCCAAAAGTGAATGAAGTAAGGCGGTAGTTTTTTAAAATTAAATTTTGAATTGCCCATTTAAATTTTTTCAAGCAATTAAAATTAAATTTTATTTATAATCAAGAAGATAACAAAGAAAAATTGTAATAAAAAACTTCATACGCTCAAATCTACCAAAAAGGATACATAGAAAAAATGACAGAAGATAATAAGGACATTTTCAGAAATACACCAATTAGATTTTTGGGTAAGTTCCGGAAATAATTATTTTTTTATTATTTAAAATTGGCTTTTAGCACGCAATTTTATCGTAAATTACGTTAAATTTTATTTACCAAAGTAAAATAAAGTAAATTATTAATTATTCATATTGTCAATTAAATATTTTAACCTTTTTTTTTTTTGTAATGTTGTGAATCAGCTGTTAATTAAATTTATAGACGGCGTCAGCAATAATGACCTCATTCATGGAAAACCCAGAGTTTCTTATGAAAATTCGGATATTACATAAAGTAAACATGAGATTGTCTTGATTTAAAATCAATACTTAAGTTGTCCATCATCGTAGGGCAGCAAGTAAATAACTTGAAGTTTGTGATTTTTACACATTTTTGAATTTGTAAGCAGTCATGAACCTATAATTGAATCCTTGATGGATTTGAAACTGATCCTTTTTAATTTAATGAAAAAGTCCTTTTATTTCCTCACACACAATGTTATATAAACAGGAATTTCAATGTTAGAATGCTTTGCTTTTTATATTAGTGCTAGCCTAGGAGTATGCTTAGAATATGCAAAATTTGTAGAGAATTTAAATTTTACATATCCGCTAAAATCCCCTGGAACATTTTGGATTTTCTGATGAGTGGTCCTGTCGTCTTGTGATGAATGATGTTGCAGAGTTATAAATTTTTGTTTAATAACTTGAAGATGAGTGATTTAGTTTTAAATATTTGGACTGTTGGCCGTTAAACAAGAATCCACTTTCTTTCCTTCAAAATAATACTGTTGATCTATTTTTAACTATTTTAACTAACAAATTTTAATTTTTCAGTATCAGGCTGCATTCGAATTTGCAGATTTTTTGATCTTCTAGTTTTTTTTTTCAAAATAAAGAAAGATAAGAAAAAAATCGTGCATATAGAAATTCCGAATGCAACTTAATTAAATGATTTTTTTGTTTGAATTGATTTTCTTTTCTTGTTTTTTTTTCGGTTTATTTTCTATTTCCCAGAGTTTACTGTTTCCTTTTGTGTTTTTTTTTCTTTTGTGTTCGAATTTTACTTTTTTCGATGTGAATTCCTATTTCAACTTATTATTATTTTTTTTAAACATTTTTGTTAAACTCAATTTCACAGGATATGCAAATGAAGTTGGAGAAGCATTTCGTCCTTTAATATCTCGAAAACTTGTTAATCTTTCATATGGTGTTGCAACAGCATACGTTCTTGCTGATACAGCCTCAAAATCATCAAAAAAATATGTATGTAGAAAAAAATTGCATGTTTTATTATGTTTTGTTTTTTTCTGACGTCAATTAAAACTTTTTTACTTAGAAACAAAAACAAAAAACCCCATTTTTATTTTATAGAATGAAACAAAGAATACTAAAAAAGCATTGATTGAGGCTGGTGATGTTCTAATTTGGCAAATGTTTGCATCAGTTTTTATACCAGGGTTTGTCATAAATAGGTAAAGTTTGAAAAAAAAAAAGAAGAAAATAAGTGAATTTACGAGAAAAAAATTGAGTGACAAAAAAAAAAAAATTCTTCTTCTAGGATAACTTGGGCTACTGGTAAATTATGTCGAGTAAGTGGAATTCGTGGAACTGTTTTCAAAATAATTCCGACTGCCATAGGTTTAGCTAGTATTCCATTTATAATTAAACCAATCGATGAAAATGTTGATATTTTAATGGATAAAACTTATAGAAGTTATTTAAAAGATTCAAAAGATTCATAACGAATTTTTTTTTTGAAAAAAAAAAAAAGAATTTAGTCAAAATTTTTTAGTTGAATTTTTAGTCAATTTTTCTTTCTAGTTTTTTGTCTTACAAAGCCTTAATGTTGCTAGAGAACAACTTAAAAAAAAAATTCTTCTCTATTTAGATTTTTAGTTAGACAATTTTTTGATGTTTTTTATTCACGTAGCTTTTAAAAATGTTTTACATCGAAAAAATTTGTAGTCAAAATCTTAGATTTTGTTTTTTATTTTAGCAATTTTTGAAATGAGACTGTGAAATTATGAAATATTTTATTTTTTTCAAAAGGTCATTTTTTAGAAAATATATTCTAAATAATTAGTTAATTCTTGTTATGTAGTTCTAGGTAAAAAAAAGCACAAATTAAATTGTTAAAATTGAAAATAAAAGCTCGATAAAATAAAATTAAAAAAAAAAAAAACTTGTTTTTCTTGTGTTTTTCGATTTTTTTCTCTTTCTCTTAGCTCTTTCGATTTCTTTTCGTCATTTTATTGGAACGTGACATGTTTTAGTTATTTTAAACTGTTTTTCATTGGGTAAACAATAAAAAAAATGTGGTCTGAGTTCTCTAGAATTTTCTCGTTTTTTTGTTTTCGAAATTCGAAATCCTTGTGACAGTCTGTCTAAACTTCTTCTTTTGATTTTTACTTCTTTTTTTTCCAAAGTGTGAAATATTTGCGTTAGTTCGAATTTTTCTCTAATAAACAAAAACAAATGTCATTTTCTCTCTCAAATTTTTACCGAATCTTGTAAGCTGATGAAGATGGTGAAGAACACAATCTAATGCTTTCTCTTCCAAGCGAATCTCTTTATTTTTCTTTTAACAGCACTAACCGTCCTAATTCTGCGCAATCAGATTTTTTATTGGACTTTTAAATTAAGAATGCGTATTTTTATTTTGTGTATTTCTAGGATACACTCATGAATTTGCTGGAATTCTTCGTCCTGTTTTGCAGCCATCTCGTCAAACGATGAGGATGTGCTATGGAACATCAAGTGTTTACTATTTGTTGGACATGGCACATAAATCAACAACTGGATACGATGTAAAGGCCTTACGAATTCCAGATATTTTCTATTTTTTTTTCTCTAAAAAATTATTTAAATCTTATTTTTAGGTCGGAAATAGTGGACTTATTAAATTTGTAACACGAATTGGTGATGTTGCAATATTTCATATTTTTGCATCAATTATTTTACCAAGATATGCAGTTAGATAGTATGTTTGTGTATTATGTTAGATTTAAAGTATGATAATTTCGAAAATTCGAAAATTTAGATTTCAATTATTCAAAAATTATTGTACTTTAAATAATTAATTATTTTTTTTCACATGATAAATAATTTAAAATTTTAATTTTAAATTTAGCGTTAATTATGGAACAAAACAATTAATTGAACGTTATAAATTACCAATTGTGAAAAATTCAAAATTAGTTTCACTTGGAATTAGTTTAATTTCACTTCCATTACTTTCGAAACCAATGGATGGGATTGTGAATATTGTAATGAATTGCACTTATCGTTTAATATTTGGTCGCTAAGGCACATGTTTTATATTTTTGTTTGAAGGCAAAAATATAATTTATTTTTAATGTTTTATTATGTGCGTTCAGAAATTGTGTTGAAAAAAGCTTTTTAAAGAGAACAAAATAAGTATTAATGCTAATTCTTTATTTTTACTAATTTTTTTTATAATTGAATCAGAAAGAGAATAAATAAATTACAGTTATTTTAAAAGAATCGAACTTTTAATTTAAAAAAAGCATAAAATTAGTTCCTATTTTCCACTACGTAATTCGCAAATTCATAAATCCTTGTGAGTAAAATGATGAATGTTTAAAAAACCAGTTTAGATTTCGAAATCTCGAAGTTAATGATTCGAAGTGTTGGTTTGAAACTTTGGTGCATTGATTGAACTCTACGATGTAAAATTAATCATAATATGGAAAAATTGGTTTTGTCTTTTTGTATTTCGCCAGAATTGGATTAAATCGATTTAATTTTTTCATTTCAGTATCATTTTCGAAAATACTAATGATCCTTGTAGTATCATGAATTTTTTTCCCATCATTGTAAAACTGAATTGATTTTCTTTTGAAAAATTGTTTATCAGTTCCTTTTTTCACCTGAAAAATTTAAGTATTAAATTAGAAATTCAAAACAATTGAAAGTCCTGTGCATGACTTCCTTACCATTTGATTTATATTGTTTTTCTTAGATTTTTTTATCTCATTTTTTAGTATCCTTATTGCACAATACGGTCTAAATGTCATAAAATACACGATTTCGATCAATGAAAATATACTAAAACCCATAAAAAGACCAAGAAGACCACCAGTGTTTGCTAGAAAAGAAAAAATGTTGAAACAAAAAAAAAAAAAAATGAAGAGAATGGACCACAGGACTTCAAAACTTACACAAAAAATCTGTGAAACCAATTAATTCGTCTTTTGTACTACTAACAGCAAGATTATTATCATAGAATAAATTTAATAATGTCAATTCTTTAGCGGATTTTTTAAATAGATTCTCTGGATAATTACTACGTGTTAAAAAATCATTCGATACGATTTTAGTTGTTGATACTGTTGTTGTATAACTTAATTCAAAACATGCTGGTAAACAACTTTCACAACTTAATTCTTTATTACTTGTCGATTCGATTGCTTGTTGTATACGATTTATACATGGATCATCATATGGTCCACATAATCTTGTATCAATTGAAATTTTTGGCATATAATATAAAAAACATCCACATTCTTTTTGTAAAAGTCTTGATTCACATTCTAATTGACAATTACGACGTGAATATGTTCGAAAATATGTTAAATTACCTTCATTTATGAATAAACAATGACGTTTAATTTTATCAATATTACGTAATGCATCAGTTGCATGCTGAATATGTGGTGTTATTATAAAACGTCCTTCTCTTGCACTTGATACTAAAAGACCATAATTTGATACTTTTGGTTGTGTTGTTGGATTATGAATTTGAATCTGGAGGAATTTTAACGTGTATTCGAATTTCTAATGATAAATTTACACGACAGGGGACTTTGATTTCGAAATTCCCAAAAAATGGTATCTGGAAACAATTGAAACCTTCGGCCTCCTACATAATTTTAGGTCTGTTGAATGTTTGTTTACACAAGAGCTCCTGGTCTCCAGACACTATTTTTCTGGTATTTGAAAACCAAAGTCTCCTGTCCTGGTAAGTTTACACCATAATATTTAGAAGTTACCTTAAATCCGATACTTTGTGTTGTTGAACAAAAATATTCAACAGATGATGCATTTAAAATAACTGTTAAACCCATTCCACTGCCAGTACCTTGAGCAATTCTAGGATAAAAATAATCTGGTAAGATTTCAGGATAACCAGTTTCTGGTGTCCAATCGATTGGTATAATTTTTTGATTTTCAACATCATTATCTTCAATAAAATTATCCTTACTAAAATTTAAAAAAAAAAAAAAAAATTATGCAAAAATTAGAAACCATTTTTGAATTAACAGTTACTTAAAATTTTTAAACATGAATTTTTGTGCAACACTATTAAATGTACAACATAATCCGTCATCTGTTAGAACTGGTTCAAAAATCTCATCACAATTTTCGATAATGCCACCAAACCAACAATTAATTAACATTTCATTGCAAGGGGTTGACACCTTTTTTAATTGGAAAACAAAATTTCGTTAAGCATCGTAGTTTTTTTTTTGTTTCGACAAAAATTTCCTTACATTTATAACAAAATTACGAAAACGAGACCATCTTCCATAAATTGATTGTATTTTGTGATCAGGATCAACATTTCTAGCACAGAGACTTTCTAACAAGGAATATTCTAATGAACCTCTAGACACACCCACAAGAAAAAAAAAAGGAAATTATATCAGTTTTTAAATTTCAACTAAAACAAAAATCTAAATTTTCACCTTGCAATAGATTTAACTTTTGATTTTTTCGCTTGATTCATACTACAAATTGTCACTGCCGGAAATGGTATCGATGATATATAAGTTGGTGTTGGACTCATACTGATGATAATTGGTGTTGCTGACCATTTTTGATATACATTACCAATGAAATATCCAGAAAGGATGAATACAGAAATGAAAGCAAAAACGAAGAAAATTCTGGAATTATAAAAAGAAAAACACGAAAGTAAATCTTTCGAAAAACACTTTGATTTCGTCCACTTCTTTGTTTCTGACGGGATCTCTTCTAAAACAATTTTTGGACGAAATCAAAGTATTTTGTTTTTGGAAAATGGACATCTTGTATATTTTTCTTCCTTTTTATTTTTTTAATGGAAAAAAGTAGCAGGATCTCTTGTATGAATTTACCTTTCAAACATTGAAATACTTTTATCTGACGTATATT
Organism: Bombylius discolor; assembly: GCA_939192795.1. NCBI lineage: Eukaryota > Metazoa > Arthropoda > Insecta > Diptera > Bombyliidae > Bombylius > Bombylius discolor. The sequence goes on along the minus strand of OW584240.1, from coordinate 6,259,398 downwards.
TTAATCCATGCAACGATGTATTTTCCAAAAATTGTTTAAAATTCCTTAGAATTGCACGTTTTCCAAAATCTTTAATTTTTTCTTTTGCACTATCTGAGGTCTTCAATCGGGCTATTTGAAAAAAAAAAACAAAAATAATTCGGTAAATAAATTCCAAGGAATCAAATGCCAGGATTCAATGAGCTTCTAGACTGATTCTTTAGAATTTAAAAATCACAAAAACTTGAAAGAAAAAAATATATTTATTTTTTTTAATTACTTGAATTTTCACTTTTTTTCTTATTGCCAGGCTTCCTTTTAAAATCCTTTTTATTCAAATCGATAAAAAATAAATTCATTTTTACCAAAAAATATTTGTTTTAATTTAGCGTATTGAGTTGATGAGTGTGAATTCGTAAGCAAAAATGTACTTGATTTTATATGAAAGTTGACTGTTTTTTTTTTTCTTTGGGGAAAAAAATCCTTTTTTATCTGATTTAATTTTTCAAATGAATAAATAGATATTTCGAATTTTTTTTTTTTGTGTAATGTATTAAAAATATTACACATTCAGATATTCAGATATAATGAGACGTTAAATAAACATTTGAAGTGAAATGCTAGCAAATAATGTTTGTGATACATGTTTTTTTTATTATCCTTTTTTTTTTCTTGTGAAAATGTGCAAATCAAGTATTATGTGCTGTATGAAAGGTGAAAAGGTGTAATTGCAATTTAATTAATTTTTTTTTTTCAATTTTTAAAATTGTATAGGGTAAGAGTGAAACTAAGGAGAATTAATTGAAAAGAAAAAAAATCGAAAATTTTCTACGAATTTTGATTTACATTTCAGAGAAAATCTTCATTTTTATGTAGTTTTGTATGGAATGCGGAAACCACTGTTGTTCGTCGATAAAGAAAGAGTTTTTTTTTGTATGATAAGGTTTGGACTGTTTGATGCAGATTCCTTTTGTTTATAAGTACGGTTACTGGGGCTTCTAGTTAGTTAGCCATACTTATTTACTGTACCTTTAAAATTGGGAGCAAACTTCCATTCTACACCTTGTAACTTACAATCTCTTCTGCTTCATTGAACAGTATTGTGTTAAAAAGAAAAGGAAATTATTTTAAACTAGAAATATGTATGTATGCATGTAGATATTTTTTAAACGTGCATTTTTTAATAGTTTTTCTTTCTTTCAAAGAATTTCGAGTCCTATAATATTTTTTGGTACGACTATGTTTTAATTTTTAAATACAACTCATTCCAATTTGGCTCATCAATATTGTTTGTTTACAAAAAAAAAAAAAAAAAAAAAAAAAAAAAAAAAAAAAAAAAAAAAAAAAAAATGCGGATAATTATTATTTTTTTGCTATTGATGGTAAATTTGTAAAGCAGTAATTATCCTCTTTTTTTTTTATAGAAAAAACTCCTATAATAACAATTTGACAATAACATAAAAAGGAAGAAAAAAACTGTAAATGAAAAGCTCTGTCCAATAAAAACAAATAATTATAAATTTATTTTATTTATTTATTTTTCATTAAATTAAAAATCAATTCAAATATGGAATTTCAGTAGTATTTTCATGATTATTAAGCTCATTAAATCTTGAACGAAATGCATAATGTTTTCTAGTCGTGTACTCGTTCCGTGGATAAGATTGATTTTGTATTATACTGATATTTTGATGAAAATTACTTTCACGACGTTTGGTTAGAGTTAAAGTGCGTTTCTAAAAAAAAAAATCAAACATAAAAAAAGAAAATTATTTCCATATATGTATTAGAAAAGTGGATATTTTCAAAAACGCATAGTTACTTTGTTGATGCAACACAATCATCGTCCGTAGTTCAAAAAACGCATATTGTGTACGTTATATCACTGACATCAGATGCTTCAAAGTTAAGAAAAACATCAATGGCAATGGCATTACAAAGTTTCATGATGCATTGGATTGCACAAGGAAATGTCGAAAATTTAATTTTACTTTTTCCATTAGCATTGTACGTTGTAAATGTCATGATTTGACAGTGATGTTGTGTTACAATAAAGTAACGATACGTTTTTGAAAATACCAAATTAAATTTTCCAATCAAAACTTTCAAACTTACAATTTTACATTTGCTTTTATTACATTTTTGATTAATTTGCGTTTTGTTACGTTTTTTTGTTGCATAGATCGGACGTAATGTTGTAAAATATAAAATTTCAATTATTGAAATAAAACTGAAACCAAGAAATAGGCTGACTAAACCACCAGTATTTGCTGTAGAAAAAAAAATTAAAAGTTAATGAATAAGAAAGGATACAAAAAAAAAAAGAATTTTTCACTACATACATACTTACATAAAAAATCTGTAAAACCAATATATTCTTCTTTTGTATGACTACGAAATGTTTTTTCACGATAATAAAAATGCATAACGGCAATATTCATTTTAATATAATCACGTGACATATTTAAAATGTTCTCATCACGTATTATATAATCACCACGTCCAATTGGTGTTGCATATGAATCTGTACTGTATGTTAATTCAAAACATGATGCAATACATTGACGATTACAATCGATCGTATCATTTTTATTGAAACTTTTAGCTCTTGTTGTAACATTTTCAACACATTTACGATCATATAAATTACATACATTTATATTTGGTGATATACGTGGCATATAATAATTCATACAATGACATTCTTTAACTAAAATATTTGCTTCACATTCCATTTCACAATTTAATCTTGAATATGTCGCATATATTGATAATTCTGATTCATGTGAAAATAAACATTGACGATATTTTTTTTTCATTGATTTTAATGCATCCGATGCAACACTCATTTCTGGTGTAATTGATGTACGTGTTTCATGACCAACTTTAATTGATATACCTAAATTTCCAACATTTGGAGTTTCTGCAGGATTATGAAGAAGTACCTGAAAATTTTGTATTGTGTGAAAAAATTGTGGTTTGAGATATATCAGTTTTGCTTTACAATACGACAATAGAAGACGTGATACGACGATGTGTCATTCAATATCAAACCATATTGTGGAATGGAATTACGACGGAAATTGAACCTGAGACTTTTAATGTCCGAAGTCCGGTCGCTGATCGCGTTCAACAAGAGGATGTTCTTATCGTATCGAGTCGTGCCTTTGTCGTATTGTTGTCGATTCGTAGTGAATTCGAGAGGCTATTCAGAAATTTAAAATTTTGCATTTGAAGTGTTTAACCGAATTTGTCAAACTTTTCGAAAAAAAAAAACAATTTCCTTGAAACAAGTAGAAAAAACAATTTTGTTACAAAATTTTTTTTATTCGAAGTTTTGGAGAAATTGTTTTATTCGACATTTTCAGGAGTTTTTTTTTTTCGAAAATTTTGGAAATTTTTTTTAAAAGATTTTAAAAAGAAAAATTATTAAAAAAAAAAAATTTAAAATTTTCGAAAATAATATTTTATATTTATTACATTTCTGAACAACATTTTACATTTAATTGAAAAATTTACCTTAAATCCTGCACCATTAGTTGATGAGCAATAATATTCGTTAATTTGTGCATTAACAACAATTGTAAGTCCCATATTACTTCCGACACCTGAAATTTTTTTGTTTGTTTCAATAAACCGAAAAATTTAAGAATAAGTTTTAAAATACCTAAAGCTGCTCTTGGATAATAATTATTAGGTAATTTCTCTGGATAACCTTCTTCTAGTGACCAATCAACTGCATTGTGCGTTTTCTCTGATAAGGATTTATTAACGACACTGACTCTGGAAAAAATTTAAAAAAAAAAAAAAATAGATTAAGGATTTGTTTTTGTTGAAAATTTTAAAAATGAAAATCCTAAAAATTACTGTGAATGGTGTTTAAATAAATATTTCATATCGACAGAATTAAATGCACAACAGAGTCCTTCATCTGTTATAGTTTCTTGAAAAATTTTTGTACAATTTCGTTCCGTTGAAGCAAATTCACACGATAAAATCATGTCTTTACAAGGTTGAGAAACCTGAAAAATAGAGCACACAATTTTATTATTAAATTCCTTCTAAAAAATTATGTCCAATTTTTATTTATCCTTACGTCCAAAATAAAATTTTCATATTTCCTGTAATCTCTTGTAGGAATGAATTCTTCAATTAAATTTTCACGATTACATAATGTTTGAAGGATTGAATATTCAGCGGTGTCCCTAAAATAAAATAAAATAAATAAAAAACACATCCATAAGAAATCCTTAAAAATCCTTAAAAAGTAAAATTAATTTTTTTCACGATACTTTTTTAACTCTTTAACTTTACTGTAACGAGCTTGATTCATGTTGCATATCGTCACTGCAGGAAATGGTATTTCATTGATTAATGTTGGTACAGGATTAATTCCGATTATAACTGGTGTCGAAATCCATTTACAATAAATTTCATAGGTGAATATGATTGATATGAAAAATGCTAAACCAAAAAATATTCCAAAGAAGGCTCTAAAAAAAAAAAATGGAAATTTAAAAAAAAAAATTGTAAGGATATTTTAGTCCTTATTTTAATTTTTCTATACAAATTTACCTTTCAAATTTACTCAATTCCGAAGTTCCAATATATTTTAGGCCATGCAATGATGTATTCATGCAAAATTCATGAAGACTTTCTATCATAATGTTCTTTTTCTTGACTTCCTTATTTTCATTATTGCGTAATTTAAATCCTGCAATTTTTCTTAAAATTGTCATGCCTATAGAAATAAATTAATTAGAATTAAACTTTTTTTTTTTTTTTAAATTAAAAAATTAAATACCTCTTTTTGGTTTTATTTGATTTTGATTTTCAGTATGAATTACCATTTTTTTTAATCACTATATGAATCTTTTAGAACAAGACGAACGATATTGTAACGAAAAACCAAAAATCAAGGATTCATTTGAATTTATAGCTTTTAGATTCTTGAAAATTGCGTTTAATTATTCAATTTGACTAATTAATTGGTGTATTGTTGGAAATTTTTATCTTGATAACATGTGAGCAGGATATTTAGTCATGTGTAAAAAACACATTGTATTTAAAAATGGTAATTAATTAAATTTATTGAAATGATTATTATTTCAAGGCTGTTACAAAATTATAGACAGTTTGAAATGAATAATTAGTTTATTATGGAAGTTCTTAGAGAAGGGAAAAAAATTCTTGAGAGGAAGTTCAAGAGTTTCAATAAATCAAATAAATTAAAAGACGTGTTGGGAAAAGTTTTTTTGTTGTTGTAAGAATTGTAAGAGTCTAAGAAATCAAACTAATGGCAAGTTTTAGGATTTTGCCAGAATTTGATAACGAATACTCCGTCAATGGTGATGTTTAGTTCCAACATTCTTAATTTCGAAATTCCTTAATCGTTGCGCAAATTCTTTATGCGAACACCAACTAAAAATCAATTTATTTTTTCGAAAATATTTTCTTACTCGACTCGATTAGCGACACTTCCGATGGAGTTAAGATAATACGAAACCAAAAGTGTTTTGTGCATTTCGAAAGCCAATTTAAGTTAATCAAGTGCACAAAACAATTCGAAAATAAGTTATACAATTCATAAATTTAAATCGTAATATAGTACATAAATTGGTGTTGTTACATTTTTTTTTCGAAATTTTAAAATATTTTCAAAAAAACAAAGACTTGGGCACTCTGATGTGCCATTTCAGTTTTTGTTTAAATTTTTTCAAATCTTTTTTACTTGGCCCAAATATGCTTTTCGAAATTTGTTTTGAAATGCCATTATAAAGCGTTTGTGCTTTGAAATAGCCAGTTTTACTAAATTAGATGATAAATTAGAAAAAGTTCGTCAATTAATTGGAAAAAAAAGAAGTTTACTTTGGAACAAAATCAAAAATCTATTAAGTGCATTTATTTAAGCTTCTTAAAGTAAAGTTTTTATTTCAAGGACATTTATTCTGTGTATGGTAGCACTCCATTAGGAAGAGTATTATTGCTGATTTTAAATTCATTTTTATTTTTTTTATTGCGTCGCCAAATATTCAATTTACCAGCAGCATCAACAGGATAAAAATTCAAATTTTGTTTATAATTTTGGCCAAAAATTGTTGAAATTGATTCCTGAAAAATTAAGGAAGTTCAATTTAAAATTTACAACGCAATTGTGTTTACTTCATTTACATGACACCGTTTTCAGTTTTAACGTGCTTGTAATTGTTGTTAAAGATGTCTAAGACGTAAGATATCATATAAATGAAGTAATTATTTTTATTTCAACATACTGGCTCTCTTCTTCGTATGATAAAATCCTTTTTCATTTCAATATGATTTCTTTTACAAGCACAAATTGGTCTCATTGTTAAAAAATAAATAATTTCAATAAAAGATATTACACTGAAGCCAAAAAAAAGTCCAATAATACCACCAGTGCTTGCTAGAAACAAGGATAGGTTTTTCAATTTTCAAGCACTATTAACAAAATAGTTTTCAACTTGAACTTACATAAAAAATCCGTTAATCCAATGTATTCGTCTTTTGTAGTACTACGAAATGCTTTTTCGCGATAGAAAAATTGCAATATTGCAATATTTTTTGCTACATAATCATGTGACATATCCTGTATAAAAGGATCTTTAATTGTAAAATTTTTAAATCCAATTGGTGCAGCAAAAGCAGTTTGTGAATATAATAAATCATAGCAACCATTTAAACACATCTCATTGCAATCCGAATCACCGTTATTTTGTAAATATTGTGCTCTTGTTACAAAATCAAAACAATCAACATCACTTAATCCACAAATACTTATATTCGGTGGTATACGTGGCATATAATAATGAACACAATTACATTCTTTTGCTAATATTCTTGATTCACATTCCAGTTCACAATTACGACGTGAATATGTTGCGAAAAATGTTAAATTTGATTCATCTTCGAATAAGCAATGACGTTGTTGTATTTTCATTTTTTTTACAGCTGGTGAAGCAACGTTTGCTTGTGGATTGATTACCAAACGTGTTTCATAGCCAATTTGTACAGAAATTCCAGAACTTCCAACAGTTGGCACTTCAACTGGATTATGAAGAAGAAGCTGTAATATTTTTACTCTTATTAAAAAATTATGTTAAGAAAAATCGGATTCAAGATGAAACAAGCTGCATAATTTCGAAAAAATAATCGTAAACCAACGTATGACGTCCTTAACGTCCTTTAAACACATCGGAATTCTTATTGTATGTTATTTCATTTTGTACACAAACCAATTTAGACCACTCACAGACAGAAAGAGAAGCTAAACTGAACTTCTGGTTGATCCATTTCATCAGGAGATATCTTCCGCTTCTGATGCAAATGGGCCAATAAACTAAGTTCAGTTTAGGTCAACTTTCTGTCTGTGTATAGCAACGTGGTTTATTTCAAATCATACTGCATATATGTAGCAACTTAATCAGGCACAAGAAGCACATTTTCTTTAACTTCTCACCTTGAATCCTGGTCCATTGGTTGATGAGCAATAATATTCATCAATTTGTGCATCAAGTACAATACGTAAACCCATATCATGACCAATACCAGCTGCTGGACGCGGATAATATTTCTGTGGTAATTCACTTGGAAAATTTTTCTCTGGGGTCCACTTAATTGCAACATAATCCTTTGATGGATTATAATTTGCAAAATAAACTCTTCTAAAAACAAAACAAAAAATCGAATATGAGGAAAATTTAAAGTTCTATCGAAATTTTCTACACGTACTGATCAGGTTTGTACATAAATTTTGGATCAACAGTGTTAAATGCACAACATAATCCTTCATCCGTGATAACTGTTCGAAAAATTTCACTACAATTTTCTGTAAATGAACCAAATTGACATGATAAAAGCATTTTATGGCATGGTTGAGAGACCTGAAAGATATTTTAAGATAAAATTTTGTGAATGAATATTAAAAAAAAGGATAATGTTTGGCCTTACTTTTAAAATAAATTTCTCATAAATTGCCCAATCTTTTGTTGAATTTAATTCCTCATCTTGAAATTCTGCTTCACGTGAGCATAATGTTTGTAATATTGAATATTCGATGGCTTTCCTGTTGAGAGAAGGATAGGAGAAAAAATGTAAAAGGATATTGAAATTTTCTTTCAAACAAATAATTTTTCTATAAGGATTATCGTTCTCATCGAAAACATATTCGGTCTAAAAGTCAAGAAAATGAAAGCGTACAGTTCTTTTGGTCGAATTTAATTGATTTTCAATTCTGAAATTGTCCTTTTTCTTTTTCTCATAAAATTTTTACTTACTTATTTAGATTTTTTACTGCAGTGGATTGCGCTTGATTCATATTACAAATTGTAATTGCAGGAAATGGAATTTTATCAACGTATGTTGACATTGGAGTAAATCCAATAATTACTGGTGTCGTACCCCATTTATCATAAATATTGTACACAAATTGTACTGACATTCCAAATGCAACAATAAAAGTTACTGCAAAAAAAATTCTAGCAAACAAAAAAAAAAGGAAATTTCATAAATAATTATTTTTCTTTTTTTTCTTCTTGAAATTTTTTTACCTTTCAAAATTTGATAAACTTGTATCACCAACAAATCTCAAGCCATGCAATGACGTTGATGAACAAAAATCAAAAAAATTTTGTGTACAAGAAAATTGTTGGAAATTGTTATCCTTTTTCGATGAAAATGCAGGCTTAATAAATTTCTTATGGAATGGTTTTGTTTTGATTCTCATCGAAGGAACTGTAGAAATATACAAGATATGTCCTGTTTTTTTTTGGAATTTCAAATAAAGAATTTTTTTGAAAAAATAAAATTACCTTTTCTTAAATCAGCCATAGTGTAAAGGATCCTTCGAGTTTAATTTCAAAACTGAAACTAAGTTTTTCATTGATTTTTATTTGAAGGAACAACAAAAAAAAATCCTTTAATGATTTAATAAAAGCCTTTTAATCGCAATTACATTAACTTTTTTTTTTTCTTGTCTTCTATTTGTTTTTTCTCGTGCAGTTTTTTTAAATGCGTTTTGTTGTTGTACTGGCCCATCAATGACCTTAATTAATTTTTTTTTGTGTAAGTAATTACATTTTGAACGTTGTTTTTTCTTTTAAAGTCGTTTGAGTAAGTTTGTGGATAAAATTAATTGAATTTTTTAAAAATGGTTAAGTTTATAGGGCTCGCTGTAGTATTACAGATTTGGTTTGAAAAAAAAAAGCGAAAGTGATGTTGGGAAAAATCAAAGAGAAAAGAAAAGACTATTGAACTTTTCCAGGTTATAAGGCAGTTTCGGACTCAGTTTTCCAGCCTGATGAGTGAAGTTTGACAAAAGAAAATTATGGATGTTTGTCCCAATGTATGAATTCATTGAGAATTCCTGACATTGAGAGTCTTGAGAATCATAAACAAGTTGTAATCAAACGAAGGAACATGCATCACAGAAGGGCCATGAAAATTCAAACTAGCTCACATGGTCTTTTACAGAACTGTGTTGTTAACGAAAGAACTAAAAAAGTTATGTCTTTGAAGAGATTAGGTTGAACTTGAACAGTTTCTTGTGGTGCTACCAAAGGCTCTGTATTAGGGCCTTTTCTTTTCAATTTATTTGTCAATGATCTGCCGAATTGTATTTTCCTTTGAGTTTCTGTTGAGAAAAAAATTAATCAAGTAATTCACATTCTAAAATTTAGTATTTATTTTGAGAGAACACAATTTTTAGGTGAAAACAAGACAAATTTCTTTAAATTTTTAATAAAATTTAAAATAACACGAGCAAAAATTAAAATGACACTTAATCTAAATATGGCAGCACACCTGGAAGTGTTCTGTTAGTACGAAATATTCTCTGCTTATTCTTCCGACGCCAAATATTATTTATGACATTATCATGATGAATGTTCAAATTCTGTTTATAGTTTTGTCGGAAAATTATCGATATTGAATTCTGAAAAAAAAAATCGATTTTTGAGAGTTAGAATTTCAAAAAGTTGTCCTAAAATCAACTTACTGATTCATTTTTTTGAACATCGTGTATCATTTTATCTTCCATTCTTTTACAAGCACAAATTGGTCTCATTGTTAAAAAATAAATAATTTCAACCAGAGAGATAAAACTGAATCCAAGAAAAAGTCCAATAATACCACCAGTGTTAGCTAAAAATATAAATGACATGTTAAAAATTTTCAGTTTGTCTATTTAGAAAATTTTTTTCATACATAAAAATTCCGTTAATCCAATATATTCTTCTCTTGAAAGACTAAGGTATGCTTTATCAACATAATAAAAATTTAAAATTGCAATATTATTTGCTACATAATCATGTGACATGTTCTCTATTAAAGGATCTTCAATTGAGAAATTTTTAAAACCAATTGGTGCTGTAAATGCATTCTGTGAAAATTTTAATTCATAACAACCATTTAAACATTTTTTATCACAATCAAATTCTCCGCCATCATTTAAACTTTGTGCCTTTTTTCCTGCAAATTCAAAACATGCAGAATCCTTTAATCCACAAACACTAATATTTGGTGGTATACGAGGCATATAATAATGAACACAATTACATTTGTTAGCTAAAATTCTTGCTTCACATTCTAATTCGCAGTTACGACGTGAATATGTTGCGAAAAATGTTAAATTTGATTCATGTTCGAATATGCAACGACGTTGTAAAATTTTCATTTGTTTTAATTCATCGGCAGCAACACTTAATTGTGGATTGATTATCAAACGTGTTTCATAGCCAATTTGTACAGAAAGTCCAGTACTTCCAACATTTGGTGCTTCAATGGGATTATGAAGGAGCATCTGTGATATTTTCATTATTTGTTACAAAATATATTTTTGAAGTGCAACTGTTAACAATATACCTTGAATCCTGGTCCATTGGTTGATGAGCAATAATATTCATCGATTTGTGCATCAAGGACAACACGTAAACCCATACTGTGACCAATACCAGCTGCTGGACGTGGAAAATATTTTAATGGTAATTTCTCAGGATAATTTGTTTCTGGAGTCCAATGTAATGCGACATAATCCTTTGGTGGACCGTAATCTGGAGAAACAATAGTCCTTAGAGAAAAAATAAAATATCTCATAAAATCTTTAAAAATGTGTCTGTTAAAAATTTCTTATACGTACTGATCAGGCTTATACATAAATTTTGGATCAACTGTATTGAATGCACAACAAACTCCATCATCCGTGATAACTGTTCGAAAAATGTCACTACAATTTTCTGTAACTGAACCAAATTGACACGATAAAAGCATTTTATGGCAAGGTTGAGAGACCTGAAAAACATTGATTTTTTTTATGGAAAAAAATAATAATAAAGATTTGTGACTTGCTGTTATTAAAAATTTCTTATAATTTGTCCAATCTTTTGTTGAGTCTAATTCCTCTGGGAATTCTGATTCACGTGAGCATAATGTTTGTAAAATTGAGTATTCCATGGTTTTCCTATGGAAAAGAAAAATGGAAAAGACATGAAATGAAAGGATATTATTGCAACTAAATTTTTTGAGTGGAACATTGAATTTTACGTGCTGGTTGCGTCATTGATTTTTTAAAGTAGTCTGACTGAACTTGATCAAATTTTCTTCAATCATATTAGCCAGTAAAAATAAGAAAAAAAAATAAATAAAAAAGGATAATGTAATACATGCTTTCACTTACCTTTTAAGATTTTTAACTTTACTACGTTGTGCTTGATTCATATTACAAATTGTAACTGAAGGAAATGGAAATTCATTAATTGATGTTGTTGATGCACTAAAACCTAAAATGAGTGGTGTTGAAACCCATTTAACATAAATACCGTATACAAATTGTGTTGCCATTCCAAATGATAGAATAAATGCAACTGCAAAAAATATTCTATAGCAAAAAAAAAAAGAAGATATTTAATTTTTTCTTAATTTTTTCCATCTTTTCTTCAAAATTTTTTTTACCTTTCAAAATTTGATAAACTTCTATCACCAACAAATCTCAAACCATGCAATGCAGTCGATGAACAAAAATCAAAAAAATTTTGTGTACAAGAAAATTGTTGATAATTATTATCATTATCCTTGTTTGTTGTTAAGGATTTAGAATTTTTTCTATAAAATGTTTTTGGTTTAGATTTCGCTGAAAAATCTATGACCGAAAAAATAAAAAGATGATTTTTTTTTTTTAAATTTCAATTAAAAGCAAAACGATTCAAAAATAAATTACATTTTTTCAAATAAGCCATCCTTTTAATATGATTTCGAATTTAAGAACTTAAATTTGTTGTTTTTTTTTTTTAAAGGTGTTTAGCACTTTTTCACTTCCAGATAACTAAATAACGAATGTGAAAATGTGAAAGTTTCAGTAAGAACTAATAAAAGAAAATTTTCTAAATTACTTTTTAAACATGTGTGACAGATAAATTGAATATCTTTTTTTTTTTTATATTTGCTTGTGAATAATTTATAATTTAAATACCTAATTCATTTTGAATTTTTAATTTAAGTGATTTTTATCAAATAATTTGTGTATATGAGTTGTATTTTAATTTTTATTTACATTTTCATTTGGACGACACGACAGTGTTATTGTTGATAATTATTTGCAAGGAAAAAGAAAAATTAAAAATTGTTATTTGAAAATTTAAAATTGCGTAAATAAAAAAATTTTTTTTTTTCGTTATTTTATTGGAAGTTATGATATTGGTCTTCCAAAGTGTTTTACTTTATTTCACCTTTACATGAAATTCGGAATATCCTGATGGAAGATAGAAAATTTGCAACCGCAGGAATTTCCGACAATTTGTTGGGTACGGAATTTTTTTTTTTTTTAAATGTAAGGTCAGTAAGACTGAATGGAAATAAGGCCAGAGTTTTACTGAAGCTATTGAGCAAACTACTAAGAGAAAGCTATTGAGCATGACGTAAGATACCCTTAGATGTATTAAGCTCTAACCACAGGACATGGTAGTTTCGGATGTTATCTTTAAAAAAAAAAAATTTTTTTTGAAGGCGATACCCGCTGATTATATCTTGAAAGGCGCTTTCGAAAATTCACCATGGTAGTTACCATAATAACCAAAAATAAATCTACTATATTCGATAATTCACAGTTACCTTTCCGGTAAAGGTTATATTATCACAGGTTAGCTTACCATACAAAAATGGTATATATCTATGATGAATTTTCGAAAGTAGGTACGCGAAAATACTGAGACAGTGGTATACATTCTGTACCAATACGCCTAGCATTTTTGAGCAGGATAGCTGCTGTAACTGGTCTCCATTCTATGATGGGATTTCAATTGTATTTAATGTCCAAGGATTACTCATTTGAAATGAAAATCAGTTCTGAGATTCTCAATGTCAGAAGCAAGTATTCTACCAAACCACCTTTAAATCATGTTCAGTAGACTCCCGTATAACGCGGTTAATATGTTACGCGTTGTATGAAATCATGTTGTACGATTTTGTTATATTGCGCGTTGTACGAGAATCGCGTTATATGAAAAAGTCGTCCCAATATTTTTAGCGCGTTGTAGGAATTTGCGTAGTACGAATTCGCGTTGTATTAGGCGCGTTGTACGGGAGTCTACTGTATTTTTACATTGCTTCATACTTCACAACTAAAATCAAAATCTCACAATTTCTCACAGACAGTTTAATCTTATCTCAAAAGTCTATCTGGATTGCTAAGGGTTAATACAATAATTTTCTTTATTTTCATTCTTCTTTTTGTTTAAATTCTTTAAGATTATAATTTTGTTTTTGTAAATATTTTTATTTTATTATCAAATTGATAAGAAAAAAATTATTTCCAAACAAAAACAAAACACTGACTGAGATAATTCACTCAAGAAAATTTATAATCAGAGTTCAATAAGTGCAACCGAACGATATAGTCAACGCAGTGCTACAAAAATCAGCTATAATTCGGATTCAATTTTAATTTTACTAAAATTTGAAGAGAAAAAAAAAAGATGACTTTAAAAATTGCAATTATCGGTGGCGGTATAATTGGTTACAGTTGTGCTGTACAAATAAGTGAATTTTATAGAAATTTAGCTGAAATAACAGTAATTTCTGAAGATTTTACACCAAATACAACTGGTGATGGTTCAGCTGGTTTATGGGGTCCATTTTTAGTTAATGAAATTGATTTTGATAATGTTGTGTAATTTTTTTTGAAAATTTGTACGAAAAATTTTGAATTTAGAAAATTTCCTTGCATTTTGTTTTTTTTTAACAGAAAATGGTCAAAGGAAACACATGATTTTTTGCACGAATTATGGCTATCAAATGAAGCTGGTGATGCTGGTGTTTGTTTAGTTCCGACAATAAGAGTTACAACAGCACCAGAAGGACTTGATACATTTTGGCGTTATATTGTTTATGGTTGTCAAAATTTAAGTTCAAATTATTTACGTGAACTTTCCGAAGATTGTGGAAGACATTTTACGTAAGAATTTTTGGAAAAGTTTTTTTTTTTGCCACAAGAGAATTTTTTTTTCATTTTTAGTGATGGAGTACATTTCGTTACATTTACATCGGAACCAGTGAAATTACTTCCGTATTTAATGAAACGTTTTCGAAATGCTGGTGGAAATGTTTTACAACAAAAAATCACAAATTTACAAGAATTTATTAAAAATTCAAATTATGATATTTATATAAATTGTGTTGGGCTTGGTGCAAAGGATATTGTTCCAGATCCAGAAATGTATTCAATACGTGGACAAGTTATACGTGTTAAAGCACCATGGATGTATTCAACATTTTTAGATGAAAGTGATGATGGAAATTATATTATTCCAAAGTGAGTACCGGTTTTTTTTTTTTTTACACTTTTTATTTTTGGAAATTTAATGGAACTAAGCGCTTACACTTGAAAATTTTCTCTCTCTTTATTGCTGAATCACTTTTAATTCACTAAATTAAATTTTATGTATATATTTCTTTTTAAACATATTTTCAAAAAGCTAGTAATTCTCTTTTTTTTTTCTGGTGTAATTATTTGGGCGTTGAATTGCATGATAATTACAATAATTCAAGAGGGTTCTCTATTGATATTCGTGTAGTATTTCACTTGATTGAGTGTACTTAAATAAAATAGCCATTTAGGTGGTTTTTGTTTTTTTATTTAAAGAGTTAAACGATTTCATTTTATTTATTTTTCTTTTTAAACAAAGTTCAGTGTCAATGTCAACGAGGAAAAAAAGGTAACAATTTACGTAAATTGTATTTGATTTCATGTTGTAGATAAATTTTATTGTTTGAATTTGTTTTAAAATGTTTTCTGAATTTTTAATTTTGTGGAAAAAAAATAGGTATAAGCATGAATTTAAATTTTTCCAAAAGTCAAATAGTAGGTTGTAATTTAAGCGTTTGAATTGTTAGTTGTGTTCCTTTTAAAAAGTGTATGTGTCCTGGCGAAGTTTGTCATAGTTTCAACTACTCTCACTCATAGTGTGTTGAGTTTATATCGTTCCATTTACAAATTACGATAAACTATGTATGTCAAACTACACCAGAGTAGATGCACTTGGCTAAAAAGAACACAGCTGTTGAGAATTTATTATTGGAACTATTTAAAAAATAGAATGGAATACTTTTGGAATTACGTGGAAAGTATTTTCTTACAAAATTCTGTACTTGATTTGTTTATGAAACCTCATCTACTGGATTTTGTATTGAAACTTCTTTAAATGGATTGTTTCGGTATTCCGCGGAATGTATCTGTTTTGACAATTGATTGATTTTTTAAAGATAATTTTGGAACCTCATTTAGTGAGTCTCAACAAGTTAATGTTAGCGTAATCGTAACACTTAACATTTTAAACAACTTCCGTGGAACGTTGTCTTTTTTGTATTTTCCGCTTGAAAGTTTTGAACAAGAAACAGTTTTTTCCCATAGTTAACAATTTAAAAATACATTTTTCTCTTATTCTTTTAAAAAAATCAGCTGTGATTCAGTTATCCTTGGAGGAACTCATCAAATAAATGATTACAACACGGAACCAGACCCTTTAGACAGTGAATTCATTAAATCGGGATGTTTAAAAATTGTTCCTGGTCTGATGCATGCTGAAAAAATCAAAGATTGGGTTGGATTAAGACCAGGTAGACCATCAATTCGTTTAGAAAAGGAGATTTTTGGTATTTTTTTTTTTTCTTAATTCATTGCTTTTTTCAACTTTCTTAAAAATTAATTTTTCATTAAAGATAACGGAAAAATTGTCATACATAATTATGGTCATGGTGGTAGTGGTGTTACATTAGCATGGGGTTGTGCATCAACTGTTTTAGATATTTTAAATGAACGAAAACATAAATTGTAATTTTAAAAACTTTGTTTTTATTTTTTTTCTTTAAAATAGAAAGAAAAAAATGTAATAAAAAAAGAAGGAAATTCATCTTTTTCGTTTCCTTTAAATTTATGGTTTTTTTTTTTTTTGCTTAGAAACAATTACGTCTTATTTCTAAAACATCTTTCATCATGAAATTTCTTAAATGCCATAATGCATTAACAACTTCTTCTGGTTTATCTTTAGCAACTGGTCCTAACCATTGTGTTGGTAATTTTGTTAGATCAACTGTAGGGACATTTTGTTGTGTTGCACGTAATGTTTTATCCCATGGTGCAATATGACGTGAATCATTTTGTAAACCTTCAATATATCTGAAAGATAAAAAAAATAAATTTGTTTGAACTCAGAGATAAGAAAGGAGGAAAAATAGATTTGTTTTACTTGATATACGCCTCAGAATGTAAAACTCTTTGTGGTCTCGGTGGTACTGTTACAAACATTGGTTCTGGTGGTGTTGGTGGTTGAGCTGTAATTTAGAAAAAAAAAAAATATTAAAAAGACTATTAAAAAAATCAAAGAAAAATGAGTGAAATGCTTCTATCTTGACCTTGATTAGATCCTGCTGGCTGTGGTGAAATTTGTGGAGTAGTACCGAATGGTTGTGGCGTTGTAGCAACTCCGATTGGTGTTTGAGGAGCTGCTGTAGAGGGATTTTTACTTCTTACGAAAATCCTAAAAAAAAAAGAAATAAAACCATGAAAAAATTAAATTGTTTTTAAAAACAAAAAATTCCTGTGAATTACTTATTTTTGTCGATGCTATGGATAGTTTTTCCTCCTTTATTTAAATGAACATCACGAACATGTTTAATGAGACGTGCTAAATTTGGGAATGGTGTTAAATTTTTCTTAAATCTCATACAAGATCTCCATTTGCATTGGAATTCATTTTCTGTTACTTTATCAACGTAATACGTTTGTACATGTCCCGTTTCATCAGCGATACAATGTTGCATACAATCAATAGGATCTTCAAATTGATAATTACATTTATCCCATAGACATTCGTAAACTTGATGTGGTCCAGTAATTTCAGTTATAGTTGGTTGTGGTATTGGACTGGGACAAAGACCACCTTCTTCAAGTGCTGCTGCTGCAGCAGCTGCTACTGTTGCTTGATGTTTACTTTCTTCATTAATTTTTGCAGCTTTATCTTCCCAAGCTTGTTTTATTGTTGATGGTAAATTTTTCCATTCAATACCGACCATTCGAGATACTTCACCAAATGATGCATCCGGATTACTGTTACGAATACCACGTCGAATTTCACATGAATACAAAATATAACCTGTTACAACTTTTTTTTGTAATTTTGGTTTGCCTTTTGTTGAAAGTGGAGTTGATGGGATCGATGGTGCTGGAGATGATGTTGTTGGAATATCTGAATTAACTGATGGTGGTCCACCATCTAATGAATCATCCATTATCATTATTCCAACTAATTCACCTGGTTCTGATTTAATATCTGATGGAGATTTAAGTGGATCCTGTTGACCTCCTGATACAATTCCATTTAGAGGAGCTTTTCGTGGTTTCATCGGTTTTTTAAAATGAAAAATTTCATCTTGTATTACCATTTGACTATGAGTGAATTTTTTTAATGTTTGTCCTTGAGTAAATTTATTGATTTTCTTTTTAGCTTCATCATATGTCGTTTCACAGATGTAAACATCACTTTCAGGAATTTCTGTTGGTCGACATGTTGTATATTCATTATAATCGAGTACAGCACATCGACCGACAATTGCAATTATCGGATTTGTATCTGGAACAGTTGATAAAAGTAATTCTTGTTTGTAAAAATGACGATTCGTTTGATGTGATAATTCTGATGGTGCAAAAAGCCATGGTCCTTGAAAATATGATTTTCTTCTGTAGAGAGGGAGGAAGATTTGAATTGAATGATTAATTTTTTCTTTTTTAAGGATTTCTAAATTGTTACCCATTCGCTTCCCAGATACTATGAATTTGAGCAATTGATTGTTTTCCAGATTGTGTTGCAACATAAACATAATCACCAGTTTTAACTACACCACTGCAAATTGTATTATATTGTTCATAGTATACGTTACCCTCTTCTGGATTGCTAACCATACAAACGACATTCTAGAAATGAAAAAAATCCAAAATTAATGAACAGAATTTTTTTTTGTTTTTTAGACAAAATTTATTATAAAATTAATCTTACTGGTTTCTCTTTTTCAATAAGAGCTTCTTGTAATTGTAATTCAGCTAATTCACCTTTATGCTTTTCAACACGTTCCTTAAATACTGACATGATACGTTTCAATTCTAATGGTTGTTCACGTTGTATAAATTTAATTGCATCATTATCACGTACATATGGCCAATATTTGATTTTTTTAAATGAACGTGCTTTTAAATTATAACGTGATTCACATACATAAATATCTTTATCTTGAAAACCTTCTGGTTTAAATTTTATATAATCTTTAATACACATCACATAACATTTATTTAATAATTTATCCAATGGTATTGCCTGATGTTGATCTGATTTAAAAACTTCCTAAAAACAAAATCAAAAAAAAAAAATTTCCAAAACAAACAAAAAAAAGGAAGAGAGAAGAGAAAAAAATTCGTCAATAGAAAAAAAAAAGGTTTTTGTGGGAAATTTTCTGGAACGATTTTTTTTTTTTAGAAGGAATTTAGTAAAAAAAAAATATTGAATGAAATTTGTTGTGATTTTTGAAATGGAATGATGATGACCTATGATGAAAATGTTTTACTTGTGTCGTGTGTTGTGTGTAAAAATTATGAGATCCTTCTTTTTTTTTTTTTTTGGAAAATTCATTCTTTAAAAAACAAAAACTGTAAAACGATATTACCTGTTCTAAGAATTTTCTTGTTGTTACATGATAAGTTTCTGGTGGTCTTAAAAATATATTACCATAGCACATTTTAATATTATTTGTATCTGTGTATAATCTTTCGATGTATGCAATACAAGGAACTGAAATTGGAATTTTGTTTTGTTTTAATGTTGATCTATTCTCTTCTGGACAACTACTATTTGAATTACTTTTATTATCTGGTGAATCAAAATATACAAAATCTCCAGGAGAATAGACTTTTTGATCAATTGTCATACTTTCACCGGTGGCCTAAAAAAAAAATGTAAGAAAAAAAAAGGGTTTTATTTTAATTGATTGGAAATTCTGACTGTTTTTCAGAAAATTTAATTTTTTTTTCTACAAAGAAATAAAACTTAAAAAGTCATAAGTTAGCTCATTAGAATTTAGTGTGACAATTTAATTCCCAGAAAGAAGAACTGACATTGGTATTTGTTTTGGTACAAAAACAAGTAATCCTTTATTCAGACCTATTTTTCAAAAAATTACTTTGAAATCAAAGCAATCAACGATTTTCAATCCGATGCATTTCGGAAATTAAATTATCATACTTGAAAATCAATCATAAATTTTTTGTCTATTCTTGTTTTTTTGTTTGTTTTTTAATAACATACCGCCTCATCAACGTCCTCTTGATCTTCCTCCTCTTTAAGAAGTTTCGATTGACGAACAGCTTCCACAGCAGCACTCAAATGAAGTGAAGAATAACTCAAAGCTGGTGATGTTAAAACATCCTTGCACAACTGAAATTTAAATGATTTCTTTTTTAAAAACCTTTTCTTTTTTTCTTTTTTTAAATCAATTATCGCTTTACCTCATCTCTTTTTTTAATAAAAAATGCTTGTAATTCAATTGAATCTTCAAAAACTTGTGAATCAGTTCGTGATAATTTTCTTGCACGTTCTAAACATGCAAATATATCCTCTTGAAATGTATCTAAACGTTTATAAAGACCTTTATCTAATCTTCGTTTAACTAAATCCAAAGATATTCCTCGAACTCTATTTTATGAAAAAAAGAAGAATGATAAATTTTTAAACATTTTTTGATTTTCTTAATGAAAAAACTTACTTATTTTCTGCATCAATTTCATCATATTCTGGAAGTTCAGCTAAAGAATCTGAATAACAACGTCCCTCTTCATCTTGATGATTATAAAGTGATGTAAAAAGTGATAATAGAAGTTCTTGGACAGCTAATGCAACATCTGGAACAGTTTCATCATTATCTCTGGAAAATATGAAAATTTTTGAGTTATTGAATGAACAATTAATGTCCTGTTTTTTCTTTTTGGGGTTTTTAAACTTACTTTAAACTTTGTTTTGTTTGAATACATAATTGTTGTAGTACCAATGCATCTTTATAAATTTGTGAATCTGGTTCATTATATTTGCAAGCATTTTCAAACATTAATAAAAAATCAGATGCCATTTCATCGATATTATCATATTGTTGTTGTTTTAATTTTTGTAAAATTCTTTCCATATCAATTGGATTTTTAATAATATCATAATAATCTGGATAATCCTGGTAACAGAAAATTTTTTAAAAACAAAAAAAAAAAAAAACAAAATTAATTAATTTTTAGAAAAAAAATAAAGGATAAAGAAAAGCAATCGTATTTTTTTTACACAAAATTTATTTTTGGACAAGGAATTTTTTTTTAGTTATTTTACTTGTTACATATTTTTGTTTTTATGATTTTTTTTTTGGTGTGGGACAAGGGTTGAGAGGTGTGTTGTAGAAAAGAGAAAATAAGTTCAATTTTGCAGTGAGCGGATATATTCATATAGAGAGAATGTGAAGGGATGATTTTGATGATTTTTTTTTATTTTTGGCACCAATTCGATTTTTTTTTTTTTAAATTAGTTTTTTTTTCTTTTTTTTTTTTTTTGTAAAAGAAAAAAAACTCACTAGTCCACGACGCTTCTCCCTTAATGTTGATTCAGGTATTCCACATAATTTTGATACTTGTCTCACAGATTTTCCATCATTTAAATATTTAATTGCTTCTTCAAATTGTTCACGTGTCCATTTGCATTTATGAATATGTTTGAAGATATTCTATAATAATATACATAAAATATACGTAACACAAAGCAAAAACACAAAAATAATAATAATAATAATAATAATAATAACAACAACAACAACAGCAAATAGATAATTTAATAGAAGAATAAAAATAATAATACAACACAAAAAAAAAAAAAAGATTATATTTTTAAAGGAAAATTTAAAAAAAAATATTAGAACTTCCTCTTAATTTTTTGTTGGCCATTATTTCTTATTATGCTCTCAAATATTTAGAGGAAGGGGAGAAGCGTCAGTTATTTGGTTTTAGTTATCATATTTTTGATGTACTATAATTTTTTTTATATTTTTTAATAAAAGTAATTGTTTTTCTACACAAAAAAAAAGAAAAAAAAAGATGCAAAATAAAACGTATGTAAAAAGTGCACAACGAAGTAATGCCGCCGCTCACTGCTTTTTCGTTTTTTTGTTTTTTCCAATTTAGTGAAATGTTAAAGAGAGAGAGAAAAAAAAAACAAATAAAAATATAACAAAAAAATAAATCCCAATTTTCCGTGCATTTCCAAAAATTTAACGTACTTACCTTGAATTTAGAATAAATTTTTTTATAATAAAAAAAAAGAAGAAATCAAACCAAAACAACAACAAAGAAAAAACCCATTTGATGAGAAATGGAAATAAAATAAAAAAAGGATCCTAAATACTCAAACTTAAAAAATTCTTATCAATTCTCATAAATTTTACTAACTAAGAATCAAAACAAAATGAAAAAAACATAAATTTAATAAATCAATAAAAATTTTGATTAAATTCAACAAAAACCATGCTTAATTGATGATGATGATGGTCTAATGCTACATACACACGGTCCAACTGGGTTATACAACCTTGTTCGCCAACCAGGTTGTACGTTTTGTATACACAGTTCAACTTGGTTGTACAACCTTTACCACGTCCCCCAAAAAAATTAAAAATTTTCAATTGAAATGAAAATTTGTCTGCCGATCATCTCATTGTACAACCTTAATCCAAATCGAACAGGTTGTAAAACCAAGTTGGACTGTGTGTATGTAGCATAAGGAGTGATTAAGAAAAATTAATAAATTAAGGACAAAAATATGTGAGATAAAAGTGTATGCTTTGAGAATTCAAAGAAAAAAGATGTTGCTTTTTTTTTTTCACCGACTGAGGGGAAAAATTTAAAAATAAAATAAAAAATAATTAAGAAATAAAAATAAGGGGGAAAAATTATAATTTCCCTTTATTGATTGGACGCGTTATTACTCAAATCACACACACATACACACACAGAATTAAAATGACTTCTTAATCGAAAATTTCGTTTTTTTGTTTTTTGTCTGCGGCATTACCCGCTGTGCCAACCACCAACATAGTTTTTTTTTTTTTAATTTTTTTTTTTTAATGAAAAAGGAAAACAAACGAAAATAAATTTAATAATTAGTTTCATTAAAAGCTACATTTTGTAGGCATATTTGCCAATTTAATGAATTTAATTTTTTATTTTTTTTTTTTTCAATTGAAAAAAATTTAGATCAGCGGTTCAAATTGATGTTGAACTCTGAATCTTAATGAGAAATTATTTATTATTTTCTAGCATACAATTTCAAATTTATTTCTTACCAAAAGATTTATGAGATTTACAATAAATAAAGCTATAATAAAGGAAATATTTTGGTAACTCTTTGACGGACAATGATATATGATATCATAAATTTTGTTGGTAATTTTTCATGGATCATTCAAGTTACAGAATCATTTACTAGACAACTACAGGACAAAAAGTACTTGTAACATTTGGCATTACTCGATTCAAGCTGCCAACAAATTCTGCTTGGTACATTCTGTTTTGCAATTGCCTAGTGTAGATCTGTTTCACCGAACATAGCTTGTCCATTTGGGATTTTTCTAAAAAAAAAACTTAACTGTCCGTTAAAGAGCTAAATCTTAAAATTTGTTAGTGATAAAAACAAAAAAAAAAAAACCTATATCAAATTATGAAATTATTAACCCTTTTAATCCCGAAAAAAAAATTGGATTTCTAAATTTAAAAAAAAATTAGAACATTTTCTTCAAATAATTTTTTATGTGAGGTTAAATGGTTGGAAAAGGCACAAAGAAAATTAAAATACAAGAAAAAAGAAAAATATGTGTAAGTAAACTGTGCTTAGTGGGGGGGATAAAAGGGTTATAATTAAAATTTTATTAGTATTATTTTACAAAGAAATATTTAAAAAAAATTACTTTAAAAATCTAATTGTTAGATTTTACTGGATAGAACTTTTTCAATCAATTACAAAAAAAAAAAAAAAAAAAAAAAAAAAGAAGAACAAAAGACAAAAAAGAAAAATACAAAAACAAAAAAAACAAAAAATATAAATAAAACTCAACTTACATTCTTTGATGGTAATTTCGTGAAAATCAATGATAATTGACGATTTCCTTTTGGTTCATGATAATCTCTTATAGTTTCATATAATTGCCATAATTTTATTTCACGTGGTGTTAATGATTTACGAGCTATTTTTGAGCTTTAAAAAAAATAAAAAATTAATGATATGTATTCTCATTGAAAAATCAAATAAAACAACTTACAATTTTGACATTGGTTTTTTATCAATAAAAGCTGAATAATCTTTTATTTTATCATTTAATGCTTTCTCTAATAAATTAGCATCTTCATAAATCATTGAACCTTCTTCATTAAATTTACGACAATTATCAAACATTAAACGATAATCATTAATACAATCATCAATTGTATTATATTTATCTAATCTAATATTATTTTCAATTGTGCTCATATCAATTGGATGTTGAATTATATTATAATAATCTGGATATAATTTTTTTGATGGTTTCTCCATAAAAAGTGTTGAAAGTTTACGATTATTAATTGTATAATCAATTAAATATTTTTGAAGATTTAAAAGACGTTTTTTAAGTGCTGGTCCAGTTAATTGTTTTATTTTTGGTGTTACATTAATATTTGTTGTTGTGATTGTGGTGTTAGTTGTTGTTGTTGTTGGTGTACCAGTATTAGATAAAGCAACAGCTGTTGGTGGTGTAATTGTTGAACTTGATCTTGGACGTTTCTTTTGACGATTTGTTGAAGATGTTGATGATGCATTTGATGGTTCTTGTTCATCAATGTCACTTGGTTCCTAAAAAAAAAAACAAAATAAAAATTAAATTACAATAAAATCCTACAAAAAAATCAAAATGATGAATTGTTACTTACTTGTTCCACGGCTGAATCTACCAATTTTGAATTCATTAATTTTAACATTTTTATAGCATCCTTATGAGTTTTATGTGATGGTGGATATGCTCTTTTTGCATTATCCAACATTAAATATAAATCAGCTGTTAAATCACTGATATTTGCATAATCACCACGTTTTAATTTTTTCTGTATTTGTGCCATCGATATTGGTTTTTTAATCATTTCATAATATTCAGGATGAAATCGTCTATATGGTAATTTCCATAATGATTGACCCAGTGGTGCCCCTGTTGCATTAGGAGGATCTATAAGTTTTTGTTTTGGGGATGGGACAAAAAAAAAAAAAAAAACAAGGAAACAAGAAAAAAAAAAAAAAACAAAAAAAAAAACAAAATAGGAATTTGAAATTTAAAAAAAAATAAATTATAAATTAAATTAAGCAAACAAAATTTACAAAAAAAAGCTTAACTTAAAGCGATAATGAAGATTAAATTTGATAAAATTAAAAAAAACCAAAATAAACTCAAATTTTACGAAACATTAATGAAAATGATACATGAAATTTTTGGAATTTTTTCGTTTTTGCATTTACCTGTAGAACTAGCTGCATTAAAAAGAGTATCAAATAATTGCCACATTGGTCCTTCACCACATTTATTTTGATTTCCATCGCTATCATCATCAGAACTTTCTGGTTCTTCTTTAAGTGATGCCGTTATTGCACTCCATGATTGTCCACGTTTTTTTGTAAGTGTTGGTTTTGCTTTTCCAGATTCAATTTCTGATTTTTTTACTGTGAAAATCTATAATGAAAATTTTTAATGTAAAAACTAAAAAATGAGAGTATTTTTTTTTTTAAATTTCACTTGATACCTTTTTTAATGTTTTAGCATCTTTGTAAATTTGTGAACCAGGTTCATTAAACATAATAGCATTTTTTGTCATTTGTAATAAATCTTTTTCCATTTCACTTAAATTTGAATATGCATTTGTTTGAATTTTTGTTGCAATTAAACGTAAATCAATTGGATGTTCAATAACATCATAATAATCTGGCCATAATTTTTTTGATGGTAATAATTGAAATTCATGATGTAATGCACGATCATCTTGTGGATCTGTTGCAGTCATTACAGCAGCAAATAATTCTTCATATGGATCAAAATCATCATCATGTGATGTATTTTGTGTATCACTTTCTTGTGCTGTTGAACGACGTGGTTGACGACCAACACGTTTTATACGTGGTTCATCATCATTATTCAATGATTCTAATAGTTTTATTTTATTTGTATTAAAACTTTCCCACAATACACAAGCATCATTATATTCATTGGATCCATGTTTATAAAATGCTTTTGCATTATTCACCAATAATTCTATATCAGTTGTAAGTTCTTCAGTATCATCATATGAATCCGTTTTTAATTTTTGTTGTACTCTTAACAAATCAATTGGATTATTAACAACTTCATAATAAGATGGCTCTTGACGACGTTTTGGTGCACGAATAAATGTATCACATAACATTGTACCATCTTCCTTTTTTATATTTCTTATGGAATCATATAATTGCTGGCATAATTCTGACTGTAAATTATGAAGATTTTTGTTGTTTTGATCACTGGAATCATCGACAAATTGTGATAATTGTGAACTTACCGGGTCTAATTTTTTACGTTTTCTGCCTGTTCCAGATGAACCAATCGTTGATAAAACTGGTGATTGTTCTGGTGTAGAATCATCTACAACATCGTCATCTTGTCTGCTAGCAACTGAACTAGCACGTCTTCTTTTACTTAACATTGTTTTTCGTATTTTATTTATCAAGATTTACTCGAGACGTTTAAAAATTTTCCTTTTTTGTTAAAATATTACAAAGACAGCGTCCCCACAGTAAACTTACTCCGCCATTATTATTTGATTTTGATTGACAAATGACAGTTGTTTGTGGAATGTGGATGCTTTTTCTTTCTTTCTTTTGTGTTTTGTTGAGTACTACTGGAGAAACAATAGGATTGAATAGGCTTGCTTAGACGGTTAAAAAATAGACTTCCGTTTTCAGAAAATGACTGGATTGGTTAGGCGAAATTATCTTTTCAATAAAATTTAAATAACCGATAAAAATTGCAGCGAAGAATAATTTTTCATGAAATGACAGTTGAAATGGCGCGATTATGTCGGTCGACTATGTCGACTATTGTACAAGTGAAATTTATTGTTAAGATTTTTTTAAAATTAATTTCGGTGGAATAAATTTAGATAAAGTGTGGAAATTTAGTGTTTTTAGTGAAATTAGTGTTTGTTTAATGAGAAAAATATGAAATGTCGTGTGTGAATTAAAAGACATTAGAAATATGAATGTGATAAAGATTAGGACTTCAAGAAAAAATCAACTCAGTAGTAGAGTAGTATACACCAAAGCGCCTTTCTAGTTAGAAAAGGACCTAAATACCATATGAAACATTGCGTAAACTGTCCTATTGCTCAATTAGGACAAGTATTTTTCAAACATAATTTGCAGTTTTGATAGTTGTTTCTCTAAAATTCTTTTCATTATCTAAACCCCTATTTTTTTTTCACAATTTATTTAAATTTTTTTCACAGAAAAATCTCTTGTGAAAGAAATAACAAATTTCACCATATGAAAACATCCTTTAGTGCTTTATTCTAAAATTCTTATGAAAATTTAAACTTTCTATCAAAAATTTATCTTTTTATTTTTAATTTTCGGTTCTTGAATAACAACAACAAAAATACTTGTACGAATTTCATTGTTTTTAAATTCTCGTGATACAAATTTAAGGAAGTGAAAAACTTTTATCTTTTCTTTTGTCTATACATTTTCATATAGGCCTTAGGTATTTCATATATAATTTATTTTTACTGGTTTTTCTTCAGAAGTCATTTTATTTTGTTTCTAGTTTCCGCATCACATATTTTTCCTTGAACCCTTTTTCTTTCTTTTTTTTTTTTTTGTTTTTTTTTTTTGTTTCATATTGTTTTTATTGTCATCCACAATTTCAATATTTTCCATGTGTGACTAACAATATTATATAAAGAACAAAATAATATTCGTATTTTTTATATACCCTCAAGACCCACAAGTTGAAATGATTTTATTTTTCGCTTTTTTTTTTTTTGTTTTCATTAAAAATCATTTCTAGAAATTGATTTATAAAAAAAATACATGTATTATTTCGTGTCACTGACTCTTGAGATTTCTCTTACGTTTTTTTTTTGCTGTTGTTTTGTTTTATAGAAGAGACAAAAAAAAAAAAAAACAAAGGATTCTAGGAAATTGAAAGGAGATTTAAATCCAGGAAATAAAGTAATACTAGGGAATAATATTCAAATAAAATATTGTGTATTTTAAATGAAAATCTCAATGTCATTTATATATTACATACATTTTTTTTTTTTTTTTTGAAAACACACATATCTAAAGTCCTTTATTGATTTAGCTTTTTGTTTTTCTAAAGTTTTATTTCTAAAGAAAATGATAAATTTTTCAAATGAAATAGTAGTAGTTGTTTTTTTTTTTAATTTATTGAATTTTGTCTTACTCACAAAATTTATTTTTTTTTTTTACATAAATTTTTCTTTTTCCTTAAACAATTTTCTATAGTGTTGGTAATTACATATTATGTACACAGATACATTAAATTTTACTAAATATATATGTATAATGATAAAAATTTTCGTTTACTTTTTTATTTTTTATTTTTTTTTATTTTTTACATTTAAAAATATGTTTTTAAAGGATATGTGTGGATGTACATAAAAGCTGTTTTTGCTTATGTTTTTCGGGGATAAAAATAAAAATTTAAAAATGTTAAAATCACAGAATATTCATAAAAAAAACAAGAAAAATTATTCGTTTTCAAGGATTCAACCACATAATAATTTTATTCAGAAATTAAACAAAAAAAAAAAAACAAAAAAAAAAAAATAGTTTAGAAAAAAAATTAAATGAAATCTCTCGAGCTCATTGAAATAATTTTAAAACAACAGTTAATAACAAAATTGAAGGCATAAAAGGAGAGATAAACTACTACCACCTACTACGCTACTTTACATTGCATGCCAACGGTTCCAATCGTCTGCAAAACTTTGTGTTCCTACGAAACGTATGCAATGCTGTGGGGGTGTATATCTACTTTGTGATTGTGCAAGAAAATGTTTATCTTTTATTTTTCAGAATAATTTTTAAATAAAATTAAAAACATTATCTTTTCAATTTTTATGAATGACTGTTTTTTTTTTTTTCAGAAAAAAGTTTGTATGCAAGTTTTTATTTTTGTTTGGTTTTTTTTTTTTTCAAAAGGAATATGTGGGTGGAGAAAAAAAAATGAATAATGATTTTGGGAAAAAATCATTTACATTTTGAAAATGAAAAAAAAAAAAGAATCCTTTTACATTTTTTTTTAAATAAGAAATTTCTTTTCTACATCTTTTTTTTCCAAAAAATTTATTTTAATTCAACAAAAAATCAAAAAAAAAAAAATTAAGGATAAAAAAAGTTTTCACAGTGGTTGTGGTGGTGGTCCAGGACGTAATTCATTTACTGGTAATGAGCTTGTTAAATCTGTAGTACTTGGTGATAAATGTTTTATATATCTTGCTGTTGGTTTATTTTGAGAATCTAGAATTGTTATTGGTTTTTTACGTTCAACAAATGATTCTTCTTTATATGTAGCATGACTAAAATTTGTTTGTAATGCTGATGGTTGTATTGATGTTCCTGTTGTTCCTGTTGTTGTTGCTGTTGTAAATTCATTATCTGGTGTATATGCAGTATGTGTTTGTTCATCATAATTTGGATTTGTTACTGTTAATACACCATAACGTCCACCTTCACCATCACGTAAACAATTATAAATACCACGACGTTCTTTTTGACCTCTTGAACTTGTATATAATTTTAATACTCTACAATTACATGTAACAAGCATTGCTGTTATTAGGCCCTGAAAGAATGAAAAAAAAAAAAACACATAAAGAAAAATAAGAAATTTTTAGATAAGAACAAGAAAAAGAAAAAAACGGATGGATGAAAATTTAAAGGACGAAAAACGAAAAAAAAAAATAAAATAACAGAGAAAAGATAAAATGGAAAAAGTGTGTTTTAAAAGTAAATTTAAATAATGTGTGTACGTGTTAAGTGTGCAAATATAAATTTTTCATTTTTATTCTTGTTGCTATATAGTGCACATACTATATATACGTATATGTATATCGTTATATGAAGAGGATTAAAGAAAACATACAATTTTAAAGGATATACATACCATATTTTTTATTTCTT
Organism: Bombylius discolor; assembly: GCA_939192795.1. NCBI lineage: Eukaryota > Metazoa > Arthropoda > Insecta > Diptera > Bombyliidae > Bombylius > Bombylius discolor. The sequence goes on along the minus strand of OW584240.1, from coordinate 6,229,591 downwards.
TTTTAATTCATAAAGAAAACTTTTTTTATTGACTTATGTCCTTATAAAAAGTTTTTATTTATTTTTACTTTAGTTGTGTTTACATTGTTACACAAAAATGGGAAAAAGAAGAAAACTCTTTTTTTTTTTCATGAAATACATACATATGTTACATATTGTGTACACCAATAAACATTTTGGTTGTGTCCTTTAATTATTTTACTTATTATTTATTATTATTATTATTATTATTTACCTGAATACCCTGAGATATACTATATATCGCCCATAATTGATTCATTCGTAATAAAGCTGCCATTGATCCAAGGATATTAACGATACAAAATAAAAATAAAATCTGAAAAATTCCAGAAAGAATAAAGGATTATAGAATTTTTTTTAAATAAAAAATAATATCTATTTTCTTATTTCCTTATTTTTTTTTTTAATTTCGTTTTACAAACACACAAAAAACATAAAGGATAACAAAGGATTTAACTTTATTGTATAAGTTTTTCACTTAATCAAAAAAAAAAAAAAAGAAAACATTAAGAAAAATTGATATTGGTCAAAATTTATATTGTTTCTTTTTTTTTTTTTTTTTTTGCTTTGAAAGTTCGATTTTTTACAGGACATATGCGAGGAGAAAAAAAAACAAAAAAAAAAAATTGAACATGTTATACAAAATTTCGTACATTTTAGATATCAATTTAAATTTTATCATTCACATAGTCTAGACAAAAAGGCTTTATTTTTTATTACAATTGTTCAAGAACTTCAAATACTTATGGGAAATAATGACATTAAACAAAAAAAAAAACAAAAAATAGAGAATAAAAACAAAAGAAAATGTTGAGAAAAAAAAAAATAAATAAATGGCAAGTAGACAAATAAAAAAATAAAATAGAAAAAAAACAACATTTGTTTCAGCATAAAAAAATTTTATGTACCTATATATTTTTTCTTTTATATAACACAACTTAAAAAAAAAAAATCCTTTTTCTTTTTTCTGTATACTTTTCTGTTAAATAAAGGATATAAAAGAAAAACTAAAAGAAAGTACCTAGTACAAAAAAATTAAAAAAAAAAAGAAAATATTATCACTAAAAAACTACAAAAAAAAAAGAGCACAAGAAAAAAGGATAAAAGAAAAATCTAAATGATAAAGGAGAAAAAAATGAGAATACTGCAGTAATCCTTTTGATACAAAAAAAAACAAGTTATTCTAAGACTAAATTTTTTTTAATTTAAAACATTTTTTTTCTCTCTGTTGTAAATTTTAAATTATAAGGATTTGAAAACAGTCAAGTGTTCTTTTAATTTCTCTTTATTTATTTTACTTTTTTTTTTTTTGTTGTCAAATAAATTCTGAAAAATTCAATTCTATAGGAAATCTAATTATCTATTGAAACGACGAGTATTTTAGAAAAGTTTTTTTTCAATTGTTTTATTGTTAATTAATTTAAATTCAAAGCAAAAAAGAAAAGAAAAAAAAAGTTTAACGGTAATCAACTGAAGGATACCATTTTTATTTTAATTGTTTCAATTGCTTTTCTTCACGTATCGTATCAAATAAAGGATTTATTTGTATTTTAAATTGTTTATCCTTAATTTTTATTTAAATAATGAAGGAGGACTCTAATCAAGAACTTTTGTAGTGATTTAACAGAAATCAAACCAATTAGTTGGGAACGCTTGGGTTATATAAAATATCTCACTAAGGCTACATTTCAACTTATGACCCGTTATGTGTCGAGTCTGTCGGATCGTAAGTGGGAATCAACCCTAAAGCCTAAAACTACTAACGAAAGTATTCACGCCTTACGTGGTGCTTTAAGTACTTGCAGTTAGAAAAAATTGGCTTGGTTATAAATGAAAAGAAGATAAGAACTTCTGTTCAAATTAATAAAACCCAGAGGGCCAGAGGTATGCTGAAATTATGATTCAAATATAAAACACAACACCTAACCTAACCTCAGGCTATGAGATCAAAATTCTTATGTAGGTTGGTAGATCTTATTTAAAGAATGGAAGATTATAGGCTACTAAAGAAAGTATTGAATTCTTAACATAAAGCCCATACCAAGGTCCACATGGAAGCTGATAAACAAGGTGGGTAGGGCATTGAGATCATGATAGGTCAAATTAAAAGTAGGTCAAAGTTCAATTAAAATTTTTCTATAATTGAGAAAAAAACTCATTAATATTTTGTATTTTCTTTTAATTTAATCAAAATCACCAAAATTTCAAAAGAAAATATTTATGAAATTCAACTTGTTGTTGAGAAAAATTTTAAATTACTCCTTGATCCTTGCTCTTGTTTAAATAATTTTCTTGAAATCTTGAAACTCTCAACTAATTTAATTCCTCTTTTTTTTTCTTTAATTTTTAATAAAAACAATCAGAAAACTCTTACAAGAAAATCTTCTTTTCAACAAAAACAAAAACATCAACAACAAACAAATCCTTTTTTATCCTCAAACTACTCAAGTAAAATATTTTTCATTTGTAATACGATAGCATCCTTTTTTTTCGTTTCTTTTTTGAATTTCTCAATAACTCTTTTCAATAAAACTTCGTTGAAAAGTTCAAGAAAAATATTGAAAAATCATTCATTTTTTGCATCAATAGTTTTTTTTTTGTTTTTTTGTATTATCATGCTTTCACAAATCTTTAAAGTTCGAATAAGGATAACAAATATTATTCTTGTACTACGTGGTAGCACAGTAACACAAAAAAAAAAAAATAAATTCATTTAAAATTTGCAAAAAAATGGAAAAAAAAAATTAAAAAGTTGAAATACAAGAAAAATTTCAATAATTTCTCATATCCTGGAAATATTTTACTTTATTTATTTTTCGTCTTCCTTTTTTTTTTGTTTTTGAAAAACTTATATCCTTCGGGAATGTAATTGAATGTTTTATTTGTTTTTTCTTTCTTATCGTTAAATTTAAAGTTTGTGTACCGAGAATGCTGTATGTTCGTCGGTTCAAGGATGTCGAACCTTATGTAGTCGGAATTATAAATTGAAATTGACGTAATTCGATAGTTTTTTTTTTTTTTAAAGGATAAAAGGATAAACTTGTTGCTTGATGTTTTATATATAAAAAAAAATATGTTTTCTTTTTTTTTTTTGTATTTCGATATTTACACTGTTAAATTGCTTCATTTCATTTTGTTTTTTCATATTTTAAATACGAAAACGTTTAAGGATAACAGGATAACATGTATTTTTTATTTTCGTTGAGAAAGGTACATAAAAGTTGATGGTACACAATATACTGAATACATGTTTATCAATCGATTAACTAGAATTAGAACATATATTATAACATATGGGAAAAGTTCCCTTTGAGATCCAGTTACTTTAACGCAATGCTATAAAAATATTTTAACGTATATGTAAAACATACATATTATGATGTATTTCTATATATCAAATAGATTTATAGTCCTTAGGGATCTATGCCAACAGAAAGAAAAAAATAATAAAACAAATTTTATTTATGATCTGTTGGTTTATTATGGGAGTTAATTCTTGCATACATAAAATATATATACACAAAAGCGTAAAAGGATATCTGAATAGCACATATAAAAAGTAGAATATATATAGGTTTTGGTAATCTAGTATATATGACAGGTGTATGAGAAATTGTTATAATATATAAAAACTGACCGTAATGGTGTATTAGTGTGTTTTTGTTGTGTGTGTGATATACATAAATAAAAATAATATTTATATAAACTGTTACTAAATCACTCTACTTAAATAAACGTTAAATTTATATATTCTATGTCAAAGTTTTACGTATGTACATACATATGTACGTTTAAGAAAGGTGCAGTACAAGAGGAATAAAACTGACATAATTGGTTTGTGTACGGTTAGTTTATTGTGTCATTTGTATTTTTTGACATTTGAATACATATTGCACTTCGTATAATATTATATATTTATTGAGGTCATATACATACATATATATATTTAATATTTAAACATAATTGTTTAATCAATAAAAGTACAAAAAAAAAAAATAAATAAATAGAATTATCAAATTTGACGTATAATTAATTGTCTTTAAGAAATAATTAACATGTGTGTTTGCAGTTTAAATATAATTAATTATTGTAATTTTTGTTTTTTTATTTATTCTAAATTACCTTTATGAATAATGTACTCTGTAATAGTCTCCTTTTCATTAATTTATTTCTTGATTTTGCATCAACTTGCATTTGTGCTGATATTTTTGCTGTATTACGTGCTTGTACAGCTAAATGAAAACCTACAAATATTAATATAATTGCTGGTACCATATATGCCCATATGTAAGCTTTCCCTTCCATTAACCTGTAAAATTAAAATATTAATTAATGTATTTGTATGTATACATGTATAAAATATTATTTGTTATCCTAAAAGTATGCAATGTAATTTATTTTAATTTTTAGTAAGGGAATTCATATGATTTTTAGGTTTTTTTTTTCGTATTTTCGTAATTTTATTTTTGATACGTTATGATCATTATTTTTTTTCTCGTCTATCCCTTTTTAAATTTGGATGAAGATTGTGCTGTGTTTTTACTGCAACAGAAACGACAGTAACGTGTATATACGTATTAGAACCGTTCGCGTCGTTTAGTAGATAACACTGTTCGACGAACGTAGATTGATTTGACATGTATCACGTATAAGCTCAAGCCAAAAGAGAGAGACTTTTTAGCTTAGTAGTCATTTTTTGTCGGTTTTACAAAGTGCACAGGCAAATTAATATTCATTGTCTATAACAAACTAGCCTCTTTTTCAGCAACTGTCAATGTCGACCAACTGTTTTGTATAAGTTATTGGATTTTTTCTAAGCTTCAGCTTCTTATAAGATCACATATTTTCAATTGGATTGGCATCTGGTAATTCTGGTGGCTAATCCATTCCAATGATACCATTCTTATCTTTCCAATTTTTGCATGACGATGAAAAATTGATATATTGTTCTCAAAACCAATACCAGTTCAGTTCATTATGAACAATGATGAAGACTGGACTCCATATTGCCCATATTGGTAATAAAATAAACGCTGTGCACTTTGTAAAACAACACGTTTATTTTTAACAGACTGTACTGTAAATAAAATAAATAAACTACGAAGAATTAGGTAGATTATGAAATTTAGAAAACTACGAACAGATTGAACAAAAAGACATGAATCTCCTTAATTGTTTCTAATTTATTGGATTTAAACTTACCAACAATGCTTACTAACTAGAAGCTCTTGTACAATTTCAGCTGGTGTTAAATGCATTTTTGATTTAATTTCCTTTTCTTTATATTTAAATGCAACTGCAATACCAACCATTAATAAAGGAAATCCCCATGACATGATGCTATAGTAATGATAACAAAAAAAAAAAAATAATATTTTAAAATAGTAAATTTTCATCTGTTGGCAAAAACAAAAACACAAAAATTATGTATTGTGTGTGTGTAATGTGTCCAATTTACGAAGTAAAGTTTTATTTTAATAGTTTCGTTAGGAAAATAATGAATGTAAAGTTACTAAATTACATGAGGAAAAAAAAAAGGAATTAAAAAAAAGGATAAAAGTATTTTATGATGCAACAAGCTGAAATTTAAAATTTATGGTAAAGTTTTTATATTTGAATTAATTTCAGACAAAACTTTGGATTATCTTGTTTGCGAAAATGAAAATTTTTTTCATTAAATTTTGAAAATTTAATTTAAAAAACAATTTTTGTTTTTGTTGTTTGTGTAAAAGAACAAAAAGCTCGAGAATCAAATTATTCAATGAAATAAAAGATTAGAAAAGATTTAAATAATAAAATTATCTTTTTCATTTTTGCATCAATGCATTTTGTAAAATAAGGATTATCATTGCTTCGCAAACAAATAAAATTATATTTGAATTATTTAATAGGATTTAAGGAAATTTTGGTGCTTGAGGAAATATAGAATTAAGTTTTATGTTTGCGATTTAAAGGATTGATTTTGTGTTGTGAGTTGGAAAAAGTTAAGTTTCTTTTTTTTTTTTTGTTAGTCAACAACTACCGGAATAATGGGATTTTGTACACAGTGTTTGTACTTTTCCTCTAAGACTGCGTAGCGTAGAAATTTTTTGGACCGTGCGTGCTATTTTAAGGGAATGCTTTTGTACTTTTTCTCCATTTTAGTGGCTTTTTTCTAGAAAATTTAAATTTTCTAGCCTTGTAAAAACATTGTGAAAGTATAGCATTGTAAACCTTGAACTTAAGAATGTATACTGCCATTTTCATGTAATAGATTAATTTGAAAATCTGCGAAAAGTTCATAGCAATGTTACCGAATAATTTATGAAAGAAGTGCCACAGGATATCTTAGCAGCTTTTAGAGATGAAACGGTTAAGATTACCATTGTTCTAATGATTTATTTTAAGAATCTTTTGTTGATCCTGTTAAAGCCAATTTTTAGTTTGTTATGGTTAGTGACCGAATTGATGGAATATTTGTAATTGAAATTGCAAAATTGGACTCGAATCCTTTTTGAGTCCACTTCATTTTAAATAAGAAAGTTGGTTCTAGTCGACGATTATCTATTCCTATTGGAAGTGACAATTGACTAGATTGTCGTTGTCATTTGACATGACTGTCATCATACTAAACTACAGAAAAAACGGCTTCGACCATGAAAAGTGATTCGGCTATCAGCATAGCAATATTTATATTGCATTCGAGACTTCATTTCCTGTCAACAAACATTGGTTTGCATTCCACTTAAAACTGTTGGTGAGTGAATGGCAATAAGAAAAAATGTAATTGTGAAAGGTTTTAAATTAGGAAGGTTAAAGTTTTCGATTGGTTGGCAAACTATTACGTGTTTACTATCGATTTTGTTCTTATCTTGATTATTAAAAAAAAGGTCATTTTTCTCTTTTTTACTTTCCTTTTGAATAAAATTTGAATGCAAAATGAATAATTTCTTAGAAGTACATTTATCACACATTTTTTCTAGGTATACACTTAAATTTTTTCTTTCTAAATTACCACAATTTGGGTCAATATTCGTTAAAATACAATAAACTAGCTCATTAAAAATATGTACTTAATTTTTTTTTTTTTTTAAATTCATAATTAGCATTGACACACTAAACTACAAAAAAAAAAAATAAATAAAATAAACTAAACTGACTATTGAAGGTAAAATTAGAACAAAAGAGAAAAAAAAACACAATTTACATGTGAATTGATCAATAAATAACGAATAAAATGAATTATGCAAAAAAAAAAAAGGAGAAAAAAAAAACGACGGATACTTATTTCTAAATAATTGCTTGTGGGTAGATATGACAATGTATGTACATAAATACTTTCCTGTCTTAATATCCTTGAGTATGTGAAAAAAAAAAATACTTGAAGAAAACATAAAAATTCAAATAAAAAACTGTTCTACATTATTTTTCTAGTACAAAAAAAAAAAAAAAAAACCCCTCCTACAATCTGTGGTCAGTTACAATATAAAAATTAGAATTTATTTGTGTGTGTTTATGTAATCATTTTTGTCATCCTTTTATAGTATATTTATTCTTTTTATTTTTATTTTTCTGTTATTTTTCTATTTAAACAACATTCATACATATCAAATGTCAGGATTCATGAACATAAAAGTGTCTGATAAGGATGTGAAATTATGACAAACAAAATATATGTAAATAAAATGGAAATCATAGAAAGAAAAACACATAAATGTATGTGTGTAGTAGGTTTGTGTACTATATATGACAAAAATTGGACGTTTAGAAAATTGTGAAGAGCTACACACGAAAAATAACATAACTTAAAGGACATATGTATATGAACAGATAATTGGATTTTTATTAAAGAATAAATAAATAGTGTATAAGTTTCATTTTTGATAGAAAGGATATAAAGGATACTTATGAAGTATTTTAATAAGAATTATCGATTAAAAAAATTTTATTATTGGTGTTTTTTTCTTGTGTCTTCTTTTTCTTCTTCTTACCTGTAATGAACTAACATTCGTCCCATTTTTGGTTCTGGATGTGGTATTAAATTAACACTATTACGAAATATTGTTAATGCATGATGACAACAACAACATAGCCAACATAATGATGCCAATTTCATAAATAGTAAAGCCAATGAAAGTGAAGCACATAAATCTGAATCCTGTTAATGACGAAAAAAAAAAAAGAAAAAGAAAATGGAAATTATGATAATTAAAATTCTAATTAAAAAGTCCTTTTGAAAAAAAAAGAGTCAAAAATAGAAAAAAAATGAAATTAAATGAAATCTTCTTATGTCCTTTATTTTTACCGTTATTTTTTAATTGTAAGACAAAAAAAAAGAAATGTTTCAAAAGCACAAATCTTTGTATTTCAATTTTTTTTTCTTTCAATAAATAAATAATTAAATTTTTTTTTTTAAATTTTCACTCTATTTATTTATTTTTTTCTAACACACAAAAAAAATATTTCAATTTTATTATTTAAACAATTTTTATCTTGTAAGGACATCAACTATATAATAAAAACGAAAAAACCAAAAAAATAGCTGTAAAAATTATTATTACTTATTATTATTATTTTTTTTTTACCTGTATACCTCCTACGCCTATCACAAACAGAAGTTGTGCCATAAAAAGTGATGCTAAAAGACTTAAAAGTGCTGTACCAGCTAAAGATCGTAAATCTGAAAATAAACTGTAAAAGGAAAATAAAAGAAGAAAATTAATAAGCAAAAAAAAAAAAATGTCTAAGAAAATAATTTTAAGCTATAACAGTTTTTAAAGGATAGTAGACCAACATTATGTTTGTCGTCATTATCATCATTAAAAATACAAACAAACAAAAAAAATTCGCTTTAAAAAAGCCTCAAGGGAACTAATTAAAAATTTTAAAAGAGAAAGCTACAACTAGTCTGTTCCTGATGTAATTTTTTTCTTTTCTTTTATAATGTGTGATAGGTGGGTGGTATAGGTATAGGTGGATTCAGGTTTGTTTTAACTTGTGAAATATGGTCATCAAAGAATATGCGAGAAAAAAAAAATGAACGTTGAAGATAATTTATAATCAACTTTCTATGCGAAAAAGGAAAAGAAAATTAAAGGACATTGAAAAAAACTGACGTAGGCTATATTAAGTTTGTTCGACTTTTTTTTTTTTTTTTTTTTTTAAAGTGTTAAATTAAGGAGCAGAAGAAAATTATGGAAAAAAAAAATTATAAAACGTTTAGATTTTTCTTTTTGATCTGGTGAAGTGAAGAATAAAAGAACAAAGCGAAAAAGGGTAAATTTTTGTCGTTATAAAGATATTTAACCCATTTTTATGCTGTTATTGTTGTTGTTGTACGAAAAGTTTGTTGTTCTCTAAATAGGTTCTAAAAAGTATATTTTTAAATTTAAAGGTCTCATCCTTTTTATATATATACTTTTTATTTTTTTAGAAGATAAGATACATTAACACATTAAGGTTTGCTTAGTCATCAAGTGAGAATGTAAAAAAAAAAAACAATACATAATGGGTTTGGTTATTTGGGTGGCATTTAACGTAAAAGGAATTTGTGATAAAGGCAAAAAATGTAAATTTTTCTCTTGCTTTTTTTTTTCTGCTTAATATCAAAAAAGCCTTTTTTCTTTAAAAGTGTAAAACAAAAAAAACAAAAACAAAAAAAAAACAAAAAATTAAAAGGAAAAAAAGGAGCATCAGGAAGAGTTCAAATAAAGTTAAAAGCTTTTGTTTTTTTTTTCTTCTTCTTCTTTTCTTGAGAAAAAAAAGATAAGAATGTGTGATGAAAAATTTTTTAAATAAAAAAAAAAAAAGATACTTTAAAAAAAGAAGAAAAAAAAATTTAAAACGTTTCCTTTTTGTCGCTTTTCTTTTGTGATAAGCGATGGTATGTGACTTTCTATACAATATGATGTTTTTATGTGTGATATACGATAAAAAGATTATACGATTACACGTTGTTTGTTTTTCCTGTATTATATCCGTTATATTTTTTTTTTCCTTTATATCATCAAAATTTTTTGAGTAATTTTTTCTTTTTTTACTGGTACGTGTTTTTTTGACTTCTGTATTTTTCATTAATATCACGTATGAATTTTTATATTTTAAATGAACAAAAAATAAAATAAAAAAAAAAAAATAATAATATTAAATGAAATCAGGTATATACGATATATAGGAAAAAATCAATAAGATACTTTCAAAAAGATACTTACAACACATAAAAAAGAGAAAATCTATAATGCGGTTTTTATGTGCATCATTCCGGTATAAAAGGACCAAAAAAACAAAATTCAAACACGAAAAAAAAAAAAAAATAAATCTTAATAGTTGATGCCATAAAATGTGAAAAGTAAACATACTCGTATGTACGTTTTTTTTTGTTTTTTGTACACGTGAGCTAGTGGGTGATATTAATTAATCAATTGAAATTGTATATAAACAAAAATGTTCATATAAATAATTTATTCTTGTTTATTTAGTTGATTTATTAATTTGAACGTGACCACTTAACTGTAATTTAATTAGTATAACGGTATTACATATATTTTATTATATATATGTATACGATAAATGTGTGTATGTGTGGGTGGTAAAATATGGTTACCGTTACCTGTTTGTTATCTGTGCTATTTAATTTTTATTGATGATTTTTGTTTTTTGTTTTTTTTTTGATTTATTCGAAAACTAAAAAACAATAAAGAGAAAAAGTGTTGATTTTTAATTAAATAATTGAAATTTTTTGTTTGTTTTTCGCTTTATGAAAATAATTATATTAATTATTTGGTGTTGGTAGGAAAATGAAATTTTTGTTGTTGGAAAATTATTTAAATTACAAAATTTGGGTGGTTGTAGGTGTTAAAATGTAATTAGTATTTTTATTTTTTTTTTTGAAGTTTTTGAATTATTTAGAAACACTTTTTTTTTTTTTTTTAGAAAATTAAATTGATTTCGTAATTTGGTTATGAATTTTAAACATTTTTGAAATAATAGAGAGTAATGTGGGCGAAATGGAAAGTACGATACGCATAACCTAGGTATACCTTATTTGAATAATAAATTGTAAGGATTGTGTGTTCTATGTTAGCAAGAATTTTGTGCTGATAAAGAGTTGGATGGAGGTGGAATGGATATTTGAAAAAAAAAAAAAAAAACTATTTTCTCAACAAAAAACTTCAATTAGTTGGTATTTTTTGCCTATAATGTTTATAAAGTAAACAAGTTTATGGTATCTTTCATCAGAAACATTCATCAGGAAAAATAAGATTTCATATCAAAATATCCTTAAGGGATGACAATAAATTTTTCGATTTGATCTTATTACCCAAAGTTTGTATATTGTATTTGTAAGTAGATGTAGGAGGGGGGGGGGGGGGGGGGGTAGAATTTGAAAGGCTAATGTATTTTTTTTTTTTGGAAAGTCTTCTCATAACTAAGTTTTCTTCTTCTTTTTTTTTGGCATTGAATAAATGAATGATGTGGATATAATGTTCGATAGAATGATTGTAATTTATGTGTTTTTTTGCTTCTTGTATCTTATGTGGTTTTTTTTTTAGGATTACAACATAAAAATGAGGGAAAAAAAAAAAACAAACCCAAAGAGAAAAAATGATTTTGGACTTTTAGTAAATGTATGATATTTAATAACATCTGTAGAAAATTATCTACATACATACTTTAGTTTGATATGAGAAATCTGGTCTTCTTTATAGTATACAAAATTAGCTCGTTTAGGGAAAGATATCATATTTTTTCTGATATAACCAGATTTTTAGGTCAAATACATATATTTTTTCTTTTTTTTTTGGAGTAATAACGAAAAAATATGTTTGTAATTTGTGAAAAGATTTGACATAGAAAAAAAGAAAAACGGTTTGATATCATTTTGTGTAATTGAATTGGAAAAAAATTTATCACAAATTAAATAATAAAATTTTTTGTTATTTTTTTTTATCATAATTATTAGTTTTTTGTTATATTTTAGAGGACATGAGCATGATAAATGTCCTTTAAGATTTTTTTTTTTGCGAGAACGAATTAGGTACAAATAAATAATGAACATTCGACTGAAAAAAAAACAATTGTAAAGTTTCTAATTTACTAAAAAACAAAAAGTCCTTGTCATTTTTCTTTAAAAAAAAAAATAAAAAAATTAACTTATTTAAATTTTTTCTCTCTCTTTTTTTTTTTTTTTAAATTCCTGAAAATTTATTTAAAAAATTCTAACAAACACAACTTTTTCTATTTCACAAAATAAATAAGAACGCAAATAGGTAAATGAACAAAAACAAAGACAAAGCAAAAAGATGTCCTATATTTTACATAAAACAAAAAATATATTGAAAAAGTTTCTATTAGTCCTGTTTTCGCATTTTTCTTTTTTATTGTATTTTTTTTTTCCGGCAGATTTATTTCCCACAATATTTTTTTTTTTTTTTTTTTTGTAAAATTAAAAATGACAAAAAAGGTGTTAAACTTTTTATAGTAGTGTCCCACAAACTAAGCCAGGACATATCGTTTATACATTTTGTTATATTTGCGTCTTTTTTTGTCACCCTTCGTTCTGATGTTTAAAAAAAGGCAGGCATATTCGTTCTACTCAAGAGGCCAAGGCAGAATCCAGGGCTGTCGCGTCATCATTGTACGTTCATCAAAATTAATTGATTACATTATTTTTACTTCATTTTTTTTTTTTTGTCCTTTGAAAAAGAGGCATATTGTTTGTGTAAACAGGATGATAAACCTTAAAATTAAAAAGGGGAAACCATGAAATTAATAAAGTGTAAAGAGTTAACGCATAATTTATTGGGAAGAATTTAAACCGCTAAAAGTTTTTAAATTTTGCATATTTTCAGCATATTTTTAGGCTTTAATATTTATTATGTAATTCTGTTAATCATTTTTGAATATCGAACATCCAAACATCAGAGAGACCTAATATGAAAATTATTTGAGATTTTACGTTTTTGTAAAAAAATAAATATACCTAGAAAATGAGATTATTAATCATAAACAAGGATTTTCAATGAATTTTGAATTTAAATAGAAAATTACAAATTTATTTGACATCCCATTTAATTCTAATTACGGTCCGAAAATAGTTTAATATTTTACAATTTTCATTATAATTAATGAAAAGGAAAACAAAAGTACTATACACAAATTGTAAGGATACTTTATTCATCCTACTCTTGAATCTTTAAATCTCTTTTAATTCACCACACAAATGGAAAAAAAAAACAACATATTTTTCTTGCTTATCATATTAACGTGTAGTGGTTTATATATATTTTTTTTAAAGTAAAATAAAATCTCAAGTGAAAATCTTGTACGTTTTTTTTTAAATACAAAATTATATTTAATAGAAAATTTACCTGTACGTAATAAAGGCAAATGCCAGACCGACCAAACTAATTGAGCTTCCTAATACAACACCAAGTGCTATTAGGCTACCTTGTGCTCCCCATTGTGAACCAAAAGCAAATCCAGCTGAACTGTTCGGTGGATTAAATCCATGTATATGAGTGGTATAGAGAGTTTCCATCTGAAAGTATAAAAAAAAAAAATAATAATAAATAAATAAAATAAAGAACATTTTTTTTGCTTGGAAAAAATTATAGAAAAATCCTTGAAGGTTGAACAAAAAAAAATATATATTTTGTTGTTGTGAAAAATTAGTTATGTGATTAGTTAAGGATAATACGGCAATCTATTAAATTTAAGGATATTTTTTTTTTTATTGTTGGAGATTAAGGAAACTGTACACACAGTAGTGCTTGGAAACATCTCTTTTTTTTTCTTTTCAAATTATTATCTTGCAAGATAATTGTCATAAATCTTTAAAAGGATATTATTTATGACATTTTTTTTTATTGTTGATTAATGACAATTAGATTTTATTGTTTTTTGAATGGGTGAAAAATTGTATTGCACTTAAGTTTATTTTTTGGAAAGGTGAATTGCACTAATTTCAATTTAAAGGACTAAAGTAGCTTAATTTTTTGTGTCAAATTTTAACTAACTTTCGCTTTTCTGGTTTTGTTTCAGTGATTGATGATGGAAAGGCAACCATTTCCAAAGCAAATAGGTAAGTTCATCCATCAATGTTTGCATTTAAATTCGGATGTAAAAGTCTGATTGATACAATTCATATTTTTTATTCTTCATATGCTGTCTTTTTCATCCAACAAAGGCTCAATTTCCTAACCAGGAAAATATCCTCACAAAAGATGGAAGGTAACTTTTGTCAGTTAAAATGAATCGTTAATTACTTTAATTTTTTTCATGTGAAAACACGCAATTTCGAATTCAGATGTAATTTTTGTAATGAACTCTGAATTAAAAAAAAAACAAAAAACATTGCATATTTGTAGCATACTTTTAGGCTTTAAAAAACATAAATTTAGAGATTTTCCTAAAATAATTTAATACATAATTCACAATTTGTACTAAAATGTGATGTACAAGTTTAAAAGAGAATAATGTTAAACCAAAATTTTATCTAACATCTAATCAACTTTTTTAATCTCATTTGACATTTAGTGGTATTGCTTACTGAATTTATTATTCATCTATATCAAGCTTCATTAATTTTATAGAATTGCGTTTTATAAAAAGTTTTGTTTAATATTAATTAAATTTCATTTTCTTTCTAAATCTTTTCTATTTGGTTTTCTACTTTTTTTTTTCCTCCTAATAAAAAAAAAGTGTAGATTACCAGCAAAAAAAAAAAAAAGAATACAATAAAAATTTCATTTAGTATTCATTTTGACTGACATTTATTGTTAAATAAAATGAATTGAAAAATTCGTAGAAAAAAAAAAAATGTTATCATTTAGAAATAAATTGAATGTATGTGTGTGTGTGTGTGTAGATAGGTAAGGTATATAATATCTAGTGTTTCAAATTGTTTAAAAGTAAATACAAAGAAGTGTGTATTTTAGATATAAAAAGCCAAAAATAATATGATACACATTCATAGAATGAATTGAAAATTATTGAAATTTTAGATAATAAATGAAAAATTTGTATTTGTATTCAATTTTTGTATTGTTGATGTATCGATTTTATATTTTATTTTTCTTCCTATATTTTCTGTCTATGAAAATTTCCTTTATTGTCTTCAAAAAAAAATAAAAAATAAAGGATATTATTATGTAGAAAATTTTTTTTTGTTTATTATATCGACATGAATAATAGAAGTTGATGTTACAATTCTACACATACACACACAAAAGAAGACATAATGTATATTAGAAGTGAAGTGATGAGAGATGATATAATAATGATACAACATGACGATGTCAACAACGACAACGAACAAACCTATATGATGATATAATCAAATCAAGTATCTTGTTTATTGTTTTCTGAAGAATCTTTATAATATATATGAAATATTGAACCCTTTTATACAATACAACACATTAGAATAGAAAGTATGTATATATTTTAAATTGTTAAAAGAAATTGAAAGAAAGAAAAGCTTTTTTATATTTTATAATAAAATATTCATGTAAGAAGATCGTCAAGGAACAAAGAATCAAACAAAAATATGTAAAAAAAAAAAAAAAAAAAAAAAAGGATATATTTTATGTGTGGGAAGAAAATGTAATAAAATATATATATTTTTTTGTTCTTTATATACTTTTGTTGTTTTACCAAAACCAATAAAAGTATGCCTTTCAAATTTTTGTATATAGTTTTTCTTCATTTTTTATCGTTTTCGTTTACTTCTTTTATTTTTTTTTTTATTGATTTTAACCCAAATTGAATTTAAAAAAAAAAAAAAATTTTGAAGAAGTTTATGAGAGTATATTTTACATGATTTCCAATGACTACGAACAAGAAAAAAAAAGTATCTATTTTAAATATCTTATGACGAAAAAAATAAAAAATACGAAAAAAGATAAAAATTCAGTAGGAATGAAACATTTAAGTAAGCGTATGGACAATTCTAAAATAAAAAAAAATAAAAAAAGATAAAATAAATTGTAATTCATATTTATAAGGTAAATGCGGATAAATCTTTGGAAAAAAAAAGAAAGTAACGTTAAGGATATTAAATAAAAGAAGATAAACTAAAATGTTCTTTTATTTTTTTTTTGGTTTTTCGTGAAAAAAAAAGGAGCTAAGGAATGATTTATTTTTATTGTTTTTACTTTTCTAAATAAATTTTATTTTCGGATAAATTTCTATAGAAGGTCCTTTTAAATATTATTATTTTTGGTCTCCTCTTCCATTGTATACTTTTTTTTTTTATTGGTCGTATGTATATGAAAAATAAAGAAATAAACCATTTTAAATATATCTCATTTGCATTTTTTGTTGAAAAGTTACGGTAAGGATTTATTTTACTTTTTTTTTTCGGTATTAGTATATTCTTTTTGGAATCTTGAAATAATTCTAAATATGGGCATAAAAGGTAAATGTTTAGTAAAATATTGCATATTTTTAGCATACTTTTAGGCTTCATAAATTATTTAAAATTATTGTAAAATATTGTTTATTTCATAATAATTTAGAATTTATGTTAGAAATTCGGAATTTTAGATAGGAAAATTTTCAATTGTTCATATTTTAAATGTTATTTTCTGTGTATTTTAATAATATTCTTTTTTTTTTCGTATTTATTTATTTTTTTTATTTATTTATTTTTTTTTTACATATTTTGAGTTTAATTTTTTTGTATTTGAATATTTTTTTTAAAGGATGTAACTTGCATTAACATCGTTATTCTTTTCATCTGACTTGTCTTTTTTTTTTTGTCTTCAGCACATCTTTTTTCCACATTGAATAAATTCTAATAAAAAAAAAAATTCTTAGCAGATAGAATTTTTATGTAGTGCGTTACATTAACGATATTTTCCTTAGTTACATAATAAAATGAATCATTAGTATAAAAATACAAAAAAAGAAAAAAAATGAATATTGTGCGAATAAATACTTGAAAATCTTGTTAAACACACAAAAATTCTTCTCATGTGAAAATGTCATAAGTATATAAAGAATTAATGTATAAAAATAATTCATATTTTTTCATATTAGGAGAAAAAAAAAAGTAAAGTAGATGACATTTGTGTGTGTATGTACAAAATTTTATGAAAAAAAAAAAAAAACTTGAAAAGTCACTTAAAAAATTGCGAGATTTTTTGTAGGAGTTGTTAAATATGTCCTTATGAAAAATATCATAATAAGATACATACAACAACAACATTTTACATACTTAGATACTCAGATAATTATATACATAGTACATAGATACATACTATGAATGAGTGCAGAAACACGCAAAATAATTGTGAAAATTTTGTGTGCTAAGCTAAAATTTTTGTATACAGGATAATACTTATGTTCATGAATGTATATGTGAAGAACATATTAGTAATACTAGTATAAGTATATCCTTTATATTTATATTTAATAAAGATAATAATTGTACGAGAAAACACAAAAATTAGATTAAAGCAATTTATTGAGATTAAAAATACAGTAAAATATTATTTAAGAGTCCTTTTAATATTAAGAATGTAGAAGGACATGTACCATTTGACCTTATATATACTTATACAATATATTATAATGTGTGTTTTTTTGTTGTTGTTGTTGTTGTTGTAAATAATTATATTAAAAGGATACACATCCTTGTTTATGTACTTCTTAATTGTTTAGGCATAAATTATTACATAAAGTGTTCGTCTTTTGTTCGTTTTTATGTTTTTGTTTTTAATTCAGTAATTAAAATTGAATTAGGATTTTAGTAAATGACAATGTTTTCATTGTGGTAAGGAAAACAATTAAAATGATTTATTTTTAAAAATTATTTGTGTGTGTGTGTTTTTAAGTTTTTAGAAATTTTTTCCATTCAAAAATAGTTTTATTATTTTTTTTTTGTTACGTCAGCAAACACTTGTATTTGTTTATTTTTTTTTTTTTTGTATAAATATCCTGTTTTCATTTGAAAAATAAAATTTCTGTTTTTAGAAAAAAAAAAGTCCTTAAGAGATTTTATTTTGAATGAAAAATACAAAATTTTTGTGAAATTTTTCATGAATAAATCACAATAAAAAAGCCTCTTATAGTTGAGAATAAAAAAAATTCTAAATAATAATCATCATTCAATTGTACAATAGCTCTCATAGAAATAAATAAATAAAAATAAATTTTTTGAAATGGTTAAAAAAGGATTTAAAAATAGGAAATATATACTTCATATTTTATTTGAAATGTCAGAATCAGAATAACTTTGAGCATTGAATTATTATTTTTTTTTCTCCAATTTTTGAAATATTTTGAAATTTATGTTTGGTTTTAATAAACATGACGGATAATAGATATCAACTTCGATATTCATGTGAATAAATTTGCTTTTATATTTAAAATTTTGTGTTATGGGTAAATAATTAGGCAATTTGGATTTAGTATTTTCAAACGCTTACGAGATTATATAATGTGTCTGTGTGATGAGCGTTTAAATCGAACGACAATTCTGACACAATTCTGAAAGTACATTTAAACAGATTTAATGTGACTTCTATCATCTGACCTCGAAATAATCATAACACTATAAAGTAGGTATAGATGTCTCAGTGTAGATATAAACCACGACTTACAAGTATTTGGTACTAGCGGTTGAAAATGCATCCGCTAAATTGAAAACAATATGGGAGCCTCTGCTAAATTTATACGAATGATTTTTGAACATTTTCATTTGAGGTCAATAAGGGTTTGTCTGTTCTTTCATGGATTCTACTTACCTGTGGGTACTTAGCTACATTATCTTGCATTATTTGGAACTTTTTTTAATAAAGTGAAGTAGATACATATGTACATATATTTACAATATCAGTATCTCAAAGTTACTAAAGGAAGTAAGAGCAAAAGAAGTCTTTTTTATTTTCGTGTAGGATCGTACAGAAATAAAGAAATTGAGGGATAAATTGAATACCCCACACGTTAAAATGAAATAGAACATTTTTATATTGAATTGAGTTGAAGTGTGATCGATTGAGTAAAAGATAAAAGATTTCCCTGGAAAGCAACCAAAAATAATTTAAAAAGAAAAATATTTCACACAATAAATTACTCAATACACTCTTTCCATTTAAGTACAAGGCAACTCATAGTAAAGTCTTTAGTACTTTAAGAGTCCATTAAACATTTCTTGGCTATGTTCCAAAAATAATTTTTCAAGGATGTGCTATTGATTGATAACAACTTATGTGAATTTATTTTGGAAAAACTTTTGTTTTTTTTTTTTATGTGTTTTTTTTTTTCAGGTCAATCAATTACAGTTTATTTTTTCCTTTGGAAATCATGCCAAAAAAAAAAACTGTGAAACGGGCTTATCAAGTGTTTTCAGTTTTACATTAAATTAAAAAAAAAATCTTGAGTTGAAAAAAAAAAAATGGAAAAAAATTTATTTATTTAGAAATTCTTCACGCATTTTAAGAATTTTTCACGAAATATAGACTTTATTTGTGTAACATTCTTTTAAAGTACAACAGAAAAAAAAGGACATCATAAACAAGAGAACTAAAAAAAAAAAATTAAATAGAAAAGACAATACGGAAAAATAAAGGTAGAAAAAAAAAATACTGTATTATCTTTAAATAATTTAGTCACGTACTGAATTATTTCTAAAATGTTTTACGCTACATTCAGTCCATGAAAATGGTATGTTTTGTTTTGAGTAAAGAAAAAACGTAAACGTAAGATAAACCAAAAAAAAAAAAAAAAAAAAAAGGACAATAACAATAAAAAGCAATCAAAAAGAATGAGCATATAAAAATTTGTTCCTCATGGAGTAGAATTTTCATCATTTCATTTTATTTTTTTTTTCCTATTTTTTTTTCTGCCTAAATTCCCATTTTATGAATTTTTAAAAGTATCTGTTTTTTTTTTTGTTATCAAATTGAGAAAAAATGGACTTAATGTATTTTTTTTTTTCGCCTTCAAATATTGGTTTTAATATATTTATTTATTTTTCACATATTTTTTTTTTTTTTTTGGAAAAATAAGGCAAAGGGATACACAAAAAAATTATGAGAAAAATAAATAAATAAATTTTATGATAAAACATCTTTTTTGTTTTTTTCTTTTTTAAAAAAAAAAAAAAAAAGGATTAAATCAAATTGTGTTTACTGTTTGTGTAATTTCTGAGATTTAAATGTGTTGTTATTATCGATTTAATGTCAAGTTACATAATAATGTTGAAAAAATTGAGGAAATTTTATGTCAGAAAATATAAGAAATATTTTATTTATTTTGAACGAAAAAAAAAATATATATATATATTAAAAAAGATTTTCTGAGGAAATGCAATTGAAATAAAATTTTCTTGAAAGTGTATAAGAAATTCATTTGATAAAGTGTTACAAAAAAAAAAAAAATACTTTATGTAATTTTATTTATCCTGCTAGCGCAATTCCGAGAAAAGACAAAAAAGTAGAAATAAATCTAGCAAAAAAAAAAATGCCAGTTGAAAAAATAAAATTTTAAAGTCCTTGCAATTTGCTATCAAATTTTCTTGAGAAATTTTATTTTTCAATTTCAATTACTCAAATTTTTAGTTTTTTAAAGATTTTCATTGTAATGTGTTTAAATTTCACTTCCTTAAATATTAAATTTTGTTCCGTTTGTGTCCTTTTCAGCATGTTCATGTTGTCTAGATCATTGTAAGATTTAAAATATTCGAGAAAAACTGAAAATTTTTAAATGATAAACGTTAAAATTTTGTAAATATTTCATGATTTTCTTTTTGTGAATTTTGTGTATGAACTCTTTCGAAATTATTTCGTTTTTTTTTTTTAAGAATAGTGCAATTCCAGAAAGAAATATTGGAAAACATTGATTATTAAATTTGGCAAAAGTACCTTTTGTCTCGACAACAGAGAAGTTAAATTTTTCCAAGTTTCTTTCCCTATCTCCCCTAGCTTCTTTTCCCTATTTGTTTATTCCCTTAATGTGTGGGCGCTGTATATAGTAAAGGGATAACCCTACGTCTAGTCACTTAAAAAAAAAATGGTTTGTGGAGACATACTTTTGCCTAGTATCGTATTTATGCCATTTTATTTTGGAGAGGTATTGCTAAAAAAGTCACCTTATTCAATTCAAAAGTACTCCATATTGATTAATTTTTTTTATGAAAGAAAATTTCTCAAGAAAAAGGATGAATAGAATATTCAAAAAAAAGGGGTTATACATATCAAACCCTAATTTATCTTTTAGCTTTGTTCTCTCTTTTTTTTTCACACAAATAATTTACTAATTAAGTACTTCATTAATTTAATTTATTTTTCTTTTACTTCTCCTTTTTTTTTTCGAAACTACTTGTGTAAAAAAAAATAATAATTTTAATTGCTGTTTATTTCCTTGTTCATTTTAATTTTTCCACAACAGTAAAGATGTTACACGGGTAATTTATGGCACAATTTAAAAAAAAAATTTACCGTACATGTTAAAATTTTAGGGAAAAAATTTTCAAAAATAAAAAAAAACAGGAATTTTCATTATAAATAATTTTGTTAATAATGTTAGGAAGGAAAATTATATTTTTCTATGGGGGAAAATGTTTTTCCCCTCTCAGATGTTTTAATTAAAAAATTTAGGTATGTGTGTGCTGTGGAAATATGATGCCTATGTATATAAATTTTTATTTTCGTGACAATTTTATTCGATGTTCTATGTTTTTGATGCGTAACGTGTTAGTCAAAGGAGAATCTTTTTTTAGGGTTTCATTGAGAAATTCCGAAAAATAATGAGAAAGATTTTTCTATATTTTCGTGATGTTGTGTTTTTCAGTTGAATTTAACATTTCTCATTTTTTGATTTTTGTTTTTGCACACGAACCAGGATACCAGTCTTTTGTTTATCGCCCTTGTTTGTTTTTTAGAATCTTACAACATGAGTTTATTCGATTTTTGAGATCTTATGGTTTTTTTTATATCTGCTTGAAATTGTTAAACATATCCTTAACACTCCTGTCAAGTTTAAATTTCACCTATGCGAATTAGTGTTTTCTTATCTTTAAAAAAGATTTTTTCTTAGGAGAACTGCAATGGCACGAGATCCCTCATTTGAGCGTTGGTCTCTTTTTCTGAAATCTTGAAATATTTGAATTTAAAAACGAGTTTTTTTTTTAGCGAAAATGTATAAAAAATTTGCGAATTAAATTCTGGGACAACACTCGAAAACAGAAAAAAAAATTTTTTCTTTACTTTTATTTCGCAAATCCAATTTTTATGACATATTAAAATTTATTGACCATGTAAAATTCATGAACACACGTAAAATTCATTTATTTTGTCAATTAAATAAAAAAAATTTGTCATGAGACCGAACACGTATGAGCCCACATATGGAAAATATCAAAATATAGTTGAACCAAATTAATTGTATTAAAGGTGAAAAAAAAAAATAATAATAAAAACAGTAAACGGATTAGCAATCAATGCTATCAGATTAATTGAAAAAGCGGAATTTCATTGAGTTTGTATTATTTAATTATTTGTTAATTAGTCGAATAGGAATGTGATTTTTGTAGAAATATCGTGATTTTTGTATTCATTATATATGTCAATTGTTTGTTATACCTTTTTTTGTTTTTGTTCACGTGTGTTGGAAACGTGATCTTCTCACGTTAAAAATTTAATTCTATATTTTTTTAATTTTTTTTTCAACGAAATTCTGCTTTGGTTTTAATAAACTTCTCCAGTTTCACAAAAAACAAATTTTAAGGATTTTTTTCACTTGAAAAATGTATCTTTTGAGTTTCACGTGCTCTATTAACGGTTTTTTTTTTTTGCTAGGAGAAACATTTTTTGTTGATTGATTTCAATAATTTTCTCTTCGAACTTTTGTGAAAAATTGTTGAAAACATCTCCAATTTTGAATTTTTGAAATTTATTCTTGGCCTCTTTCGTGGAATTTAGACTGCTTTACTGTAAATGCTTTAAGGATGTCTTTTGTTTTTTGACTGGTTTTGTTTTTTAGACCCAATATGAGACGAACTCACCTACTATATATGAGATAATTTTGATTTTAAATGCTTGTTGTCTTTGTTTGTGTTTATGTCAAGAAGAGAAAAATTAAGTTCATACTTTTCATACTTTATACAAAAGCTTAGCCTTGCAATCGGCAGGGGTTTATGGGTATCATTGACAACGTTGTAAATTATGCTTCATGCATGTCGTGGAGAAAAACTTAAATTAACTTGAGTAGGGCCTAACTTTATGTGAGTTGTTGCGCCATCAATGATGAATTATCCTTAAATGTCATGTAAATGTCATTTAAAACGTATTCCTATTTGTTTTCCTTTTGATTATTATTTTACATTACGTACGAGTATAGGAGGTCTATGTATGTATCTATACCTACGTATTTATCTATCATGTACATATGTATTTAATCTAGGAGCTATAGGTTGCTTTTTTTTGTAATATAATTTACTAACAATGTAAATAAGAATTACATTAAATATAATTAAATTTTTTTTTTCTGTATACAATATCAGATTGAATTAGATACATTTTCTGTTTACATTTTGTATATACTCGTGTGTATCTATATGTATATACATATGTATGTCATGTCTATATTAAAAATCATATATTGTCGTAATTAGGAAATAAAAATTATACCAAACAACCTAACCCTCGAAGTTTCATATTTTTTTCCTTCTACGAAATTGTTTTTTTTTTTTTTTTTGTTTTGTTTTGTTTTTCCATTTACTTTAATGTGTACATGTGTGCTTGTTTCTAATCAGTTATTCTCTCAAGAATTCATTTAATTTTCTTTTGCTTTTTCCTTTCTAATTTTCATTATATGTTTGTATGTGTGTGTGTGTGTGTTTTTTTTTCCAACATAAGGTTCTTCTGTTAGAATATTTTGTTGTTTACCATCATACACGAATGAATCTGATAAGAAAGCAATTTTACAAAGTCCATATGTAGAAAATGGGAAAAAGGCAACAAAAAAAAAAAAAAAAGAATTAATAAGACAAATTGCGAGAAAAAATACTGCTGCATGTTTGCAATCATAACTCGGTATATTGACTCTTTGGTCAAAAGAAAAAAACGCACACACACACACAATTTCCACAGGCGCAAAGTTATCATATACAACACACCTGAAGAAAAAAAATGATTTTTTCATTTGAAAAAAAAAAAAAAAAATTGCAGAGAAAAAAGGAAAAACAAAGCAGAAAAAGCAAATATAAAGAAAATTGCTTTATGCAATTTTCATTTTTTTAAAATTAACTTTCTTGCTTTTTGCTTTTATTTTTTTTTTTGTTGTCTTAAAATATTAATGAAATTGATTCTATGGAGAATACGTCAGTCCAGACATATTTTCTTTTGTTTTCTTTCTTCTTCTTTTTTTTTTTCGATCAAAAAAACATTTTAAAGAAAATGTTTTTTCAATGTTTGTTTTTTTTTCTTCTTTTAATATTGATAAAAGTCGTCTGTTCAATGTTCGTGAACGGAAAATTAAGATGAAGCAAAAACGGGTATTGTTTACTCTATGGAGCGTCACACTTTATGCTTCGTAAAGTTCACATTCATTGCATTGTCACATCTAAGAAGTTAGAAATTTTTTGTTTAGTTTTTATTAAAAATGAAAATTGATTTGAAGACTTTTATAAAACATTAAAAATTTCGTTAACGAAAAAAATCTCAGAGTTGCGTTCTTATTATTTAATTTCTAAGTTTGAGCTTTAAAAATTTCTGCTTAAGACTTTTTAGTGGTTCTGAGTCTTTTGCATAAAAAAGCTCAAGATATATAAAGGTGATTGATATGATGAAATACTTATGCACACGCTGACAAATGACATAAATGCAAACAGTGGCCAAAGTGGTTGAGGCAAAAAACACACTAAATTCACTTAGCTTTAAATGTGTATCGCATTTGAATACAGCCCAGAGTTGTATGTATGGCTACGAGACTCAGAAGATTATTAATTTGTAAGGCTTTGACAGGATGTAGCGGAATGAAGTAATTTTTAGGAAGTACGAATTTCAGTATCACAATTGTAATTTGAATAAATTTGTTCTCTACCAAGGAAGAGTGGTTCATACTTCACTTTTGAAACTGTAGGTGGCATGTGTGATGATAGCATTAAAAAAAAAATAAATTGAGTAGTCATTAATTCGAGCTGATGGCACCCATTTATGTATGAATCTTCTGGATGTTAAAAACTTGAAATTTTTTTTCTTTTCATTTTAATCATCAAGTAAATCAATCGCAATTTGTATTCAGCTTGATATCGTATATTTGTTTTTTGTCTTTTTCATTTTCTGCTGAATCCCTACATTTTTCGAATAATCGATAAAAAAATAAAAAAAGAGGAAAAAAGAAACTAAATGTATACTTCACTAACAAATTGAGCGTGTTTTTGATGTCACACATTCTTATTATAATTTTGTTTTGTTATTAATAAAATTTCCCTTAATACGTATAAGACCCATATCAAATATTAAAATAATCATTTTAAGTATATTAAACAAAAAAAAACAAAAAAATAAAAGAAAAAAAAAAAAAAAAGAAAGAAGAAAAAAAAGTATAATATCAGATACGTTTTTTTTTTGTTTCTGACATATCAAAAAGGATATCATTTTCATTCTCAACTTGTTTAATAAAATCGATTTTGTTTTCTGTTTTTTTATTTTTTTATTTTTACTTTTTTTTGTATCTACTTCTTTTGTATTTCCGTATTTATAATCTCATTATAACCATATATGTATGTATGTACCATACGAGTATACATATATTATTAAATACAGGAAGTTTTATCATATAAGAGGATGATGAACTGTTTCTATATTATTTTATGTTATTAATATCATTTCTATATATTGCTCTTGGTATTACTCAATCAATTCAATTATGTTAATGTGTATGCTTAAAGAATTATTATATAGTTTATATCCTTTCATGTTTTATATACGTATTAAAAATGTGAAATGAATTTATGAAATGTAGTATCAAAATAAAAGTTAAATATATTTCATATAAATTTTTCCATTATGTTTTCATAAAGTCAAAATGGGATTTTCGGAAAATTTCATCCTTAAAGCCTTTTCTTTTCTTACAGAAAATTTTTACAGTAAAACATAAAAATATAGTTATGAATTTTATTTATAAATTTAAAATTTTCAGTTGATCCTTTAATTCGTGAAATGACATAAAAGATTTCGTGAAAATTACAAAATAAATCCTTATAAGTAGGATGTTAGATTATTTAACAATGAAAATATAGTCAATAAAATTTCCAAGCTTTTCATTTTTTATTATTTTTCTTTTAAAATTTTTTTGGTGTTAAGTCATTTCAGGATTATCATATCAGGAATTTTTTTTTAAGGAATTCATTAATTCATCATATATTTTTCTTGTGTGAAAAATTAAAAAAAAAAAAAAAAAAAAATCCTAAAGTGGAAGGTTAATTCAATGAAAATAATTTTCAAGAGGTTAGTCCTTGATGGAAAATTCAGCTGGAAAATTGATTTTTATTTTAAAAATAGCATTTTTTTTGGCACCACAACAATTTTAGTCTGTAGAGAGATATTTGCGTTTGTTTAAATTTGAAATTAACTTGAAATTTTTAATCAATATTTTCGAAAAAAAATTTTAAATTTTCTTCTAGCAAAATTGTTAGAAATTTTGAACATTGAAATAACCTTATTTTTTGTGTGGGAGTTTTTCAATGATATTTTCAAATTTGAATTTTTTTGTTGTTGTTGATTTTTTAAGTGGGAGTTAAATTTTGAGGTTTTTAAAGGTGAACTTTTCTTGATAAGTCAATCATGACTTCAGAAAACTTCGTTTAAAATTCTGGGCGTGCTTAAAGAAATTTCGGTTTGTAAGTATCCGATTTTCCAGAATCGTTTTAAGTTTTTTTCAAAATAATTTAATGAAATAATCAATTATTTTCTTTGTGTCTTTTTTTTTTTTTATTTTGAGTTTTTTGTTAAAACTTTTATCGATTTTTTTCCAATAATTTATATTTTGTTATCGGAACGATATTTTTTAGTTCATGTTTAATTCGGAAAATATTGGTAACAGATTGCGTTCAAAATCTGATAATTTTTCCATATTCATTTTCATTTATTAAAGGAAAATAATTAACAACAAAAAAAAAAAAAAAGTAAAAATGTTAAAGGGTAATAATGTTTATACACAAAATAAAGATTATGTCATGCGATAAGAAAAATAAAAACGCACCACATTATAAGTTGAAAAAAAAAAAAACAACAACAAATATTCCAAATGATTCATGTTTATTTTTTGCTTTTAAAAGAAAAAATAAAAAAAACATATCAAGAATCAAAAAAAAAATCATATTAATTTGTGAATGTCAAATGTTCTGCATTAAAAACATTAAAAATACAAAAATACAAAAAAAAAAAAAAAAACACAACGACTACGATAACAGAAAATGTCATGTTTTAAAAAATTGAAAAAAATTAATTTAAAAAAAAAAAAAATTAAATTAATAATAATTCATTGGAAAAAAAAACAATATGAATATGAACTTTGAATAAAAAACATGCAATATTTTCTATTTTATACTCATGTAATTTTTTTCTTTTGCTTTTGTTCTGCGGATTCTACTTAAAAAAACGAAATACATAACAGAAAAAAAAAGCTAAAACAAAAAAAAAAGTAATAATAAAAGGTAAATTATAAGGACGCACGCAATGGAATTAATTTTCATGTGAAAAAATTTTATTTATACTGTTTTTTTTGTTTGTTAGTAATTGTATACAAAACACCCCAACAAAGAACCCCACTTAATAAAGATTTTTCATGTAATTTGTGTTTTTTTTTTTCACAGGAAAACAGAAAACAAAAAACCAAAGGGAAAAAAATATAGTAGAAAATGAAATTCTGAAGGTCGGCTTTTTTTTTTCTTATCCTTTTTTTGTTTTTTGGTTTTTGGGTTTTTTCAAAATCGGCTTTTTTTTTGTGTATTTTTTGTTTTTTTTACCTTTTTTTTGTCCAAGGTTATTCCAAAAATGATATATATATTTTTCTATTGTTTTAGTCCTTCTTACACATAAAAAACGAAAGGATAAATTTTTATTTAGAATATTAAAAAATTTCACTAAAAATTAATTATTTTTAAAATTAAATGCATTTTCACAAGAATTTTTATATCCTTTTTCGTTGTTATTATTATTTTTTAATGTTTGTTTGTTTTTTTTTTTTTTTTGTTATGATCACCACCTGTTTTTTTATAAGATTGCACCCAATCACATTTTATGCACTTAAAATGCAGTTAATTGAATTTTTTTCTAAAAAAACTTTTTGTTGTAATTTACGAAATTAAAATTCACAAAAAATAAATACAAAATTTTAATAATAAAAATAAAAATCAATTAAAATTTTGCGTTAGAAAAAGAACTTATTATTTTTTTTGTTTTTGTATTTTTATTTTCAAGTAAAGCTATTCCAAACCGATTTGAAGACAATTTAACAACGACTGACTGTTGAATTTAATAATAAAAAATTTTTATATCCAAAAAAAAAAAGTTAAATGAATGAAAGCTTTTTTTTTTGGAAAAACACAAGACCAAAAAATGAAAAAAAGGAATATGAATTATATTTTTGTGTGAATTTCAAAGAAAATGTGTAAAAAGGGGAAATGTTTTAGTATAAAACGCGCATATGTGTTGGGGAAGTATTTTCATATTGTGAATGAAAATTTGAATTGAAATTTGTTCCTTCAAAAGCTTTTAACGGAATTATTTGATTTATTTATTTTTTTTTTTTGAATAATTTTTTTTTATATCGAATGTTTGTGATATTTAACACTGATCGAAAGCCAAAAAAAAAAAGGATTAAAATATTACAGTGACCTTCTGTTTTTTTGTTTTTTTTTTTTAGAAGGTTTAATTTTGGCTAATAGCTTATGGCCTTTTGCCATTATTAAAATTCAATTTTTATTTGTTTCAAATTACCACATTATTATGACATCAATCACACATGATAGAAAAAAAGTTAATGTAATCCATTAAAAAAAAAAAAATGCTGAAGAAAAAAAAAAGGAGGGAGGTGTAAATCATATAATTTTCGAAATTTCATTGTTCAAAAATTGTTTTGACATTCATTAAATTATATGACATATTATTTTTTGTATTTCAAAACAATGTGGAAATATTGAAAAATAAGAAGAAATAAATGTTTGTGTGTCTGAGTTTTTTTTTTTTTTTAATTTGATTAATAATGACATAAAAGAAAAATGTAAATGTAAACGTGTGTGATCATTTTTGGTAAATTACATTGGTAATTGTTTGTTTTGTTTTTCAACTTTACATTCAATACGACGTTTTATTTTTGGGAATTAATAATCGATGAAGACCTTAAATTTAAAAAAGAAAACTTTTCAATTTTAAAAATAAAAATAACCCATTTTTACTTGAACATTTCTATGAATCCTTTCATTTAACTTTTCCCCTTTTTGTCTCTCTTTTAATGTAATTAAGTTTATTAAGTATGTAAAATGAAGATATTAATCGTTGACTTGAAATTAATTAGTTTAATTTTTAAATTTTGTTTATTTTTGTTTTCAAAATGATAAATGAAAAAAAGTTTAAAAATTAGATTACAGAGAATTATTGAAAATAGTGTACCTCCATAATTTCATTTTTTGATAAATAAAATAAAAAAAATAAACAATGAAAAGGAGAAACTTGCACATGGTTTTCATGAATTTTTCGTTTAATATTTAATATGAAATAATTAATTATTAAATAATTATGAATGTGAAACGAGAAATTAAATAATCAACGAAGCATAAAAAATATTTTGAGTTCATGAGTTATTCAAGATAATCAGATGTCCTTTCACATAATAATCATATACATTTTTTTTTCCCTTCAAAAATGTAAAATAATTAACAGATTTTTTTTTTTCTGAAATATTCCACTTAATCATTTTGTCTCATAAATTTTTTCCTAAACTTTCTTGTTGAATGTGACATATGAAATTTCTTGCAAAAAAAAAGTAAAAAATAAAAAAAATTTAACACTCGAACTCACATCGGGTCTACAATTTTGTGTGAACAATGAATTTACGTCTTATTTTAAATAAAATCCTAATCAAGTAGTCTTGATCTAAAGCGAGAAAGATAAAAGTACAGTTGAGATGGATGAGTAGGGTAATAGTCTAACCAGATTAGACGAAAAGGGACGGTTAAAAGACGTGACGTTAGATACGATAGTACATATAATTAAGTGGAAGGAACCGAAGTAGACGTTTAGCTACGTTCATTCAGTTTCGTTAAAATTAAAATAGACGTTTACCTCCCGTAGTGATCGTACAAAACGTGTATCCCAAGCAAATCGTTCAACTCAAATACCGTACAACTCATGGGAAAACTATCTTTTTCAAAAAAAAAAAAAAAATTCAAAAGTTTCAAATAAACAGTTTTCATACTGTTTACATTTTTTGTATGTCGGTTGTAGAAGTTTGTGATAAGATTTTTTTCAAATGTAAATCACATGGTTAATCATTTTATGTTATTCAATTTTTTTTTTCTAAACTTTTTCCTTTCATTATAACATGATACATTTACATGAGTAAGCAAAAAAAAAAAATAAATAAGTTAGGATAAAATTTACATTAAAAACTATTCAACACATTTAACAAAAAAAAGGACGAAAAAAAAAATTTTTCTTAAACTAAAATATGAGAAATTTATTTAATAATGAAGTATAATTTTCACAATTTTTCGCTCATGTAACTTTTTATCTGGTATGGTATGTGATGTGTATGTGTATTATGTGTATGTGAACATTAACTATACATAAAAAGTTTTTTCATAAAAAGGAAGAAAAAAAAACGATGTTTTTTTTTTTTAGTGAAAATATTCGAAGAATTTTCATGGTGACAACGATATAAAAGCTGCTTTTTTTTTTCTTCTCATAGTTACAAATTATTCAAAAAATTTTCAACTTTTATCTGTGTTAGTTTTTTTTTTTTTTTTCGTCCTCATTTTTTTTGTTTTGTTTTTGTAGCATTGAGAACTTTATTCCTTTAGAATTGTTAGTACTTAATTTAGTTTAATGATAAGTAATAAACTTAAGTTAAAAAAAGTTAAATAAGTTTTTACACAAAAAAAAAAAAAAAAAAAAAAAAAACTATGAATTGTAATTTAGTATTTTGTTCTTGGGTGGTTTTACAATTTTGATTCCTTTTTTTGTTTTCAGAAACAACTTGAAGGATGTTAAATGCTTTGGAAATGGATACATTGAACTTTTGTTTTGGTAAGTTTGATTTGAAAATTTTTATTTTATTTTTTTTCTATTTAACGTTACAGAAAATTTTTTGATTAATGATAAGAAAAAACGAACAAAAGAAATGATTTTTGTGTTTCGTCCTTGAGGAAACTGAAGAAATTAACTAATAACTCTAATTAATCATTTTGCTACATGTAAAATCACACGCCATTTAAAAATCCATTTTACTAAATTGTATACGTATACATATTTTGTTTTGATGTTGTCATGGTTGGAAGTACAGGGGGGGTCCAGGAGGTTTTTCTCTATTATGAAATGGATTATGTAAGTAGGAAGCAATAATTTAGTTTTTTTAAGGAATTATTATTTTCTTATTTTGAATATGACTAATACACTACGTGTTCAGCAAATATTAGTCAGTGTGATTTCGTTTATATTCCTTTATTCTAAAATCGTCACAATTCCTTGAATTTGTCATTTGTAATCAAGTTCCACTTTTGTGTCATTGAGCCTGTACACATTAGGTGGTTGTAACAACGGACGCAAACCTGTTTTAAAACCTGTTTTTACAACTGCTCAAACTACATCTGAAGGCACGACCAGTTGTAACAAGAATGTGAGTATATTACAACCATGAAGCTAAAATTATTTTAGATGATTCTTATTATACCAAGTTGGAAAAAAATTATACCATTATTGTTACAACCAGCGCAAAATAACCGGTTTAACCACCTAATGTGCACATAGTGATTCGTGGTAATATAATTAGTCTTTATTTTTTAGAATATTATTTTGTAATGGAGGCTACATTTGTTCTATTGTATTGAATCAATTCTCCAATATTCAAAAAACCTGATAAAGGTTGATCGAGATGTCTTTTCGCAATTGTTCGTATTCCCTAATAGGTACTGAACATTTTTGCAATAGATAGAAAAAATATTAGGATCACCCTTTAATGAACATATGTAATTTCCATCTTACCTTATATCCTTGATGGCGCTATTGGTATAACACACTCACCATGAATTTTTTCAATGTCAATCACATTTTGTTTTTTATTGAAAAAATAAAGCAAAACAAAATCAAAGTAATTTGATTGAAATTCAAAAAATGATAGCTATAAAAAATTTAATTTCACGGTCAATAAGTCCTGTGAAGTGAAAACAATAAAAACTGAAAAGAACAAAGAGATGATTTTTTGTTGTTGGTTGTGTTAGATATGTGATGAAAGACCATTTCGGAAATCAATTGACCAATTCATTCATGTATGAAAAAATATTTTTTGCGTTTTATAATTTTAATTTGAAAAAAAAAAAAAAAAAAAAAAAACGACATACATAGGTACACACACAGAAAGTGTATTCTAAACGTTTTTCAATTTCCTGAATTTTTCTTTTTTTTTTTTTGCATTTTAGTTACTTTTTGATTGTGATTTTTAAATTATTATTTTTCTTTAATTTTTTTGACAAGACAAGGACATTTTGTTATCGACAGTTTCTTTCTTTAAAAAAAACATAGTGTTTTTCTCTAAAATTATTTATTTTATAATTATTTTTTGAAAAAAAAAAAAAAAACAAACAAACAAAAGCAATATTCTTATTTAGTGACGTATTTTTTGTGAGGAAATTTTATTTAAAAAATAATTTTCCTTGAAACAAGAAAAAAATATACAACGAAATTTTTATTTTGATAAATTAACTGTAAAAAATGAATTTCATCTTTAAATTATCCTTAAAGTATTTATTGTATAAAGTTTTTTATTTTATGAAAGGATTATTTAAACTTATTAAGTTATAATTAAGTTTAAATAAATACGTGTTATCTCATGATGAAGAGCAATTAATTTTTTAATAATCCTTGGAACGTGTGTAAAATTACAATGAAAGTTTTTTACGTAACGCTAAAAAAATACATAATATTTTTAATTATGTACTATGTACATAATTATTTTGGATTATTATTTTCTCACAAAGCTTGGGAAACGAACATGTACCTACATAAAAAAATTATAAATAGCCCGTATTCATCACTTGAAGTGATTTCATTTAAGTCCAATGCATGATATCGTTATCGTTATACATAAGTATCTATCTACCTACTTCAAATAACATTGCTTCATGAAGGATATTGAGAAGAAAAGAAGAAAAGGGGCGATGAATAAATTCATTGAATTTTCACAGGTTCCACGAGGCAGAGAATGCATAGGTCTGAAAAAGTCTGTGATATCATAAGATGAAGAAGATATAAAAGAAGGAGAGCAAGAAGAAGAATAATAATAAAAAGATGGGTTTTATTTTGACCAGTAAGTTATGTCAGGTTATACTATTGACAGACATAGGTTGGTTAACCAACTCTTCCATTTGACCAAGTTTGGAACCAAAATAAGTGACAGACATAATGTCAGCTGGTTTATTTTGACATTTGTTTGTTTAGATTTTTGTGGAAGACATTTTTTGCACTTTTTTAATTTATTTAATTTATTTAAATAAAAAAAAATGATAAGTAACTGGAAAGTTTTACGTTTGTTCATTGGAAAGTACTTAGTTAACGCATAAACCAAGTAAATTTTTCTTGGTTAGCAATGGTTATTAATCATTTCATTTATATGAGGAACCAAATCAGAACCACTTGATTCTACGTTACGTACGAAACCAAGAAGCTGCTTGATTAACTATATTGTCTGTCAATAGTATTAATGAATACGCCGATTAATTTACACAACGTCATTGATTTTTCGAGAAAAATTTGTTAAAAATTTTGTTACAGATTTCTGTGTTCCCAGTGTTAAGTTTGGTTAACTTTTTCCATTATTTGCTTTGATTTAAAAAAAAAAAGTTGATAATTTCCAGTGTAATTAAATTTTTTTGGATTTCCCATGAAATTTCCTATTGAAAATTCAATTTCTGGCACCTAAATATAATTTTTGTTATTTTTTCATCACTTTTCCAAAAGAATACCTCCATTATTTATAATTCTCATAAAACTTTTGATATCATAAAAATTACATAATCACACACGATGTCGAAAAAAAATGTTTTAAAATTTTTCTAAATGTTGAAAATATTCTTTCAATATGAAATTTTACATGCACACATACTCGTAAAATTGATTCCGTTTTTTTTTTTTTTTTTTTAATTTTTAGTATAATATGATATCCATAGAGAATTTAAGATTTAATTTTCACAAGGACTATATTTTCGCAGAAAATTACTTTTTTTTTTTTATTCGTCAACGGAAATTTTTTCGTGGCATACAAGAAAAAAAAAAAACGAGAGAGAGAGAGTAAATAAAATAAATTTTAATATTTATTTTACAGTATTTTCAGAAAAATTCATAAATTATTTATAAAAAAAAAAAAATTCAGGAAGAATTTCATATTTATTTTTTTTTTTTTTTTGATTTTATTTTATGAAAATAAAACACGTATTTTACATGTAAATAAAAAAAAAAACACAAACACACGCCATATGAATATGATGTATCATGCTGTAGAAAAAAAAATAAATAAATTCGTGCTCATTCATATTGCAGATTAAATTTCTGTTTTTTTTTTCCTTCCTTGTTTTTGATTTTATTTTCTTTATTTTTTTGTTGTTGTTGTATACAATACCGTGATTATATGAATATGAGATTTTTGTTTTGTGATAAATTTGAATTTATATTAGTTAAATTATTTTTTAATATAGAAAAAAAAAATATAATATTGCATTAAATTAAGGTGTAAAAATCTTTTTTTTTTTTCTCCATATTTCATTTCTCACATAAAACAAACAGGAAATAAAAAATTCAAATCAAGATAAATCTTCAAAGATGAGAAAAAAAAAAAAAATTCAACGGAAATATAAATAATCATCATAATCATCACGTTTTTATTTAAATTGATAAAAATTGTAAAAAAAATCCTGCACAACAACAACAAAAAAAAACATGTCAACAAATGACATGTGCTTTAGAAAAATTCTTTGCAATTTATATAAATTGAATGAAATTTATTTATTCTCATTTATTTTTATTTTTATTATTGTTATTTTTTTATTTTTTTTTATTTTTGCGTATATACATATGTCTTTAAGGATATAATCAATTTAAGGATATCCATTAGAAAACCTTATTTCATTTTTATTCGTTTTTTTTTTGTTTTTTTGTTTAATATTTTCTTTCATTTTTTAGTAGGTATTACATAATAAAAATACCGTTATAAGCGATTTTAACATGAAGGATAATTTTTCATTTTATGTTTTATTTACTTTTATTTGTTGTTGTTGTTGTTGCTGTACTATTTTTGCGTTTTCATACATATAAATTTCTGATTTGGTAATTCTATTTTTTTTTCTTCCATAAATGATATCATGTACCTGCATGATATGGTGTATTTTATACTATACATACACCTTTTTTGTATGACCTTTATAATATACTTCAAGGACACATGTCAAGAAAATCATATGATATAAATAAATATCATTTAAAGAAAATTTACTAGCAATATAAATTACGATTATGTAATTTTTAGTTGTGAAAGAAAATTTTTTATTACAAAAATTAGAAAAAAAAATTTTTATATATTGAGCTAAAAATTGTGTTTTCAAAACATGTGTGTTATTTGGAAACAGTTATGTGAAATTTCTTTGAAAAATATTTAAAAAAAAAAAAAAAATACAATAAAATTTTTTTACAGTTTGAAAGAAAATGTTGTTATAATTTTTTCAATGAATTTGAAAAGCTGTTAAAAAAACACTATGTGTATGTACAAAATACAGGAATAGAAATAATTTGTAAGTTTCATAAATTTGTGTAGCCTATTTTGCTTGAAAATTTTTTTGAAATGTGAAAAATGGGAATTTTATTTTACTAGAAATAGAAAAAAAAAAAAATACATCAAGGATATTTTGTGATTTTAAAGAATAAAATTAAAGGCTTATTTTTAACAATAAAGGGATTTTTTATTGTTGTCTTGAGTGAAATCAAAATAAGTAAACCCTGTGTGTAGCTTAAAAAAAATACCAAAAATTCAATAAATGTCATTGGTTGGCTTGACGTGGCGGTTGTCGGATTACTACCGACGGCGAAGATCCGAATAGCATTAAGAGTGCCGTTTTGATACCACACACCTCGTAATTTTCGAGTCAGAGGGTTGTAAGAAGTTTTGTCATACATGCACTTACAGTTTTTTTCAAAGTGGAATGCGAACCACTAAAATCGTTGGTAAAGAACGATTTCTTTTTCGTATGACAGGGCTGGTACGAATATTTTTTGTTATATAGTTGGTTTGTAGACTATGTAGCTTATGGTCTCTAAGCAGAGCCATCAAACTACTTTAGTACCGAGCACTTATACCCAAACTCAAGTGAATTTGGTACTCATTCAAAGCTGAGTGAACTTAGGAGGATTCGATCACGAGATCTTCAGCATCAGAAGTCAACACTCTAACAATGTCATTAAAATTATATGAATTTTTTGATGTATTTGTGATGCTATGATTTGAAGTTTTTTGATTTTTCATATTTTTAAGGAATTAACGTTTTGGGAATTAAAAATAAAAGTTTCTAAAATATTTAAAAAAAAAATAATTCTATTAAAAATTATTTTAAAGTAATTAAAACTGTTTAAAAAACTTACATACATAATTGTATACACACTAAACATGTGGACACGTGCATTAAAAACAATATCGTATTTTTAAAGACGAGAAGAATGTATTGTAGGAGGTTTGAGTATTCTTCATCAATAATTAAGTAATAAGTATTAAGTGGTAACTGAGAACAGCAAGCGACATGGCACTCGGTAGCTCAATGGTTTAAGAGCATTACTCCGGCAAAGTAAAGGTTCCGTGGTTCGATTGCCGGCTGAGTCGAATGTCGTTTTTCATGTTTTTCAGTTACTACAACTCAGAAGTGGGATAAAGAATCCAAAAGTACGTTTAAATTGATGAAGCATCACTCAACTTCTACACAGTGCATGTTTACGTGAAAAGCTACGTGGAGAGCTTGTTCACGATTTGAAAGCTATCACATACGGTGAAGCTTTGTTGTTGTGATATATTGTACATCTGGGGCAGATGTTGTTATCAGGTTGGCCGAGTTGTAGGAGGTTTGAGTATTCTTCATCAATGATTAAGTGGTAACTGAGAACAGCAAGCGACATGGCATTCGGTAGCTCAATGGTTTAAGAGAATTACTCTGGCAAAGTAAAGGTTCCGTGGTTCGATTCCCAGCCGAGTCGAATGTCGTTTTTCGTGTTTTTCAGGTACTACAGTATAAAAAGTTTTTTCCTGGGATCCAGCAAGAAAGAACGCGTAGCATTTAGGAACCAAATAAAAAATAGTAATAATATCGGGTCTTATTGATTTACTTACAGAGTTTTGGAATGGAAGTAATAAGTTTGTAACTTAATTGGAGAAGGACCAAGGTTTGGAAATTCACCCTAAGAGTTGATGTATGTATGATAATTAATAAAAAACAGTACATAAAATTTGAAAGTCTGAGAGAAATTTCATGAGACGGAAGGTTTGGTATTTTGGGTAGTAGGGTTCAATTGAGAATTACATGCAAGCATAGCTTAATATATCTGAAGACCGTCATTGTGGACTAGAGGAAGAATGGTCGACGAAAAAGAAGATATGTTCTCTATTTTACTTATGAGTGACCGAAACCTTTTACTGCCCTTAGGACAGATGTTTTCTAGACCAATTTCACTTGATGTGATTGGCTGTCCGGTTGTTTAGAATGAATGAGTAGATTTTATTACTATGCATTTTTAATAAACTACCTATATGTATTAACAGCAATTGCTTTGAGTTTTTTAATTGGCTCTCTTCTACATACGCCAAAAAAATTTAAAACATGTAAAGTACAAGGTGAAAACTATTATTATCTGGGACAGAAAGGATTAATTATTGTATAAAAAAACTTAATCGTTCTCTAATGACCTCTAATACAAAAATTTAAAAAAAAAAAAGGAAATTAATAATTAGTAGGTTCTGATCTATTTCTAATGCTTTTTAATAAGGCGTGTAGCTAAAATTAAAAATTACTCCTACTAAGTTTGAATTGATTTAATCGATAACTAATTATCTTCGGTGTTCACAAAGCAATATTATTTTGATTTGTTTTCTTCTTGAAAATCACGAGATTCAATAATATTCAGTATCAATTTGAACGGTCATACGTAAACACTTGTGAAAAGTTTTTGCTGAAAAACTCTTAGAAAATTCAATAAAAAAACAAAAACAAAATGTTGGAAGACAACCCTTTTTTCGAATACAATTTGAAAATTTTGAAATTTTTCGGTGTTTTAATTGAAACGGGTTACGTGAAGTATTTTCTTTTGATAAGTTCGTCGTGTTCGAATTTGGCGCAATGGTATTATTTGTATGACAAAAAGGATGAAGCTTTGGTAGAAGATGTAATTATGGCATTTGCATTACTTTTTTATCATTTTCGATGTGTCCCAATAATTATCAATCCAAAGCAATTTGAAAATTTTATGTGGAATGTTGACGAGGTTTACAATGAACTAAAAGTAATTTTTTATTATATTTAGCATATGAAAATATGTTAATTAAAAAATTTTCCAACAAACAAATTTCAGAACGTGGAAGATGTCAATGAAAGAGAAAGTGTAAATAAAATATTTGCAGAAGCTGTGATTTTTGTAAATAAGTTTTCAAAGTTTATTCTCCAAACGATTTTTCTTTGCATATTTGGAAAATATATTCCAGAATATTTTATTAATGGAAGACGTAAACAAAAAAATGGTTTTGTTAGTTAACCATGGCATTTTTAATTTGTATTTTAAATTTTATTTTAAAGCTTATTATGTTCGCGTCAGTGCACCAGGAATTGATGCAACAAAAACACCATATAGTGGAATATTTTTTATTGTAACATCATCATTTCATTTATTATCACTTTTTATTGTTCTCCCATTATATAATTTATCGGCCGGATTTATTATTTTTATTCAGCATTCATTTAAAGTGTTGCAATATAAAATTGAAAAATCTCTTGAGAGTGCCGATTCAAGTGGGATTGCAAAGATAATTGAACTTCATTGCAAGCTTATACAGTAGAGTTTCACATTAAATAAACTAGTTAAATCAATTTTTCATTGAAGTTTCTCTCTCATATTTCAGATTAACAAGAGACTTCGAAGACATTCTCACTTACTCATACTTTTTAGAAATGTTCATTTTAGGCTTATCGATTTGTTTCGAGGCGTTTAATTTGAATCGGGTAAGTGTTACGTTCTTGAGTATTGTATTAGTAAAAAGTTTTTTCATAAAGTGTACTGTCACTGTTTATTAGTTATAAAAAATAAATGAGTACTTTCAAAAACACAGTTGTACAGCCATGCTGAATAATTCAGCGTACAGATACATAATACGTTTTGTTTTTGTGGACCCACAAACTCACTAACGTTTTCTTAGACATTTATTTCTTTACTAATAATTGCATAAGATCTAAAATTTATTTTCCGATAGGCTGAAATAATGTTCGAAAGGGTAGTTTTGAGTTGTTACGCATTTGTATCTTTAATGTTGCTATTTTGTCCGTGCTGGTTGGCAAATTTTATTTCAGAAGAAGTATGTATTCAACAACTTTTCAATAATTTTAAATTACATTTGAAAAAATTTTTTTTTCTCAGCATGATAGAATTTCGGAAGTTGCTTACGGGATTCCTTGGTATAATTCAACTCCAGAGATAAAAAGAGCTGTATTCTTTCTAGTAATGAGAAGTCGATTACCATTGGAAGTATGCAATTTTCTCTATTTTTTAACAGTAATTTGACTTCCATTTTTCAATTTACAGATGCGTGCAGCAAGAATTTATCCAATGAGTTTGGAAATGTTTGCAGGTTTTACAAAAGTTCTTTACACTTACATCAATATTATTCATAATGTTTTCAAATGAAGTCCGTGGAAAATCAATTTAGAGTTATTTGTTTTAAATTAGTTCTTTGTTATTTAAAAATATCTTTTCGAATACTTTAGTTAAGAGTTTAAAGCACAGTCACCAAAATAATTTTAACGAAAGTAATGTTAATTTGATTTACCTGAGCTCTGTTATTTATCAAAAACTAGGGTTCGATGATTTGGAAAATGTTGCCACATTTCGATGGCCTAGTTTTTAAAAGTTTTTTTTGCTATTTCACCCAAATTTGATGGATGTGGCTTAGGGCTCATGTTCACTAAGCCATCGATATTCGGATACAAATTAGCAGTTCTTGAGAAGTGAGGTAAGCAATAGTGATGCAAATGCGCTGCCAATACTTTTATTTCACTATATTTGTTATGTCAAAACAGTGAATTATTCAATTTAGTTTTGTTGTAAATTTGGAAATTTAGTAGCAAATTATTCATCACCTAGCGTAGATTAGTTATTAGTTTAGTTATTATTGTATAACAATTTTTGAAAAGATATTGGAAGAAAACAAACTATTTGAAATTATGTTTTAACTTTCATTAAATTTTGTTGTTGTTAACATTTATTTTTTGAGATTAAATAAAAATGTGGTCAAATCTTCGTTTGCACCTATCACACATCCTTTTATCTCTCGTTACACCTATCTACTAAATTTTAAGCGAAGTTTTTACTTAAATCTTTTCATATATTTTGTAGAATGTGAATTAAATGTTGAATATCTATTTTCAATTTTTTTTCTTGGCTGTTTTTTCTTCAGTAGTATATTTTCTAACAGTTCAACAACTAGACTCAAGCATATAGACCAAATGTACCTAACACCGGACGACGTGTGGCACTTACCACCTAAAAAAGTCTTGGGCTTTGTCAAAGCCCTGGAACTTTAGGTCAGAGCCAGCATTAGAGTATTACAAAAGATCCAAATGAGTCGCAGTAATTAGGGAACTAACATTCCACCTCTAAGGCTGGTCCTATCATCTAATCTGAACTAATCTAACAGTTCAACAAATTACAATTTTTTTTTCTTGGAAAAATCATTGCTTTTTTAAACGAACAATATATTCAAAATATCCTTGTTTCTTCTCTAAAATATTCCCAAATTATTCCATTTTTATTGCTTTTGGTTGTGCTTGTGATTGTATAAATTATAAATCTTCGGGGTAATTGTATTTAATATTGAAAGACTGGATTACGTGTAACTTAAAATTACGTGTACTTCTACATGAACTACATATACATATACATATGTATGTATGTATTTATTTTGTTTCCGTTTTTCATGTTAAAATTTTTTTTTATCACGAAAAGTTAAAAATATTTTAAATTCGCATTTACATACAACAATTATGTAGTGCGGTTAGTGGTACGAAAAATTTGCGAAAAGGATATATAAAAAAAAGAAAACTCGTACATATGAATGAGAATATAACACAAAAATTGAAATGTATCTTCTTGTAGCTTTTTTTCTTCATATTTTATAGAATTTAAAGAAAACAACATATAGAATTTAAGCATTAAAAAGGTATTACTTTAGTGGCTTTAACAATAAAGGGATTTTTTGTTGTTGTCTTGAGTGAAATCAAAAAAAGTAAAACCTGTGTGTAGCTTAAAAAAATACCAACAATTCAATAAATGTCATTGGTTGTCTTGACGTGGCGGTTGTCGGATTACTACCGACGGCGAAGATCCGAATAGCATTAAGAGTGCCGTTTTGATACCACACACCTCGTAATTTTCGAGTCAGAGGGTTGTAAGAAGTTTTGTCATACATGCACTTACAGTTTTTTTCAAAGTGGAATGCGAACCACTAAATTCGTATTTTTTGTTATATACCCGTAGTTGGTTTTTTTGATGTATTTGTGATGCTGTGATTTGAAGTTTTTTGATTTTTCATATTTTTAAGGAATCAACGTTTTTGGAATTAAAAATAAAAGTTTCTAAAATTTTTAAAACAAAATAATTCTATTAAAAATTATTTTAAAGTGATTAAAACTGTTTAAAAAACTTACATACATAATAGTATACACACTAAACACGTGGACACGTGCATGGAAAACAATATCGTATTTTTAATAAGTTCAAATGGCCATGGAAATATACATACATATGTATATTAAAAAAGGATTTATTTTATCGTAAGCACGTTAACTGAATAATTACATAATTTTCTTTCTACGATTAAATTCCTTTTTTTTTTTGTTTGTTTAATTAGGTCTAAAAACATGAAATTTTCCAGAATTTAATTGAAAATCAATTTTAAAAAAATATTACTACATTTAACTTAAATTCATAAGAATTATTTATTTTAAATTGTAAATCCGAAACGCAATTTTCTTGTAAAAAAATTTTTTCATTGCTTTTTATTATTTCTTATTTAATTTAAAAAACCCAAAAAATTGAAAAATCTGTTCAATTCAAATTTGCAAAGCTAAAAAGATTTTTTTTAAAATACATATTTAAAAATAAAGTTGAGAGTTAAAAAAATAAAAATGATAGAAGATAATCTTTTTTTTTTACATTTAATATAAAATATTTGAAATACGCTAAAAAAAAGCCGTCCTCGTATTTTGTCACAAGTTAGCAATATTTCTTTTCTTTAAATGAGTATGTATGTATGTGTCTATTTCAAAGCGTTTTGCCGTTTACTTTGGCTTTGTTATTACGTTTTACATATCAGGTAGAGAAAATTTTTTTTAAAGAAGTAAGTAAAAGGATTTTTATAATTTTTGAGGTAAACAGATTAAAAATTTTAAGAAATTGTCAGCAATAAGATTATTTATTACCTAATGTTACGTCAATAGCTAACGGTTAGTGTTGCTTAAATTTAAATTGTTTTTTTTTTTTTTTTTTTTTTTTTTTTTTTTTTTTTTTTTTTTTTTTTTTTTATTATTTTATTATCTAGATAATTGTTTAGTACTTTAATTTAGTAATAAATTCGATAACAAAAAAATATTATTTTATTACGAATACATACATGGGCTACACGGACACAGAATGCTAGGAATTCTTAGAAAACATCAAGTGCGTCTTTTTGTTTTTTAGCGTTAGTGTATTTCGGTATTTTATAGTATATAAAAACAATTTTACAACATATATTTTATTGCAATCAATGTTAACAAATTTAGGACAATGGTATTATTTGTATGACAAAAAAGAACAAATAATTGTTGAGGATATTATTTTAGCATTCGGTGTATTATTTTATCATATTCGTGTTCTTATGGTGATAATGAATCGTAAAAAATTTGAAAAATTTATGAGTGAAATTGATGAAATTTATTTAAGTTTGATGGTTAGTCTTTTAAAACAACAAGAAATGAAAAGAAGCATAGATTGAAACTGTAAACGAAAGAAAATAAAAATAATCTCAAACCAAAGAAAAAAAAAAAACATAAAAAATGCTAATTATTACTATTTCTTTTTGAAAGTAATTACAATTTCAATTTTATTCTGATGGAATTGAGGTCCGATGACACCGTCATACATAAAAAATAGGAGGAGTCAGAAATTGACCCGAAGAGAAGAATGTATAAAAAGTTGGTTCCTGGGATCCAACAAGAAAGAACGCGTAGCATTTAGGAACCAAATAAAAAATAGTAATAATATCGGGTCTTATTGATTTATTTACAGAGTTTTGGAATGGAACTAATAAGTTTGAAACTTAATTAAAGGACTAAAGGACCAAAGAGAACGATACTCATGAATAAAAGAGGGTTTGAAAATTCACCCTAAGAGTTGATGTATGTATGATAATTAACAAAAAACAGTATATAAAATTTAAAAGTCTGAGAGAAATTTCATGAGACGGAATTTCTAGTGCATTTTGAGTAAATAGGGTTCAATTGAGAATTACATGCAAGCATAGCTTAATATATCTGAAGACCGTCATTGTGGACTAGAGGAAGAATGGTCGACGAAAAAGAAGATATGTTCTCTATTTTACTTATGAGTGACCGAAACCTTTTACTGCCCTTAGGACAGATGTTTTCTAGACCAATTTCACTTGATGTGATTGGCTGTCAGGTTGTTTAGAATGAATGAGTAGATTTTATTACTTTGCATTTTTAATAAACTACCTATATATATTAACAGCAATTGCTTTGAGTTTTTTAATTGGCTCTCCTATACCTACGCCAAAAAAATTTAAAATATGTAAAGTACAAGGTGAAAACTATTATTATCTGAGACAGACAAGGATTAATTATAAAAAACTTTATCGTTCTCTAATGACCTCTAATACAAAAATTAAAAAAAAAAAAAACGAAATTAATAATTAGTAAGTTCTGATTTATTATATTTCTAAAGCTTTTTAATAAGGCGATTCAATCGATAACTAATTATCTTCAGTTTTCAAAAAGCAATATTATTTTGATTTGTTTTTTTTCTTGACAATCACGAGATTCAATAATATTCAGTATCAATTTGAACGGTCATACGAAAACACTTGTGAAAAGTTTTTGCTGAAAAACTCTTAGAAAATTCAATAAAAAAACAAAAACAAAATGTTGGAAGACAACCCTTTTTTCGAATACAATTTGAGGCCTTTAAAATTTTTCGGTGTTTTAATTGAAACGGGTTACATGAAGTATTTACTTTTGATAGGTTCGTCGTGTTCGAATTTGGCGCAATGGTATTATTTGTATGACAAAAAGGATGAAGCTTTGGTAGAGGATTTGATTATGGCATTTGCATTAC
The DNA here is from genome assembly GCA_939192795.1 of Bombylius discolor. NCBI lineage: Eukaryota > Metazoa > Arthropoda > Insecta > Diptera > Bombyliidae > Bombylius > Bombylius discolor. Next base: position 6,184,742 of record OW584240.1, on the reverse strand, counting down.
TTTTTTATCATTTTCGATGTGTCCCAGTAATTTTCAATCAAAAGAAATTTGAAGATTTCATGTGGGATATGGACGAGGTTTACAATGAACTAAGAGTAATTTTCTATTATATTTAGAATATGAAAATATGTTGATTAAAAATTTTCCAACAAACAAATTTCAGAACGTGGAAGATGAAAATGAAAGAGAAAGTGCAAATAAAATATTTGCAGAAGCTAAAATATTTGTGAATAAGTTTTCAAAGTTGATTATTCGAACGATTTTCGTTCTAATATTTGGAAAATATATTGCAGACTATTTTATTATTGGAAAACGTAAAATTGGTTTAGTCAGTTAACAATGGCATTTTTAATTTGTATTTCAATTTTTATTTTAAAGCTTATTATATTCGTGTCAGTGCACCAGGAATTGATACAACAAAAACTCCATACATTGGAATATTTCTCGTTATCACAGCAACATTTCATTTATATGCATTTTTTATTGTTCTTCCGTTCTATAACTTATCGGCCGGATTTATTATTTTTATTCAGCATGCATTTAAAGTGTTGCAATATAAAATTGAAAAATTTCTTGAAAGTGCCGATACAAGTGGCATTGCAAGGATAATTGAACTTCATTGCAAGTTTATACAGTAGAGTTTCACATTAAATAAACTAGTTAAATCAATTTTTCATTGAAGTTTCTCTCTCATATTTCAGATTAACAAGAGAATTTGAGGAAATTTTCACTTACTCATACTTTTTAGAAATGCTCATTTTAGGATTAGCAATTTGTTTCGAGGTGTTTAATTTGAATCGGGTAAGTGTTACGTTCTTGTGTATTATTATATTAGTAAAAAGTTTTTTCATAAAGTGTACCGTCACTGTTTATTAGTTATAAACAATAAATGAGTACTTTCAAAAACACAGAAACGCAGCCATGCTGAATAATTCAGCGTACAGATACATAATACGTTTTGTTTTTGTGGACCCACTAACTCACGAATGTTTTCTTAGACATTCATTTTTTTACTAATAATTGCATTAGAAAATTTATTTTTCAATAGGTTGAAATAATGTTCGACAGGGCAGTTTTGAGTTCTTACGCACTTATATCTATATTGTTGCTATTTTGTCCGTGCTGGTTGGCAAATTTTATTTCAGAAGAAGTATGTATTCAACAACTTTTCAATAATTTTAAATTACATCTGAAAAAATTTTTTTTTCTCAGCATGATAGAATTTCGGAAGTTGCCTACGGGATTCCTTGGTATAATTCAACTCCAGAGATAAAAAGAGCTGTATTCTTTCTAGTAATGAGAAGTCGATTACCATTGGAAGTATGCAATTTTCTCTATTTTTTAATAGTAATTTGACTTCCATTTTTCAATTTACAGATGCGTGCAGCAAGAATTTATCCAATGAGTTTGGAAATGTTTGCAGGTTTCACAAAAGTTCTTTACACTTACGTCAATATCCTTCATAATATTTTCAATTGAAGTCCGTGAAAAATCAATTTAGAGTTATCTGTTTTAAATTAGTTCTTTGTTATTTAAAAATACCTTTTCGAATACTTTAGCTTAGAGTTTAAAGCACAGTCACCAAAATAATATCAACGAAAGTAATGTTAATTTGATTTACCTGAGCTCTGATATTTATCAGGAACTAGGGTTCGATGATTTGGAAAATGTTACTACATTTCGATGGCCTAGTGGGCATCGGTATTAACCTAGTTTATTTTCCAAATATGAGATTTTGATGTCATAATATAGATCACAACATATCGCACGTTTCTTCGTTTATTTTATTGCTGAATAATTTTGCATTCCTATTCTAAAGAATTTTTATCAGTTTTTAAAAGTTTTTTGCGATTTCCCCCAAATTTGGTGGATGTGGCTTAGGGCTCATGTTCACTAATGCGCTGCCAATACTTTTATTCCACTATATTTGTTATGTCAAAACAGTGAATTATTCAATTTAGTTTTGTTCAGTTCTATGAAACTTAGGAAATTTAGTGGCAAATTATTCATCACCTAGCGTAGATTATTATTAGTTTTTTTTTTAACATTTTTTAACAGTTCAACAACTAGACTCAAGCATATAGACCAAATGTACCTAACACCGGACGACGTGTGGCACTTACCACCTAAAAAAGTCTTGGGCTTTGTCAAAGCCCTGGAACTTTAGGTCAGAGCCAGCATTAGAGTATTACAAAAGATCCAAATGAGTCGCAGTAATTAGGGAACTAACATTCCACCTCTAAGGCTGGTCCTATAATCTAATCTGAACTAATCTAACAGTTTAACAAATTACAATTTTTTTTCTTGGAAAAATCATTGCTTTTTTAAACGAACAATATATTCAAAATATCCTTGTTTCTTCTCTAAAATATTCCCAAATTATTCCATTTTTATTGCTTTTGTTTGTGCTTGTGATTGTATAAATTATAAATCTTCGGATTAATTGTATTTAATATTGAAAGACTGGATTTTGTAAACTTACATAATTTTTTTCTCTTGTTTTATTTTTATTGTTTTTTATTTTATGAGATACTATTCCGTTTTAGATAGGAAAAACTCATCCATATGTGATGTAACATTAAATGAAAATAATAACAGTATCACAGGGTACAAGGGATATAAAAACTGTTTCTAAAATTACGTGTACTTGTACATGAACTACATATACATATACATATGTATGTATGTATTTATTTTGTTTCCGTTTTTCATGTTAAAATTTTTTTTTATCACGAAAAGTTAAAAATATTTTAAATTCGCATTTACATACAACAATTATGTAGTGCGGTTAGTGGTACGAAAAATTTGCGAAAAGGATATATAAAAAAAAGAAAACTCGTACATATGAATGAGAATATAACACAAAAATTGAAATGTATCTTCTTGTAGCTTTTTTTCTTCATATTTTATAGAATTTAAAGAAAACAACATATAGAATTTAAGCATTAAAAAGGTATTACTTTAGTGGCTTTAACAATATAGTGGCTTTTTTGTGTTGTTGTTTCGAGTGAAATTAAAATAAGTACACCTTGTGTATAGCTTAAAAAAAATACCAACAATTCAATAAATGTCATTAAAATTATGTATATGAAATTTTGATGTGTTTTTAATGATGTGATTTGAAGTTTTTTGATTTTTCATATTTTTAAGAATTTTTAGGATTTTATTATTTAATAATTCAATATTAAAAAGTTTTAAAATCTGACGTACGCATCCTTATCCTAGAGAAGGTATCATCGACATACTTTGTGACACATTGTGACATTTTTTAGAAGCACATCACTGTTGAATGTAGAATGATGAAAGAATAGAGAGTTTTAGAGAGTTCAAAAGTGTGCGTGACCATAAAGGATTCATCAGAAAAAACGATAAAAAAATGATGGTTTATTTTCAATGTCAATGTTATTAAAAATAAGCGAGTTCAGATCTTTTAAGAGTAATTCTTGTATAATAGTTTCACCTCTTGGAAATAAAAATTGCGAGAAAAACCGAAAATAAGCCAATGTACTTCATGCGAAAAAATTTATCTCACTATTTATGCGCCAGCGTAAAATTATGTTCAGGTGATAAGACTTTTCGAACAATTGCGGCTCAAGAGTTCGTTTAACCGTTGTTAAAAATATTAACAAGAAAAAAAAAATTAAATTTAAAAAAATTATTAACGAAAAAAATTTACAATTATTTTAAGTAGAAAGTAATTAATTATTTTAAAGTAATTAAAACTGTTTAAAAAACGTACATACATAAATGTATACACACTTAACACGTGGACACGTGCATTGAAAACAAAATTATGAATATGTGTTCAAATGGCCATGGGAATTTCCAATATTAAAAAAGGATTTATTTTATTGAACACACCTTAACTAAAGGCATGAAATTTTTCAAAATTCAATTAAAAATCAATTAATAACACGAAAGTCAAATTTTATTCAAAAAGTTTTTTAATTGCCTCTTATTTTTTTTTTAAATTTAAAAACCCGATAAAATTGAAAAATTTGTTTAGTTCAAACTTGCGAAGCTAAAAAGATTTTTTTTTAATACATAAGTATTTAAAAATAAAAATGATAGAAGATAATCCTTTTTTTACATTTAATACAAAATATTTGAAATATTTTGGTGTTTTATTTAAAAACAGTTTTACAACATATATTTTATTGCCATCAATGTTAACAAATTTAGGACAATGGTATTATTTGTATGACAAAAAAGAACAAATAATTGTTGAGGATATTATTTTAGCATTCGGTGTATTATTTTATCATATTCGTGTTCTTATGGTGATAATAAATCGTAAAAAATTTGAAAAATTTATGAGTGAAATTGATGAAATTTATTTAAGTTTGATGGTTAGTCTTTTAAAACAACAAGAAATGAAAAGAAGCATAGATTGAAACTGTAAACGAAAGAAAATAATTTCAAAACTTCTTTTTAAGGATTTAATCCTAGTTGGAATAGAATTCTAATGGAAACTGAAGTTTCTTAAATGATGCTTTTAGAAATATGCAACTTATGTGTCCACGATGCTTAATTTGGCGTAAAAGAGTTGCATCACTGCGTTTCCGAAAGCACCCAAATTTAGAAGTATTTTTTAGACTCGAATTTTTTGAGCTAAACTAAATGTTGTTGATTGAATGTAATTTTATTTCTGGAAATATTTTGTGGAAATTAGTTTCAATCTTTGCCCAAAAAATTGTTCATAACCAAAAATTGTAAAATATTTAATAATTTTTTTTTTGCAGATAAAACAGGATAACACTACAAATGAATATGCACGAGCTTCATTTGGAAAAGCTATTATTCGTGTTAATTTTATTTCGAAATTAATTATGAGAACAGTTTTAGGAGCAGCAATATTTGCAAAAGAAATTCCTGATTATATGTTTAATAACAGAGGTCAGTGAAAAAATGAAACCAATTTAGAAAAACACATACTGACCACATTTTTATTTTCTCTTTTCAAAGTTATTTATTTTCGTGTTAGTGCACCAGGAATTGATGTCAATAAAAATCCATACTTTGGAATTTGTTTTCTTTGTGGAATAGCTTTTCAAATTGTTGGAGTTTTTATGTTTGTGCCACTTTTAAATTTAGCTGTTGCTTTTATTATCATTATTCAGAATTCACTTAAAATTTTACAATTTAAAATAAAAACTTATCTTTCCAATGCTGACAATAGTCAAATTCGTGAAATAGTTGAACTTCATATTCGACTTATAAGGTAAACGTATTTGATTTTCGAAATTGTAATTTTTTTATCAGAATAAAGTTGAATATTATTTTTTGAATTCCAGGTTGACGAATGAATTGAGTGATCTACTTTCAAACATAAATCTGTTGGAATTGATTGTTTTAGTAATATTTATTTCTTTTTCAATGTTGAACACGAATATTGTAATAATCCTAACACATTTGAATATCTGTTTATTCTTATTTTGTTTTTTTTTTTCTAATTTGTTTCGATTTTGTTCAGTCTAGTTCATTTTTTGATGTATCGATTTGCGTTGGATACACGATCTTGTCCTTGATGTTTATTTTTTTTCCATGCTGGTTAGCTGATTTAATTTCAACAGAAGTAAGTATATTTGCTTGTGTAACCGCCATACCAGTTTAATAAAAATCACAATTGAATAATTTTCAGCATGATAGAATTTCGGAGGTTGCTTACGAAATTCCTTGGTATAATTCAACTCCTGCAGTTAAAAAAGCTGTGTATTTTCTAATAATGAGTACGCAAACTCCTTTGCAAGTATGAACAAAAGAAAATCTTTTTATTTTTCAATGTAGAAAATGTGCTTGTTTTATTTTTTTCTTACAGATGTTAGCTGGTAAAATTTATCCAATGAATTTAGCATTATTTGGTGGTTTTATAAAAATTTGTTACACTTATATTAGTTTTCTTGGTAAAATGTTTAAATAAAAATTATTTTGTATTAGATTTTATTTGAATAAAATTCTGACATATTTGACTACAATTGTTTTTTTATTTTGCCTGTTGAATAAAGTGTTTGCTAACACTTAGTATTATTTATTTGGTGTAAGATTCAATAACTGTGAAAGTTTCGAGTAAATTGAGTTATTAATTCTCTGAATATTTAAATTCCTTGCTAAAAAACCATTTTTCCGGTTACATTGTCATATAGTTGTGGCTCCATTATGTCAATATTTTAATTGTTTTCAAGTATAGATCAGATATTCTATGTTAAATAAAGTGGAAGTCAATTCAATTGTTCGTACCGTAAAATGAACCTTGGACCATTTTCTTTTCACTTCGAAATTCCAACTTCGATGTAGCAGCCTTTTGATAACGCATCTATAACTAAGTTTCTAGAGGGGTTAGAGATTAACTTGACGAGAAAAATGTTCCTGAACAAAAAAGAATGTGTAGTATTTAGGAACCAAAGACGATATTCTATCGGTTCTTATTGATTTACTTATATAATTTCGGAATGGAACTAATAAGTCTGAAACTAAATTGACTATAGGACCAAGAAGAATGATACTGATGAATCAAGAGAGCTTGGAAATTCACCCGAAGAGTTGGATGTATGATAATTAACAAAAGATAGTGTATAAAATTTAAAAGTATGAGAGAAATTTCATGAGACGGAAGGTTTGGTGGATTTTGAGTAGTAAGGTTCAATTTAGAATTATATTCAAGTATGACACAATTCATGACCAATTTTATTACAGTTGAAATTACTGTAGCGGTAAGTAGTTTTTATTTTTTCGTATTTCAATAAAACTTCCCTTTATTGTGTTATATTTTGTTACATTTTTTCATCTGTTTTGTATTCTATTACGTAGTTGACTATGAATTTTCGCACTAGAAATTGTTTTGCTAAACTCTTCAAGCAAAGCTTGCTTTAGTTCTTCTTTGTTCATTAATCTTCTATTATACACTTAACATATTTTTATACATCTTAGAATTTCTGCAGATTATGTAAACTACTATAACCACTTTTCGATAGACAGATTATCTTCTTCACTAAAAAATGTTAATGATTCATTGACCTCTCAGGCACTATAGTCTATAATGTGGTGTGAGTATGAATGTGACTTTCGTAATTTCAATAAATCAGATAGCTAGTTCAGCAACCTTTCATTTTTTACTCTGAAATTTCTTGCTTTTTTCTAAGTTTCTCTCTTGAATTAGTTAATTCGGCATCTATTTCATCATCATATTCCAAATCATTTGAAGATGAAAAATGATTTAAAGATGAGTTTTTATTTAGTGATTGATCAACACATGGCGAGAACAATTCCTGAACTATGTGACAATTCTTTAACCACCTCTTTCAATCTTAAAATTAAAAAGGAAATTATTTTATCGGATGTTAATTTACCTAATTTTTCTAATTTGTCTTTCTGTTGAGATACAGTAGCTACTTCTATGAAAGCTTTAATTACGTCCATTTTGAAATTAAAATTGTTTATACAAATGTTGTTAATAAGTTTTCCAGGTAGTTTTTTTTTCATATTCTTGTGTGGTCGAAATTGGTTTTACATCCACGTGTTTGAAAAAGTTTAAACCTCCTGATTAATTAATACATCAACGCATGTGGTACCAAGTAAACTTTTTTTTTTTCTTTTTTTAATAAACTTTTTTTCTTCAAATAACTTGGGTTTATTATTCCACTTCTGAAAATGTAAGGTTTGGGCACTAGTAGATTAAAAATAAAACACTTCTTACCAGGTGTTCTTGGAAATTTATTTGTTCTGCGTAATTAAAAAGAAATTTATACATTTTAAACATGACGTTTTAACGTTTGACGTTAATTTGTAAACTTTTAATGGGAATTGTTAACTTTCATTCAATTTTAAAATAAAAATTACTCAGTAAAAGCTAAAAGTATTAATAAGGAAATAAAAATAAGGAAGAACAATTAAAACTAAAACTTGTATAAAATTTGAAATCAATATCTAAAAAAAGGATATAAATATTTCGAAAAGAAGTTCCATATTTGATTTGATTTTATGATTACAAGTATTTCCAGTAAACTGCGTATTAAAAACAATGTTTCTAATTGACGATTAAATTAAATTTCAAGGCAAATGTTATTATGATTGGGGGCAGAAAAGAGTTAATTATTTGAAAATAAGGGAAAATAAAACCAACTTACTCTAGTGACCTAAAATTTCTGAAAAAGTCAAGAATTAATCCTTAACGTTTTTTGATACGCCACCAAAATTATAAATTTTAAAATTTCAATTAAAATAATCGATGAATAATTGTTTTCAATGTTTCGGTTTTGTATATAAACTTGAAACGAATGAAAAAAATTTCATTCATTCGATTGTTGTGTTTTTAAAAATCACGAAGCTTATAATATTTAGTTTTGATTGAAAGAGTAACAACTAGGTGAACTTGTAAAAATTTAATTTCGGAAGCCTCTAGAAAATTCAAGAGAAAAAACAAAATGTTAGAAGACAATCCTTTTTTCGAATACAATTTGAAAATTTTGAAATTTTCCGGTATTTTAATTGAAACGGGTTACGTGAAGTATTTTCTTTTGATAAGTTCGGCAAGTTCGAATTTGGCGCAATGGTATTATTTGTATGACAAAAAAGATAAAGTTTTGGTAGAAGATGTAATTATGGCATTTGCATTACTTTTTTATCATTTTCGATGTGTACCAATAATTCTCAATCCAAAGAAATTTGAAAATTTCATGTGGGATGTTGACAAGGTTTACAATGACCTAAAAGTAATTTTTTATTATATTTTGCATATGAAAATATGTTAATTAAAAAATTTTCCAATAAACAAATTTCAGAACGTGGAAAATGACAATGAAAGAGAAAGTGCAAATAAAATATTTGCAGAAGCTGTGATTTTTGTGAATAAGTTTTCAAAGTTGATTCTGCTGTCGATTGTTCTTTGTATATTTGGAAAATATATTCCAGAATATTTTATTAATGGAAGACGTAAAATTAGTTAAGTCATTTAACCATGGCGTGTGTAATTTGGTTTTTTTTTCCTTTAAGCTCTCTATGTTCGTGTCAGTGCACCAGGGATTGATGCAACAAAAACACCATACATTGGAATATTCTTTATTGTAACATCATCATTTTATTTATTAGCATTTTTTATTGTTCTCCCATTATATAATTTATCGGCCGGATTTATTATTTTTATTCAGCATGCATTTAAAGTGTTGCAATATAAAATTGAAAAATCTCTTGAGAATGCCAATTCAAGTGGGATTGGAAGAATAATAGAACTTCATTGCAAGCTTATACAGTAAAGTTTCACATTAAATAAAATAGTTAAATCAATTTTTCATTGAAGTTTTGCTTTCGTATTTCAGATTAACAAGAGACTTCGAAAACATTCTCACTTACTCATTTTTTTTAGAAATGTTCATTTTAGGCTCATCGATTTGTTTCGAGGCATTTAACTTGAGTCGGGTAAGTGTTACGTTCTTGTGTATTATTATATTAGTGAAAAGTTTTTTCATAAAGTGCACTGTCAATGTTTATTAGTTATAAACAATACAAGAGTACTTTTAAAAACACAATTGCTCAGCCATGCTGAAAACGTTTTGTTTATGTGGACCTACAAACTAACTAACGTATTCTTTGACATTCATTTCTTCACTAATAATTGCATAAGATCTAAAATTTATTTTAATAGGCTGAAATAATATTCGAGAGGGTAGTTTTGAGTGGTTACGCATTTGTATCTTTAGGATTGCTATTTTGTCCGTGCTGGTTGGCGAATTTTATTTCAGAAGAAGTTTGTATTCAACAAATTTTCAATAATTTTAAATTACATCTAAAAAAAAAAATTTGTTCTCAGCATGATAGAATTTCGGAAGTTGCTTACGGGATTCCTTGGTATAATTCAACTCCAGAGATAAAAAGAGCTGTATTCTTTCTAGTAATGAGAAGTCGATTACCATTGGAAGTATGAGATTAACGGTATTTTTAAAGAGTAATTTGACTTACATTTTTTAATTTACAGATGCGTGCAGCAAGAATTTATCCAATGAGTTTGGAAATGTTTGCAGGATTCATAAAAGTTCTTTATACTTACATCAATATCCTTCGTAATGTTTTCAAGTGAATTTCGAAGAGAATCAATTCATGGTTTTTTTTAAAATTAATTTTTTTTTGTATGTAATAGTGTTTTTGAGACTATTGTACATAAGTAGTTTAGAAAAAAAAAGTACAGTTACAAAAAATATCAATAAAACTAAATTTAGTTTGATTTATTCGGGCTCTGTTTTTCAATGAGTTTTGTTAATTTAATGAACTTTTAGAGTAAAATTCGTAGTCTTCCAAAACTCCAGTGTCGGAATTGAGCGAAACACCTTTATATTGTTTTTTGTTTTGTTTATGATGATTGTGCCTTCTGAATTCAAATTGAAGCTGAATATTTATAATTTTCGTAGATATCGAAAACAAAACAATCATAGAATGTCATCACTTAAAGAGCATTGAGTGACCCGGAAGAATTCAAAAAAAAAGGATAAAAAAATGATAGTTTATTTCCGAAAGCACCCAAATTTAGAAGTATTTTTTCGACTCGGGTTTTTTGAGCTAAACTTAATGTTGTTAATTGAATGTAATTTTGTTTCCTGTTAGTAATTTTTTTAGTTAAGCGCAAAAAGAGGGGAACAAGTAATATTCATCGGCACCAAGTGAATTTCGGCTCATTATTTCATGTTTCCGTTCAATTGTGAAGATCCTTTGAATGAAAATTCTTACTATTGTGTGTTTGTGGAAGAAATAAAAATTTTATTCAAATATATTTAAATAATCAAAATGAATGAAAAAAAAATTAATAAAAACATTATTAAAATTATGATAAATATTGACCCTCTGACTGACAAAAGAAATACCACCGCACTAGGGTATGGTAACCCATCTGTTTTTATTCTTGAAAATCATGTGTAAAAGGTGTTTGTAGACCTTGTCAATCTTGCCGACAGAGCAACACAAGCTTGATTAAATAAACACCTGGAGCAACACTAAACTTGATTGATTGAGGTCTATGGAAAGACAAATTTGAGACAAGCTTGAATAATTGAAAACAGCCTTTATTGAATTATCAAATCTCATCAAAAAGACAGTGCTCAGATAAATCAAACTAAGTTTACTTTCATTAATATTTCTGTAACTGTGCTTTTTTTATCTGAAAATAATCTGAAAAATACTTTCACATACAAAAAAAAAATTAATTGAACACAAATAATTCTAAATTTGAGTTTCAATAATTTCTTAAAAATTGACAATAGAAGACATTTTTCGGAAGGTATGAAGATCCCTTTTTAAACGTTCATGAAGTTTCAAAACGCAAATCTTGAAATATGCTACAAAAACTGGAACTGGTCCCTTACAGCCATATTTATTCAATCAGTTTGGAACACGCTCCGTGAATAATCTATCTTGTATTGTCAGTTGTCATATATGTCATATTCGTTATCTTGTTTTTTTCTTTTTCGTTGCCTGGAACTTCACACTATTTTTCTTTTACTTTTTCTTAACAATCATTATCAAAGGTTTTCCAATAAATATTTTTTATGTAGTGTAATAAAATATATAGAAGCTTGAATCGGCACTTTCAAGAGATTTTTCATTTCTATATCCCAACACTTTATATGAACTCTTAATAAAAATTATAGAAGAGACTGATACATTAAAAAGCGGAATACAAATGAGAATTGCTAAGATAGGAAATTGTATTCCAATGATAAAAAATATTCCATTGTATGGTGTTTTTGTTACATCAATTCCTGGCGCACTGACACGAACATAGAGAGCTTTAAAAAAATATAAAATAAAAATTACATATAGTATATCACTGTCGAATGATTAAATTGGATTATTTTTTTTACGTCTTCCATCAAATAGATATTCTGCAATATATTTTGAAAATATTGCAATGCAGATAATTCCAATAATAAACCTTGAAATCTTATTCACAAATTTTACAGCTTCTTTATATACTTCAGTTGCATATTCTCCTTCGTTGAATTCTTCCACACTCTGAAAATTATTTATTGCACAATTTTTCAATGAACTTTTTTTCATACACAAAATATAATAAGAAGTTACCCTTAGTTCATTGTAAGCTTTGTCAACATCACACATGTAATTTTCCAAAGGCTTTGGGTTAAAAACTACTGAGAAACATCGAAAATGATAAAAAAGTAATGCAAATGCCATAATTACATCTTCTACCAAAGCTTCATCCTTTTTGTCATACAAATAATACCATTGCGCCAAATTCGAACACGACGAACTTATCAAAAGAAAATACTTCACGTAACCCGTTTCAATTAAAACACCGAAAAATTTTAAAATTTTCAAATTGAATTCGAAAAAAGGGTTGTCTTCTAACATGTTGCTTTTTCTCTTGAACTTTTCAGAGGCTTTCGAAATTTAATTTTTAGAAGTTCTTTCAATCAAAACTAAGTATTATAAACTGCGTGATTTTTAGAAACACAGCAAGCAAAAAAATGTTTTTTTTATGAATTTGTTTCCAATTTATATACAATACCGAAATCTAGAAATTTTGATTTTGTTGCCGTAATAAAAAACGTTAAGGATTAATTCTTAACTTTTTTTAAAATTCAAGGTCATTGAAGTAAGATTATTTTATTTTTCCGTATTTTTAAATATTTAACTCTTTTCTGCCCCCAATCATAATAACTTTTGCCTTAAAATTTAATTTAATCGTCAATTAAAAACATTGTATTCAATACGCAGTTTATTGGAAATAATTGTAATCATAAAATCCAATTAAATATGGAACTTCTTTTCGAAATGTTTATATCCTTTCTTTAGATATTGATTTCAAATTTAATACAAGTTTTAGTTTTAATTGTTCTTCCTTATTTTTATTTCCTAATTAATACTTTTAGCTTTTACTAAATAATTTTTATTTTAAAATTTTATGAAAGTTTAAAATTTCCATTAAAAGTTTTACAAACTCACGTCAAACGTTAAAACGTCATGTTCAAAATGTATAAATTTCTTTTTAATTACGCAGGACAAATAACTGTTCAGAGAATACCTTTATCTCTAGCCTTGTATTTCTTTCAACTTCACAAAAATTTATACTTATATTTTTAAATTGAAGGGTTATATCTGATCTTAATCAATCTTAATCTTAAACATAAGTAATAGTACATTTTTTTAAAAAAACAATTTAGAAAATGAAAAGCTAAACATTTTTTCATATTTTTATTGCATTTAAATAAAATATATTTAAAAAACTTTAAAAAAAATAACTTTCATAAATTATCATCCCATACCCCTTTTCACTCCTAAAAATTTGTTTTACTCCATCGAAAAGCTTCCCATTCACTCATTCTAAATCAAACAACCCCATGTACATCCATCCACGTTTACTACCCTAAAACTCTTCTCAAAATTTCACACTTTCGTCACGAACGTCACTCTCACACACAAAGTTATTTAATTATAGTATACATATCTATGAACATACATATATTCTAGTAAAAGAAAATATTTCTTAATAAATTCTATGTTGAAAGAATTTATACGAAATTTCTTAGTTTTCGGTCATAATTTGTTAAATTTTCGTTTCTAGATCTGACATAATTACATATATAACAGAATTGGCCTTGAGAAAAGAAGCAGTTTTCTTTAAAAAATAAAAAAGAAAGAAAAGGCGTCTAAGAAGGATTTTTAGAGAAAATGTAGATAAAGGGACAAGATAAAGAAGAAAAAAATAGAGTAAAACATTTTTTTTTTTTTTGTTGAATAAAATGAAATTTTTTCTTTTTTTATTAATTGTTTACTTTTAAAAAATTATTTACAGTCTTTTTTAACTAAACAATCAATTAATCAATAAAATTTAAAATCACAATAAAAATTTAAAGAGAAAAAAAAACTATTAATAAGTGGATCAGCTACACAATAAATTGCAATAATCAAAATTTCGAATGTAGTCGTCAGGTAAGGAAATTCAAAAATTTCTACGGCAGTGAAAACTCGGTGGATCTGACAAGTGTGAAATTAAGAAAGAAAAAGAAAGATAGTCTATTCTGGCCAGAAAATATTGATTTGACAAATTTGAAAGTTTATTTTTGGTTAAAAATAAGTTAAACACGTGCGAAAATAAATTTTATACTCAAATCATTGGTTTTAATTAATAAACATTGGTCACGAATTTTAATTTAAATCACGTCGTAAGTACGTACACTTTAAATATCTTTTGCTTGATTCCTCGCGTTTCTTCAAGTTCATTTTAAAAATATTTTTTTTAATTTTATTTATTTTGAATATTTCACAGTTTTTTTCTCACTCACGACGCGTTTCGGTATTTTCTTTTAATTTTAAACTGTGAATGACAGTAAATACAGTCACGAATCTTTAACTGAGGAGACTTAGGCTCTATTTGGGCTGTTGCCCCATTGAAAGAAGGTAATAATAAATAATAATCCTTTTTTATTTCTTAATCAATACTTTATCCTTGATCTAATAAATTTTATTTATACGTTGAAATTAACTGAAAGAAGTATACAAATGTAAATTTAATTTTCAAAAAAAGTTCAAATTTTTTTTTAAATGCACAGAAGAAATAAATAAAAATTTGGGTATACTCAAAAAAGCAATCATCATGTACGAAGCAGAATATTGATAAACTTTTACGCTGTATTCCGCAGTATTATTGCGACACTGGAGTTTTGGAAGACCACAAATTTTAATCTGAAAGTTCATTCAATTAAAAAAAACTCATTGCCGAACAGAGCCCAGATAAAACAAACTAAGTTTATTTTCATTGATATTTTTTATTACTGTACCTTCTTTTCTGAACTACAATAATCTCAAAAATACTTTCACATACAGAAAAAAACTAATTGAAAACAAACAATTACGAATTGATTTTCCACGTAATTCATTTGAAAACATTATGGATAATATTGATGTAAGTGTAGCAAACTTTTACGAAACCTGCATACATTTCCAAACTAATTGGATAAATTTTTGCTGCACGCATCTGGAAAATGAGAAATAGAAGTCAAAATAACTTTTCAAAATATAAAAAAATTCATACTTCTAATGGTATTCGACTTCTCATTACTAAAAAGAATACAGCTCTTTTCACCTCTGGAGTTGAATTATACCAAGGAATACCGTAGGCAACCTCCGAAATTTGATTGTGCTGTAAAATTTGAATGTAATTTGATGTAATTTGAAATATTAAAAACTTATTGAATACAAACTTCTTCTGAAATAAAATTCGCCAACCAGCACGGAAAAAATATCACTGATGAACATACAAGTGCGTAAATGATTGCAACCATCCTCTCGAACAGTATTTCTCCCTGTGAAATATAATATTTTAGAACTCATGCAAATTTTCAGTAAAATTTTTTAAAATAAGTGAATGTCTGAGTAAACATTATTGAATTTATTGGCCTACAAAACAAACAGCTCATCTTTACGCTGAATTATTGAGCATGGCCGCGTAACTATATTTCTGAAAATACTCATTTTTTGTTTATAACTAATTAAAAGTGACTGTTAAAGAAATTCACACTTACCTTATTTGTATTGGACAAAGCGAAACAAATTAAACCACCAAAAGTCATCATTTCTAAAAAGTATGAGTAAGTAAAAAGTTTTTCCAAGTCTCTTGTTAATCTGGAATACGATATTTTCTTAATTAGAAGTAATTTTTATTTGCTTTTCTAATGTAAAACTTAACTGTATAAGTCTGCAATGAAGTTTAATTATTCGTGCAATCCCACTTAATTCGGCACTTTCAAGAGAGTTTCTAATTCTATATTGCAACACTTTAAATGAACTCTGAATAAAAATAATAGAACCGACTGATAAATTATAGAGTGGAAGAACAATAAAAAGTGCAAATAAATGAAATGTTGAAGTGATAATGAAGGATATTCCACTGTATGGTGTTTTTGTTACATCAATTCCTGGCGCACTGACACGAACATAGAGAGCTTTAAAAAAAAATTTAAAAATGACATGGTTAACTGACAAAACTTATTTTTTATTTACGTCTTCCATTAAAAAGATATTCTGGAATATATTTTGAAAATATTGCAATGCAGATAATTCCAATAATAAACCTTGAAATCTTATTCACAAATTTTACAGCTTCTTTATATACTTCAGTTGCATGTTCTCCTTCGTTGTATTCTTCTACACTCTGAAAATTATTTATTGGACAATTTTTCAACGAACTTTTTTTCATACACAAAATATAATAAGAAGTTACCCTTAGTTCATTGTAAGCTTTGTCAACATCACACATGTAATTTTCCAAAGGCTTTGGGTTCAAAATTATTGGGACACATCGAAAATGATAAAAAAGTAATCCAATTGCCATAAGTACATCTTCCATCAAAACATTACCCTTTTTGTCATACAAATAATACCATTGCGCCAAATTCGAACACGACGAACTTATCAAAAGAAAATACTTCACGTAACCGTATTCAATTAGAACACCGAAAAATTTTAAATACTTCAAATTGTATTCAAAAAATGGATTGTCGCTCAACATGTTGCTATTTCTCTTGAACTTTTTAGAAGCTTCCGAAAATTAATTTTAACAAGTTCACCTGTGTCTCTTTGAATCAAAATTGAATGTTATAAGCTTCGTGTTTTTTAAAAACACAACAATCGAATGAGTGAAATTTTTTTCATTCGTTTCCAATTTATATACGAAACCGAAACATTGAAAACAATTATTCATCGATTATTTTAATTGAAATTTTAAAATTTTTAATTTTGGTGACGTATGCTTTGGAATTTATTGATTTAATCGTCAATTTGAAACATTGTTTTTAATACGCAGTTTATTGGAAATACCTGTAATAATTATATGAAATCAAGTGTGGAATTATGGTATTTAATTACAAAGACACCAGAAAGTAAGTTGTTGCTTTTTCCAGTCCTACTTATTTTCGAAATATTGGTATCCTTAAGATATTAATTTCAAATTTTATACAAGTTTTAGTTTTAATTGTTCTTTCTTATTTTTATTTCCTATATGTATAATACTTTCACTTTGACTAAATAATTTTTACATTAAAATTTTATGAAAGTTTAAAATTTCCATTAAAAGTTTTACAAACTCACGTCAAACGTTAAAACGTCATTTTTAAAATGTATAAATTTCTTTTTAATTACGCAGAATAAATAAATTTCCAAGAACACCTGGTAAGACGTGTTTTATTTTTAATCCACTAGTGCCCAAACCTTACATTTTCAAAAGTGGAATTATAAACCCAAATTATTTGAAGAACCGTCATAATACGTCCTTTTAGAAATGCTGTTATTGTTAGGAAGGACGCAATTGTCACTGTACCATGCCCGTTTTCTGCTCCTCACTATTAAAATGCTATCTAACCCAAACAAATTGAACTTCGATTCATAGGAAAAAATGACGGTTTTCCAATCATCTGAAGTCCAATTCCAATGATATTTCAACCGCTTGAGCCTATTTTCTCTCATTTTTTCGTCAATGAACATATACTTATATATTTCAACCTTCTTTACACATTTTCGACACTAGAAGGTTTTCTGTTTTTTAAATTTGTGGAAGCTCCTTCTAAAAAAACGTTGCAGAAAGAAACCGTTTTTTCCAAACAACCACAAATTTTTCTCCAAAAGTTTGGCTTTTTTTCAATTCTTCAGGCTTGATTTCGCCGTCTGAAGATCAGATGTGAAAGCTTGTCGTCAGATTGAATATCTTACAATGCAATAAAATTTGGATTATTGAACATAAATCACCATCTTATATACGTCAGTTACTATTCTTTAATTTTGTGTTACCAATACTCATGTTTGTGGAAGAAATAAAAATTTTATTCAAATATATTTAAATAATCAAGATGAATGAAAAAAAAATGAATAAAGACATTATTATAATTATGATAAATATTGACCCTCTGACTGACAAAAGAAATATCACCGCACTAGGGTATGGTAATCCATCTGTTTTTCTTCTTGAAAATCATGTGTAAAAGGTGTTTGTAGACCTTGTCAATCTTGCGACAGAGCAACACAAGCTTGATTAAATAAACACCTGGAGCAACACTAAACTTGATTGATTGAGGTCTATGGAAAGACAAATTTGAGACAAGCTTGAATACTTGAAAACAGCCTTTATTGAATTATCAAATCTCATTAAAAAGACAGTGCTCAGATAAATCAAACTAAGTTTACTCTCATTAATATTTCTATAACTGTGCTTTTTTTATCTGAAAATAATCTGAAAAATACTTTCACATACAAAAAAAAAAAATTAATTGAACACAAATAATTCTAAATTTGAGTTTCAATAATAAAATTTCTTAAAAATTGACAATAGAAGACATTTTTTGGAAGGTAAAAAGATCCCTTTTTAAACGTTCATGAAGGTTCAAAACGCAAATCTTGAAATATGCTACAAAAACTGGAATTGGTCCCTTACAGCCATATTTATTCAATCAGTTTGGAACACGCTCCGTGAATAATCTATCTTGTATTGTCAGTTGTCATATATGTCATATTCGTTATCTTGTTTTTTTTCTTTTTCGTTGCCTGGAACTTCACACTATTTTTCTTTTACTTTTTCTTAACAATCATTATCAAAGGTTTTCCAATAAATATTTTTTATGTAGACATATAGTGTAATAAAATATATAAAAGCGGAACTTCAAAATTACTCAACACTGTTTGAATTGTAATACATATTAAGATATCGTGCGATATTTCTTCGCTGCCACCTTCTTTTTATTCATTTTTTAAAAATAAGTTGAAATATATAGGAACATATGTTATATTTTTGTAGAATTAGGTACCTGTTATATACAAAATATCAAAGTATTATTTATGTACATTTTAGGATATTTAAAATTTTTTAACAAAAATCTTCAGAATATGTCTTCTTCGCTACCACAGAATCACCCATATAAGTATCACATTTAAAAAATGTATTTATTTAAAATGTATTTAATTGAAAACATAATTAAATTTTTCAACGAAATAATATTTTATAATGAAATTTAAAAAAAAATGTTTATGTACATATGTAGATTCACATATGTGAATTAGATATGTAATAATCTCATTAGATATGTATATAAGTATCACATTTATAGAAAATGTATTTAAAAAAAAAAAACAATTGTAAAATATCTGTAAATTATTAAATAATAATTATTTTAATTATATTTAACATATCATATATAGTACATATAAGTTGAAAGGCTTAATAATTTAATAATAATAAAAACAAACAAGAACTATTGAAACTAAAGCTGTTCTGTATAAAATCTAAAATCAAATTTCCAGGCAGAAAAGAAGTAGGCACCAGTGGCTTGTCATCCTATGGGTAAAAAGGGCATTCGGCTGGGACACCCGTCAACAATCGTTCAATTTTAAATATTTGTATATATTTATTTACCATTTATTTGTAAAATGTTATCAGTTTTAATGAAATTATTTATGTCTTTTTCTGTGATTAAATTCAACACTGCATATGACATGGTGCCTCAAAATCAAATTTACTTGGAGCCCCATGAAGTCATAATGCACAGCTGAGTAAGCATTAAACTTACTTTCTGGTATACCCTTGGAATTAAATACCCTAGAAACAACAACTTTTGATGTCATTTTCACATATATAGCTTGAGCTTTGTTTTATCAAAAAAATTATTTTTTAAGTAAATTTTTCATGTTACTAAAAACCTAAGGATGATATTTCAAAGGTGTTAAATTGCATGATTCTGAAAGCCAATTTTTCATTCTATTTAATTTTAGATTGGCATAGATTACATGGTAGTTTTTATCACATTTCTAGAATTTTTTTGTGGAAATTTTTGGCCGTAAATGTCATTGATCTAAGCACAGTAACTTCCGTATATGGCTGTGTGTGAATTTTTTTTATTGTTGCCCGAATTAAATCTACCACTTTGGATTTGGTTTTGATTTGATTTTATTATTACATGTATTTTCAACAACTGCGTATTATAAACAATGTTTTTAATTGACGATTAAATTAATAAGGCACCATTATTAAAATTTATTATTTAAATTATTAGACAATATACAAGAATTGAATAACAAATGAAGTTCAAGGTGAAAAATATTATTATTATAGTTGGGACAGAAAAGAGTTAAATATTTAAAAATACGGAAAAATAAAATAATCTTACTTCAATGACCTTGAATTTTTAAAAAAGTTAAGAATTAATCCTTAACGTTTTTTATTACGGCAACAAAATCAAAATTTCTAGATTTCGGTATTGTATATAAATTGGAAAGAAATTCATAAAAAAAAAACATTCTTTTGCTTGCTGTGTTTCTAAAAATCACGCAGTTTATAATACTTAGTTTTGATTGAAAGAACTTCTAAAAATTAAATTTCGAAAGCCTCTGAAAAGTTCAAGAGAAAAAGCAACATGTTAGAAGACAACCCTTTTTTCGAATTCAATTTGAAAATTTTAAAATTTTTCGGTGTTTTAATTGAAACGGGTTACGTGAAGTATTTTCTTTTGATAAGTTCGTCGTGTTCGAATTTGGCGCAATGGTATTATTTGTATGACAAAAAGGATGAAGCTTTGGTAGAAGATGTAATTATGGCATTTGCATTACTTTTTTATCATTTTCGATGTGTCCCAGTAATTATCAATCCAAAGCAATTTGAAAATTTCATGTGGAATGTTGACGAGGTTTACAATGAACTAAGAGTAATTTTTTATTATATTTTGCATATGAAAATATGTTGATTAAAAAATTTTCCAACAAACAAATTTCAGGACGTGCAAGATGTCAATGAAAAAGAAAGTGCAAATAAAATATTTGCAGAAGCTGTAATTTTTGTAAATAAGTTTTCAAAGTTTATTCTCCAAACGATTTTTCTTTGCATATTTGGAAAATATATTCCAGAATATTTTATTAATGGAAGACGTAAACAAAAAAATGGTTTTGTTAGTTAACCATGGCATTTTTAATTTGTATTTTAAATTTTATTTTAAAGCTTATTATGTTCGTGTCAGTGCACCAGGAATTGATGCAACAAAAACACCATACAGTGGAATATTTTTTATTGTAACATCATCATTTCATTTATTATCACTTTTTATTGTTCTCCCATTATATAATTTATCGGCCGGATTTATTATTTTTATTCAGCATTCATTTAAAGTGTTGCAATATAAAATTGAAAAATCTCTTCAAAGTGCCGATTCGAGTGGGATTGCAAGGATAATTGAACTTCATTGCAAGCTTATACAGTAAAGTTTCACATTAAATAAAATAGTTAAATCGATTTTGCATTGAAGTTTCATGTCTTTCAGATTAACAAGAGACTTCGAAGACATTCTTACTTACTCATACTTTTTGGAAATGTTCATCTTAGGCTTATCGATTTGTTTCGAGGCGTTTAATTTAAATCGGGTAAGTGTTACGTTCTTGTGTATTGTATTAGTAAATTGTTTTTTCATAAAGTGTACTGTCACTGTTTATTAGTTATAAACAATAAATGATTACTTTCAAAAACACAGTTGCACAGCCATGCTGAATAATTCAGCATAAAAATATTTAATACATTTTGTTTTTGTGGACCCACTAACTCACGAATATTTTCTTAGACATTCATTTCTTTAATAATAATTGCATTAGAAAATTTATTTTCCGATAGGCTGAAATAATGTTTGAAAGGGTAGTTTTGAGTTGTTACGCATTTGTATCTTTAATGTTGCTATTTTGTCCGTGCTGGTTGGCGAATTTTATTTCAGAAGAAGTATGTATTCAACAACTTTTCAATAATTTTAAATTACATTTGAAAAAATTTTTTTTTCTCAGCATGATAGAATTTCGGAAGTTGCTTACGGGATTCCTTGGTATAATTCAACTGCAGAGGTAAAAAGAGGTGTATTCTTTCTAGTAATGAGAAGTCGATTACCATTGGAAGTATGAAATTTTCTCTATTTTTTAACAGTAATTTGATTTGCATTTTCTATTTTACAGATGCGTGCAGCAAGAATTTATCCAATGAGTTTGGAAATGTTTGCAGGATTCATAAAAGTTCTTTACACTTACATCAATATTATTCATAATGTTTTTAAATGAATTCTGTGGAAAATCAATTTGTAGTTATTTGTGTTCAATTAATTTTTTTTTGTATGTGAAAGTATTTTTCAGATTATTGTAGTTGATAAAAAAAAGCACAGTTACAGAAATAATAATAAAAGTAAACTTAGTTTGATTTATCTGAGCACTGTCTTTTTGATGAGATTCGATAATTCAATAAAGGCTGTTTTCAATTATTCAAGCTTGTCTCAAATTTGTCTTACAATAGACCTCAATCAATCAAGTTTAGTGTTGCTCCAGGTGTTTATTTAATCAAGCTTGTGTTGCTCTGTCGCAAGATTGAAAAGTTCTACAAATACTTTTTACACATGATTTTCAAGAATAAAAACAGATGGGTTACCATATCATAGTGCGGTGGTATTTCTTTTGTCAGTCAGAGGGTCAATATTTATCATAATTATAATAATGTCTTTATTCATTTTTTTTTCATTCATCTTGATTATTTAAATATATTTGAATAACATTTTTATTTCTTCCACAAACATGAGTATTGGTAACACAAAATTTGAGAATAACAACTGACGTATATTTAAAAATGATGATTTATGTTCAATAATTCAAATTTGATTTGCATTCGTAAGATATTTAATCTGACGACAAGCTTTTACATCTGATCTTCAGATGGCGAAATCAAGCCTGAATAATTGAAAAAAAACCAAACTTTTGGAGAAAAATTTGTGGTTGTTTGGAAAAAACGGTTTCTTTCTGAAACGTTTTTTTAGAAGGAGCTTCTACAAATTTAAAAAACAGAAAACCTTCTAGTGTCGAAAATGTGTAAAGAAGGCTGAAATATATGGGTATATGTTCAATGAAACCAGCAAAAAAGCCGTTATTGACGAAAAAATGAGAGAAAATAGGCTTAAGTGGTGCAAAAATCATTGGAATTGGACTTCAGATGATTGGAAAACTGCCATTTTTTCCGATGAATCGAAATTCAGTTTGTTTGGGCTTGATGACATTTTAATGGTAGGAGCAGAAAACGGGCATGGTACAGTGACAATTGCGTCCTTCCTAACAATAACAGCATTTCTTATAGGACGTATTATTACGATTCGAGGAACAGTAAACGCCTAGAAATATCGAGAAACAATTGATAAAGGTGCTCTGTCAATTATCAAGAAGCTCATAGCAGAGGTTCCAGAACCTACATTCCAGTATAATTTGGGAACATGCCATCGAGCTCATTATGTAAGTAGTAATAACATAAACGTTAATAGCTTAAGAATAATTTAACCTTTTTTCCAAAGGTTAAAGAATATGAGAAAAAATTTGGAGTAAAGTCTCTTCCCTGGCCAGGAAATCTCAACGGTTTCACACTCTTTGCTCTTTCATTTCACATAAGCATCACCTCTTCACCAGTGTTATCACAGAAGTTATTAGCGATAAAAGTTAAAAATTAGCAATGTTTTACCTAAAATCTTGGAAAAAACCAGTGATTTCTCAAAAACACCCTTATTAAAATCAAAAATAAAGTAGGAATAAGTCTGCTTTCAAAAAAAAAAAAAAATATAAGTAATCTAGTACTTCTAAAAGCCAAAACAAAGAAAAAATAATAGTACATATTAAAACTAAACAATTCAAGATAATTATTTTAATAGATTGATTCTCCAGGTCAAATTTAAAAACTTAATAAAATTAATCCATAAGAAATCAAATCACAACCAAATATATGTATAACCTTAATAACATAAATAGTACAATTTTTTTTACAATTAATGAAACGCACAATTATTATTCTAAAAGTTTTCTACTGCCTTGGTCCAGAAGTTATACAGTCTGTGGAATGAGATCATCTTTTCACCTTTTGTCATTGAAAAGTATATGTTTTCGTTTAACCCTTACTCCATTTTGCACCGAAAAGTAAAAAGATGACTTCACTTTACAGGCTGTCAACGAGACCTATCTGTTGTTAAATTTCCTAACACCTTGAACCGGACACCTTTTATAAGAAAGGGTACTTACCTTAGGTAATTTGTGAGTCTTATCACATTATCGCTGCATTGTGCATCATGGTTGAAAAATTGCATTATTAAATGTACCTGAAATTTTAAGTTTGAAAAAAATTCAAGACTTCTCAAACTTCTCTCCAAATTGTTTTTAGTGAAACAAAGAATTGAAATTTGGTGCTCTTAACGTTTGACATTAATATGTAAACTTTTAATGGAAATTTTAAACTTTCATTAAATTTTGAAGTAAAAATTATTTAGTCAAGGTGAAAGTGTTAATAAGGAAATAAAAATAAGGAAGAACAATTAAAACTAAAACTTGTATAAAATTTGAAATCAATATCTAAAGAAAGGATATAAATATTTCGAAAAGAAGTTCCATATTTGATTTGATTTCATTATTACAAGTATTTCTCATAAACTGCGTATTAAAAACAATGTTTTTAATTGACGATTAAATTAAATTTCAAGGCAAAAGTTATTATGATTGGGGGCAGAAAAGAGTTAATTATTTAAAAATACGGGAAAATAAAACCAACTTACTCTAGTGACCTAAAATTTCTGAAAAAGTCAAGAAATAATCCTTAAAGTTTTTTAATACGTCACCAAAATTAAAAATTTTAAAATTTCAATTAAAATAATCGATGAATAATTGTTTTCAATGTTTCGGTTTCGTATATAAACTGGAAACGAATTAAAAAAATTTCATTCATTGTTGTGTTTTTAAAAATCACGAAGCTTATAACATTCAGTTTTGATTGAAAGAGTAACAACTAGGTGAACTTGTAAAAATTAATTTTCGTAAGCCTTTGAAAAGTTCAAGAGAAAAAAAAAATGTTGGAAGATAACCCTTTTTTCGAATTTAATTTGAGAATTTTGAAATTTTTCGGTGTTCTAATTGAATACGGTTACATGAAATATGTTCTGTTAATAAGTTCGTCATGTTCGAATTTGGCTCAATGGTATTATTTGTTTGACAATAAAGATGGAGTTTTGATGGAAGATGTACTTATGGCAATTGGGTTACTTTTTTATCATTTTCGATGTTTCTCAGTAGTTTTTAATCCAAAGCCTTTGGAAAATTATATGTGGGATGTTGACAAAGCTTACAATGAACTAAGGGTAACTTCTTATTATATTTTGTGTGTGAAAAAAAGGTTGATTGAAAAATTGTCCAATAAATAATTTTCAGAGTGTGGAAGAATTCAACGAAGGAGAATATGCAACTGAAGTATATAAAGAAGCTGTAAAATTTGTGAATAAGATTTCAAGATTTTTAATTCGAATGATTACTACTGGAATATTTTCAAAATATATTCCAGAATATCTATTTAATGGAAGACGTAAAAAAAATAATCCAATTTAATCATTCGACAGTGACATATGTAATTTTTATTTTTTATTTTTTTCAAGCTCTCTTTGTTCGCGTTAATGCACCAGGAATTGATGCAACAAAAATACCATACAATGGAATATTTTTTATCATTGGAATACAATTCCCTATCTTAGCAATTCTCATTTGTATTCCGCTTTTTAATGTATCAGTCTCTTCTATAATTTTTATTAAGAGTTCATATAAAGTGTTGGGATATAGAATTGAAAAATCTCTTGAGAGTGCCGATTCAAGTGGGATTGCACGAATAATTGAACTTCATTGCAGACTTATACAGTTAAGTTTTACATTAGAAAAGCAAATAAAAATTACTTCTAATTAAGAAAATATCGTATTCCAGATTAACAAGAGACTTGGAGAAACTTTTTACTTACTCATACTTTTTGGAAATGATGAGTTTTGGTGGTTTAATTTGTTTTTGTTTGTCCAATACAAATAAGGTGAGAGCGAATTAGTAGTGGGATCTTCTTTAACAGTCACTTTTAATTAGTTATTAACAAAAAATGAGTATTTTCAAAAATACAGTTACACGGCCATGCTTAATAATTCAGCGTTAAGATACCGAATGAGCTGTTTGGTGGGCCAATAAAATCACTAATGTTTTCTCAAACATTCACTTATTTTAAAAAATTTTGCTAAAAATTAATTACATGAGTTTTTTGATATTTTCCCCCGTAGAATGAAATACTGTTCGAGAGGATGGTTGCAATCATTTACGCAGTTATATGTTCATCAGTGATATTTTTTCCGTGCTGGTTGGCAAATTTTATTTCTGAAGAAGTATGTATTCAATAAGTATTCAATATTTCAAATTACATCTGAACAAAAATTTTTTTCCCAGCATGATAAAATTTCGCAGTTTGCCTACGGTATTCCTTGGTATAATTCAACTCCAGAGGTGAAAAGAGCTGTATTCTTTTTAGTAACGAGAAGTCGAATACCATTGGAAGTATGAAATTTTTGATATTTTGAAAAGTAATTTTGACTTCTATTTCTTATTTTCCAGATGCGTGCAGCAAAAATTTATCCAATTAGTTTGGAAATGTATGCAGGTTTCATAAAAGTTTGCTACACTTACATCAACATTATTCATAATGTTTTTAAATGAATTCTGTGGAAAATCAATTTGTAGTTGTTTGTTTTTAATTTATTATTTTGTTGTTTGTCAAAACTTCAGTGTCACAATCATAATGCGGAATACCGCATAACGCCTATATATTCAGTGTTGTATTTCTGAGGATACCCCAAATTCTTAGTTATTTCTTCTGTGCAAATAAAATGAAATTTCTACATTTTCGAAATGACGTTTTAATTTACATTTTTAAAATTTGTTCAACTAATTTCAAGGTAAAATTTATTAAGTCAAGGACAAAGTATCAATTAGGATACTTAAATTAAGACGTTTAATGATTGTTAATTATTATTATAAGCAAATATAACTCTTGTACACTCTTGTGCGTTTCGTACCGCCGCAATCAGATAGGACAGACCTCCTTTCAGCATGGAGTCATTTTATGTGAACCTTTCTTCGCAAGAGAGTCGGAATATTCATTACCGTTTGTACCATGATGACTTGAATCCACAGAAGCTTAAGTCCACTGTGTTGACTAAAGGCCTTAAGTCTCCTTTTACATTCCTTAACAATTTTGGATGTCGTGATTAGATTTTCCAGAGATTGTAGCGCAGTTCGGCTATCACTACAAATACATAGAGTCTACCCACGCCATCTGTAAATTATCCAGTATGCCACTTTTGGCATGACGTACTTGGAAGACAGAAGTCATGTCATGTTGACACCGAATTGATTGGTGGAATTCAATAAATTGCTGAAAAATATTTTAACCTTTAATTTGTAAATTAAAACTAAAAAAAAAATCACTAACTAAAAAAATTCCGTTTTTGAATTATAAGCCACATTATAAACATCTCCCTTAACTGCATTTACTGCTCTGGATTACATGATTTTGTCAGATGAAAGCCTTCAATGTTTAAAATCTGCCACTTTTTGGAAGTTAAAAAAAATACATAAAAGGTACTGTATGGACAGTATTTGTTCTGCGCAATTAAAAATTGTAAACTTTCATTAAATTTTAAAGTGAAAATTATTTAGTCAAGGTGAAAGTGTTAATAAGGAAATAAAAATAAGGAAGAACAATTAAAACTAAAACTTGTATAAAATTTGAAATCAATATCTAAAGAAAGGATATAAATATTTCGAAAAGAAGTTCTATATTTTATTTGATTTCATTATTACAAGTATTTCCAGTAAACTTCGTATTAAATACAATGTTTTTAATTGACGATTAAATTAAATTCCAAGGCAAAAGTTATTAATATTTGGGGCAGAAAAGAGTTAATTATTTGAAAATACGGGAAAATAAAACCAACTTACTCTAGTGACCTTAAATTTTTTAAAAATCAAGAATTAATCCTTAACGTTTTTTGATACGCCACCAAAATTATAAATTTTTAAATTTCAATTAAAATAATCGATGAATAATTGTTTTCAATGTTTCGGTTTTGTATATAAACTTGAAACGAATTCAAAAAATTTCATTCATTCGATTGTTGTGTTTTTAAAAATCACGAAGCTTATAACATTCAGTTTTGATTGAAAGAGTAACACAGGTGAACTTGTAAAAATTTAATTTCGGAAGCCTCTAGAAAATCCAAGAGAAAAAAGAAAATGTTGGAAGACAACCCTTTTTTTGAAGAGAGTTTGAAGCCGTTAACAACTTTCGGTGTTCTTATTAAAAGCTGTGGTTTTAAGTATTTTCTGTTAGGAATTACGTCAATTATGAATTTGGCGCAATGGTATTATTTGTATGACAAAAAAG
This sequence comes from Bombylius discolor, assembly GCA_939192795.1. Lineage (NCBI taxonomy): Eukaryota > Metazoa > Arthropoda > Insecta > Diptera > Bombyliidae > Bombylius > Bombylius discolor. The sequence continues at coordinate 6,156,477 of OW584240.1, read as the reverse complement.
ATGAAGTTTTAATGGAAGATGTACTTTTGGCAATTGGGTTACTTTTTTATCATTTTCGATGTGTCCCAATAATTTTTAACCCAAGTATCTTAGAAAACTACATGTGTGATGTTGACAAAGCTTACAATGAACTAAGGGTAACTTCTTATTATATTTTGTGTGTGAAAAAAAGTTGATTGAAAAATTGTCGAATAAATAATTTTCAGAGTGTAGAAGAATTCAACGAAGGAGAATATGCAACTGAAGTATATAAAAATGCTGTAATTTTTGTTAATAAAATTTCGAGGTTTATTATTCGAATTTTTTGCATTGCAACATTTTCAAAATTTATTCCAGAATATTTAATAAATTCAAGGCGTAAGCAAAAAATAAGTTTATTTTATATTGTTATTTGTAATTTAATTTAATTTTTAAAGCTCTCTATTTTCATGTCAGTGTGCCAGGAATTGATGCAACAAAAACACCATACATTGGAATATTTTTCATTATCGCATCAGTATTTCATCTATTTGCAATTTTTATTGTTTTTCCACTTTATAATTTATCAGTCTCTTCTATAATTTTTATTAAGAGTTCATATAAAGTGTTGGGATATAGAATTGAAAAATCTCTTGAGAGTGCCGATTCAAGTGGGATTGCACGAATAATTGAACTTCATTCAAGACTTATACAGTAAGTTTCCCCGTTAAAAAAAATTATTTTAAATTGAAAAAAATATTTTATTCCAGATTAACAAGAGACTTTGAAAAACTTTTTACCTACTCATATTTTTTAGAAATGATGACTTTTGGTGGTTTAATTTGTTTTTCTTTGGCCAATAAAAATCAGGTCAGTGTGTATTATTTGCAAAGCTAATCTGTTGTAAATTAACAATAAATTAGCTTTGATTATTTCTGAGAATGGCTTTTACAGTCACTTTTCATTAGTTATAAATAAAAAATGAGTATTTTTAAAATTACAGTATTTCTTCCCATAGAATGAAATACTCTCCGAGAGGATGATTGCAATTATTTACGCTGTTATATGTTCATTAGCGATATTTTTTCCTTGCTGGTTGGCAAATTTTATTTCAGAAGAAGTATGTATTCAATAAGTATTCAATATTTCAAATTACATCTGAACAAAAACTTTTTTCCCAGCATGATAAAATTTCGGAGGTTGCCTACGGTATTCCTTGGTATAATTCAACTCCAGAGGTGAAAAGAGCTGTATTCTTTTTAGTAATGAGAAGTCGAATACCATTAGAAGTATGCATTTTTTTATATTTTGAAAAGTAATTTTGACTTCTATTTCTTATTTTCCAGATGCGTGCAGCAAAAATTTATCCAATTAGTTTGAAAATGTATGCAGGTTTCATAAAAGTTTGCTACACTTACATCATTATAATACGTAATATTTTGGAATAAGACCTGATGAAGTCAAAGGAGCAGTATTTATTTTTAGTTATTTTTTTTTATTCCTATGTAAAAGTATTTTTCAAATTTAATGTCGTTTAGAAAAGAAAGCAGAATAACCAAAATAAAGTAATGTTGGTTCGATATATTTTAGCTCCGTTTTTTCAATTTGATTTAATAATTTATTTAATTGTCGGAGTAAAATTTGTTTTTTTTCAAAACTGTAGTGTCACAATCATAATGCAGAATATGGCATAACACCCTTATTATATTCAATGTTGTATTTTTGAGTATACTCCAAATTCTTAGTTATTTCTTCTGTGCAATTAAAATGAAATTTCTACATTTTCGAAATGACGTTTTAATTTACATTTTTAAAATTTGTTCAACTAATTTCAAGGTAAAATTTATTAAGTCAAGGACAAAGTATCAATTAGGATACTTAAATTAAGACGTTTAATGATTGTTAATTGTTATAAGCAAATATAACCCTTGTACATTAGCTCTTTAGAATCTTCAAAGTGTTTGAGTGGACAAATGCAAATAAAACGCGGTATTATAAATTTCTTTCTGTTTTTGTAAAGCGAAAATTAAAGTCTGCAATTGCAATAACTTCTGAACTGATTGACGCAAAACTCAATAAGATACATTTTTGGAAGAGTATGAAGGTCCTCTTCTATTTTGATTCAGCCCTCTACGTTGTGCGAGTCCTAAAATATTTGAAAATATATGTTTATTATTTCTTCAGTTTTATTTATCTGTTTCAAGTTTTAAATTGTCTTTATAATTCAATTTATCTAATTCATCGATAACATTTGTAAGTTATTTATGTAGCTTATTTTTTAAAAATAGTTATATTGTCACAAGCATTTTTTTTATTAACGAAGTTGGACTCCCTGAATCTATAATTGAATCGATATTAAAGTTTTCAGATCGTCTTAAAAATTTTACCTTGACAAAATCTTGACGTTGTTATTTGACGCTTGCTAATCTGTTTTCTTCTTTTTGTTGAAAATCTGAACAGTTATTGGCTTTGTGGCCCGTTTTGCTACACTATTGCAGAAAGTACTCCATTGCCGTTTTATGTTTTTGCCTTCAGATGCCCAATGATCTCTTGGACCAATTTTGAAACATTTTTCAGCATTTTAATTATTTAGGTATATGTTACTCTTTTTGTTTATTGGAGATCGGTAATATTTAGGTTTCAAATTTTCATTTCTCCTCGTTTCTAATGACATGTTGTTAAAGGTATTCACAACTTCATCTAATGACGAACTGTCGCATCTTTACTTGATTTCTAATGTTAAAATCATTAATTCTATCTGCAATAAGTTTAGTAAGCTATTTTTCATTTACTCCAATTTAATTTCCTTATTCCAGCTTTTCATGAAAATAATCTTAAAATGGCTCATTCATTTTCTACGTCTAGATTCAAGTTGATGCCATAAATTTATTTTACTAATCACCGAACCAAATAATTTTTCCAGTTCTTTCATAATTTCATTTAAATTCGATTTCATGTTTTCCGAATTTTACCTAAACCAATATTTTTATTTGAATTTGTTGTCTCATCTGTTATATTCAACTGCTTTTCTAGAAGCTCTTTTTCTCTCTTCAATATTTTATTCTCTCTTTCCAATTTAGTAGTTTATAGCGTAAAAAATAGTTCGAATTAAATCCGAATTTTGGATTAAATTGGGAGTACGGTATAAACGGGTAAAATTTGGAATTTGGATTAAAATAATACATGCAAACGTATAGTATACATTTTTTTGTTGTTTCTTCTTCACTCTACAATTCGCACCATAAAAATTAGAATCCGCCATATTGCATTTTACGCTACACATACATATACAAAAATTTGGATCAAACCCAAATAAATTGAGTTTAAAGCAAAATTCAAAATCTTTCTAATAAAGTTTCCTTCTTACCCAATAGAGACCAGCTCATTTTGAAAAAGAAGATTATAAACTCCAAGATATAATTCTACTCCTTTGACAAAAAAAAAAGACAATTTGAAGAAAGGAGCAGTAGCAAAAAAAAATATTGAAATAGTCGGCATCTCTGACAGATCAAAAAGAGATCAAAAGAAAGTGGTAGAGGCAGTATTGTAAGAACTTCATCGCGAAGAATTGCCTTGGAGTTGGAAATGTCAAAAATGTTTCCAATGCTTCTCAGGGCAGAGACTGAAGTTGACATACCAAAAGAAAATAGAAATCATTGAAAAGGCTTCAAGACATGCAATCAAGTGCAACTTCAATGGAAAGAATATTTTCCCCTACTCAAATTTAAAATTGGAAAACCCATACAAAAATATAAAATGGAAGCTTGAAGATATCTCTTCAGCTAAGTATTTCACTCTACTATGCAGGACCTAGAGCTTATAGATTATTATATATAAAGGGATTTCCACTGCAATTAGTGACAGTTTTAAAAAAGCGGACAGCTAAAATTGAATTTGAACCAGACATACTGCACTGTATATCAAAATTATTAAAAAGTCGCATTTACAATGAGAGAGAAAGACTATGCACCTTGTATTTCCATAAAATAAAGATAAAATCTGGCCATTAATATGATAGATGCCTAGGGACGTCACGATACCAACGATACTATCGAGGTATCGATACCATAGATCCGATACCGATAACGATACCCAGTATCGATACTTTTTAAAATTTTGACATCCCTATACCTATAGATGCCATATGACAAAGTTTTAGGTCCTTATAATTATGCTCAAGTGGTTATGGTTACAAAAATAATTTTTTATAGTAGTAAAAACTGTATTGATTATCTTTGTCCATTTCATGCATTTTCGCGTCAGAAAAGAGAAAAAAACTTTAAAGACGTGTGTTTTTTTATACGAGTTATCGCCAGTAGGCCTTGTAATCCTAGTTCAACATATAGTAAATTTTTTCAAATTATTCTATTTTATACCGTTTTCGTCGAAAAAATCGGTTTTCAAAGATAAATATCTCAGGACCCTGTGAACCGATTGATTGATTGAAATTTCTGCTTGTCATTCTTACAAAATGCTATTTGACAGTAAGAAGATCCCTGCGACGGAGTGCGAGTTACAGGGCATAAAACAAAAGAAAAACCCAGCGAATCAATTTTAACATAACAAAATGTAACATATTTTGTGACTCTTTAGAAAAGTATGTTCCCGTAGGACTAGGAAGTTGAAATTTGGCCACGATATTGAAGAATTGAAATGCACACCTTTTTCAAGGATATATGAATAAAGGACGGCGCCCTTTAAGACCCTTCAAGAAATATTCTGGCCGAATTTGAACTTTCTTATAGTTCTACAGGAACATACAGGGCCGGCCCTAGCAGTTTGCTCATAGATATTTAATATATTCGGTGAAAATAAAGTTTAGGATCTTCTCTACATTTCATTAGAACATAATTTTCATGTAACTTTAATCACAAATTATTTAGAAGTGATTAAAAACAATAAGTTGTCATATTAATTTGGTACGCCCAACACATATAAACAATATAGTAAAATTGAGCATTATGTCTTTGTACTTAAGTTTTCGTTGAGAAAAAAGCAAGAAATATCCTAAAATAAAACAACAAGTATTACTAAAAGTTTCAAGAGTAAAATGAATACATATATATTTTATATACATACATATTATGTACATTTCTCCACAAATCTTCAGCAACTTGAAAATGATCAACAGAATTGAGCTCGATATTAATTTCAATTCAACATAGGTTTAAATAATTTTATATGTAATCGTTTATAAAAATAATGACCAAACACAAGGACATTTTCTTGTTGCAATGTTGATAAATTTTAATATGTGTGAACTGTGATGCAAGATGGGCGCTTGAGCAAGATTTTAACTTGAACAGGTTGCTAATATTTTTAATATGTAATTTTTTTGAAGAATTTTGCTTCAGAATGTAACATAAGTGATTTTATTTCAAACAATACAATATGTTTGAGCAATATTGGCAATTTTTTCAAGTTTTTTTTTTTAGAAAAAATTTGATATTTTTTAAAAATATTTTTCTGTTGAAATTTTCGCCCCTTCGAATTTCAGCGCCCTGTTCAAATGCTCATTGTACTCATATGGAAGAGCCGGCCCGGGCAACATAAGAACTACATATATTGAAATTGATGCTCGTTTAAAATTTAAACGAGAATGAACAGTTAAAAATATATAGCTAAAGTAAAAGGTGTTCTCTGAACAGTTATTTTTTCTGCGTAATTAAAAAGAAATTTCCACATTTTAAAAATAAAGTTTTAACTTACAATTGTAAACTTTTAATGGGAATTGTAAACTTTCTTTACATTTTGAAGTAAAAATTATTTAGTCAAGGTTAAAGTATTAATTAGGAAATAAAAACAATGAAGAACAATTAAAACTAGAAATTGTATAAAATTTGAAATCAATATCTTAAGGAAGTCTACCAATATTTCGAAAATAAGTAGGACTGGAAAAAGCAATTACTTTTACTTAAATACCATAAATCCATATTTGATTTGATTTCATTATTACAAGTATTTCTCATAAACTGCGTATTAAATACAATGTTTTTAATTGACGATTAAATTAAAATTCCAAGGCAAAAGTTATTAATATTTGGGGCAGAAAAGAGTTAATTATTTGAAAATACGGGAAAATAAAACCAACTTACACTAGTGACCTTAAATTTTTTAAAAGTCAAGAATTAATCCTTAACGTTTTTTGATACGCCACCAAAATTATAAATTTTTAAATTTCAATTAAAATAATCGATGAATAATTGTTTTCAATGTTTCGGTTTTGTATATAAACTGGAAACGAATTCAAAAAATTTTATTCATTCGATTGTTGTGTTTTTAAATATCACGAAGCTTATAATAATCAGTTTTGCTTGACAGAGTTATATAGGTGAATTTGTAAAAATTTAAGAGAAAAAGCAACATGTCGCAAGAGAACCCTTTTTTTGCATACAATTTGAAGTATTTAAAAACTTTCGGTGTTTTCAAGAAAACCGGTTACGTGAAGTATTTTCTGTTAATAAGTTCAGGAACAATGAATATGTGCCAATGGTATTATTTGTTTGACCATTACGATAAAGTCCTAATGGAAGATGTAATAATGGCAATTGGATTATTTTATTATCATATTCGATGTTTCTCAGTAATATATAATCCAAAGGGAATGGAGGATTTAATGTGGGATGTTAATGAAGTTTACAATGAACTAAGGGTAATTTTTTTATTATATTTAGTGTATGAAAAGATAAGTTGATTGAAAAATTGTCCAATAAATAATTTTTTAGAGCGTGAAAGAATACGATGAGGGAGAATTTGCAACTGAATTATTTAAAAATGCTGTAATTCTTGTAAATAAGATTTCAAAGTTCATTATTCGAACGATTTATGTTGCAATATTCGGAAAATATATTCCAGAATACATTTTCACTGGAAGAGGTAAAAAATAATTGTCAATCAACGATGGCATATGTATATACATAATTTGAATTTTGTTTTTATTCAATAGTTCTCTATGTTCGTGTTAGTTTACCAGGAATCGATGGAAGGCATGCACCATTCGTTGGATTTTTTTTTGTTATTATAGCAACATTCCCTATATTAACACTTTATATTTCTCTTCCGGTTCTTAATTTATCAGTCGGTTGTATTATTTTTATTCAGAGTTCATATAAAGTGTTAGCATATAGAATTGAAAAATCTCTTGAAACTGCCGATTTAAGAGGGATTGCAAGAATAATTAAACTTCATTGCAGACTTATACAGTAAGTTTTTCCGTTAAAAAAAAAAAAAAAGAAACAAATTTATCTCTTATTGAAAAAATATTACGTTCCAGACTAACGAGACACTTGGAAGAAATTATTACTTACTCAGTCTTTTTAGAAATGATGAGTTTTGGTGGTGCAATTTGTTTTGTCTTGTCCAATACAAATAAGGTAAGTGTTACGCTCTTGTTTATTATATTAGTAAAAATGATTTTTAATAACTAAGTACTTTACTTTTTATCTGTTATAAGCAGAAAAGGGGTATTTTCAAAAATATAATTACGCGGCCATGCTCAATAATTAAGCGTAATGATATCCAAAAAGTTTTGTGTTTTGTGGACCCATAAATTTATAATATTTTCTAGTCATTCATTTTTTAATGGCAATTACAAGAGATCTAAAATTATATTTTTTTCCCGTAGGCTGAAATACTGTTCTCTCGATTTGTTATGATGTGTTACTCACTAATATGTTTAGCATTTTTATTCTGTCCGTGCTGGTTGGCAAATTTTATTTCAGAAGAAGTATGTATTCAATAAGTTTTTATTGATTTTAAATTACATCTGAACAAAAAATTTTTTTTCAGCATGATAAAATTTCGGAGGTTGCCTACGGTATTCCTTGGTATAATTCAACTCCAGAGGTGAAAAGAGCTGTATTCTTTTTAGTAATGAGAAGTCGAATACCATTGGAAGTATGAAATTTTCGATATTTTAAAAAGTAATTTTGACCTGTGTTTCTGACTTTGCAGATGCGTGCAGCAAGACTTTATCCAATGAGTTTGGAAATGTATGCAGGTTTCATAAAAATTTGCTACACTTATATCAATATCATACGTAATGTTTTTAAATGAGACCTCATGAAGTCAAATGATATATTTTTGTTTTCAGTTAGTTTTTTTTCTGTATGTGAAAGTATTTTTGAGATTATTGTAGTTTAGAAAAGAAAGCACAGTTACAAAAACTATCAATGAAAATAAACTTAGTTTGTTTTATCTGGGCTCTGCATTTTCAATTAGATTTTAAATTTAATGAACTTTTGGAGTTAAATTTTCAAAACTGCAGTGTCGCAATCATGATGCGGAATACACCGTTATAATCTGCGTTGTATTTCTGAGTATACCCAAAATTCTTAGTTATTTCTTCTGTAATGAAATTTCTACATTTTTGAAATGACGTTTTAATTTACATTTGTAAACTTTTTTCAATTAATTTTAAGGTTAAATTATTAGGTCAAGGAGAAAGTATTGATTAGAAAATAAAAACAAAAAAGTATAATTAAAGCTAATCAAATTACTTAAAAAAATTTTAGTTTTCAATAAAATTAGGAATTCAAATTGCTCTAATTGTTTCAATTCCTTTTTTAAAATGAAGCTTAGGAATGTCATGACTTTTAAAAAATGTTCAAAAGAAAATTGTTGGAATTATAGTTTTAACTTTTGAAAAGTAAAATTATTTCTAATGAAACATAATAAGATCGCAAATGGATTCGTTTTCGTTGGAATTCAAGTGATGACTTTCTATGATTGTTTTATTTTTGACGTCTACGAAAATAAGAAATACTGTTTTAATGTAAATTCTCCTTGAGCATCTTTTCTAATAACCCTTAAAGAATTTGAGCAAAAAAATTCAATTAAAAAATGCTATAAGAACTTTACTTTGCCTAGTTAAGAAGATGTTATTTTGGTAAATGCACCGTATGGAGATTGTTTATAGTGATATTTTTGAAATATGCTTTTGCTGTTCTATGAAACTGCTAAAAAAAAATTAAGCTTCACATTCAAAAAAGGAAAAAAGTTATTCAGTTAAAATCAAAACAGAATAGCGTGATAGTGAGACTTTTCGTTTGATGCAAAGAGTTAAAAAGTCAATATTCCCATAACTTTTGAAACAACAAAACGCAATTAAGAAAAATTTGTTTAAAAAAGTAAAATACAGAAACTTTTTCATTTTTGATTAAACTCTTCAAACACAAACATTTTGTTGAATTTTTATATCTGTTCTCAGCAGTTTTGTACAACACTTGTTAAATAACACACGAACTATCATCGTTGAAAAAATTTCAAACTTTAATCAGTTTGAAAGAAAAAAAAAAAGCTGTTATTGAAGGACGAAAAAATAACTTCATTAATAAAAAAAGAAAAACAAAAATTTAAACTTAGTTTATTTTCAATGACTTCTTGTACATAGAATTGAATTTAAAAACATGAATTTTTAAAGATTTTAAGAAATAATTATTTCTTTGTTTTGTTTTTTAAATGAGGGTTTGAAGAAAACCTATGGAAAACATTACGAATAATTTATATTTAAATTAATGTAATTGATATTTTTCAATTTATTTTCTACTATAATTATTTCACTCAATTATATTCATATATTTAATAACCGTAAAGAAAAATAAAGTTCAGTTGAAAGTTGAAGGGTCAAATAAAAATATTTATGAAAATTTAGTATTGAAAAAACAATATGTTAGAAGAAAATCCTTTTTTCCAATACAATTTGAAGTCTTTAAAGTTTTTTGGTGTTCTTATTGAACACGTGAAGTATTTTCTGTTAATAAGTTCGGTAAGTTCGAATTTAGCACAATGGTATTATTTGTATGACAAAAAGGATCAAGTTATAGTGAAAGATGTTATTTTGGCATTCGCCATACTTTTTTTTATCATTTTCGAAGTGCTTCAGCCGTGAAAAATTCAAAAAATTTATGAATAACATGGATGAAGTTTATATCGAATTAACAGTACTTATAAAATTTTATGATGGTTATGCGATCGATTGTTGTGGAAATATTCATAAAATATATTCCACAATATGCATATATTCGAAGGAAGATATATAGAAAGGATAGTTAATTAAAGCAAATAATGCACCAGGAGTTGGTGTTTTCAAAGTTCATATCTTGGAATATTTGTTGCATTGGAAACTTTAGAATTCACTTAAAATTTTACGTTATAAAATTGAAAATTATCGTGAAAATACAGATGGATGTGAAATTTTAAGGATAATTGAATTTTATGTCAAGCTTATAAGGTAAAATTGAACTTGAAAAAAAAAAAAAAAAAACGAAAATCAAAAACGTTGATTGTTGTTATTTTCGAATTACAGATTAACAAGACAATTGGAAGTTATTCTTACTTATTCATACTTTTTGAAATTGGTTGACTTTGGGAATAGCAAGGTTTTTTTTTTTTTTGAATTTTTAGCAAATGTGGAAGCATTCCAGCTGATATTATTTTATTGCATGCTGAAATATCTTTTCTGAGAGTAGTTTTTATTGGATATGTGATTGTTTCCACAGAGGTAAATTTAAAAAAAAAAATATATACTGGTTTGTGGTGTTCCTTTCGATAATTCATGATTTGTATGTGTTTTTCAAGATGATGACGATCACAAAGGTTGCTTACTGGATTCCTTGGTATAATTCAAGTCGTTCGATAAAAGTTGCTGTGTTTGCTGATAATGAGAAGTCAAGTACCGTTGGAAGTATGAGTTTTTTTTTTTAGATTTTGAAAATTAAATGTATTGATTATGTATTTTTATTCTACAGATGCATGCATCAAGAATCTTTTCTATAGATTTGCAAATGTATGCAAGTTTTATTAAAGCAGCATGCTATACTTACATTAGTTTCCACCACAATGTGTTCAAAGTGAAATTTTTTGAATTATAATTTTATAAATTTTCTATTCACTCTTTTAAAATATTTTTAAATTATTATTTAAAAAAATACAAATGTTTCAAATAATGTGAAGTCTATTTCTAAATGAAATATGATCCAAAATTGAAGTTATACATACTTTGGAAAAGGGATCATTAAAGGATTATATTAAGGCTTTTTAAAACAAATCTTTTTTCGTTTTACTTTTAAAATGACGTAATGAAAAATTCACATATTTCTAAATTCATTTCATATCATTTCATAAATTCAATTTTATATTTATTCTGAAATTATATATTTAACACATTAATAAAGCAATAGTATTTTCTGAAGGCAGAAAACCAGTAATCAATTTCAGAAAACAGTTATTGTTTTTTCTTCTATTACGTAATAACACACTATTAAAAAAAAGACAATTATTATGACAATAAGGAATAATTGTTTTAAGTGTAGACAGTAATTTAATATCAAAAAAGTATAATTAAATTAATATAATTGTAGTTTTGTTTTAATTTTAATTTATATCTTTTTCAAATTTTGTAAAAACAAATAATATTTTCTTTTCTATATAGGATTTTCTCTCCCATTCTGATATATGTATATATTTAATAAAAAATTACATAATAATTATTTATGCATAATTTATTTTGATTATAGATTTCTAGATTTACGTAAACTACCTAATTGGTCGAGAAACTGACAAGATTGTTTATTTTTTTATTTTTTTATTTTTTTTTTTGTTTTCAAATTACAAGGTAAGGTGGAAAAAAGAAATAATTATGAATAAATGGGAAATTATAAAAAAAAATTACACAATAGCTACTTGAAATACCTAATTTCCTATTTTTTTTTCTCTGTTTCGTTTTTAGTTTTTAAATAACTTTTATCCACTCACTAACCCTTAACTATAACTATGTAAATAACTTTGTGTGTGAGAGTGACGTTAGTGACGAAAGTGTGAAATTTTGGGATGAGTTTTAGAGTAGTAAACGTGGATGGATTTACATGGGATTGTTTGATTTAGAATGAGTGAATGGAGAGCTTTCCGATGGAGTAAATAAAATTTTTAGAGTGGGAGAGGGGGGATGGAATGATAATTTATGAAAGTTATTTATTTAAATTTTAACTTATCTAAACTTATTACTTTTTACCTAATTAATTGAAAAAAAAAAAAACGTGAAATTAACCAATTATTTCAGCAACATACCCATTATTTTTTCAACTAATAAAATGACATTGAAAAATCTAAAAATGACAAAGTTTTAACAATTTTCCTTCCATTATTATCCTTCTTATGATTTCCATATGATGTGCAGTGATTGATGCTATCCAATTAAAATAGTTAATTAGTTCGTTAAAAATTATGAGTGATATATGCAAATGTATTTTCTTTGAAATTTTATTATCGTTTTTCTGCTAAAACAGGATATGAATTTTCTATTGTAAATTATAATTAGAAAATTTTCTGCTATGAGAATAGAATAAAGATGTTTTGTTTTTAAATAACAATAAAGGAAATTTGTTCTTTTTTTGGTAAAAAAAAAAAAAAAAAAAAAAAAAAACTTTCATCATCAAAAAAGGATACTGTTTTAGTAGATATAAGAATTAAATGTCAATTAAAATTTATACAGGATATATAGGAAAATTTTTAAAAAAAGTTTATTTTAATTAAATGACAAAATTTCTAAAATTGTTTTTCAGAAAAAAAAAAACTAAAAACCAAAAAATCACATAAATTTTCTTTTGTAAAATTAATACTGAAAATTATTTTAGTTTTTTTTTTTTTTTTGAAATTTATTGACTCAATAAATCCTGTGACATTTAAATAAAATTCTTAAGATTTTAATTAATCAACAAAGAACATTAATTTGATGAGATTTAATAAATTCCAATACACACACACACAAATATTATTCTACAAGATAAATTAAATAACTTTAAATTTTCTAAATGAATTTTAGAAATTATTTCAATACAAAACTTGAATCGAATTCCAAATAAACAATATTCTCTGATATTTAACAAGATTGAAAATGAAAATAAAATGAAATTGAATCAATTTAAGTGTTGGTGATATAAAAGGGGGGGGGTGGAGATATAACCACATTTCATTGATTATGAAAAATTTATTTTGCATTTATTTTCATACCTTTTATATGTTTTCGATAGATAATAATTTAAATTTATTGTTGCATTTGTGTACGTATGTTTTTGTAATTTACAGAAGGAATAACAATTTCTGATAAAATAAATGAAGAAATTTTATTTTTTAAGGGATGGTTAACATTTCAACATTTACAGTATAAGAAAAATATCTAAATATTTTGAATTTTTGTTCTGTTTTTTTCCTGTTTTTCGACTGATAGTTCTATAGTAGTTTTTCAAAAGGACCATTTATCCTTAGACCCTCCCTGCCTTATGTTAGCTGCAATTGTATATTTTAACTGGTTTTATGATTACCAGATCTCTTAAAGGATTATTCAAATTACTAGAGCTTGTGCATCGGAGTAAGTATGACCAACACTTGAAAGAGAGAGATAAAAATATGCTCCTTTAGTTCTATTTTGAAATTGTTGTCCCATCGGATCACTCAATTGATACACTATTGAACATGTGTTGACAAATAATAATCGGTCATTGTAATAAAAAATTAGCCAAAAGTATTACGTTTGCTGAAATAGTGAGACAAGAGGTTAATTTAAGAATAAGTTAGGCTTGAAAGCGTACTTCCAAAATACAATTTTCACTATGAGTATGTGTGAAAAAGCACTGAAATCAAGTTAATACGTTACAACGATTATATTTTCAGTTTGGACTTTGTTGATTACCCTGTTAAATATTAAAACTCTAAACTTAACTAAATTATTTTGCATTATTTTATTTTATTTTATTTTTTTTTTTTCATGTTTCAAATATTTTTCAATGAAAATTTATTCTTGAAAATAAGAATTTCAAGTAGGATACAACATAAATTGCATTTTGATTTACATAATTTTCTTCATAATTGAATTTCTTATGTGATTTTGAACTGTTAAATTTGAATAATTTATGATTTTATTATGTCATTTAATTTTCATCTTTTGTATGCTTGAATGTTGATTATGAAGTTTAAGAATAAATTTAACAATTTTATGTGGGAGTATAGTATGTAATATGAGAACGTATTATAGTTGGTATACATCAAAGAGGAAAATTCTAGAAAAAGTAAAATTTTTGTGGCAGTTTACGAATTTTTTTACATTTATTGTGTGAAAGAATAAAATTTTCAAATTTATAGAGAGTTTACTAATAGAAAAAATTTAAAAAGTGACAGTAAAATCTTCTAATTAAGATACTATACATTTTTAAAATTGATCTACAATTATACATAAAGCTTGATTTTTTACAGATTTTTGTGTACAAGTGATCTTTATAATGAGTAAACTTCTAAACAGGGATGAGAAAAATAATGTTTCATCGAACTTTGTCTATAGTATCTGATAAAAACAACTTGAATCCCAATTAAAGAGGTTACTCTGTATATGAAAATTTTACTTTATAACAAAATACGTTTTAACCCTTATGTCGACACCTATAGCCAGGACTATAGAGTCATTATATATTTATTTATTTTTTTTTGTATAGGTACATACATACATATATCTTACACATATGTTATTTCTCAGATATCCTTGATGAGATTAAGTATGACTCATATATAATACAAAAAACAAAAAAACAAAAAATTTACAATTTTTTAGTAGTTTTTTTTTCAGAATTTTCATTGACATTAAATTTTTTAAATTTGGTAATAAAATTGTTCATAATACGGATGTTCGTCTTCCATTTTTGCATTCTCATTGTTGATCATTTTGTTAGACCCAAGATTGAAGAGAGAATGAATAACCCCCAAGTGATGAAGCATATCAATTTTAGATCTGAAATTGAATCATAAATATTTTGGTCGATCAATGAAAGCTTATAACGTATCAGCTCCAAGTTGCAGTGTTGCAACATCTACAAGATTCTCATGTATAATATGTTGAAGCAATATAATCAATTACAACGAAAAAAAAAAACGAGCTCTATGTTAAATGTACTGATTGCTCAGAACCAGTATGTTTACAGCATTGTAGAAGGTTTAACAAATGCTTTAAATGTTTAAATAATAATGTCAACTAGAAATAATAAATTTGTTCTAAATTAAATTCAAAAATATTAGTCTTATTAACTTCTTTCTGAATTCACAAAGCTTATTTCGGTAAAAACTACATAATATATGTACTTAGGTTTGAACAGACCTGTGGTTTATGTATACTAGAAGATACCATAAGGGTTAAATAAACATCAGCATTTATTTTTTTTACATTTTTCATTTTTCATTTATTTTTTTTTTTTTAATTTAACGCTTATAACACAATAGAATTCTTAGAAAGTTTATAAACAATATTTTTTTTTTACCTTTTATTCAACATAAACAAATAAAAACTTTCAAATTTAATAATTCCAAGGTATAATTTGGAATTTATTATGAATAGAGGACAAATTACGAAAAAATATGAAATAAATAATTTAAATTAATCCTTTAAAATTTTATTAAAACTTTTTCAATCATAAAAATAAAATAAGAAAATAGAAAAATATCATCGAAATTAAATTGAAAAATTTTGTATTTTCAGTAGGAGTAAAAATTTAAAGAATGATACAGTTATTATTCAATTCAACTGGAATTCAATTAATTAATTAATTATCAGAAAAAAAAAGTGTTGAAAACTGTAACTGAAAATAAGTGAAAAATAATTCCAATTTGTACTTTGATTTTCTTCGAATAACTTGAATTTTACAAGTGTGTGTTAACTGAATGATCTTTTGACTTTTTAAAGATTCTGAGTTTAATTTGAAAAACAAAAAAAAAATGTTAGAAGAAAATCCTTTTTTCGAATATAATTTAAAATATTTAAAATTTTTCGGTATTCTAATTGAAACTGGTTATATGAAATATATTTTAATGTTGTGTACAATTTGTGCAAATTTATCTCAATGGTATTATTTATATGATAAAAAGGATCAAGTACTTGTTGAAGATATTATTATATCATTTGGTATAACATTCTATCTTATTCGGAGTATTTCAATGATTTTTAAACGTAAACAAGTTGAAAAATTCATGAATGAAATTGATGATATTTATTTGGATTTAACGGTAATTCTATAGAAATTTTTGAAAATAAAACAAAAATTTAAAAAAAAAAAAATGTGTTTCCTTCCAGAAAGCACAAAATAACAAAACTGGAAATTATTCGAAAAATACATTTGAAAAAGCCATTATTCGGATTAATAAAATTTCAAAATATATAATGCGTTCAATATTTCTTGGAATGATTTCGAAACAAATTCCAGAATATTTTCTTAATAGGAAAAGTAGAAAATTTTCATTCTATTGGAAGAAATAATTTAAATTTGTTATTGTATTTTTTTTTTTTCTCTTCTTTTTTCTTTCTTTACAGTTTTATATTTTCGTGTAAGTGCACCAGGAATTAATGTCTTAAAATCTCCATTTATTGGAATATTTTTCATATTTGAAATATGTTTTCAAATATTTGCAATTTTTATTTATGTTCCATTGTTGAATTTATCAGTTTCTTTCATAATTTTCATTCAGAATGGATTAAAAGTTTTACAATATAAAATTGAAAATTATCTTGAAAATGCAAATAAGTGTGAAATTTCAATGATAATTGAACTTCATGTCAAACTTATAAGGTGAAGTTAAAAAGGAAATATATTTTTTTTTTAATGGAATCTAATTATTTCTTCATTTTTTTTTTTTTTGAATTTCAGATTAACTAGAGAACTTGAAGATCTTCTTACTTATTCTTTGTTTTTAGAAATTATGATTTTGGGTGCAGCAGTTTGTTTTTCAATTTTCAATTCAAATAGGGTAATTGTATCTATTACAGAGCTTATTTCACTTTAAATTTTCACACGTTGACTGTATATCTATAAAATATAGTGCTGGGCGTCATTGTGTTTAAAGTGATTGAGTTGAATATGTCGAATTATGTATACTTGAGTAGGTGATAGTCACCACTTTTTAGAAGTTCTTTTGAATTTTAATTTCTACTTCGAAAATACAGTGACAATCACTTATTTATTTATTGATAAGTATTGATTGAAAAAATTTCCTTAACAACTAAATTTATATTTTTTTCTTTAATAGGCTGAATCAGCTTTTATAGGAACTGTTTTCATTGGATATTCGATAATTGCGTTAGTTTTGCTATATTCTCAATGTTGGCTGGCAAATTTAATTTCTGAAGAAGTAAGAGTTTCATTTTTTTTTTTAAATTTTACATTATTTTCGAAATTGTTTTTCTTTAAAAAAAAAAAAAAATTAAGCATGATAAAATTGCGAGAGTTGCCTATGGAATCCTTTGGTATAATTCAAATCCTTCAGTTAAAACTGCAGTATTTTTCCTTATTATGAGAAGTCGAATACCGTTGCAAGTATGAAAAATTAATTTGTTTTTCTCATTTTTTGTCTTTCGAATGTTTAACTAATTTTTGTGTATTTTTATTTTTTCTTTAACAGATGCGTGCAGGCAAAATGTATCCAATGAATTTGGAAATGTTTGCAAGTTTTGTTAAAGCTTGCTATACTTATATCAGTTTTCTACGTGGAATCTTTAAATGAATATTCAATTATTCAGTTGGTGGAAGTATCAAACTTTTTGTTTATACTTTCCTTGAATTTCAGTGTTGAAGTTTTTGTCCATTTTTTCCATTTTTCAAGAATTTTTTAATCTGTTTTTGTTTTTGCACAATTTTAAAATTCTTGCAAATAAAAAGTGAAATTAAATTTCAAAAATAAAATGAAATTTTTTTCATAATGCTACAAAAAGATATTTTTTGTTTTGAATTTAAGAGTTTCAATTTTTTGTGTTGTTTTAGTTTTTTTTAGCTTCAAAATGAAAAAGAAATATCTTCTCGATTTTTTTTTCAGCTTGAAATCGATTATTTAGTTACAAAGATACTCATATACATTGAAAAAAAAAACAAAAAAAGAAAGTTTTTCCATTTCAAGTTTGACAATTTATGAATATAAAATATCGTGGGTGTCACTTGTACTACTGAAAAATGAAAAGATGTAAATAAAGTTGAAAAAAAAAATTCAAAAAACCTCGACAACAACAAAAAAGTAATAAAAAAAAAAAGTAATTCTTTCTCTTGAACAAATAATGCAAAGTTACAAACTTCAAAACATGTAATAAATATTCAGTTGTTGGAATAGCTACACTACATAAGGATAATTGGAATTTTATCCTGTATGACATGTAATGTACGTATGACTTTCATTTATTGACATTGTAATGTTTTCATTCTTGAGAGAAAAAAAAAAGATATCCTTTTGGTGCTTTTTGAGTATTTCTTTTTTTGTTTTTTCAACTTCTGACTTTGACTGAGTGAATAAATCTTTGATGTGACATTGAGGAAATTGAATGGTGTCGTGAATTGTGATGGAAATATAAGAAGCTATATTTTTGTAATTTTAGTTTAATGACATGATGATGATATGTCAATGAAAGTGATAGATAGAAAAGTTGAAGTTTTGTTTCTTTTTTTGTTCTTTTCTGTGATTAAGAAATTTTTAGAAAAGAAAATCGTTGATGGGTGAAAAATTTATTTGACCTGGAAGAAATGGAAAATGTGGAAAAGTGCAATTTGAAAAAAAAAATTTTTTTTCAATTAAAAAAATGTGTTTAAACTTTTCATATACAATTCTTAAATATAAAATATTTCAATTTTATGAATCAATAATTGTCTTATAAAGCTACATCCAGAAGATATATAATTTTCGTTTAGCGTTAGATTATTATTCTCAAGAAACACGCTACCGACAATTTTCGCTTTAAGAAAAATTTTTTATGAGTTGTATGGTCTCCATATCTTTAAAAAATATTTGATTAGCAATAAAATAATTCATTAGAAAAAAATTTATCGTGTGACTGTAGCTTAAGGACACTAATTAATTAAAAATAATTTTTTTCCAAAAACACGTCTTAAACTTCCTTAAAAGCAGATTTTACAGATTGTAAAAAAAAATGGTTTTAGGTTTAATTTATAGTGCGTCCTTGCTTACTGTTATTTTCATCATACAAAATGCTTTAAAAATTATCAAGGAAATTAAATAAAATTTTAAAAGAACTAAAAAAAGGATATTCAAAGGAGCTATATTGGTCGCTTCATTTTTATTATTCGGATGCGGTCATGGGTCAGTTTGTTTAACTTGTGAAATGGTCATCATAGGCTACGCAAATAAAAGGATAGTAAAAATATAAACAATTTCTGGGTTTAAAAAAAAAAAAATGTTTCAAGAACATTGAGGCTGATAAAGAATGTTGTAACTTGACTCTGTATTTTGAGCTTTAAAAAGCGAACTTCAAATTAAGAAAAAAAACTTTTTCGATGATCAAAAACATGAGAAACAATTTTTAGGGTTTTTTTTGGATCTTTGATCTTTAATGGAAAATAGAATAGATTTGTCCTAAAAAAATCAGAAAGAAGAAAAAAGTGCTGACTAGGTAAAGGATATAAAAAAAAAAAATGAGGGAATCAGTCTATAATGTAAAAAAAGGATTTTTTGTTTCAACAAATAAAAAAAATTTATTTTCTTAACAAAATTGCTAAATGGAAACTGTAAACTTCTTATTCAGATTTTGTTTCCTTTTTTTTTTCTTTTTTTATTTTATTTTTCTTATTTTTTTTTCTTCATCAGTTTTTCTTAAGAAGAAAATACATACATAGGTGAAATTTAATGCTATCAGCAGTTTGTTGCTTAGTTATTGAGTGCTATTCAACATAAGTAGAACAGATAAGCAACAAATAGAAAAACAACAAAAAAAAAAAAACTCTTTACGTGTAACATCTATTTGAAGAGGAGAGAAAATCCTTTTTAATTTAAGATGAAAAAAAAAAGTAAACGAATAAGAAAAAAAAAATCATAAGTACCTGAGATGTTTTATGTATTCGAAGCAACAGTATTGAAAAAGGGTTAAAAAATTATGTTAAAAGCTTTTTTGAATAAAGTTGTGTATGTAATCCGACATTTATTCATAGTAAAAATGTTTGTATGTGTTATTTAATTGTAATTTTAAAAAAAAAACGAAGATGATGATTTTCTTTCATATAGTCCTTTTTTTTTTGTCATCATTATCGTCTTTTTGTTCACGTATTTTCCAATATTTCCTTTTTGTATTTTTTCTGTTACCGTGTTTAAAACCTCATTTGGTTGATCTCTTTTAAATAAAATATCTTAAATTTAATAAAAAAAAATAATTTTACTTATTTTGTCCTTTTTTTGTCCTTTCGAAATACAATTTAAATTTTAATTTAGCTGTAAAAAAAAAAGCATAGTATATCTTTTGTAAAATTTTATATAAATCATGGAAAACTCATTAAATCATTTTATTTTGCTTGATTAAGCAGAAAACATGTTTGATATCGAATACAGAATAGAAAATTTAAGTAATAAAAACAAAAAATTCATGATAATGCCATTAAAAAATCGCATAAAAATAAAGGAATAATAACAATCTCATTGTTTTATGAAAGTAATAAAAAAAAAAAAAATTAAATTGCTTTGACATCTCATAAAATAAATTAAAAACATTCTAAAAGGAAATTAAATAATAAAAAATGAAATTTTAAATTTATGATTCAAAAGGCAAAAACGGGCGGTTATCGAAAAAGCATTTTATTTTTTTATTCATTTTAAATTAACTTTTAATCAAATTTGTTTTCAGTTCATTAGAACTTTTTTTTTGTGTCATACGAGGTCTTGTGTTTTAAGCTGAAGGGATGCTACAAAATATGAAATTTTCATTTTCATTTTCGGTGTCAAAGCTCAGCAAAACTAACCTAAAATTTGGTAGACAATCCAAACTTTAATCCGAGAATCTGATAGGTAATCTAAACTGCTAATAACAATCAAGAAGTTAATTCATCAGTCTTTGGCATATAAAGCCGCGTTTCCACTGAGGTGACCGCACTATGAATGTGGTATGCGTACAGAAATTTAAAGAAAAAAAAAATCAAACGCATTGTGACCGCACATGTTTCTTTTAGATGTTTCCACCAAAAAAATATGTTTTCCATTTTTCTCAACATTAAAGAAAACATTCTGTGTATTGTGTGCGCACGGTAATCAAACAGTAAGCACCAAACTGTTTTAGATGTAGACGATTATTTTATTTTTTTTGCGGTCACTGTGCGCGCATATATTTTTTTCGGTGGAAACGCACCGATAAGTTTCTTCTGAATTGTTTGGGTACACTTTTCAATCGCCAATGGTTTCTTGATGTGCAATGTAGTGAGTAGTTTCTAAGTTAAGTCTTCTTTCACGTCATATTCGTTTTACGTTATTCACTGCAACGTAGTCTTTAAAATATTTCTAAAAGTCACGTAATCATGATTCATAAATTTTTCTATTTTGAAGTATCTTAACCATGAAAATTTTCTGTGTTTCAAACTTTAATATTGTGTTGAAAAAAATCTTTATCGTTAACAAGATAAATATAAAGTCAGACGTGCGTTTTATATAGATTTATTTCAGGTAAGGGATTTTATCTTTTTCTTGTTTTTTTTTTTTTTCGTAGTCAATTCAAACACTCTTCAGCATCAACATTAAAACCAAAATAAAGTCTAAATTTATCATAGACATATATGTAGTCTTTATCTATTACGAAATAGGAGTATTATTTTATTGATTTAAAATAAGAAAAAAAAAAAGAAAATCCAAAGAAAGTATTTTTCCTTTTTTTTTTTTTCGCATATTCATAGATAACGAAATTATATGTGACAAAAAAAAAAAAGTGAAATCCTTCAAAGAAAAAAAAATTTTTCACTTAGGACTTTTTCTTCTTATTTATTTCTTTTTTTTGTATCTTCGACTTTTTTCTTTTTATATTTGAATTATATTTTTCGTCGGTATTCAGAACATGTCAAAAATAATTTCGTAAAATTTTATTGTTCGTTTTTATTTTATATTTTCACTTGAAATTTGGAAAAGAATATATTCAAGGGAATATGAAATTTACTGAAATTTATGAAAAATTCATATTTAAAAATCTTCAATGCTTTAAAACAATCAATAAAAATCATCTTTGTTTGTTTTTATTTATTTTTTTTTTCTTCTAAGAAGTGTTTCAAAAACTAAATTAGAAAGGATTTATGGAATCATGAAAACAATTTCAAGATAATAAATAATTTCTTTTTATTTTTTATTTTTTTTTTTTGTGTGTGAAAATATATGTGTTTTATTGTTTGATTGATTGACAGTAATGTGTAATATATGTGATTTTATTTAATTTTTAATATTTATTCGAAACAGAACGTGAAATTCTTAATTATATTTCTAAGATCAATCAATCAAGCAAATAAAAATAAAAAAAACATAAAAAATAATTTTTTTTTTTATTTTTATTTCTAAACCAAAATTGTATCTTTTTCTATTTTACAAAGATTGAATAGAAATTTTTTTATTAAATGAAAGCAAAAAGTGAAAAAGAAAGAAAAAATTAAAAATCATGACAAGTGGAAAATAAAGTGGGAATTTTTATTTTTCTTATCATACAAAAACAATTTTCCATCATTGAAAAAGATTGCTATCTAGTTTTTTTTTTTTTTTTTTTTTTTTTTTTAAAAAAAAGAAAATGTTGAACATTTAACATTTTCTTTCATTAAAAACTTGAAAGAAAAAAAGATAAAGAAAAAAGATACAGAAAAAATTAAAAGATACAATTTGAAAAAAAAATAAAAAATAATAAAAAAGATCAAAATTGAAAATCACTTTATTTTTAAACAATTCAGTCACGTCCTGATATATTTTTCTTTTGAGAACGTTTCATAACGTAAAATTGTCGTGAATTTTTTCGTTATCGTAAAAAAATGAAAATGAGCAAGAAAAAATAATGTTTCAGTATCATTTTTGTGATAATTTCATTTGTATTTCAGTTTTAGATGTGAAATTGAATTTTAAGAAAAATATTGATCTTTCTGAAAGGATGTTAGGAGCGAATACTTTTCTAAACTGTGTGTGAAATTAAGTTAACATGTTAAATGCGGTAAACTTATACTAATTTTGTTAGAACATATCCCAATAATTATTCTTATTCTGTGTGCCAAACTGAAATTTTCATCTAAAAAGTCAATTAATAACTTTTGATTGATAACTGAAATTTTTTAAAATTAAATTGACAGTTCATGTCACTTGAATTATGAAAAACTTAGGAGAGACAAGCACTTTTCAATACTTTGGATGTATACTAATTTGGCACAGAGTATAAATGTTCATCCTACACAATTTATTTAATTTCACTAAATTTTATTAAAGTACCAATTTTCTGAGGAATGTAAATAAAAATATTCCACGATTTTTCGAGCCTACTAACATTTATAAAAAATTTTCTATTTTTGCCAAAAATTTCCACAATTTTAGTGTGTTTTTTGTTTTTCACGATCCTATTTTTATGTCATTTGAAAAAAAAAAAATAAATTAAATTACTTCCTCACAAGCCACTCAATTTATTTATTTTCTGACATTTTTTGATTACATAATCTGCAAAATAACATTTACAACAAAAATTAATGGAAAATAAAATAAAAAGAAGTAATTAATCATTAAATTTTGTTTACTTTTACAGTCAATTTCTTAATGAACTTTTTATAGCGTGCCGTTTTGTAGTTCATTTCGTAGTGAATTTATTTGTTTTCAAAACTTTTTCAGTTTATTTTAAGGAAAAATTTTTTTTTTTTTTTTTAATGAAATATTGCGACTGGCATTAATTTAATTTTCATTTAAAATAAATTTTAATTTATTATGTTTTTGTTTGTGTTATTTTTAAGTCGAAAAAAGGACAATTACAAAAATGAAAAATAAAAGATAAATTCAATGTCAAAAAATGTTATTTTGAGATTTAACGATTAAAGGTCAAAAAAATTATTTTTAGAATTTTAATAGATTTTGATAAATTTTTATTTTGTTGCTATCATTGAATATTTATAGAATGGAATTTTGTAATTTAAATGAATTCAAAATGAGAAACTATAAATAAAAACAAAATTAAAAAGGTTTAGAAATAAAAACAGATAAAAATTTTGTATTCAAAAGGTCATTTTGTTTTAATTATGTGTTAGTTCTTTTAGAATTTGAACTGAAATTCACTCCCAATTTGAAAATATCAAAAGCGTTGAAAATTGGAAAACTTGCAAACGATCGGGATTTGAACTTTCAGTTAGAATAAAACTTGGATTAAAAATAAATCTCCAATGGATTAAAAATTAATACTCTAAGAATTAATTTTTAAAAAATAGAAAATACATTTTTAAGGAATTGAAACTAGATGGAGCAGTAAAAGATTACCCGTGTCTAAATTTACCGTTACAGCTCAAAAATGCTTTAAATTTCCATTGTCTCCAAATGTAACAGTAAAGTTGTATAAAGGTAGCGCTAAAAGAGCTTAAAATAGGAGACATTTTTTTTTAGCGCTAACAGGTACATTCCGTTGAATGATAGGAGGTATAGGAGCTTCAAAATAGGAGGGTAATTTCGACTCGGGTAGCTAGCTAAAAAATTTAAAAAAAATAAACAACTGTTTGCAAGATTTGTAAAAGACATTGGGTCAAATAGTACAGGAGGACGAGGTTAAGGTTATTTTATTTCGTTGATGTTTACAAAGAGAAAAAACAAACAAGCATGTACTTTATTCTCTAGATTAAAAATTCTGAATTCTAAAGGAATAAAACGTACTAAGATATTAATGAAAACTATATTTTTACTTTTTAAAAAAATTCTTGCAAAGCAATAAATCAAAATTTATCTTTAAAATTTTCTTATTTTTTTCAAAGTAATATAAAATCTGTTTATTTTTCTCTTTCCATTCTCAAACCACAATGAAAAATTTTTCATTTTGTTAAAAAAAAAAAATTCATTTTCATATATCTAAAAATATTCCAAAGTAAGCACTTTATATTTCCATTTTTTTTTTTATCTCCATAAAAATAAACATAAATTTAATAAAACATTTTTAAAATTTCGAAATATTAAAAAAAATAACTACAAGGAAAAATCTACATGAAAAACCAATAAAAATATACTTTTATGTTATTTTTGTGTTTTTAAGTAAAAAAAAAATTTTATGCAGTGCAGATGCAGCATTATTAAAAATAAATTGTAATGCAAAAAAAAAAAAAAAAAAAAAAAACAAAAAACAACAAAAAAACACACACAGTATCTTTATCTATGTAAGTGATTTGAACATTTAAAAAAAAAAAAAAGATACTTTTTACATAAATTTTTATCAATAATGAATTTATCTGTTTTTATTTTTTTTTTGTATTTAATTTATTTTGCTTTCCTGATTATTGTGCACTACTTTTTCAATATGATAGTTTTTTTGTTTCCACAACTTGGAAAACTTAAAGCAAAAAAAAAAAAAAATTAATTTCAATATAAAAAATTATCCTTTTTTTTTTTTCAGATATTGAATTTTTTTGTGTATCTTTTTTATTTATTTGATCATTTTTTTTTCTTTTATTTCACAAAATTTATAAATTGAATAAATGCCAGAAGTATGGAGACATTTTAAGAAATGCAATAAGAATAACAAAAAAAAAAGGAAAAAAAAAAAACATCATTTTTCAATGAAAAAAATGAACTGAAAGGTTTCTCAATACAAAGTGTGTTTCCTATATCAATAGTGATTGAACTTTCAAGGAAAAATTATAATTGATTGAATTTTTTATTTTTCTTTGAATTATGCTAGAAATGAATTAAAATTCAGTACACAATTTTCAAGGAAAAACTTTTGTTCAATTTTATTTTCTGTGAAAAAAGAAAAATGAAATAAAATTCCTTGAAAAAAAAAATTTGTGAAAAAATTTTAAAATAATTTTCTTTTTTAAAATTTTTCTATTCAAATTTGTGTGCTCAGTATCGACAAAGTCACGTTATTTTTTGCAATTTTGTTGTTGTTGTCAAAATAAATAAATTAATGAGATATGCTTAACAGTTCGTGATGAATAAATACTGTTTGATGAATTTTTACTCAAGAATTTTCTTATATGAAGCATTTAAGCTTTCTGGAGGAGAATTAAAGCCCTCTGGTAGAAAGGGTTTACAGAACGCATGTCCTGGGGTAAAATTGCATATTATTGTGAATGAATTTTGCTATTTAAAAAAAAAAAAAAAATTCTGCTACCTTATTTTGATTTTTGAGGAAAACTTAAAATTTACTTTTTTGGACTTTCGGGGTCAAAATTACAAAATTGCAATAAGAGTCAAGAAACTAGATTGAAAATTAAAATAAAATTTGCCAACAGTTTAAACAGTTTAAATTCGGAAAGAATTTGAAATGTCATATTTTTGAATATTTTGAGAAGTTAAATTTTCATTTTCAAGGCCTCGCTCGTTGTTATTGAGGCAATATTAAGCCAAAATCAAATATCTTTGTTCTATTTTGGAAATTCGTATAATTCAAATTTCTTTGATTTAAATTGAATCTGAATTGTCTTAGCTTAGCTCCGATTAACGTTTAACAACCGTGTATGTATGCCCTCCAGTGCAAAAGTACATAAAACGTTGATAGACATTAAAGTCTTCACTTAATTTTTCCGACGGGTTTTCTCTAACACAAAATTTCGCTATAAGGGTTATTTTTTTTTTTCAAATTTTATTGAAAACTGGCCAACGCAAAAGAATTTATCTGAGGCCTAGATAAGTGCAATACGAAAAATTTATTTGTCAGAAAAAATAAACAACTAAAATTTTTTGTATGAAATCCTTAATTCCTGTAATATGTTTTTTTTTTTCCATTGAAAAACTTTCCAACCAACGTCAATTTAATTCGACCATAAATCCAAAAACAAAAGTCGAAAAAATAGAAAAAAAAAGGAGTAAAATACAACAAATTCTATGATTTACAAAATTTTTTTTAAAATTATGAACATCACATGCATAAAAAAGTTTGCATTTAAAAAACAAACAACAAAAAAATCAATCAATTATCCTTTATATGATTCATATGAAAATAACTTTTGTTGTTGTTGTTTATTTTATCCTTAAAATTCAAATGAAAATTCAAAATCCGAATGTGTATCCACTTTCAGTTACTTTTCAGAATTTTTTTTTTCTGTTGATTGAAATTGTTTGGTCCTTTTTTCTGTTTTTTTTTTTTTTTTTTGATTGTTTTTTCATTTGTGTGTGTGTGTGTGAGTTTTTTTTCTATGATTTTGAATTTTCTGCTTTTAAACTTTCTAATTTACATTTTTATTGCCCTAAGCAAATAACCAAACAGATTTTTCATTATTGAAAAATGATGAACTAAATAACTGTTTTTTTTTTTTTCTAAATACAGTTTTTTTTTTCCAGTTTTTTTTAAGTATCCTTTTTTTTAGTGTCAGTTTGAATCAATAGTAAAAAAAATGTATAAATTTTTTTTATGTTTCTGTTCCAAATGTTTAATGAAATGAACATCTTTTCATATATCAATTCGGGTAATTGCATTCAAATGACAAATATTGCAATTTAATATTTGCATAAAAATTTTTATACGTATGTATATGATATACACATACATGTGTTTATAATGTATGCATGTGCATCATTAGATTAAAATCCATTGTATTGGATATTCTATAAAATAATTGTTTAAAATGAAGTTGTTAGTTAAATGTACTGCAATGATATGGTTATATTGAAGGATGTTTCATTCCAAATGAACCTTATGTTCTTCTATGTGTATGTATGTATGTAGTATATATGCCGTATTCTCAATCCTTAAATATTATTTATATGCACACTTTATGATATTTGCTTATGCTATTGTATAAGAGTTAATATTGAGAGATGAATAAGATTAAAAAAGGATATAAAATAAAGTTATTATGAATTTTAGAATTTTATGAGAAATATAATAAATTTGAAAGGTGTTTTGTGTGTTTGTGTGTGTGTGGATATATCATACAGTATGAGTGTATATATGTAAGTTTAGAATAAATATTTAAATTGTTAGACTAGTTTTAATTTAGTATTTATCTTTCCTATATAAACTTCTGAACCCTTGGACCGAGCTGAACCATAAGAAAATAAAAAACGAAAGTACAAACCTTTGCCAAACTGAATAAAATTTTATGCTGTTTTTTTTTTTGAAATCCTGAAGAAAAAACATAAATTTAAGCTACTTATGTCCTTTCTTTGTCCCAACTCTTTATTTATAAGTTTTAAAATATAGTGGACAATTAGTCCTAAATTTTTCTTCGTTACTCTTTAGAATTTTACATCTATGGTTATGAGATTTGAGAGTCCGGAGAATGCTGGCATCTTCGAGTATTCAGGTAATAGAATCCACTGTACTTAAATGAAATTTAGGGTACTAGCCATTTCTCCTTCTTTATCGAATTTCATCCTATCAATAGTTGACATTGATTAGATTTAGCCTACTTTCACGTAAGCAATTAACGAGTTTATAACTCTGAAAATGTTGTCAGACAAAGGTGAATGATAGATCATGAAGTGTGTATCCTACATAATGTGTAAAATTGCGAATTTTTGTTATAGAAAAGAGGATCAAGTCGATTCGTCTTCTAAACTTAAAAGAAAATTTTTCAGTAGGTAGAAACATTTTTTCAATTGCAATAAAAATTCAAGTATGTGGTCTTCCTATTATACTAAAAAAACAAATATGTATGTACATATGTAAATTGTTGAGATATAAATTCCAGTATCAATGAATTACTTTTTAAAAATTCATCCTTAAATATTTAAAAAAGTCCTGTTTTTTTGCTATTGTTATTTGTGTGTAAAAAATGTATTGTTTTCCATACCAAAAAAAAAAACAAAAAAAAACAACAAAAAAAAAACAATAGTTTAAAAGGATTGAACAGGATTAAAATTGATTTCATTTTCATTTTTTTTCTTTTTTTGGCTTTAATGTTTTTTTCCCAGGAAAAATATGTAACTTTTTGTCGGAATGTGAACAACAAGAATATGTGGTTTTTTTTTTAAATTCTCATTGTATTTGAATGTTGGTGAACATAGTTTATTCTCTTGTAACACAAGAAAATAATGAGAAAAATAAACTAAAAAGAAACAAGGATAAACAAATACGAAACACGTAATTTGGTAAGTTTTATGTGATTTTATAGATTTACTCGATAAACTTTTTATGTAGAAATGAATTTATTTTATTGTTATGGGACGCATGTGGCACAAAAACGAATGTTATGTGAAACATATATTTTTTTTTTTCTTTCTTAGCTTTGGAAAAAATGAAAATGTTTTAAAGTGGTTTTCCAAAGGGTCTGATATAATAATATGAAAAAAAAAAATAAATTCTTTCTGATAAAAAAAAAATGTATTGCACATTAAAGAGGTGACTTATTTTTTACTTTTAGGATTTTGGTTTGGATTTATTGTTATGAGTTTTTAAAATGTGCTTTATTTTCCATAAAAAGAAATATTTTTGAATTAGTGAGGAAAAGGATAAAATTTTTGATTTTTTTTTTCTTATTTGAAACTTGTAACTTGTGAGAGATAAAAGAAAGCTTTAAATACTTATTAGTAACAAAAATGCATCTTTGAGAAAACAGTCACTTTAACGTCAAGTATTAACCATTATCTTCGGACCAGACTAATCGAGATTTTCATTGTACGAGTAGGTTCTCTTGTTCTCTTACTTTTTATTCCGCTGAGCTGATCTTACCGACGTGAAACTTCTGATAGTCTCGCTCAAGAAGTATCAAAGAATGACACTCAGTTCCTTTACTGAAGAAAAAGTATAACTGAATTTGTGAAGGCTCAAATGATGAGGTGAATGGATAGTGATCTTTTGGTCCAGCATATTAAGCTGAAGTAGAAGGAAAACGTGAACAAAGAACGTTTTAGGCGGTCTAAAGAATAAATGAAAGTTAGAAATCTTGTGACGTTAGTACAAAATCAAAGAATAGTGGTAGATCCACCATGAAAGAAACTGTCACTGTGGTCCATATTCAATTTGTATTGGTATCAAAATACTTATCCTTTAGTCATTTAAAAAATTTAATTTATTCATACAATAAAATCTCATTTTTATGTTTTCGAGCATTTTCCCATTTTTCAGTACATTTTTTGTGTGGGTTTTTTTTTTTAAAAATGTTCTTTCTTCTTTCAACCAGAAACGAACTTTTTTGTCCATTAAAAAAAAAAAAATTACGCCCAGAATATTGAAAATATTTAGTATTAAAATTTTATATACATAATAATTCAAGCATATTTAAGGACTTTTAAAGTTTTAGCCCAAAATTTTTCATTTTCATGAACCTTTTTTTGTTTTTTTACCTGTTTTATGAAATAAATGAATCATTACCCTTTCATATATATATATTTTTTTTAAAAAGTTTACTTCAGAAAATCATAATGAAAAACAAGGAATATTCAAATAAAAGATAAATTTTAATGAATCATCATAAAGAATAAATTATGTAGGTCATTTTTATGTTTTTATTTTTTGTATTGCTGACATTCCATAAAAATGTGAAATCAATGAAAATAAAAAAAAAGGTATGATTTGTTTTTTTTTATGTTTGCAAAAAGGATGTTATTGAACCGGGAAGTAGGAAAAAAACACAAAACAAAATATAAAAGGATCTGTTGTAGTAATTAAGTTTTGCTTTGTAAAACAAAACAAAAGAAAAAGGGACTATTAAGCAGAATTAATGAGAAATTTTCTGATTTGAAAGGTGATTTTTTTTTTTTTTTTTTTTTTATTAGAAAAATTTCATTTGAATTGAAGTGAGGCATAAATTTTTTTGAAGATTTGGAAAAAAAAAAACAAGTCGGACAATAAATCAAATCATGTGAAAGGGAAATATTTTTATGATGACAAACTTCTCAGTATTTTTGTGTTTTTAATGGATTTTAATAGTATTTTTTTTTTTGCGTACTTCAAAATTTATTACAGTGTAAAAAAAAATGTCATTTTTATTTTCACTTTTAAGTTTAAAAAATGATTTTTTTTCTCACGCATCATTTGATTTTTGACCATTAAACAAAAAAAAAAGTAAAAGTATTGGCAATACAATTACTTTTTTTTGTTGTTGTTTTTCTATAGAACGATGATGAGTATGTATTTTGAGGTTAATGCGTGATTAATTTAATTTTTAATTTAATTTTCTGCTTATGTTTATGATATTTTATCATTTAGAATGTCAAAGCATTTAAAAGCACTTGTTTTTAACACAAAAAAAAAAAATAGAATCAAATTTTGATGATTCCTGTCATGGCCTGATGATTCGACAAAAAAAAACAAATTTTCTAGTAAGAAACACAAAAAACCAAAAGCCCAAAAAAAAAAAAAATTAATGGTTAATTTTAAAAATTTTTCTATTAAAAAAAAGTCAAATCCATAGAATGTGTCAGCAAGATTCTAGATTTTGCGGTGTCGTTAAAAGTATTTTTGTGGTTTGTTGAACAAGAAAAGGAATTGCACACGTGTATGAAAATTTCGTTTTCTAATTAAATAAAAACTTTATTATGAAAAAATTCAATTTATTATTTGTTCATAAATTCTGACTATTTTTCCTTTTCAAATTTGGCCTTTAAGGTTGATTCTCACTTACGACACGACAGACACGACGCGAAACGTAACCGGTACCACAATAAATTTCTTACATGCATTTCAATGATGATATTCACACTGCATCAGACACGTAACGTAATGGACTTGTCAGATAACGTAATATCATACCGACACTATCTTTGTCTATTGGTCAAAAGATATCCAGCAGACGGTTTACGTATTGGCGTGCATTTTATATTTCATATACAAGTCGTCAAGTCGATGATACAAATATGTGCAAAATGTACCGCTTAGTGTAAATGAAAGGAATTTATTGTCGTGTCGGTTACGTTACGTGTCGAGTCTATCGTGTCGTAAGTGAGAAACAACCCTTAAACTTCAAGCTCTTCAAGGTTCTCTGTAGTTGAACGCTCGTCATTCTTATTGTGTTTCTAGAGAAAGAATCAGCATCACTTTTTTCGATCACTCTTTCAGAATGCCTGCTTCTACTTTTTTAAGTTCGAGAATTTATTCTCTGAAACCAATTACCTCTTAAGTAGTAGTACTGTTCCACGTTTAGGGCAATTTCGTATTTCCATGGAATAAGAAACACTTAAGAAACTCATTGTAGTTTTGGTTGAAATTTTTTCACAAAATAATTTTGTATTTTCTTGCTTTAAAATTTGAAGAGATTGTTATGTTTTCTTTTTATGTAACCAAAATTTATGAAAAAAAAAACTACTCATTTTTGAACAAGGCAATCAAAGGCAAAATTTAATAAAAATCATATTCAAGGAAATAAAATTGATAAGTTTTAGCAAAAAATTTAATTTTTACGTATTTCATGAATGTGAAATTTTTATCAAAATGAAAATTTTCATTAAAATTTTAAATTTTCGTTTTTATTACACGTGTATTCTGTCACCTGGAAATTACTTTTTTTTTTTTTTTTAAATATTTCCTTTATCATTTTATGTGCCTTGTTAAACATAAAAGTTTATCTTTACAATTTTATAAGAAAAACAAAAAATAAATAAAATATAATGAAACAAGACATTATTTTCACTAGAAAAGTAATTTTCTTAATCATTTTTGAAAATATGAAATATTTAAAAATTAATTTAATTAAAAAAAGAAGAACATAAAAAAAAACATTGTGAGTATTTTGTAAAAATGTTATTTTGATATGATAAAGTTAAAAATGTGTAATCTACTGTAATTATAAAAGATACATACAAAAGATGTAAAATAAAAGATACAAAGATGTGTCATGTAAAATTATTTTAATTAATGAAAATGAGAACAGACGAGTATATTTTATGAAGGTGTTGACTGTGTTAGGTAACATGTTTTATATTGTTTAATTTTATTATTTTTTATAAAACTAACTATTTAGAAAGAATTCTTTTGATATTTTTCACAGAGAAAAAAATCTTTTACCGCCAGTTTCACAGTCGAAGCTTAAGCTGAATTTAAGTTGAACCTACATAAAACAAGGCTTAAGCTTCACTTAAATTTTGTTTGGTTTCTCAAGTCAATTTATATTTGTCGCTTAACTATCTCCAGTTAAACCTGTCATTGTGAATGAATTTATGTTGAAACTCATGGAACTTTTAAATGTCATTGTATAGCCGCTAGATAGCAGCGGCAATTATCGTGACAATTTAACTGTTTTTCTCAAATACTGTGAATGTTTTTTTAAAAATCGTTTGCTTTTTTTTTTCATTTATTTATTAATATTTATTATAATTATTTATTTATTAAAATTTATAATAAATTTTATTGACAAAACAGACAGATAGATGACAGCTGTCTTCTTTCTTTTTCTTGACATTTACTTAATCCTTAAGTACAGTTTAAGCTCTCAATTCTGACGGCTTAGGTTAAAATCAGTTTAACACTTAAGCTTTCACTGTGAAACTGAAACAAAAGTGCTTAAACTTAGTTTAGGACATTAGCTTAAGCTTTGACTGTGAAACTGGGCATTAGTGTAATAAAAATTAACTTTTTTCATCATTTAAAAAATTCATTAAAAAAATGAAATTTATAATTTACATAAAAAAATCTAATTTCTTGTTCTAGATTTTTGCATAAATAACACCTGTGTCGAGGAATGCTTTTTTTTTTTTTAGAAAAAAGAATTTTGATAGAATTAAGAACTGCTCATAAAGTGTTGAAAGAGCGTGTAATTTTTAGAAAAAAACCACAAAATTTACGTAGTCACTCTGATTCATAGATTTATCGTAAAAATTGATTTGAAATATGTGACTTTTTGTTATTATTATTGTTGTTGTTGAATAATTGATTTAATTAATGGATTTTAATTGGAATAAAAAATTCGAGGTAAATTTCAATATTCTCATATATATGATGAGTAAGAAAATTGTCTGAAAAATTCATAATTCAATATTTTAATTGACAATTTTTTTCAAGTTTTTAATTCAAAATTAGAATCAAGTTGAACTTGTTTTCTGAGAAAAAAAAATTTCAAAGATCATTAAAAAATATTTGACGTGTACCATAAAAATTTGCATGCTCGAAAAGATGAACTTTGGTAACAAAAACTACTTTAAAAAAACAAAAAGCTTGCCAAACAACACCTGCTTGATTTCATAATGAGAAATTACATACAAAAACTGAAAAAAAATAATGAATAAAACAAAAGGCAAAATACTCTAAGGATGCATTCTATTGCATTGCATCTCAAAATCACTTGTTACGTATATAAAAAAGTTTTTTTTTTTTACAGTTATATAAATTACATAATGCACTTTATTTTTTAACCTAATTTCATAAGTTTTCCTTTTTTGTTTTAATAACTTATGAAAAACTTTTTATTACTTCCATTGTAAGAAGAAGAAGAACTAGTGGCAGAAGTAGTGAGCACGTAACTTTATTTTTTATTCATTGAGCATAAATTGTAAAAAACAAAAAAGGAAAAAAAAGGAAAAAAAAAGTCTTAAGAGATTTTATGTGCGTACTGTCGTTATATTTCCTTATTTGTGACTTTTTATGAAAAGTGTTCTATGCATTTTCTCTTTTTGTTTTTTTTTTCTTCTTCCTATTTTTTGATTTTTTCATAGTTACATTAAAATAAAAAGAAAGTTTTAATTAGTTTAAATGAGAAATATTTCACCTGTTCCACCAGATGATTTTATGTATACAGAAAAGAAATTCAAGTGAAAAAAAAACTACGAAGAAATAGAAGGAGAAAAAAAGTAAAGAAAAGTTTTAAGGATTATGAAGTGTTCATGTAATGCAGATGGTTTTCTGTTTCAAGTTTTCTTTTCTCTCTCTCTCTTCAATTAGTTTTGTTTCACTTCTTTTTTTGAAATTTTATGTGAAGCCACAGTTGAATTTTTTTTCAATATCTAAATTATTCTTCACAAACACCCTGTTGGAATTTTTTCTTATGTCATGTAAAAATCACATTAAAAAATCTGTGGAAGAATATTTTCTTAGCGAGCCATAACTTTCAACTATGGTCTATCCCTTAGGTGGAGCCTAGGAAGTCTAGGAAGTCAATAAACTGATCAAAAAAGAAAAACAAAAAAAACTGTCAGTACTTCCGACAATTATCAGAAAAACATTAGGAACATAAACAGATGATTTCATTCTGAAGTACTCAGCCCAATTTCAAACATTTCCAATTATAAAAAAGTTTTCCGCACTTTCAACAAAAATAATTTTCCATACTCAATTACCAAACTTTGCGACATTTTACATTAACGCACAAAATTTTCCAACTGAATTTTTTTCATACACGACATAGTTTTTTAATATGCACCACCACATGTTCGGAAAAATATGAATTTTCCAGGAAATAAATTTTTTTAATAGTTTTAATTTTTAGGACAGTTTAACTACAGATTACATGTACATTTTGAATTTTATCTCTGGAAAATCTGAACCCTAAAAATTTTTATTTTCAAAAACCAATTTAAAATAAAAAAATAAAAAACATAATCATTTTTTTGACACTATCGTTAAATTGATCTATTTTTTTTTAATATCCTTAAAGGACCTTCTTTTTTCAAAGTTCATTTAACAAATTTCCACATAATTTCATTTTCACTATTTTTTCTTATACACAAATTTATTTACTTTTCTTTATTTTCTCTTTTTTCCGTTGTGGTAAAGAGTTTTTTTTTTTTTTTTGTATACGAATGAGTACTTAAAGTAGTTCATTCAAGTGTATGTCCTGTTTTTTTTTTTTTTTCATTTTCTTTATTATAAATTATAATTCATTTCATTTGTTATTATCCTTTTTTTTGTTTTTTTGTTTTGTGCTTTACAAGTAATATAAAAGATATTTATCTTGGAAAACTTTACATTGTTGTGTGTTTCAGACATTATAGATAATCTTTTAAGTTATATATATTTTCTCTTTTCATAAGTTTGTTCAAAAGGACGATATTTATTCGAAATAGGATAAAAATAAATAAAATGAAATAAAAGACCAACACTATATAAAATGTTCGTATATGAAAGCTTTGATATATGAGTGTGTAAGTGTATATATGCGCTCATGTAATGCTACACTAAATAGAAAATAAGTTAAAGATATTTTTTGCGTGGGTATTTTTGTAGCAAAATCAGAAATTTTTTGTCGAATTTTTTTCAACGCTCCGATATCGCTTAAATTTTACCTATACTCATCAAAATGTTAACGTTACAAATGTAAACCGTTTTTGTTTTCTCCGAAACAATATGTATGTTTCCGGGGTTGTTGGAAGTTTTAATTTAGTCAGGATAGTCCTTGAAAGGTTTTCTATAATCAACAAACTTTAAATGGTAGAAATTCGTTTACTAGGGCAAATGTTATATAAGGAAATGCATAAGAAAGTTGGTATTTTAAAAGTCAACTATATTTTTTCGTCTTGTTTACTGCGACCCCTTTTTTTATACGCATATCTAGAAAAAAAGTGTGCATTTGCGTTCTTAAATTTCAAATCAATCGGATCACAAGGAGATATTTTAAATTTGAAAATTGATTTTAGGCGAGAACGTTAATTAAATTAATTGTTAATTAAAGCTTGTGCGTTACTCGTGCATGAAACATAAAAAGTAATTAAGTGAGTGCTAATTGATAATTTAATTAAAAAATTAAAATAATTAAGTACCTACGTGTGAATTTTTCTTTGCATAATTTAAAATTTTTAGAATGATAATTAGATTTTTCTATTTGAAAATTATGTGCATGAAAATTTTTTGTTTGTTTGTTAAAAACATTTAAAAGCAAAATACTATGGAAACTATCGCGTTATAAAGTGCCTTTCTAATTATGTAAATTTAGCAAATTAATTTAATTTTGTTATAACAAGTTTAATGGAAAAAACATAAATGAAGTAATTTATGATATATATATATTTTTTTTTCATTATAAAATTGTATTTTTAATCTAAACAAATTTATTTGAAGAGAAAAACAAATTAATTGCATGCAAAACCAAGGTAAATGTTTTTTTTTGCATATTTAATGCACATTAAAAATTCATGTTTTTTTATTTTGAGGTTCCATTACATGATCACATAAAGTAAAAAAATAAGGTGAATGAAGTCAACATTTTTTTTGGAATATTTAATATGTATGTAGAACATTGTATGGCGCAAGCGGTGTGTCATATGTTATTTGTAAGGTTCTTTAAATTAAAGTGTCATCATGCGAAAAACATAAATGTTGCCAATAAAAATGGTAAAATTCTTGAATGTTGCACGTAAACACGAGTTAAAGCAGAGAATATGCGAAATATTACTTGAATGTGACTTTTTTCGGCTAACGGACTTAGAAGAAGTGTAATTTTTTTTTTTTATCATAGAATTTTTTCAAATTTAATTGAAGAAAAATTTGGCATTTACTTGTAGGATTTACTGATTCTTGTCCGTTTGTTTCAAACTACTTTGACGTTTATGGAATTTTTTTTGGAATCAAAAGAGGAAAAAAATGAATAAAAAATCTAATAAATATTTTCATTAACATTTAATCACACGAGTTTCTTTCAAAATTTTTACAAAAATTAAATGCTTATGTGTTCGGAAAGTTAAGAAAAAATCAAAGTTATTCCACATAAAAAAAGTACATAAATTCTTCATGAGAACTTTAAGACTTTAACTACTTTTTGCTTTTTTTTTTTTTTTACATAAGATACAAAAAATTTGTTCGATATTACATGAAATGACTTTATCATGAAATTTCGAATGAAATGTACATAAGTGCAATGAACAGAAAATTCATGATATATTTCAAAATCACGTTTTATTACTTGAAATGTTGCTTTTTTGTTTAGTTTTTTTTTTTTTTTTTTTTTGTGTAAACATAAAAAAATCATACTTTTTATATGGCACATGTGCTATTTCGTAATATGTACCACGTAATACCTTTTAAAGTTTTTTTTGTTGTTTGTTTTCATTTTGTTTTTGTTTTGCTATTTTGTTCTTAAAGTTCATGTTTGTTGCTAACTAAAAGCATGAAAATATTAAAAAAGTTACTTTATTTAAAGTTTTTTTTTTCGTTCATTTCACTTTTTATTACATTTTTTTTTTTTTACATGTGAAAAGTTTTTTAGAATAAATGCCAGATTTTGGAGGACAAAATGAATTTGATAATATCAATAAGGATTACAATTCAGAATAGAGAATGATGACCGAGACAAAAGTAGTCACAATACTTCATCCTTTTCGAAATATTGATAGACTCATTTAGGATATTCATTTCAAATTTTATAAGTGAGACTTTAGACAGAGCGTGTACAATTTTTCAATCAGTTTTCAATGTAAACATGACTAAAAAAGAGAAAAGAATACAAAGCAAACATTATAATTTGTATTGTGTTCTCAGATTGATAAATGTCAGTGAATGCCAACGTTAAAATTTCCAAATCCTATCTAGCCAGCCCTTGAGATGCTCTTCGTTCTGAGAAGTTAACGGTCATCATTAATGTCGATGAACTCTATCAGAAAATCGATTTGAATCCTTGTCATAAAAAATGTTTCTATAAAGAGTATGAATACGAAACAAAAATTATCGAATTGAGAATTGGGATGAGAACTGCTGCGGCACTAACCTCAGTTTCAATGTTTGATAATTGAAAAAGATTTAAAAAATCGAGCAAATTTGACAAAATGTATCACAATCAGGTCAGCTATTTTGTTAAATAACTTTGAAGTGGTTTTAGTATTTTTTTTTTTTTTTTTGGTATTTTAAAGAAATTTTTCAATCAAGAAAAAATCAAAATTTGTTTTTCTTTTTTTGTGTATTGTGAAAAGATCATTAGGTTAAAGTTTAAAAATAAATTCATCTTTCTTTTGACCTTCTTGTGCTATAGTTATGTGAAATATTCTATAGGGAAAAATAAACAACATTTTATTTAATTCACTTGAAAATAAATTTATTAGAAAACAAGAACATTGTATAATAAATTTATTCTGTCTAAAATAAACA
The DNA here is from genome assembly GCA_939192795.1 of Bombylius discolor. Classification (NCBI taxonomy): domain Eukaryota; kingdom Metazoa; phylum Arthropoda; class Insecta; order Diptera; family Bombyliidae; genus Bombylius; species Bombylius discolor. Next base: position 6,117,650 of record OW584240.1, on the reverse strand, counting down.
AATTACAATAAATAATAAAATAAGTAAACAAAACATATGAAAACGTGTACAAACTACAAAATAAACATTAAAATTCTCTATTTTTCATTAAATGGAATTTTAATTAATTTCTGGAAAATGAATCAGACAAAAAAAAGTTTATAGTATGTTGCAATGTAATAAAAAATGAATTAAATAGCAATTAGAATTTTATTGAAATTAAATTATAAATGATAAAAAAAATTATCATTTATTTGCATAAATATTATATTAAGCTCACATGTCATCCACCCACATGACGATTAGGGATTTTCACGTGTTCGTTGATGCCTTCTGTTTCAAATATGTAGTAAAGATTGAAAAAGAAAAAGGAATGGCTGAACACAGCAATAATATAATACATGGCGCTTCAGGTTGGTGTGGACTTTATCTTTTTCGACATATTTAGCTCTATGGGGATTATCCATGCTGTATGCATGAAATTTCAAAGTGTAATGTGAACCACAATGTACTGTTGAGAGAAAGTACATTTAAAATTGTGTGCCAGTACTTTGTTAATTTGGCCACTGATTGCCGTTTCATTTATAATAGGTATGAGTTTAAAATAGGTTTGAAGCTTTGAAAAACCAAGAAAAAAAAATATCTAGAAGATTTTATTGTATTAAAGTTAGTAATCGACCAATTTAATAATTAATTAATTCATTTTATGAGACTAGAACCTCTGACACAAAGACAAACCTTGATTAATTGGATTTTTTTAGTCGATTTCTGTAATTGTGTTGCTTCTTCATGTTGTATTTTTCTCTCTGTCGAATTTTTAAGTTCAAATACGGTGGATTTATTATGTGTCTTTCAGCTAGTTTACTAAAATTTCAATGTCAACTTTTCTTGGTTAACCTAAAACCGCTTCAAGTGATCTATTTTATCTGTGTAATGTGTCAACAGTATAAGTAAGCATAAATAGGGTTTAAATCTTTGGAAGCAAAACAAAAATTATTTACAAAATTTATAAATTTTTTAAAAATTATTTTCGCAACTAAACAATTTGTTAGTTTTTAGGTCAACTAGTTTTCAAAGAATTTTAATAACCTGCAATTAAGAAAGATGTACTTTACGTGTTCGCTATTATTATTATCATTAGTTTTGTTTTTATTTTTTTTTTTTCTGAATATAATTACCTAATCAAATCAACATTAGCATTCTTAACGATGTATTAAATTCTTAAAAATGTAAAAGGTAATTTTGAAAATGAAAAAAAAAAAATGTGGTTTTTCAATTGAATTACACGCGGTTAAAATTATACGTGATATCTGACAATCAAATATAAGTAAAAAAATATCTTTTAAGAAACATGAAAAAAATTGAATTGAACATTTATCAGGTACATGCAGGTCATGGTGAATTTATTTAATTAATTTATTATTTTTCTGATTTTAAAGTTTAATTTGAAAAACAAACAAACTAAAAAAAAAAGTCGTAACTAAAAGTGTTAGAAAACATGCATGTTAAAAGATACAAATCAAATAAGATATTTATGAAAATTTTAACATTAAAAAGATACTTGAAAAAAAAAAAAAAACAACTACCGAAGATAAAAGATTGATTTTGATTTCTCGATGGCATATAATTATCCTTAACTACTTAATTATTTTGTTGCTAATTATAATTTTGAAACAATTAATTTCACTTAATTTAATTTATGCATGGCTTACGATTAATCAATATAAAACAACAATTTTGTTCATGACACAATCATAATTCGTTCAATTTCGTAAAAATTAAAATAAAATTTTTTAATCAAAAAAAAAAAAAAAACAACCGTCGCATTCACAAAAAATTTAAATGATTCATAAATTTTTCTTGTTTAACTTTTTTTTTTTTTTTGTATTTTCAAAGAATTTTTTCTTTGTCATTTTCGAAATCATAATTTAAATTTAATTGAAAATCAAGAATATAAATATTCACTTTTATTGAAATAAAATAATCAATTTTAAATTTATAACGGCGTGTTAAACATCTTTAATATAAGTGTGTGTTGTGTATCTTTGCCTATTTTGTAAAGACAAGAAGTATCTTTTGTGTTTTTGCGCTTTCAATCACAGTAATTTAACTCGATAACAAGTATATTTACATCTTGTAAGATATTTACAAGAAAAAAAAAACAAAACAACAACAAAAAAGTATCTAACCAACGTAATGTTATTGAAGATATTACAACGGTGATAAATAACTTGTTACTGACTTGGAGAAAAAAATTTTTTTTTTAATTTTTTTTTATCTATGATTTGTTTTTTTTGTATCTACTTTAGAAATTGGGTCATTAATCTTACCTATATGAATATGTAAAGTTTAAGGTATTGCACACATATGTTACGAAAGATACACGTAATACACGTTATAACAATTAATAATCTGAAGATAAAAAAAAATATATAATTTGTCGTTTAATTCTCGTATTCATAACCGGGGGCATTCTTTGATGTTGGTTTTGAGAGTTTTTTTTTTTTTCGTTTTGAATTAGTGCAGCAGTTTTGTTGTAGCTTAAATAGTACAGATTAACTTCAGGTGACAGAGCTTGACGTGTGATACCATAAAATTATCTTGTGTGTAGATTAGTGTTATTCGGTCAGTAGGATGAAATTACGTTAAAAGCTTGTTAGTTGATTTAAATTTTAGTTTTTTTCTTTTTTCTACTGAGATAAAGTTTTGGGCCTTTGGGTTCTAAAGGGTTTCATATCTTTTTAAAGGCACCACGAGTGTTTATAATTTTTCAATTTTTTGTCCTTTTTTTTTTTGTGCATTCCATATTACTCACATCATGTATGTATGTGATCTGTTTTTGTTTATATCGTTTCCAATATAAGTAATTGTAATTATTTTGTTTTTTAAATTATATAACTTTAACTAGTTTAAATTTCATAAGTTCTCCAGGTTCATATCTGAAGCAAAATAAAATTTATATACAGTTTTTCTTAATAGCACAAAAAATGAGAGACAAAAAAAAAAACTACATACCTTATTTTCTCATCTGTTTTTATTTTTATACTGAAGAAAAAAAAATAATTAATAAACTTGATTAGACCGATACTTTGTTGTTGTTGTTGTTTTTTTTTCGATTAAATAAAAGTTTTTTTTTTTTCTTCTCCTAGCTATTGAATGCTAATTCATACACGATTCATTAGTATTAATTCAGCCTTTTGACAAACTAGTTATTACTTATTAAGTCGCGATACAAGTTTTAAAAAAGCTCAGAAAAGAAAAAAAATAAATAAATTAACATTCAATTAAATAAAAATAAAATAATTTTAGCATCTTACAGTTCATTATAATGAATTATACATTACCATTATTTAATTATTATTTATTTACAAAACAATTGTTATTAATATCGTGCAATATACATAATTGTGTTTTAATCTAAATTACAGGTTTGTTATTGTTATTATTTGAATTAATCCATCAATGTGAGAAAAAAAAACGATTGTGTTTTTATTTTGGTTTTTGTTTTTTTTTTTCACGAGAAAAAAAAAATATATCATGTACTTGGCCAAGAAAAGGAAAGATAAATAACGAATTTTTTTTTTCAAAAATTGAATAGATACTTTTTTTTTTTGTAATTACCTTTTTACAATTGAAGTTGGATTTTTTTTTTTTTTTTTGTAATTACCTTTTTACAATTGAAGTTGGATTTTTTTTTTTTTTTTAAGCGGAATTTCATTTCATTTGAATTTGTGGTTAGATTGTCTCATTACAGATTGTTTATTTGAAGAAATAACAACACACAGTTAAAAATAAAAATAATTGAAATTTTTGGAAGTTAATTACGGTTTATAGTGTAAAAATTTTGAATTGAATGAGAGTGAATTTATGAAATTGAAATTTATGAAATCTAGAAATTGAAGTTCTAGAATAAAATTTTTTGTGGATTATTTAAATCGTTTAATAATTTTTTGTGGATTAATAAAATCAAAAATAAACAATATTCAAAAAATAAATTGAACGAAATTGTAAATTTTTTGTTTTTCTTTTTTTCAATTTTTATTTATTTATTTTTTTTTTTTGTGAAGAGAAAATTTGAAAAAATTGAAAAAGTGAAATAACAAGTAAAAATAAATAAAATGCATAATAAAAATATTTATGATATTTATAAAAAAATTCTAATATTAATTTTTATAATATTAAATTTATTAAATAAAAATGATAATGTTCATGCAAGAATATCGGATATATTAAAAGTTAAATTATCACATGGTGGTACATTAATTGGCCGTTATTTAACAACACATAATGGTAGAGGTATTAGAGCATTTATGGGTATTCCATATGCTAAACCACCAATAAATGAATTACGTTTTGAGGTAAATTATTTTTACATATTTTTCTAATAATTTTAATTTTTTGTTTTTTTTTTTTTTTATTTCTAAAAATTTAAAATCATATAAAATATTAACCCTTTTCGGGCGAATGTTGCTATACAGAAAGTGATACCTACTAGCGGGATTTATAGTTTGATATCGTTACACACAAATCATTTTCACTAAATGTCATACAAAAGTTGATATTATGAATTTTTTGTGTCATTTTTATCATGTAAAAAAAAAAATTACAGTTAAAAATTTATTGAAAAAATTGTGCGCTATTAAAAATTCCGATTGACAGATAAGGGTTAATAGTGAGTCTGTAAATTGTAATAGAAAACAAATTATTAACTATTCAATGATGTCACTTATGTAATCAAGTTATAACCTGAAAGATGTAACTGGTTTACATAAAATTATATGTGCGTCAGAAATTCCAAAGTATACAATTTTTTAATAAAAAACAAAAACTAGCTTTTCCAGTTTGAAGTCCATAATTATTTCAATTTTCTCTATCAAAATACGTTTTCGAAAACTTTGTTATTCACTTGTAGGCTCCGAAATTGGAAATAAATTATATTTAAAGAATTTTTTGTTAAATTGAATTGCACATGACGTAAGGGGATTTTACTGTAGTTACAGGAATGCATTACGAATTTTTAAAGTATTATACTTCGATTGAAAATTAACCCTCTAAAATAAACACATCGTATACAAGTTCGTACTTCGATTTTGAGTCTTAGCGTGATCTCCTCAAAATTTTTCAATTCCGTTAAACGATTTCATAGAACCACCCGCTTTTTCTAAAGTCGTAGCTCAAAAGTAATAGAACCATTTTTTTATATTTCAAATCAAAAATCACCCAACGTGTGCACTTGTACACAGTAAATTTCAACTTCGGAAAATTTTGTTACAGGATCCCAATCCACCAAAAGCCGTAACTCCCGGTTTATGTGTGAATTTAAAAATCTTCCACAAAATTTTTCACATTGAGCCAAATTGTGGTAACAAAAATAATGTACTGAAGTGTGACAAAGGTCAACAAACATTTTTTGTTTTGTGAAATCTTCAATGTTATAGGTATAGTCACGATAAAAGGTAGCTTTGAAACCTATCTTTTATTATAGAGTTAATTAGAGCTTCTAATTTTAGACCTTGCCATTAGTTTGGTCATGGTTTTCATTATTCACTTTTATTCAATAGTTTGTGGTTAGTAATGGTTTAGTGCAAAAGTTCATATTGATCTTATTATTCACGAGCTGGTTCTGCTTTAATAAACCAGATAGAAACTAGATGCATATAGCTAGCTCTAGAAAGTATTTGAATCATGACCATGTTCATTTGAATTTACATTTTCTAGCTAGCTAGCACTGTCTTTTCTCCAATTTATTTTTCAAAAAATTCGTACGTTTTCATATACAACTCTTTCCAAAATGGTATTTTAGGCAATAAATGTATTTGCGGAAGTACCTATGTAGACAGCCGCCCAGATAATATGTACCGTCTTCAATGTAATTTTCTATTTTTGTTTTGAGAGATTTAAACAGCTGTTTTCGTACCTTCAGTGTTTGACTTTTTTTTTTATTCATTGCGTTATAGTAAATATTTAAAATATTTTCAATTAAAAGTGATGAGTTTTCCCGTTTTAAAATGATTTATTATTGTAATAATGTTTTGTTTTTTCATTTTATGGAAATGAAATAAAAATAATTATTATCAATTTTAATTCAAAAATAAACGATATGACAATTAAAAAACCATGTAAAAAACAAATTTTTTTTTTGCATGATGATTTATACAACTGAAAATTATTTTTTTCTCAAATGTGAAAAAAAAAGCGCGCGATATAATCTACCTTTTTTTTTTGGTTTTTTTTTTTTGTAAGTTTTATTAAAATTAAAAATTTATTTGTCGGCGTCTATATTACATTTTTTTTTCTCTCTTTTTTTTGTTAAAATGTTAATATATGACTTAGCTTGAATGAATTTAGTTTGTTTTTTATTTTATTATTTTTGCTAAAAAATAGTTTTCGACAATTTAAAAACAAAAAACAAAAAATCTCAGTCATGAGGTTAGTGAATCTTTAATTATTAAAAATCAAGTTTTATTTTTTCGGTGGTTTTAGATTCAAAAGAGAACTAAAGTATTTGAATTGTGAAACTAGTAAAAAAGATATTCTCAAAAGTTTAATGTTTGTTGATTATTATAATAAGAAAATTGGATATTTATGTGGTTAGGTCGATAACTTTTCTTTGTATAATTTCATTAGTTATTTTAACATTTTAGAATTTAGTGAGGAATTTGTGTTAAAATACCGTTAAATTTAACTATTTTTAAGTATTAAAACTTCATAGAATGTAGAGCATGAAATTTTAATTTCCAAGCTTAAAATTTTTGTCAAATGCTTCTCATAGATAGTCGCTAGTCGCTATTATCGTTATTCTCTTGTATTCTCTTAAAACGCTATGCACTTTTATCTTTTTGAAAGTTTAAACTCCTAAAGAAATTTATAATGAAAATTAAGACCCTTAAGATTATCGTTAGTATTTTTCCAAAAAAACAAAAACGCTCAAAATTTGATGCCAAAATGCCAAAATTTCAATTTACATGTGTCAAGCTGATAATTTTAGAATTTTTTGAACTTGACAGTTTCCAACTTAAAATCTCATTAAAAAAATTAAGAAATTCAAAATAAAATTAATCTCTGTTTACGTTCGACTTTTCGTAGATTATGAACGCATGTACGAATGTACGATGAACAGATATAAATCGACTACTCAAATATTTGATAACAAAAAAAAATAATAATAATAATAATAATTTCATTGTGTTTAAATTTTGGATTGAACATTTTTTTTCTAAATTATTCAAGATTAAAAATAAAAACGTGTACATTTCAAATTTTCTAAAATATTTGTTAAGAATTATCCGATTTTCGTCATCGACAGACAAAATTCACTTAAGCTTTTAATTATATTTTGTACCAGCTTACTGCTTTTAATTTTCTTATTGTATTTATTTTTGAATTTTTCAAGTTTCAAAACAAATAAAACGGGGAAAAAAAAAAAATCAACAACAAAAGAAATAAACATCTTTATTTAAACTTTTCTGATTTTGCTTTGACAAATATTTACTTTTATCTTTTCAATTGTATCTTTTCAGTAATTTGATTGAATGTCAATTCGAATTTATTGATTAATTTTACAATGACTGAAAAGAACATTCACTTTTTTTTTTTCAGTCTAATCAATGCATTCTCTATAGCATTGTTTTTTTTTTCTCCTGTTTTTGTTTTTTTCAATAGGTAATTATGTTCGACAGATACATTAATTCTATTAAAATTCACATGTAATTAATCTGACAATTTAATTAAATTTAATGATGTAAAGTTTTATTGATTTAACTAAAATATATAAAAACAGATCATAGAACAAGAATTATTATATCGTGTTTTTGAATGGCTAATAAAAATTACTTACAAGTTTTAAACTAACAACTTTTAATTAAAATAAAGAGGAAATCAAACAATGAATATAAATTATTAACATTATAATTTTATTAGAAGGAAATATTAATAATTGTAATTGAATAAAATTAATTCGAATATAATAATAAATTCATGAATATGTAATTTTCGAAACTAAATTTAAAGTTTCCGTACACGTGCACAGATTCTTCGAAATAAATCATATTATAGATTTTTGTTTTTTCGAAAATATCAGATTTTTTGTACATCATCATTTTTCTATTCTAAAATTCTTAGAATGTTTTTTTATGAAATATTTGAAAACTGTTATTTTAATATGTGAATTATTCTAGAAGTTTTAAACTAATTACTATAGCAAATTCTGTGGCCTAGATTCAGTTAAGTCAACCTTTCAACTCTAAAAATACTGTTAGATTAAATTAAAATAGAATTTTGTATATAATGTTCAGTGTGTTCTTTAATGTTCTTTAATGTATCTAAAATATCATTTTGTATCTTATTACTCTTAAGAAGCCACATTTTGAAAAACTGCATTTGCAAAAACACTGAGTTTCACAAAAGTAAACGCAATCGATTTAAATATGGTTTAATATTAAATTAAAAAGAAGCTCTTTATAAAATCGTTGAAATCTTCAAATAATGTTTTCTAGCTCTATTTCAAAGATTATCTATTACATCGAGTACCAATGTTAGAATACATAATGTAGCTCTAGTCACTGTAAATAAAGTTAATTTAAAAAAAAAAAAAATGTAAGTACTCTTGTAAGTCCCACATCACCATATAAGTATATAGTACATATGTATGTCACTCATAAATATTAACTCAGGTAACATCATTAGATACATCTTTCAAAATTCTAAAAAATGAAATAAAATAAATTTTTTCCATATTTAGACGATGTATCGTAAAAATGTCAAGAACCATCATCAATTAAACAACAACAAAAAAAATTGTAATAAAATTTAAAAAAAAAAAAAAAAAATTGAATACAATGAATAAATTTTACATTCATTAAAAACTTGTTCACCAGTAATGCGACACTGGCAATATCTTAATTTATTAATTAATTTTTTTTTTAAATTTTATTACTTTTTTTGCACTAACAACAGACAAAAATAAAGAAAATTAAAATTTTGTCATTCAAAAATGACACGAAAAAAAAAAAACCATATCATCACGAAAATTGCAAAATATAAGTATTTTACCTGACTGTTAAAATTAGCTCTCTGCACATTCAATTGATTGATTGGCCTAATTAAAAATTTATTAGTGCGTTAAAACGAGACACATGAGAATTAAAAAAAAAAAAAATATTGAACATGAATTTTTTACAATATTTTATAATTTTTATATGTATTTTTTTTTTTTTTAAATGGGCACAAAATGACACTTGAGATTTCATTCAACTTTTATGTTTGTTCATTTTTTTTTCTTTCTACGAAAACAGAAAAATCTTATTTGACAAAGAATGAGAGAAGAGATTTTTTTTTTTTTAAATATCTTGATTTAGAATCTGATGAAATGTCTGTGCTGAATTTAATCAGAAAAAAAAAAAAGCATTTTAATGTGAACAAACTTGATATAAGGTGGAATATCTAGTCATCAGCACCCTAATATGTAGTGATCGGTACCTATTGAGAAAAATGTTTATGACTACGTTTTGAGCCATTTTTGTATTTTTTAAAAAATTTTTTAATTTGTTCCTGGAGACTGGAGATGCTTTTTATTGTTTGGAATTGTAGTTCTAACATGTTAGTTAGTGTCAACTGTCCTAAAATTAGAATTAGAACAAAAAATAAACAAAACCCGAACTGATGATTCAATAAAAGCTCTCTTTTTTCTCAGTCTTAGTGATATTCATTAAAAATTCTGTCTCGATCACTAGAAAAAAGTAATATGTTGAATTTCTTGTCTATATTGAAAAATTTTAATCCTTTTAACTCCTTTTTCTTTATTTAGTTTCACAGAATAACATCGTGATCTAATCGTGATGAAATTTTTGACACACTTCTTGTCGTATATCGTCAATTTTAAAAGTCATTCAAAGTCGTATGTTTTATAAAAGTTCCGATTACTATGTATTTTACCCTACTAGAAGGTGACCATTTGTGATGAACTAAAGAAATTCAAAGTGATCGTTGTGCTTAATGTTTTTTTTTCTTGTTCTTTCTGCACAAATCTCATGAGAATATATGAAAGTGAATTTAATATTAAAATACATTAAAAAAAATATAAAAAAAATGATATAAAAAATTCATAAAATCTTCTCAAAGGATTAAGATGGAAAATATTTGAAAAAAAAAAAAAAAGAAAAAATTGCTTTAATCTTGAAAAGAAAACTAAATCTGAATTTTATATTAAAAGAAATGCAAAACAAAATAAAATAAATAAAAAAAAAAGAAATCCTTTTTAATATAAAACCTCAAAATTAAATTTAAATCCTATTTATTTCTATGATGTTTTTGATTTTTCCTTTTTTTGTGTGTATGTGTATTGAAATAAATCCTTCATTCATTTTTAATATGAAATTATGAAACAAAAAAAAAGAAGAAAAACTAAAAAAGAAAAAAAAAATGGTTATACTTACAGGATAATACACAAGGATACCATTTCACTTTAATTTTATTTTTTAAATTTTTTTGTTTTTTTTTTGTTTTTTGTAATGAAAAACTGATTCTTTTTTTCTAACTTTCATCTTATCCTTTATTATTTGCAAAAAAAAATAAATAAAAATAAAAAATAAAACTTTATCTCATGAATATTAAAATAAATAATTTGTCAGGATTAAATTTCAATTTATCCTTCTGTACGACAAATTTCAAATTTTTTTCTTGAATTTCTTGCATTAACTTTAATTTTATTTTCTTCTATTTTTTTTTTTTAGGCTCCTGTTCCAGCATCATCATGGGAAGGAGAAAAATATGCTTTAGCTGATTCACCAATTTGCATACAAAGGGATCCATTTCGTCGTGATTTCGAAATTGAAGGAAGTGAAGATTGCCTCTATTTAAATGTTTATACTCCGTTGGTAAGTGAATAGTTGAAATTTCAAAATGAACGATTACCAATTCGTGTCCTTATCATTAACAGAATATTGATGAATCTCTTCCTGTTATGGTATTCTTCCATGGTGGTGGTTGGGAATGTGGTTCAGGAATAAGTGCATTTTATGGACCAGATTATCTTATGGATCATGATATTATATATGTGAGTGGTAATTTCCGTTTAGGACCATTAGGATTTTTAAGTACTGAAACAAAAGATTGTCCTGGTAATAATGGACTTAAAGATCAAGTTGAAATTTTACGATGGATACAAAAGAATATCGCTGCATTCGGTGGTGATCCGAATAAAGTGACTATTTTCGGTGAAAGTGCTGGAGGTGCAAGTGGAACATATCATATGATGTCACCATTATCGAAAGGTACAATAAAATTTCTTAATTTTTTTTAGTCTTCTTAAAATTTTTTTGTTTCTTTATTTGAAAAGGATTATTCCATCAAGTAATCGCACAATCTGGCACATATCACAATCCATGGGCACAACCAGCTCATAAAGGTGTTGCATCAACACGTACTAAAAAATTAGCTAATTTAATGGGTTGCAACACAAAAGATACATGGAAAAATATTATTGATTGTTTAAAAAAGAAACCAGCTGAAAATATTACAGCAGCAGTTTATGATTTCTTTGTAAGTGTGTCAAATGGTTCTTTTCTGGTGTATTAGAATCTCATTAAAATCCTCGTTTTTGTTTTTTTTTTCTCTCAAGGAATGGGACTACGATCCAATGATACCATTTCCACCGGTTGTAGAGCCACCAAATACACCAGGAGCATTAATTACAAAACATCCACGTGATGAAATGCAACCACATGGTTTAAGTTTACCTTTGATGGGTGGTGTAACTACAGAAGAAGGAGCTTTAAAAACAGCACGTAAATTTATTTTATTACGAAATTAAAAAATATATATATATTTCTTATTCAATTTCTTTTTTATTCCTTTACAGCTCTACTCAACATTCCAGGATTATTAGATGATTTTAAAGAAAATTTTGAACGTGTTCTACCCATTACACTTAATTATGATCATCAACCAGAAAATATACGTCAACAAATAACAAAGAATATTGATGAATTTTATTTTAAAGGAAAACATGACTGGGATAAGAATAATCATCAGAATTTAACAAATGTAAGTGAAAGAATGTCTCTAAAAAAAAAAAAACAAATAGCAAAAAAATCCTTTACATACACGTACATTTTGTAAAACAACATAAATGAGCCTTTTGTGTCCATTTTGTTGAACGTGTTTATTGTTACGTAACGTATATAAAGTTTATTTAGAATTCAAAATTAGTTAAATTAATTACATATGAAACAGTGTAGCAAAAAAATGTTGTTATTGTTCTTATAACTTTCGAGAATATGTTGGTGCTTTGTATAACATTCTAAAATTTTAATATTCTATCTATGTTATTACAGCTCTTTACAGATGGTTGGTTTTTAGGTGGTTTTGATGAATATCTACGTTTACGTTTACTTGGATTAAATTCAGCAAATGAATTAACATTAGAACAAAAACAAAAAAGGATTGTCGGTCCAACATATGTTTATCTTTTTGATCATAAAGGTCCAGCAAGTTTTACAGAAATTTTCAATGGAGGAAAAAATCATTTTTATGGTATGAAAAATTGACTTTTTTTTTCCACTTGTAGATAGTTTGTTAATTTTTGTGTGATTTTACATTTAAATTTTTGTTGTTTTTTTTTTTTTGATTTTTTAAAGGTGTATGCCATGCAGAAGAACTTCAGTATCTTTTTCCAATTGCAAAATCTTTATTTTTGTCAGCTGTACCAAATGAAAGAGATAATTTAGTTCGTGAAGCTTTATTACAACTTTGGGTTAATTTCGCTAAATATGGGTAAGTGGAATTTTTTTTTTTTTTTAGTTTTCTTGATTTCATTCTTTATGTTTTTCCACTGTGCTTTACTTCTTTCTTTTAATGAACTTTTTATATATATAGTTTTTGAATAACAGGAACTTTTTAAAGCTGACTAATTAATTAATAAAGAACCTTAACTCTCGAAGACTAACAGAAAAGTAATTAACTTTCTTTTACACCCTGTAACGAATTTTTATTTTCTCAATTTTCTTATTTTTTTGTTTAATTTTCTCTCCTTTATGTGCTTTCTTTTAACTAAATTCCATTCATAATTTTAATGAACAAAAATTTACGTTAAAATTACCGATTTTTTTTTTTTTTTTTTTAAAGTAACCCTACACCATCATCATCAAATGAAAATTTAATAAAATGGACACCAGCAACAAAATATCCTGTAAAATATTTACGAATTGGTAGTCAAGATGAATCAAATTGGAAATTATTCACAGAAGAGAATGCATTATTTCAAGATCGTGTTGATTTTTGGCATAATTTAAAAGCTCATTTACCATTTACAAATTTAAAAGATGAATTATGACGTGTTTGATATTTTATGTTTTTACACTTCAATTTAGTTTTATTATAGAAAAACTTTTTTTTTTTTTTATTCTAATTTGTTGATCAAAAAATACTTTTTTTTTAGTATTAAAAGAAATTTAATGAAATATACGTAAATAAAATAGGTAATAAAATCACTTTGAAAAAAGTATGGGAAAATTTTTTCATGGTTCCTTTCTGTCCTTTGAAAACACCACATACCGCCTCTAGAAAAGCAATGTTTAACCGACTTTTTATAAAACATTGGAAAATAAAAAACTGAAAATAACCATTAAGCAAGAAAACTGTTTAATAACACATACTCGTATGTCTGTTTGTAGGTTAATAACATTTTTTTTTATAAACTAAAAAAGCATTTCAGTGATAAGCTCCACGAAGAAGGCTAAAATACGTGTAAGTTGCTTTTAGAAATTTCGAAAAATGCTCCAAATCCATTGGATAAATGTTTCCGATTGAAACCTGTGAAACAAGAAACATTTTTGAATTATTTTTTTTTAAATATTTTGAAATTTAAATTATACATACACACAATGGTGTTTGACTTCTTCTCATCAAAAAAATTACTGCAGTTTTCACTTCAGGTGTTGAATCATACCACGGAATATCATAACAAATTTCAGCGATTTTCGAATGCTTAATAAATGAAAATATAAAAATTTATAAGGATTTCGCTTTTAAAAAGAAGAAAAAATAAAATTACCTCTTCAAAAATGTTATCTGCAAACCAAGTTAAAAAATAAAAAAACTGAAGAAATATCAATCCACTGGCCGATAAAATCAATCCTTCAGCATTTGAGTTCATCTTAAAAAAAAAAGGAAATTCGAAATTAAAATTACGACTTTCCGCTAGTAAATTTTTCAAGAGAATTTTTTTTTTTACAATGCTTGCACAGAAAACAATTACAGAAAGTAGAACAATCGCAATTATTGTCTCCAATAAAGTAATGTTTGCCATCAATATGTTAAGGTCCTTTGTCAAACTGAAATAGAAATTGAATCAATTTGTTAATTGTTTATTTTTTTCAAAAAACGTAGGAGTAGCGTAGTTTCTATTTTATAGAAAAGCTTAAAATTTTTAATTTACTTTGTGATTTTTACATGAAATTTTACAATTTTTGAAATTTCCTTTTTACTTGCATTTGCCAAATTATTTCTTATTCGTTGCTGTAACACTTTTAATGCATTTTCAATAAACATCATTTGAATTATTGATATATTCACAAGTGGAATGAAAGTAATTAAAATAAGATTTAACAAAAATATTTCACCAAATATATTTATAATCATATATGGAAATTTTAATGTATCAATACCAGGTGCAGCAACGTAAAAAAAAATATCTGTAAAAGAAAAAAAAAATTTTTTTTCAAGTTGCAAAAATTTTTCAAAATATATATAAAAAAAAAAGAAATCTCTAAAATTAAAAGGAAAGTAAAAAAAAGTTTAAATATTCTACAATTCTTTCTAAAAATTGAACTCGTCTGTCCTTGTTTCCTGAATATTTTCTCAATGACATTTTATTCCAAATACCATTTTGAATAGACTAACACTGTTCCCAGTGTTTTGGAAAAAAATATTTCAGAGTTCAAAGGGTTAAAAAAAAATAATATCTTTCAATTTTGTCAAAGACAGTATGATGACAGTAACAAATAAATCCTTTTTCGTTTTTGGAACTTCATACTTACATGATCCTTTGGTTATGAATAATAACACTTTTTTAGCAAAAAAAGCAATTAGTGTCATCGAAATATTTCGTTTTAACATTTTATCTGCGTAGATTGCTGATTTTTCTAATAAATCTCTGGAATATACACTTTCATCCTTAAACAAACAAACAAAAAAAGAAAGAAAAAAAAAATACGTATACATAAATAAAGTAGATTTTATAACATAATTCATTATGTACCTTTAATTCTTCGAAAAATTTATCAATACTCTCCATAAATGTTTTAAAATTTTCAAAATTTAACGCAATAAAAATAGAACGAAAATGAAAATAGAATACTGCTAAAGTATAAATAAAATCCTCTACAGAAGCTTTCTGTTTTTCTTTATACAAAAAATACCATTGTCCTAAATTTGAAATTATTGATAAACTAAAAAATATAAATTTTTTATATTCCGTTTTATTTGAAATACCAAAAAAATCAATAAGTTTTAAATTATTTGAAAATAAAGGATTTTTCGCCAACATTTTGAGATTAATTTTTTTTTTTTTTTTTTTGATATTTTACACTATTTAAATTTTTTGTTCTTATGAGAAAAAATTTAGAATTACGACTAACGTAAAAAGTTCTTTGTTTTCGTAGTTTAGGTGTGTCATAAAAAAATTTCTCATCAATTTTTAATAATAAGAAAATACGTAGAGATTTTTTAATATTTTTTTTTTTATTTTTCATATTGATTTCTTTTATAAATTTTGTGTCAGTCAGTTTGTATAACACAATTGAATGTTTTTAAATATTTACATTATAAAATTTTTATGATAATTTTAGATCGTTAAATTGGACAAACTTTATCCACGATATACTTTGGTTGTTTTTTTTTAACCCTATAACGGCTGTAACTATGCGTTGAGGAGTGAATCAGTAAATGAGAGTAACAAAACAATTCAAACACAAAAACAATTATCATTAAATTAAATTTCGTACACAGACGGCTTGAAAATGAAAACAGTAGTCTGAGTTAGTGTCCCAATTTTCTAATCTGAATTCTGAAGTATACCTACGCTAAAGAATTCAATGTTCTTCAAGGTCCAAGCAGCACTAAAAGCTGTGTTATCCCATGAATATATAAGTTGTAGTTTAAAACTGTTTTTGCATCCTTAAAATCTGGTGAAATAAACGATCTAAGAAATACTGTATACACATTAGGTGGTTATAACAACTTCTGCAAACCGGTTTATCAACCTGTTTTTACAACTGTTCAAATTACTTCTAAAGATGGTACGACCAATTGTAATGAGAGCGTAAGTGTGTTACAACCGGTCTAACCACCTATTTTGAAAATGCTGAAAAACAAGATGGAGCGAATATGTTAAAAAGCGACTGTAAAACCAACGATGTGGGAATATAAAATGGACCATCTTTCTTCTTGCTTTTTTCCGTCACTTAACCTTATTTTTTATTTTTTGTACCTTCAACGTCAAAAAAAGTGTGAATCAAAATTAATAGAAAGTTGTACCAAGAGACGTCAAGCTATTTTAGATAAACAAGCAGACTGGATTGATATATTGGCGAAATAAGCATTTTTTGACACTTTAAAGTTAAAAAACTTTGTTATTTTCTTTATATTATCGAGGTCCTTTATTTTTTCTACGAGCACTGTATTTAAAATTTCATCCTTTCATAATGAATAGAAGATGGTATTGTGTAGTTTGTGTTACCCATCGACTATTTCAAATCTTTTTAAATGTTTGAAAATAAAAACAAATGTGATTCAATTTAGCACAAATATTTCATTAGAATGACAAATATTTCAAAATACATGTATTTCGCGCATAAATATCATTTTAATAAACAAGATATTTTTTTAATGTTGTGCTACATTTGACACAAAATTGACTCAATTAAATTATTTTATGTCAAAACTCACTTTACAGCAATTATCTGTAACAGAAATAAATCTTTATTAATTATGTTCTTTTAAACCCACATGTGTTAGATTTTATAAAAAAAAAAAAAATTTAAAAAAAAATAATTATTACTGATTTATTGAACGATATTTGTGCATTTGATTTAATTCTCAAGAGTTATTCATGTTTTTGCTCATTAAACAATATGAGTTTTTCTTGTTAGTCTCATTTTGGTGTCATTCAAACTTATTAGGCTGTATATTTACACATTACTTATTTTATGTTAATTAAGCAATTTAATGAAAAATTATTCAATAGGCTAAAACAAGATTTCTATCTTGCGAATATTAAATTAGATTTTTAATTTTTCTAATGCAAAATTGAATAAATAAATTGAGATATCATTCAAATCGTAAGATTTTTATCATAATTTCAAGTTTTTAAATGCAATTATAAAAATTTATTCAATAAAATTAATTTTTTAAGTGGAACATATCAAAATAC
Organism: Bombylius discolor; assembly: GCA_939192795.1. NCBI lineage: Eukaryota > Metazoa > Arthropoda > Insecta > Diptera > Bombyliidae > Bombylius > Bombylius discolor. The sequence continues at coordinate 6,100,243 of OW584240.1, read as the reverse complement.
TAAAAAATAATAATTAATAACTAGGGTGAATGTACCAGTTTCAAGACTTCTTGAATTAATTATTATGTTTTTAATTTCGATTACGTTTATTAGAAAACCTAAAAGGGATAACATAACATAAATGAGAATGTACGAAATATGTACTTCACAAAAAATAAAATCAGGGCTTATTTACATTGTTTAAAAAGATACAAGTAGAATTAAGTAACTAGAAGAAGCTTGAAACTGGTATATTTACCTTATATTAAGTATTCAATTATTATTCAATTTACGTTCTTATGTTTGAAGGACTTTGAATAAATAAAAAAAAAGTGGTGTTTTTTTTTCTGAATTTTACGAGTATATGAGAAAAAGTATGTCCACAGCATGAAATTAAAAAATATTGAATCATCCACTAAAATCCTCTTTTTCATTCATTCTGACACGTGGTTTGTAATTTAAAAAATTTGTTTTAGATTTTTGAACACAAAATAAATTAAAAATATTCTTAAATTATTTATTAAATATCAATCAACGAAATTTAGGTGTACATGAACTGAGAAGGAATGTATGTATGTATAGTATATGTTATACATATGTGAAACATCTTGGCGTCTTTAGAATCCTTTTTTTCAATTTTTTTAAATTTTCAACTTGTGTGTGTATGTATCTATTTTTATAGAATAATTAATAAGTCAAATTTAAATTCTCATCCTTAAAACTATATTTGCAAAAAAACAGAGAAAGTAGATTTTTGACAAAAACATCAAATATTTACATCAAAAAATTGGTAAATAAGGAAAACAACGTTATAAACGTCACGAATGAAACTAAAATATGTATGTATGTGTAATATGTTTTTAAAAAAATTGAAAACAATGAATTGACTTTGAAAATTTAGATAAAATAATAAAACCGAAATCCTGTTCTTTTTTCTAGGAAACTTTAATATTCTCAATTTCCATTGTTAGATTTATCTGCCATTGCTTTCAAAACTTTCAACGCCGATAGGAACCACGAAGAAGATTGAAATACGTGTAACATGCTTTTAAGAATTCTGAATATTTTTCCAAACTCATTGGATAAATATTTCCAATGGAAATCTATGAGAAATATGAAAATTAAAAATTCAGTTAATGCTTCAAATTGGATTTTGAAAATCATACATGCAATGAAGACTGACTATTTTTCATTAAGAAAATCACTGCGAATTTCACCTCTGGTGTTGAGTCATACCACGGAATATCATAACAAACTTCAGCAACTTTTAGGTGCTAAAAATACGAAAACGAAATAATTTTAAAATCAGATTTAGTAGAAAAAGAAGATAGCTCACTTCTGAAGAGATATCATCTGCAAAAGAAAACATTATATAAAACAACTGAATAAAAAAGACTAAGCTTCCAGTTATAATCAGTGTGTTGAAGATATCAGAAGTTGTAGTTGCCTTGAAAAAAAAAAACAAGAATTATTTGTATTTTACTCAGCGAAAATATTATTTCTTACCATGCTCATAAGAAAAATTGTAAGAGAAAAAAATGCACAAAAAAATATTACTTCTAGTAAATTTACATTCGCAATAAAGGAATTCAAATCTCTTGTTAACCTGGCGGATAAAAAAAACAGTAATTATTTTTAAACTGATTTTTGGGCAGTGCAATTTTACCTTGTAATTTTCAAATGAAATTCCACAATTTCTGAAATATCCTTTTTGTTTGCATTTGCAAGGTTGGTTTTTATTCGGTGCTGAAGTATTTTGAGTGTGTTTTTAATAAAAATCATGTACGAAATTGACAGGTGTACAAAAGGAAAATAACAAAATAATGTTAGTTTTATCCAAACTACTTCAGTGAAGACATTTAAGAGGACGTATGGGAATTGTGAGACATCAATTCCAGGTACAGATATTGGAAAAATAATATCTTGAATGAAGACAAATGTTCATTTGTAAATCCAAATTCACTATTTCACCATGTAAGACGTACCATATACTTACATTTACCGTTCATTACACTTTGAAACAACGTTTCCAAGAAAAGACACATACATGTCGCCACTAGGTTAAACTTTGAAATTTTATTCACAAGTCCTGTTGATTTTTCCAATAAATCTTTAGAATATTCACTGTCGTCCTTTTGAATATGAAAAAAACATTTAAAAGATTCAAGGTTATCTTTACTTTTGAAAAATTTTTTCCAATGTTTTTTGAATAACCTTTAATTCCTTGTACATTTCATCAATGTTTTCCATGAACTTTTGAACATTTCTAAAATTCAACGATAAACACATACAACGCACGAGAAATATTGAAAAACCAAATGTGAAAATTAGGTCCTCTAAAGAAGCTTTCTGTTTCTCTTTATACAAAAAATACCATTGTCCAAAAATAGAAAATAATGGTAAGTTGAAGATAACAAGATTTTTGTAGCGTGTTTCACTTGAAATGCCAAAAAAATTCAAAAGTTTCAAATTAAATGAAAACAAAGGGTTCTCTTGGAACATCTTGTTAATTTCAATATGAACTGTTAACAGCTAAGGTGAAAGATTTACCTATCGTTCTTACCGAATAGAATTCAAAATGTTAACTAAAGTTTGATTATTTTGCCTTTATGATATTTCCATCAGTTATTGATTTTTACTACTTTTTCATTGGGTTTTTAAAACACACATCACACAGATTTTTTTTAATCGTATGTGAAGCAATTTGTATTGTAAGATGACAGTTATATTTTCGGAATTTGAGAAATGACAGTCAGATCTTTTTTTTCGTAAAATATGGCATGGAAACTGTAATTCTGTTATCCTTTTCTTGTATGAGTAAAACCAATCACTAAAAGGTACAATGGCTACTTTTATTTTAATGGAGGCACGTACATAGGTATATTAATAATTAATGTTCAAACATATGTATATCCTCGGTTGTGACTGGCTAATAAAAATCAACAGTTTTTTGAGACGAGGCGGCGAAGCCAAAAAAAAAGATTTTTTTTTTATTTTATGCTAAGTAACAAGGTCGGCAACATGATATTGAGATATCATTGAAATCGTAAGATTTTTATCATAATTTCAAGTTTTTTAATGCAATTATAAAAATTTATTCAATAAAATTAATTTTTTAAGTGCAACTATCGAATAATAATACTAAAAAATAATAATTAATAACTAGGGTGAATGTACCAGTTTTAAGACTTCTTGAATTAATTATTATGTTTTTAATTTCGATTACGTTTATTAGAAAACCTAAAAGGGATAACATAACATAAATGAGAATGAACGAAATATGTACATTATAAAAATAAAAATAGGGCCTATTTTAATTTTTAAAAACTAAACAATTTAAAATATGTATGTGTAATATGTTTTTAAAAAAATTGAAAACAATGAATTGATTTTGAAAAATTTTAGATAAAATAATAAAAACGAAATCCATTTCTGAATTTTCCTTGTTAGATTTATCTGCCATTGCTTTCAAAACTTTTAACGCCGATAGGAACCACGAAGAAGGCTGAAATACGTGTAACATGCTTTCAAGAATTCTGAATATTTTTCTAAACTCATTGGATAAATATTTCCAATGGAAATCTATGAGAAATTTGAAAATTCGAAATTCAGTTAATGCTTAAAATTTGATTTTGAAAATCATACATGCAATGAAGATTGACTTTTTTTCATTAAGAAAATCACTGCAAATTTGACTTCTGGTGTTGAATCATACCACGGAATATCATAACAAACTTCAGCAATTTTTAGGTGCTGAAAATACGAAAACGAAAAAACTTTAAAACCAAATTTAGTAGAAAAAGAAGAAAGCTCACTTCTGAAGATATGTCATCTGCAAAAGAAAACATAAAATAAAGCAACTGAATGATTAAAAATATGCTCCCAGTTAAAATCAGTATGTTGAAGATATCAAAAGTTGTAGTTGCCTTGAAGGAAAAAAAAAAAACAATAATTTGAAATTTTATTCGGTGAAAATATTATTGCTTACCATGCTCATGAAGAAAATTGTAACAGAAAAAAGTGCACAAAAAAGTATTACTTCTAGTAAATTTATATTTGCAATCAAAGCGTTCAACTCTCTTGTTAACCTGGAAAATAACCATAAAAAACATTATGTTTAAAACTAGTTTTTGGACAGGAGGTGAGTTTTTAAAGTGTGTAAATAACACTCAAAGATTCCAAATTTTACCTTGTAATTTTCAAATGAAATTCCACAATTTCTGAAATATCCTTTTTGTTCGCATGTGTAAGATTAGTTTTAATTCGGTGCTGAATTATTTTGAGTGTGTTTTGAATAAAAATCATGTACGAGATTGACAGATGTACAAACGGCAAAAAGCAAAATAAAATTAATTTCATCAAAACTAATTCAGCAAACACATTTAAAATGACGTATGGAAATTGTGAGACATCAATTCCAGGTACAGATATGTGAAAAATGATATCTTAAAGAAAGTAAAATGTTCATTTGTAAATCTAAATTCACTATTTCACCATGTAACACGTGCCATATACTTACATTTACCGTTCATTAAACTTTGCAACAGCTTTTTCAAGAAAATAATGATACATGACGCCATTACGTTAATTTTTGAAATTTTATTCACCAGGTTTGTTGATTTTTCCAATAAATCTTTGGTATATTCACTGTCGTCCTTTTGAGTATGAAAAGAACATTTAAAAGATTCAAGGTTATCTTCACTTTTGAAAAAATGTTTCCAATGTTTTTTGAATAACCTTTAATTCCTTGTACATTTCATCAATGTTTTCCATGAACTTTTGAACATTTCTAAAATTCAACGATAAACACATACAACGAACAAAAAACATTGATAAAGCAAATGTGAAAATAAAATCCTCTAAAGAAGCTTTCTGTTTCTCTTTATACAAAAAATACCATTGTCCAAAAATAGAAAATAATGGTAAACCAAAGATAACGAGATTTTTGTACCGTGTTTCACTTGTAATTCCAAAAAAATTCAAAAGTTTTAAATTAAATGAAAACAAAGGATTTTTTCGGAACATTTTGTTAATTTAAGTATGAACTATTTAAAGTTTAGTTCAAAGGTTAAAGTTGAAGTATCGTTCTTACCGAATAGTGTTCAAAATGTTAACTGAAGTATGATTAATTTTTCTAAGAAATTTTTTGGTCTTTATTGATTTTTTCTATTTTTTGGTTTTTTTAAAAAACAATTATTTTTAAACAAAATATATAAAGAAATGGATCAATTATGTAATTTTAATATTAAAAAATACATAAATGCGCTAAATATTGTGTGGTAGTACACTTACGAAACTTTTCAAGGTTTCTCAGTTTTTCCAACTTGTCGATTATTTAAAAGCTTGTATATTGTCACGGGGGCTGGTACCCGAAGGTGAGGTAAATCGTGTGTCGCGCAGTGTACATACATACGTATACATGTATATGGATATAAATATGTATGTAGGTATATTTATATAAAATTACATTTAATTAAGTTTTTTGTGTTATTTTAAAAGCAAGAAATGCTAACCTTAATTAAATGGCATAAATAAAAGAAGACTTTTTTAATCGTATGTTAAGCAATAGGCCTCGCAGTATTTGTAGGATGATAGTTATATTTTCGGAATTTGAGAAATGACAGTCAGACCTTAGTTTTCCTAAAATATGACATGGAAACTGTAATTCTGTTACAATTATCCTTTTGTTGTATGAGTAAAACCAATCACTAAAAGGTGTAATGGCTACTTTTATTTTAATGGAGGCACGTACATAGGTATATTAATAATTAATGTAAAAACATATGTATATACTCGTATATATCCTCGGTTGTGACTGGCTAATAAAAATCAACATTTAATCAGACGAGGTGACGAAGCGAAGAAAATAAGATTTTTTTCCATTATGTGCTAGCAATAAGGTCGACCACACGGTATTGTAGTGTGACAGTAAATTATTGGAAATTAGAGTAATGACAATCAGACATTAGTTCTCCTAGAATGTGGCTAGAAAAAAAAATCTAATTTAATTTAAAAGTAGCCAAAACGTAAAAATTATGAAACAGAATTTTTATTTAAAGGAAAAAGTATTTTTTATTCAAAAACCTAAAAACTGGTTCAACGGTAATAAACACCACGAATGAGACTGAAATATGTGTAACATGATTTTAAAAATTTTGAAAAATATTCCAAATTCATCGGATAAATGTTCCCTAGAGTAACCTAGAAAATAATATTTTTAATAGTATAAACTTCTCACAGAAAATCGTAATTCAAACTCACCCCAACCGGCATTTGACTTCGATGTATTAAAACAAGTACAGCCAATTTAACTGTTAAATTTGAGTCATACCACGGAACATTGTAGGCAATAGTTCCGATTTTGTTGTGCTAAAATGAATCCGAAATTAACTAAAAAAATTTCAAAATAACGTAGTTTAGTAATTTACTTCCTCCGAAATGATATTTCCAAAGTAATATGGAAAAAACACTAAATTAATACCGGCTAACAAATATCCAACTGAAATCATCATATCAAAAATTGTATCCACCTGAACAGAAAAGAATTAACGTTAAAACAAATAAGATCATTTTTTTTTTTAAATTGCAAAAAAAATGCACAGGTTTATCCTCTAACGGATTTAGTGATTCCCGTTCCACTCAAAACTATAGGTGCATTTATGACAGTCAAATAGTTGCTAGATATAATTTAAGCAGCTGAAAATTCCGAATGGGATGTAGTGAGGGATTTCGAGATATGTATAACGTTATACGAGGATTTCCTGTGATTGTTCACTTACAATATTGATGTTGAAAATAAAAAAACAAATTAAAATTCCAAGTAAAAGAATTTCTAATAAAATTTTGTATGTAAACACTTCGTTCAGTTCTTTTATTAACCTGAAAAAAAAAAAAAATAAGTTACGAAATCACAGTTAAAATTCATCATTAATTTTATAAAAGTTTTTTTTTTTTTTTTTTTTGTTTACTTACTCGGAAATTTTCACATGGAATTCAATAATTTTTTTTATTTCATTTTTTTCACCATCACAAAGTTTATTTTCAATACGATATTGAAGTATTTTGAAATTATATTTAATAAAAATCGTACACAAAATTTGAATATTTAAAAATGGTACACAAATGAATAACATAAAAATAATACCAATAATTTCTAAAAATAAAAAAATCTGATAAAATGGATAAATTTCTGCATCGAAATAAGGTAGATGAACATAAAAGAGGCGAACTAGAAAAAAGATTTAAAAAAAACAAAAAAAAAAACTCTTTTTAATCAAATGAAAAAAAAAAAAAAAAATATGGAAAATCTACTTACTTCTCTTATTAAGGACATATTCAGAAATAAATCGAAATATGATACATCCACAAACAGCAAAAAAATTCACTTTTGATATTAAATCGATGTACTTTATTGTTTTTTCTAAAAGATTTTTTTCATACTCATTTCCTTTTAACTTGAAAGTAAAAAAAAAAAAAAAAACAGAATAATTTAAAGATTAAAAAAAAAAATAAAAATCAAGAAATTTACAACGGCCATCTTTACCAATAAAATTTTATACAAATCATTGATATCATTTAGAAATTTTTCTAATTTTTTTGAATTGAAAATAAATGTAACACCACGAATGTGATAAAATAAAAATGCTGCAATCATTATTAAATCGTTTAATGTTATTCGAATTTTATAAATGTAAAACCATTGTGTTACATTTAAAATTATTGTACAAAAAATTATAAAATATTTGAAATTTTTCAATTCAATTAAAACACCAAAAAATTTTAAAAATTTCAAATTATAAGAAAATAAAGGATTTTCTTCCAACATTTTTTTTTTTTGTTGTTACTATTTTTCAGTTCTAATAAAAAACAATTCAAAATTTCAATTGAACAAGTATTTTTTTTTTTTGTTGCTTTTATTTATTTTTTTTTTTTTAGTTTGTTTTGTTTTTCATAATTATTTTGTGTGGCTTATAAAATTTTAAATTGAAAAATCGATTGATCAAAAAAAAAAATTCGAAGAACTTGTTTGTTTATTTTTGAATTTTTTAAGAGCCTACACAACAAGAAAAAACTATAAATTTTTAATATAAGAAAATGAATGACATATGTAGGTATAATTATGTTTTTGTGGGGGGTTTTCGAAAAATCGGTGTAAAATTTTTTTGACAGTTCAAATTTTGAAAGTTTAGTCAGTTGAAAGAATAATAATTGTAACAGGTATGATCTTATCTTGTGTTCCAAAAATTTTACTTCATGTGATGGTCAAACAAACCTCAGTTGTACAAAAATTCACGGGAGTTCAAACCACAAAAAAATGTATTTTTTTTAAAAAAATACCTCTTACTTAATTCTTAAATTAAACAACCCTGCAGCCTTATAATTTTAATAACCAAAAATTTTTAAATTATTTAATTTATGACGGTTGTTTCAAAAATGAAAAAAAAAAAGTCAGTCACGCGCCACTTTAAACGGTACCGACGTACGTGGAAAGGTAATTAAGTGTACGTGTTAAATTGGTGGATTGTTTGTTCACATATCTATCCGATCCGTGTGGCATATGAAAAGTGAATTTTAGAACAATCAAAATCAATTTTAGTCCATTTCTAGGTTATATGAAAAAATATAAAAGTAAAAACAATAAAAAAAGTTCTACTTTAGCTACGGAATATTTCTTAGAAAACTCTTTTCGGCCAATTGTACTTAAAATACCAGCTACGCTCTGATATGAAGATTTATTACGGAAATTAGACAAAAAACAATAAAAAAATAATAATAATTCCGTGATAACAATAAATGTAGAAAAAATTGTGTGATAATTTCCGAACAAAAATTACATACCACAAAAAATATCTTAATACATGTTGTGTCGGTTCATAACATGAACTGAACAGCTACTCAATATTACAAGGAAATTATACAGAAATAATTAACAAAAAACGGAAAATCACATGTTCTTGTTTTTTGTGAATTTTATTTGGATGTTAAGAACAAAATTGGAACATCATCAGCATTTTACATTTTTATTATAAAAAATTTACAATTGACTTAATTTTCATTAATGCAAAACAGACTACAGTCACAACTTTTCGAAAAAACTCAACGGTGGGAACCACGAAGAAGGCTGAAATACGTGTAACATGCTTTTAAAAATTGTGAATAATTTTCCACGCTCATTGGATAAATGTTACCGATGGAAATCTATAAAAAAAAAAACAGAAAAAAATGTTAGTTAGTTTCTTTTAAATGTTTTTTACATTCTAACATATAAGGGAGTTTGACTTCTTCTCATCAAAAGGATCACTGCAGATTTCACTTCTGGTGTTGAGTCGTACCACGGAATATTATAACAAACTTCAGAAACTTTTAGGTGCTGAAAATATAAATTAAATAAAGAAAACTTTTTTTTTTACATTCAATTAAAAAGGCATAAAGCTCACTTCTGAAGAGATATCATCTGCAAAAGCAAACACGAAATAAAGCAACTGCATGAGAACGGCTGCGCTTCCAGCTAAAATCAATATATTGAAACTTGAAGTTGTCTGTGAAAAGAATGACAAGAAATAAGTTTGATTATTTCTTTGAAGTTTGAAAATTCTTACATTGATTATGCAGAAACTCATAATTGAAAAAAAAGAACCAAAAAAACCAATTTCAAATAAATTGACAATTGCAAACAATCTATTGAGATCCTCTGTTAAACTGAAAATGAGAAAACAAAAAACGAATTAAGACAAAAACAGAGTCAAACAGAAATTTTATAAATCACAAACCTTGTAACTTTTAGGTGAAATTTAATAATTTCCGAAATATCCTTTTTATCAGCGTTAGCAAGGTTATCTTTTATTTGATGCTGAAGGATTTTGAATGCATTTCTATTGAACATTATAAAAGTAAATAACAAATGTATAAACGGAAGGAAGAGGGAAATGCATAAGTTTGTAAAAATCAATTCAGCGAAAACGTTCAAAATCACATATGGGAATTTTGAGACATCAATTCCAGGCACGGATATAGGTAAAACAATATCTTTAAAACCAACAGAAAACGAAATTTATTTTTTTGTAAGTTTTTCCAATGAAAGTAGGTTAAAGCTCATACATCACACTTACATTCGCCATTCATGATTAATTGCAAAAGTGTTTTAAAAATCATAGCCAAACACACTATCAGGGTATTAATTTTTGACATTTTTATTACATGCTTTGTAGTTTCTTCCAACAAACTTTTTGAGTACTCACTCTCATTCTGCCAAAAATAAAATAAAACATGAGAAATTATTTTTCGATTGATTACCAAAAAGAGTAAACTTCTACTTTTCAATTACCACCAATTCTTGATAAAATTCATCAATTTTTTCCATGAATTTTTCAATATCTCCAATGTTTAGAACTGATAGTACAGGACGTATGTGAAATATCAAAACAGCCAATGTGAAGGTGAAATCCTCTACTGAAGCTTGATGTTTTTCCTTGTACAAATAATACCATTGTCCCATATGGAAAACTATCGATAAACTAAGTATTAAATATTTTTTATATCCCGTTTTATTCAAAATGCCACATAAATTTAAGAATTTCAAATTGTATGAAAATAAAGGATTCTCTTGAAACATTTTAGAATTTTTTAAACTAACTGTTAAAAGTTATCGTTCTTATTAAATTGTGAACAAAATATCAACTGACATATGGAAAATAAAAAAGAGGTACCTACAGCCATTGGAATTTTCATTAGTATCGTATTAGTTCTTTATAAATGTTTTAAAACATTTTATAATTCCAATATAATCGTATATTGGTAGAAAATGGAAGTTTGAAGGTTAGAATATCGCTTTTACTGAATGCTGTTCAAATGGAGAAATTCGAAAATTCACAGTAGCTATAAGCACCATTTTGGTGCTGATACCATATGGTATGTAACCAAATCAACAATTGAAAAAACTTGATCACTGTGGTAACATAATTTTTATACTGAAAAGGTAAATATTTGAATATGGTACCTGGTTGCTTTTGGCAACTGGTGAATTATCAAATATAGTAGACTTATTTTTGGTTATTATGGTAGTTACCATGATCAGTTTTCGAATTTTCCCAAAATACATAATAATTTTGTCTTAGAAATTTTGTCATCATTTATTGATTTTCTCTTTTTTTTCATTGGTTTAAAAAAAAAAACAATTACTTTTTAAAGAATATAAAACGAAATTGGTCAATTATGTAATTTTCAATATTAAAAAATACATAAATGCGACAAATGTTGTGTCGTAGTACCTGAAAAAGTTTCCAAGGTTCTTTAATTTTTTCAACTTGTCGATTATTTTAAACTACCTCCTTTGGCTCAGGATTGGCGGCCGCACGGAGCAGGTGACAAATCTTTCTTGTACATACCCACATACAAACATACATATACATATACGTATATGTCTATAAAAAAAACTACTTTTATTGTAATTGAGTGTTTTCTTTTAATTTCAAGAGCAAGAAATGATGACCTCAAGTAAATGCAATAAATTTACATATAGTCTGAATTTTAAAAGTTGAGGTTTTTTCGCGCATGGTTCACATGGCGTAGTGATCTTTTTTGTGTAGATATACGAAAGAAGAAACGTGTTAAAACAACAAAAACGCATGTGTGTAAGTATCTTTTTTTCTGCGCATGTTTTTCTAGTATTATACGAAACCTCAACTTTTAAAATTCTGACTATATATGTTGAGCAATAGCCTTCATAGTATTCGTAGAATGACAGTAAATCTTTTCTTGGAATGCGTCTTGGAGCGAAATATATTTTTGCTTGATTTACAAGTATACATATTAAAAGAATAGAACAGAACAAATACTCTATACCGAAAATGTTGTTATAAAATGAATAAAAAACTAGATGATTTCTAGTGAGTACGGATTAATTGAAAACTATACAGAAATTAATTTCGATGAAAATGAAAATCAAATGTTCTTTGTTTTGGTAAATTTTATTTGAATGTAAAATAAAGTACGAACAACATGCGTTTTACATTTTTATAAGTCGAAAATTTAGCTTAACCAATAAAAGTCACCAAAGTCACAACTTTTCGAAAAATTTCAACGGTAAGAACTTCGAAGAAGACTGAAATACGTGTAACATGTTTTTAAAAATTGTGAATAATTTTCCACGCTCATTGGATAAATGTTACCGATGGAGATCTATAAAAAAATAAAATAATAAAATGTAAGTAATTTTCTTTTAAATGTTTTTTACATTCTTACATGCAACGGAGTTTGACTTCTTCTCATCAAAAGGATCACTGCAGATTTCACTTCTGGTGTTGAGTCGTACCACGGAATATTATAACAAACTTCAGAAACTTTTAGGTGCTGAAAATACAAATTAAATGAAGAAAACTTTTTTATCACATTCAATTAAAAGCATAAAGTTTACTTCTGAAGAGATATCATCTGCAAAAGAGAACACGAAATAAAGCAACAGAATTAGTACGACAAGAGCCTCAATTAAAATCAATATGTTGAAACCAAAAGTTGTCTGTAAAAAAGGAAAAAGCAAATAAATAAAATATTATCCTTTCTTCTAAAAAGTTAAAAAATTCTCACGTTAATTATGCAGAAAATCATAAATGAAAAAAAAGAACCAAAAAAACCAATTTCAAATAAATTGACATTCGCAAACAAATTGTTGAGATCCTCTGTTAAACTGAAAATAAGAAAACAAAAAATGAATTAAGACAAAAAAAAACCAGAAACGAACTAGGACAAAAATAAGTGAAACCAAAATTTTAAAAATTACAAACCTTGTGACTTTTATGTGAAATTTTATAATTTTCGAAATTTCCTTTTTATCAGCGTTAGCAAGATTATCTCTTATTTGATGCTGAAGGACTTTGAATGCATTTTTATTGAACATCATGAAAGTGAATAACAAATGTATGAACGGAAGATAAAAAGAAATAAATAAATTGAACAAAGTCAATTCAGCTAAAACGTTTAAAATCACATATGGGAATTTTGAGACATCAATTCCTGGTACGGATATAGGTAATACGATATCTACAAAAAAACGGCGAAAAAAATTTTCTAAAAGTTCTTTTATAAAAAAACGATCTTAGTTTCATGTACTTACATCCGCCATTCATAATATATATCAATACTCTTTTTGAATTGACACCCACACACGTTGCCAGAATAGTAATTTTTGACATTTTCATTACATGTTTCGTAGTTTCTTCCAATAAACTTTTAGAGTACTCACTCTCATTCTGCCACAAATCAAATAGAAGATGAGAAATTATTTTTCGATTGACTATCCAAAATAGTAAACTTCTAGTATTTTCAATTACCACCAATTCTCGATAAAATTCATCAATTTTTTCCATGAAATTTTCAATATCTCCAATGTTTAGAACCAAAAACACAGGGCGTATGTGAAATATTAAAAAAGCAAATGTGAAAATGAAATCTTCCATTGAAGCTTGGTCTTTTAACTTATACAAATTATACCATTGTCCCATATTGCAAACTATCGATAAAAAAAGTATGAAATATTTTTTATATCCCGTTTTATTCGAAATACAGAAGAAATTTAAAAATTTCAAATTAAACGAAAATAAAGGATTCTTCTGAAACATTTGAAAAGTTTTTTCAAACCAACTGTTAAAAGTATCGTTCTTATGTTATTGTGTACAAGATATCAACTGACATATTGAAAATATAATAAAAATTACAGACCTTGGAATTTTTCCAGTGTCTTAGTAGTTTCTCATGAAAGTTTTGTAACAATAATATTTTCTTTTTGAGAAAAAAAAAATAAAAAATTGAAAGAAAATTGATGCATTATACATTATTTTTGAACATACTTAAATGAATAATTAACTATGTACGTTAAAATGGAAATTCACAGCTGTTATTTTGTGCGCCTATATGTAAAATTGAAAATTCTTACGCACAATAATTACGGTTTATGTTTTAGTAACTCAAACTATTTCAATATGAAATTTTTTTGGAATTGAGAAAAAAATTCTAAAGTTAAAGTTACACCTTTCAATTTGAATAAGGAAATTCAAATACAAACCATAATTTGTTTTAAAAAAAAAAAACAAAAGTTACTTTGAAGCCTAAAATATTAAAAATGAATATACACATGAGAAAGCCGTATAATACATTTGTGATACACAAACGAACAAACACAAAAATCAAATAAATGTAAATAAATTCATTATTGTTACTGTTCCTTGTTTTCAAGATGTTATTTTCTGTTTTCTTGTTTTTCATACATGAAAATTTCGAATTTATTCAATGTTTAATGAATAAATATGAAATTTCTCTTGGGATGACAACCCCTGTTAATGATATTTTGATAATGTTTTACAAAAAAAAAAAAAAAAAAAAAAAACATACAAAAAGATTCAAGATACATATCATATTCAAATAAATAATTCAAAATATGAATTAATGACGTCATAAAGAAAATTTTACATGTACGAGTTTCATTTTATATTTTTGTTTGTCTTTGTCTTTCATTGCCTCAGATACTTAAATTATTTAAATATTTGAAATGAAAAGAGAAATATTATGTTTCAATTATTATCTCTATTTTGTTTATTTTACATTTGTTTTTTGTTGTATTTTTAATGAAAATTGAAAGTTGGAGATAATTAATTGAATTTTTTCAAGATAACAAGCAGATTTGTCAATAACCTTGTTCTGGCCAGTGCTGGACAACTACAAATATAGTGAGTGAGATTTTTCCTTTTATTAACCTTATTGTTACTGAGACAGTTAGCTTTAAAGAGAATGGCTAGTGCCTTCGGCTTCTGTTGATTTTGTACGTGAGAGAGATATTTTTGCGTGCTTTTTTTAAATTCATTTTTTTTTTTTTAATTTTTTTGAAACTTTCTTGTAGTCCATCTTATGTTCTACAAGTACCTACATATATTTTTTTCCTATGTTTTTTTGTTATCTTGTACATACATGAATTATTTATAATATCGTCATACAAAGTGGATATCAGGTGTACAATTTTCGAGAATATTTTTAACTTAATATTTTATTTAAAAAATTCGAAAAAGTCAGAAGAAAAAGGAAAATAAAGAAAATAAAATAAGAATAAAAGAAAGACAAAAAATACAAACTGAAAGTAGATAACATATTTTCCTCCCACATTATTTCACTGAATAATAATTTTGTTCTGAAGAATAAAATGAAACTTCAATTGCATATTTGATTTACATAACTTCTTTCTTTAGAATATAAAATTTTATTTAAGTGTGATGTGAATAAATTATGAATTAAGTAGTTGAATTCATTGCTTCATGTTTTTGTTAAGAACAAAAAAAGATAATGGAAAAAATTTGTATACAATTAAATATTCTGCTTAAAGACCATAAGCTAATCCACAAACCAACTACAAAAATTATTAGAACTAGCCCTGTCATACGAATAAAATTCGTTCTTTACTAACGAATTTAGTGGTTCGCAATTCTACTTTAAAACTGTAGGTGCATTTATTACAGAAGGGCTTATACAACCCTCTGAGTCGACAACTACGAGGAGTGCGTTATCGAAACGGCACTCTTAATGCTATTTGGGTCTTCAAGAACCGCCACGTCAACTAACCAAACAATAATTAAATATCCTTTTGTGCAACAAACACATACCAAGAAAAGCTACAAATTAGTCTCAAAACGATAATTTATTTCACACTGTTGAATAACAAATTACATAAATTATTTTTAAAAATAAAAGCAAAATAACAAAACAGAAATCCTTTTCTTTTTCTTAGAAACTGTAATAAATATTTTTATCTGTCATCGGTTTCAAAACTTTCAACGCCGATAGGAACCACGAAGAAGGTTGAAATACGTGTAACATGCTTTCAAGAATTCTGAGTAATTTGCCAAACTCATTGGATAAATATTTCCAATGGAAATCTATGAGAAATTTGAAAATTAAAAATTCAGTTAATGCTTAAAATTTGATTTTGAAAACCATACATGCAATGGAAATTGACTTTTTTTCATTAAAAAAATCACTGCAAATTTGACCTCTGGTGTTGAGTCATACCATGGAATATCATAACAAACTTCAGAAATTTTAAGGTGCTAAAAATACAAAATAGAAATAAGATTCATGACTTACAAGATGTAGAAAATAAATGTAAAAATATCACCTCTTCGTAAATATTATTTGCAAAACGAAAAAGAAAGTACAACATTTCAATAAGCACAACAGCATTTGCCGCCATTGCAAAGCCTTTCAAAGTTGTAGTTGTCTTAAAGGAAAACAACAGTAACTTGTATTTTATTGTGCGAAAATTTAATTTCTTACCACGCTAAGAGAGAAAATAATAACAGAAAAGAATGCACAAAAAAGTATTAATTCCAGTAAATTTAAATTTGCAATCAATGCATTGAGCTCCCTTGTTAACCTGGAGGATAAAAAAAATTAAAACTTTTCATTTTTATTTTTAAAACTGTTTTTTGAGCAGGGCAATTTTACCTTGTAATTTCCAAATGAAATTCCACAATTTCTGAAATATCCTTTTTGTTTGCATTTGTAAGATTAGTTTTTATTCGGTGCTGAAGTATTTTGAGTGTGTTTTGAATAAAAATCATGTACGAAATTGATAAATGTACAAACGGAAAATAACAAAATAAAATCAATTTTATCAAAACTAATTCAGTAAACACATTTAAAAGGACTTATGGGAATTCTGAGACATCAATTCCAGGTACAGATATGTGAAAAATGATATCTTGAAGAAAGAAAAATGTTCATTTGTAAATCTAAATTCACTATTTCACCATGTAACACGTGCCATATACTTACATTTACCGTTCATTAAACTTTGCAACAGCTTTTTAATAAAAATCATCATGAATGTCGCCACTAGGTTAAACTTTAAAATTTTATTCACCAGGTTTGTTGATTTTTCCAATAAATCTTTAGAATATTCACTGTCGTCCTTTTGAGTATGAAAAGAACATTTAAAAGATTTAAAGGTTATCTTCACTTTTGAAAAAAAATTTTTCCAATGTTTTTAGAATAACCTTTAATTCCTTGTACATTTCATCAATGTGTTCCATGAATTTCTCGATATTTCTAAAATTCAACGATAAACACATACAACGCATGAGAAATATTGATAAACCAAATGTGACAACTAGGTCCTTTAAAGAAGCTTTCTGTTTCTCTTTATACAAATAATACCATTGTCCAAAAATAAAAAATAATGATAAATCGAAGATAACCAGATTTTTGTACCGTGTTTGACTTGTAATGCCAAAAAAATTCAAAAGTTTCAAATTAAATGAAAACAAAGGGTTCTCTTGGAACATCTTGTTAATTTCAATATGAACTGTTTAAAGCTAGGTGAAAGGTTAAAGTTGAAGTATCGTTCTTATCGATTAGCGTTCAGAATGTAAACTGAACCTAAAGTTTGATTGTTTTGTTTTTGGAATTTTATTTCCACCAGTTATTGATTTTCCCTATTATTTCGTCGGTTTTTAAAACACACATCATTTTTTAAAGACTTGGAAACAAAATTGATCAATTATGTAATTTTCAATAATAAAAAATAAATGAGTGCGACAAATGTTGTGTCGTAGTACCTGAAAAAGTTTCCAAGGTTCTTGAATTTTTTAAACTTGTCGATTAATCAAAACTGCCTCCATTGGCCTGAGGGTTGGTACCCGAACTACATTTAATTAAGTTTCTTGTTTTAATACGCCAAGGTTCAAAGTTTAAAGCTTATTATGACATTTTTGGCATAATGATACAGAATACTTTTTAAGGAACCTGTAGAATATCATGTTGGTTTTTAGTTTTAGGACTCTAGCTGAAAAAATTTCTTAAAAAAAATAGTCCGAAAACATCATACATCATCCATCCATTAATAGACTGCGACGGAAAAGTTCATTTTTCACTAAATTCCGAAATTGATAGCATTTTTGCAGGAATGGTCCTGGTTGCGACAACTTTACAGAAGAATGACCACGATGAAAGCTATGTATATAAAGCTATAAGGAAAATTTTTCGCGACATATTACAAAATTTTGGAAAAAATTACATTTTACAACAAATAATGTCGCAATTTACCAAAAATTTCACATACATAGTCACGAACATTCACAACACGTGGTCACTCTGTAATTTTCTTTTACGTTGATTTTCTGGGTGCTTCAGTACTGTGCTTCACACACTGTGCACAGTATACTTGATTATCCGTTTGATATTTTCCATTTCAACTATTTTTTAATATTTTTATTCTTTAATTTTTGTATGATTTTATTTGGACGAAAAAAAAAAAAAGGTTTGGATACAATGCATTTTACATTTTCATTATAAAAAATTTACAATTGAATTAATTTACTGAACTTTCAACTTTTACTGAAATTTCAACGATGCGAACCACGAAGAAGGCTCAAATACGTGTAACATGCTTTTAAAAACTTCGAATAATTTTCCACGCTCATTGGATAAATGTTACCGATGGAAATCTATGAAACACAGAAAAAATTGTTACTTCTTTTCTTTGAATGTTTTCTAATTTCTTACATGCAACGGAGTTTGACTTTTTCTAATCAGAAGGATCACTGCAGATTTGACCTCTGGTGTAGAGTCGTACCACGGAATGTTATAAGAAACTTCAGCAACTTTTAGGTGCTGAATATACGAAGCAAAAAAATATAAAATAGTTTTTTAAATAAAATGTAATAAGAAAAGAAAAAAGCTCACTTCTGAAGAGATATCATCTGCAGAAGAGAACACAAAATAAAGCAACTGAATGAGAACGGCTGTGCTTCCAGCTAAAATCAATATATTGAAACTTGAAGTTGTCTGTGAAAAGAATGACAAGAAATAAGTTTAATAATTTCTTGGAAGTTCGAAAACTCTTACATTGATTATGCAGAAAACATAAACCGGAAAAAAGGAGCCATAAAAAACTATTTCAAATAAATTGACATTTGCAAACAATCCATTGAGATCCTCTGTTAAACTGAAAATAAGAAAACAAAAAACGAACTAGGACAAAAATAAGTGAAACAGAAATTTTATAAATTACAAACCTTGTAACTTTTAGGTGAAATTTTATAATTTTCGAAATATCCTTTTTATCAGCGTTAGCAAGGTTATCTTTAATTTGATGCTGAAGGACTTTGAATGCATTTTTATTGAACATCATGAAAGTGAGAAACAAGTTTAAAAACGGAAGATAAAAAGAAATAAAAAAATTCAACAAACTCATTTCAGCGAATACTTTTAAAATGACATATGGGAATTTCGAAACATCAATTCCAGGTATAGAGATTGGAAAAACGATATCTGAAAAATATTAAAATATATTTCTTTTGACAATCGCTTTAATTAAAAGAAATTTAATTTTTTTATGTACTTCATAGCTTATAAATTATACTTACATTCGCCATTCATAATAAATACCAGTATCGTTTTTGAAGTGACACTTAGAAACGTTACCAAGTAAATAAATTTTGACATTTTCATCACACGCTTTGTTGTATCTTCCAATAAACTTTTAGAGTATTCACTCTCATTCTGCCAAAAATAAAATAAAAGATGATAAATTATTTTTCGATTGATTATGAAAAACAGCAGTTTATAGTTTTAATTACCATCAATTCTCGATAAAATTCATCAATTTTTTCCATGAATTTTTCAATATCTCCAATGTTTAGAACTGAAAACACAGGACGTATGTGATAAACTACAAAACCAAATGTGAAGGAGAAATCTTCCGCTGAAGCTTTATCTTTTAACTTATACAAATTATACCATTGTCCCATATTGCAAATTATCGATAAACTAAGTATGAAATATTTTTTATATCCCGTTTTATTCGAAATACCGAAAAAATTTAGAAATTTCAAATTAAACGAAAATAAAGGGTTCTCTTGAAACATTTTTGAATATTTTGAATTAACTGTTAAGAGTGTCGTTCTAATGAAACTGTGAACGAAATATCAACTAATACAAGAAAGATTAAAAAAAAGTACGTCACTTGGAATTTTTCCAGTGTCCTAGTAGTTCATAAATGTTTTATAACAATAAATTTTTTTATTTTTTTTTTTTTTATTTATATTTTTTTTTTAAAATCAATTTCGTAATAAATAATTTAAAATATGAATGACGTCGTAGAGAAAATTTTACATGTATGAGTTTTTTTTTTTAAATCTATTTTGTTTGGCTTTGTCTTTCATTGCCTCAGATACTTAAATTATTTAAATATTCGGAATGAAAAGGGAAATATTATGTTTCAATTATCTTTATTTGGTTTATTTCACATTTGGTTTTTTCTTTTCTTTTGTATTTTTAATGCAAGTTGAAAGTTTAAGAAAATTAGTTAAATTTTCAAAAGAAAGACAAAGTGAAAAATTATACCAATTATCATGTCTTTTGTTATCTCGTATATACACGATTATTTTTAATATAATCATATAAGTTGTATGTTGAATGGATTAGACGTCATTGTAACTCAAAATCAATAAATTTTGAAAAAAATTCCGCATTTTTATGTTCAAGGTCGAATATCTCGAAAATTTATCCTATTATTTTTTTTTTGTTGTTTTGCTTATTCAAATAAAAGTTTATTATGTCTGCTTTAAGCTTGCCCTTTTTGTATTGCAATATTTTTATCCGTTCAAAAGTTATGAACCAGAAATCAGTTAATTTTGTACATTGTGCGAATGCTGGAATATGTTGCGAAA
The DNA here is from genome assembly GCA_939192795.1 of Bombylius discolor. Lineage (NCBI taxonomy): Eukaryota > Metazoa > Arthropoda > Insecta > Diptera > Bombyliidae > Bombylius > Bombylius discolor. The sequence continues at coordinate 6,079,556 of OW584240.1, read as the reverse complement.
AGTTGAACTGGTTACTCTTCGAAAAAAATTTTCTTTAACCTTGAATATCTTGGTAAACAATGAGAATAGAAAATTTTATTTCTTACCGTGTTCATAAAGAAAATTATAACAGAATTTTTCTGCAATTAATAATTTTGGATGCACCATGTTTTAAATCAAACTTTATTAGATTTTTTGAAGTATTCAATGTATTTGTGTTGGAAAATAGCTAAACTGTTTTACTAAATTAAACAATGTTAAAAAAAAAACCTATGTAATTTTATATGTATGTATATAGCCTGTACTGTTTATTCCTTTTTTTTTTTTGTTGCACTAAAGTTCACCTTTTCCACAATATCTCGATAAAAGAATAACACATTCTGATTTAATTGCGCAGGTAATTTTAGACGCATATGTTCTTGATTTATACACTAAACCTGCCTGTGTGTTTTTAATGCATGCTTTATCTTTTTTCGCAGGGTATATCAACACAAAACTTTAAATGAGTGTCTTCTTTCAATTTCAAAAGCAAAAAATGATGCCCTTAAGTAAATGGGGTAAATAAAAGAATAATTTTCTAAGCAATAGGCCTCATGTTGTTTGCACGATGCGAGTATATATATATGTATATATTTTTTTTTAAATTAGGAATTTACACAATCCTTCGTTTTCCTGAACTGTGGCTTAGAACAAAATCTAATTTGCTTTGCTAACAAATATATGTATTGAATAAATAGCACAGATACTCTATACTGAAAATGTGGTTAAAAATTAAAACCCAGATGATTAATTGGAAATTCTCCAAAAAATAATTTGAAAAAAAAATACAAATCAAATTTTCTTGTTTTTGTTAGATACATATTATTAGAAGGCAAAATAAAGTTCAAAAAACATGCATTTTACATTTATATGAGTCAAAAATTTAACTTAACCAATAAAAGACACCAAAGTCAGAACTTTTCAACAAATTTTAACGGTAAGAACTTCGAACAAGATTGAAATACGTGTAACATGCTTTCAAGAATTCTGAGTAATTTTCCACACTCATTGGATAAATGTTACCGATGGAGATCTATAAAAAAAAAAAGTAAATAAAATGTAAGTTCTTTTCTTTTAAATAGTATTTACATTCTTACATATAAGGGAGTTTGACTTCTTTTCATCAAAAGGATCACTGCAGATTTCACTTCTGGTGTTGAATCATACCACGGAATATCATAACAAACTTCAGCCACTTTTAGGTGCTAATAATGCAAAAAACGAAAATAAAGAATTTTTTAAACCAATTTCGATAAAAAAAAGGAAACAGCTCACTCACTTCTGAAGAAATATCATCTGCAAAAGCAAACATGAAATAAAGCAACTGACTGAGTGCGGCTGTGCTTCCAGCTAAAATCAGCATGTTGAAGCTTAATGTTGTCTGTGAACAGGAGAAGAAGAAAAAAGTTATGATAATTTCTTGAAAGTTCAAAAATTCTCACATTGATTATGCTGAAAATAAAAATCGAAAAAAAAGATCCTAAAAATCCTATTTCGAATAAATCGATATTCGCAAACAAGTTGTTGAGATCCTTCGTTAAACTAAAAGAAGAAGAAAACAAATTAAAACAAAAATAAGTGAAACCAAAATTTTAAAAATCCCAAACCTTGTGACTTTTATGTGAAATTCTATAATTTTCGAAATTTCCTTTTTATCAGCGTTAGCAAGATTATCTCTTATTTGATGCTGAAGGACTTTGAATGCATTTCTGTTGAACATCATGAAAGTGAAAAACAAGTGTAAAAACGGAAAATAAAAACAAATAAGGAAATTCAACAAAGTCAATTCAGCAAAAACGTTTAAAACCACGTATGGGAATTTTGAGACATCAATTCCAGGTACGGATATTAGAAAAACGATATCTAATAAAAAACAAGAACGAATCATTCCTGAAAGTTACTTAAATATAAAATGATTTTATTGTTTATGTCATACTTACATTCGCCATTCATGATAAGTAACAGTATCGTTTTTGAAGTGAAACTTAGAAACGTTACCAAGTAAATAAATTTTGACATTTTCATCACACGCTTTGTTGTATCTTCCAATAAACTTTTAGAGTATTCACTCTCATTCTTTAAAAAATAAAATAAAAGATGAGAAATTATTTTTCGATTGATTATGAAAAACAGCAGTTTCTAGTTTCAATTACCATCAATTCTCGATAAAATTCATCAATTTTTTCCATGAATTTTTCAATATCTCCAATGTTTAGAACTGAAAACACAGAACGAATATGATATGCCAGAATACCAATAGTAAGAGTTAAATCCTCCACTGAAGCTTGATCGTTTTTGTTGTACAAATAATACCATTGTCCCATGTTGCAAACTATCGATAAACTAAGTATTAAATATTTTTTATATCCCGTTTTATTAAAAACACCGCAGAAATTTAAAAATTTTAAATTAAATGAAAATAAAGGATTCTCCTGAAACATTTTTGAATATTTTAAACTAACTGTTAAGAGTTGTCGTTCTAATGAAACTGTGAACAAAATATCTACCCGACATATCTGAAAAATAAAAAAAAGTATAGACCTTGGGATTTTTCCAATGTCCTAGTAGTTCCTCATGAAAGTTTTATAACAATAATTTATTTTTTTTCGTTTTGGAAAATAAAATCGAAAGAAAATTGATCTATTATATATTATTTTTGAACATAGGTACGTAAATGAATAAATACATAAATAACTATACTATAAAATGAAAGTTCACAGATGTTATTTTGTGCATCTATTTGCAAAGTTTCAAAATTATTAGACTGAAAAAAAAAGTGCAAATTTCTGACGATTTGTCCTTTAGTAAGTTGAACTTTTAGAATATGAAGTTTTTTAGAATTAAGGAAATAATTTTAAAGTAAAAGTTACAACTTTCAGTTTGAATAAGGAAATTCACATACAAACACATAATTTATTTTACCTTTAGTAAAATGAATAATAGATTAATAACGCAAACATTCCGTGAGAATAGAAAAAAAAAACAAAAGGTTCTGGCCATATGTTGCTGGACAATTTCCTTCTCTTTTCTCTTTCTCTTTTATTAGCCTTATTGTTACTGCTACAGTTTGCCGTGAAGGAAATGGTCAGTACACTGTAATACATACTGTGAAACGAAAAAGAAAACTTAGTAATAAGAATTTTATGATAAAAAGTGTCCCAGTTACTCCTTATCAATATTTGCCTTCTTTAGAAATTATTACAAAAAACTGTGGCAATAAATTACATAATTACTAACAGTCAATTCATAATAACAATTAATGTTATTATAGATCTTTTTTTTTTTTAAATGAGACTGAAATATGCCGAAAAAATTCTTGAACAAAAATTGCATTTTCTAGTAGAATTTTGGATACCTATGTATATGTAATCCACAAACAAATAAAAATTCTTTCATTTTTTATAGTTAAGCGATTCTATGCGTCTTTTGCTAGAATTTTGAAAGGTTATCTTGTGTTATGTTATCATTTAGCAAAATCTTTCACATGATTTTTTACATAAATTTATTATTTTTATTCTAAAATTTATTTTTAGCTCAATTATGAATTTTTCACCACACAGTATATCTAAAAAACTGGTGTAATAGACTAACAAAAATGCATCCTCGTGTTGCGGTTAATGCGTGAAATTTAGCCAAATAATGACTTATTTTTTGCCACTGCTATATATCATGTTTTAGATGAAAATCTGACAAAATCTGACATATGTGCTGTCGGATGCCCCTAAATAAATTGATCTAAATTTTGTTGATCATGTGTAGTCTATATATATAGAATTATGGAAACAGAACACAAAGTATTCCGAAAACTATATCAAAAGCAAGCATAATTTTCGGAAAAAAGTGAAAATACAACTACATATCCTTTTGTGCAACAGATACATATCAAAGAAAGCTACAAATGAGTTTAAAATAGACGATAATTTATTTCATACTGTGTTGAATGACAAATTACATAACTTATTTTTGAAACTTGAGAAAAAAATAAAACATAAATCCTTTTCTTTTTCTTAAAAACTTTAATAATTTTATCTGTCATCGGTTTCAAAACTTTCAACGCCGATAGGAACCACGAAGAAGACTGAAATACGTGTAACATGCTTTCAAGAATTCTGAGTAATTTGGCAAACTCATTGTATAAATATTTCCAATGGAAATCTATGAGAAATTTGAAAATTAAAAATTCAGTTAATGCTTAAAATTTGATTATATAAATCATACATGCAATGAAGACTGACTATTTTTCATTAAGAAAATCACTGCAAATTTGACTTCTGGTGTTGAGTCATACCACGGAATGTCATAACAAACTTCAGCAACTTTTAGGTGCTGAAAATACAAAAGAAATAAAAAATTTTTTTAAATTAAATGTAATAGGAAAAAGAAGAAAGCTCACTTCTGAAGAGATATCATCTGCAAAGGAAAACATGAAATAAAGCAACTGAAAGAATATGAATATGCTTCCAGTTAAAATCAGTATGTTGAAGATATCAGAAGTTGTAGTTGCCTTGAAAGAAAAAAACAATTATTTGTATTTTATTCAGTGAAAATATTATTTCTTACCATGCTCATGAAGAAAATTACAAAAGAAAAAAGTACACAAAAAAGTATTATTTCCAGTAAATTTACATTCGCAATCAAAGCGTTCAACTCCCTTGTTAATCTGGAAAATGACAAGAGAAAATCATTATTTTTGAAGCTGTTTTTTGGACAGGAGGTGAGTTTTTAAAGTGTGCGAATTATACTCAAAGATTCCAAATTATACCTTATAATTTTCAAATGAAATTCTACAATTTCTGAAATATCCTGTTTGTTTGCATTTGTAAGATTAGTTTTTATTCGGTGCTGAAGTATTTTGAGTGTGTTTTGAATAAAAATCATGTACGAGATTGACAGGTGTACAAACGGAAAATAACAAAATAATGTTAGTTTTATCAAAACTACTTCAGTGTAGACATTTAAGAGGACGTATGGGAATTTTGACACATCAATTCCAGGTACAGATATTGGAAAAATGATATCTTGAATAAAGACAAAATGTTCATTTGTAAATCCAAATTCAGTATTGCACCATGTAACACGTGCTATATACTTACATTTACCGTTCATTAAACTTTGCAACAGCTTTTTAATAAAAATCATCATGCATGTCCCCACTAGGTTAAACTTTGAAATTTTATTCACCAAGTTTGTTGAATTTTCGAATAAATCTTCGGAATATTCACTGTGGTCCTTTTGAGTATGAAAAAAAATTTAAAAGATTCAAGGTTATCCTTTCTTTTGATAACTTATGTTTAACGTTTGTTCTAATGACCTTTAATTCCTTGTACATTTCATCAATGTTTTCCATGAACTTTTGAACATTTCTAAAATTCAACGATAAACACATACAACGAACAAAAAACATTGATAAAGCAAATGTGAAAATAAAATCCTCTAAAGAAGCTTTCTGTTTCTCTTTATACAAATAATACCATTGTCCGAAAATAGAAAGTAATGGTAAGTTGAAGATAACAAGATTTTTGTAGCGTGTTTCACTTGAAATTCCAAAAAAAATCAATAGTTTCAAATTAAATGAAAACGAAGGGTTCTCTTGGAACATCTTGTTAATTTCAATATGAACTGTTTAAAGCTTAGGTGAAAGGTTAAAGTTGAAGTATCGTTCTTACCGATTAGCGTTCAGAATGTAAACTGAACGTGAAGTTTTATTGTTTTGTCTTTGGAATTTTATTTCCGTTATTTATTGATTTTCCCTATTATTTCGTCGGTTTTTAAAACACACATCATTTTTCAAAGACTTGGAAACAAAATTGATCAATTATGTAATTTTCAATAATAAAAAATACATAAATGCGACAAATGTTGTGTCGTAGTACCTGAAAAAGTTTCCAAGGTTCTTTAATATTTTCAACTTGTCGATTGTTTAAAACTGCCTCCATTGGCCCGAAGGTTGGTACCCGAATACCTATACCTATATATTTCTTTTAGTATATACATAAAACTACATTTAATTATGTTTCTTGTTTTAATTTCAAAATCAAGAAATGCTGACCTCAATTAAATTGGCTAAAAAAAGAAGAATTTTATACTGTGGCTTGGAACCAAAATCAATGCTATTCTATAATCTATACTCGTATAACGGAAATGTGGTTAAAAATCATAAGCCAGCTGAATTGTAGTAGCTGCGGAAATTAATTTAAATAGAAATGAAAATCAAATGTTCTTGTTTTTGGTAAATTTTGTTTGGATGTAAAATAAAGTTCGAACAACATGCATTTTAAATTTTTATTAGTGACTGATATAATTGCGAGTTTCAAACAATAAAAAATACACAAAAGTTGCAACTGTCCAGAAGATTCTATTGGTAAGAACTACGAAAAAGACTAAAATACGTGTAACATGTTTTTAAAAACTTCGAATAATTTTCCACGCTCATTGGATAAATGTTACCGATGGAAATCTATGAAACACAGAAAAAATTGTTACTTCTTTTCTTTGAATGTTTTCTAATTTCTTACATGCAACGGAGTTTGACTTCTTCTAATCAGAAGGATCACTGCAGATTTGACCTCTGGTGTAGAGTCATACCACGGAATATCATAACAAACTTCAGAAACTTTAAGGTGCTAAAAATATAAATTAAATAAAGAAAACTTTTTTTTTTACATTCAATCAAAAAGGCACTTCTGAAGAGATATCATCTGCAAAAGAAAACACGAAATAAAGCAACTGAATAAGTAATATTGCGCATCCAGTTAAAATCAATATGTTGAAACTTGAAGTTGTCTGTGAAAAGAAGGAATATAAATAAATAGTGAATTTGTTTTGAACGTTTAACAATTCTCACATTGATTATGCAAAAAATCAAAATCGAAAAAAAAGAACCAAAAAAAACTATTTCGAATAAATTGACATTTGCAAACAAATTGTTCAGATCCTCCGTTAAACTAAATAAAAGAATAAAAAACGGATTAGAAAAGAAAAACAAGTGAAACAACAGTTTTACATGTTACAAACCTTGTAGCTCTTATGTGAAATTTTATAATTTTCGAAATTTCCTTTTTATCAGCGTTAGCAAGGTTATCTCTTATTTGATGCTGAAGGACTTTGAATGCATTTTTATTGAACATCATGAAAGTGAATAACAAGTGTAAAAACGGAAGGTAAAAAAAAATAAAAAAATTCAACAAACTCAATTCAGCCAATACGTTTAAAATCACATATGGAAATTTCGAAACATCAATTCCAGGTATAGAGATGGGTAACACGATGTCTTAAAAGAACAATAAAAAGTATTTTATTAAAAGTTTGTTCAACGAAAAAAAATAATATATTGTATAGCTTGTACATATATTATACTTACATTCACCATTCATAATAAACATCAATATTGTTTCTGAACTGATACCCAAACAAGATGCCACGATAATAATTTTTGATATTTTTACCACACGCTTTGTTGTATCTTCCAATAAACTTTTCGAGTACTCACTCTCATTCTTTCAAAAATCAAATAAAAGATGAGAAATTATTTTTCGATTGACTATCCAAAATAGTAAACTTCCAATTTTCAATTACCACCAATTCTCGATAGAATTCATCAATTTTTTCCATGAATTTTTCAATATCTCCAATATGTAGAACTGAAAACACAGGACGAATGTGATATACCAGAAAAGCAAATGTGAAAGTGAAAGCTTCCACTGAAGCTTGATGTTTTTCCTTATACAAATAATACCATTGTCCCATATTGCAAATAATCGATAAACTAAGTATTAAATATTTTTTATATCCCGTTTTATTAAAAATGCCACATAAATTTAAAAATTTCAAATTGTGGGAAAATAAAGGATTCTCTTGAAACATTTCAGAATATTTTGAACTAACCGTTAAAAGTGTTGTTCTTATGAAATTGTAAACAAACATTAAACTGATATGTATAGAAAATAAAAAAAGTATAATACATTGCTTGGAATTTTTCCAGTGTCCTAGTAATTCTTCATAAATGTTTTATAACAATAGTTTTTTCTTTCTAAAAAAAAAAAATCGAAACAAAATTTATCTATTATGTAGGAGTATTAATTTCGAGCCTACATAAATGAATAAATAACTACGTTTGAATGAATTTCGGCATCTGTGATTTTGTGCATCTGCCATCTAATCACAAAGTTTATGAATTGAAAATAAAAAATTTCAACTTTGTGACGATTTGTCTTTTGGTAAGTTAAATTCTTTCAATATGTACTTTAAGTAAAATAATGTAGTAACTGAAAAACATGAAAAAAACGACATTCGACTCGGCCGGGAATCGAACCACGGAACCTTTTCTTTGCCGAAGAAATGCTCTAACCATTGAGCTACCGAATGCCATGTCGTTTGCTGTTCTCAGTTACCACTTAATAATCATTGATGAAGAATACCCAAACCTCCTACAACTCGGCCAACCTGATAACAACATCTGCCCCAGATGTGTATCACAACAACAAAGCTTCACCGTATGTGATAGCTTTCAAATCGTGAACAAGCTTTCCACATAGCTTTTCACGTAAACATGTACTGTGTAGAAGTTGAGTGATGCTTCATCAATTTAAACATACGTCTGGATTCTTTATCCCACTTCTGAGTTGTAGTAACTGAAAAACATGAAAAAAACGACATTCGACTCGGCCGGGAATCGAACCACGGAACCTTTTCTTTGCCGGAGAAATGCTCTAACCATTGAGCTACCGAATGCCATGTCGTTTGCTGTTCTCAGTTACCACTTAATAATCATTGATGAAGAATACCCAAACCTCCTACAATAATAAAAGTTGAGGTATCGTATTATACTAGAAAAACATGCGCAGAAAAAAAGATACTTACACACATGCGTTTTTGTTGTTGTAACAGGTTTCTTCTTCCGTATATCTATACAAAAAAGATCACTACGCCATGTGAACCATGCGCGAAAAAATTTCAACTTTTATTATTTTACCAATAGTACTACTGTAACGTGCCTAAGCTCCCTGAAACCCATGCAATCTCGTCAATCTTGCCTCTAGTGAAAAATAAATGTTTACAGTTTTTTTTTTTTATTATTTTTTTTTTTTTTGAGTTCCCGCTCTGTGATGGTATTTTTTGTGAGTCCTTTTTCCTTTTTCTGTTTTTCGGTATTTCTCTGGATCCTTGAAAAATTATCGATCACTATAGCACTTTTATTTAATCGTCTTCCAATTTATTTATTGGAATATCCTTCATCTTTGAGAACTTTAATTTTTCCAATTTCTTCACTTGCTAATCGTTTGCCACTACTCCTTTGTTTTAAAAATTTATAAATGTTCTACATATACCTATCCTTCAAAAATATTTAAGTAAATAATATTCAACATAAATGAATGACGTCATAAAGAAATTTTTACATATAACATATAACTTTTATTTTAATCTTTTTGATTTGTTTTTGGATTTCTTGGCCTCAGATATTTTTGAAATGAATGTGAATACGTAACGTATTTTACGTATTTGAAATATAAAGGAAAATATTATGTTTCAATTATCTTTATTTTGTTTATTATACATTTGTTTTTTTTTTCTTGTTTTTTTTTTGTATTTTTAATGAGAGTTTAAATTAAATGAATATTGAATGAATTTGTTAATAAAAAGAAGTTATTTTGAATGGAAATAAAAATCACATGTTTTTTTTTTTTGGGTTTTATTTGGACGCAAAAAAAAAAAAGTTTAAATAACATGCATTTCATTAGTGAACATTTACAATTGACTTAATTTAGTTTAAACAGTGTAAAAAAGACACCACGGTCAAAACTTTTCAAAAAATTTTAACGGTGAGAACCACGAAGAAGGCTAAAATACGTGTAACACACTTTTATAAACTTCGAATAATTTTCCACGCTCATTGGATGAATATTACCGATGGAAATCTATAAAAAACAGAAAAAATTGTTACTTCTTTCCTTTGAATGTTTTCTATTGTAGTTTCTTACATGTAACGGAGTTTGACTTCTTCTAATCAAAAGGATCACTGCAGATTTCACCTCTGGTGTTGAATCATACCACGGAATGTTATAAGAAACTTCAGCAACTTTTAGGTGCTGAAAATACAAAATAAATAAAGAAATTTTTAAAATTAAATGTAATAAGAAAAGGAAGAAAGCTCACTTCTGAAGAGATATCATCTGCAAAGGAAAACATGAAATAAAGCAACTGAATAAGTACGAATGTAATGCCACTTAAAATCAATATGTTGAAACTTGAAGTTGTCTGTGAAAAGGAGCAATACAAATAAATTGTGAATTTCTTTTGGATGTTCAAGAATCCTCACATTGATTATGCAGAAAATCATAATTGAAAAAAAAGAACCAAAAAACCCAATTTCAAATAAATTGACATTTGCAAACAAGTTGTTGAGATCCTTTGTTAAACTGAAAAAAAAAAAAATAAATAAATAACGGATTAGAAAAAAAAAACAAATAAAACAGAAATTTTAAAAATTCCAAACCATGTAACTTTTAGGTGAAATTTTATAATTTTCGAAATTTCCTTTTTATCAGCGTTAGCAAGGTTATCTTTAATTTGATGCTGAAGGATTTTGAATGCATTTCTGTTGAACATCATAAAAGTGAATAATAAATGTATAAACGGAAGGAAGAGGGAAATGCATAAGTTTGTAAAAATCAATTCAGCGAAAACGTTTAAAATAACATATGGGAATTTTGAGACATCAATTCCAGGCACGGATATAGGTAAAATGATATCTTGAAAAAACAAAAAAAAAAGTATTTTCTGGTAAATTTAATAAAAAGAGAAATAATAAGAGCTCAAAGCTTATACATTATACTTTTGGAAAGTTCCTTTATTAGAAACGGATCTTAATGTGTACACTTACATTCGCCATTCATGATAAATTGAATTATTGTTTTTGAAGTGACAGCCAAACATATTCCAAGGGTATTAATTTTTGACATTTTCATCACATGCTTTAGTGTATCGTCTAATAAACTTTTGGAGTACTCACTTTCATTCTTTAAAAAATTAAATAAAAGATAAGAAATAAATTTTCAATTCAATGTCATAAACAGTAACCTTCTTCATTTCAATCACCTACCATCAATTCTCGATAAATTTCATCAATTTTTTCCATGAATTTTTCAATATCTGCAATGTTTAGAACTGAAAACACAGAACGAATATAATATGCTGAAATACCAAGAGTGAAAGTGAAATCTTCCATTGAAGCTTGATCTTTTTTGTTGTACAAATAATACCATTGTCCCATATTGCAAATTATCGATAAACTAAGTATGAAATATTTTTTATATCCCGTTTTATTTAAAACACCGCAGAAATTTAAAAATTTCAAATTAAAAGAAAACAAAGGATTGTTCTGAAACATTTTCGAATATTTTAAATTAACTGTTAAAAGTATTGTTCTAATGAAACTGTGAACGAAATATCTACTGACATATCTGAAAAATAAAAAAGTACGGAATTTTTCCAGTGGTTTAGTGGTTCCTCATAAATGTTTTATAACAATAAATTTTTCTTTTCGAAAAAAAAAAAAAAAAATCGAAAGAAAATTGATCTATTATGTATTATTTCTGAACATGCGTAAATAAATAAATACATATGTAACTACTATTAAATTAAAATTTACAGCTGTTATTTTATGCGCCTGTATGCAAAATTGAAAATTATTAAATTAAAAAAACAAAAAACTTACAGTTTTTACGGTTTGTTTTTAGTAACTTAAACGCTTTCAATATGAAGTTAAGTATAAGGAATAAGGAAATTCGAACATACAAACACATAATTTTGTTTCACAAACCTTCACCTTCAGTAAAATGAATAATATATTGATAAAACCAACATTCCGTGAGAATAGAAAAAAAAACAAAATGTATTTTAAAGCCTAAAATATTAAAAATGAATACAAACATGAGAAAGTCATACATTTGTGATACACAAACAAACAAAAACAAAAATCAAATGTAGGTATGTGTTTCACTTTAATCTTTTTTGTTTGGCTTTGTCTTTCATTGCCTCAGATACTTAAATTATTTAAATATTCGGAATGAAAAGGCAAATATTATGTTTCAATTATCTTTATTTTGTTTATTTTACATTTGTTTTTTTTCTTTCTTTTCCTTTGTATTTTTAATGAAAATTGAAAGTTGGAGATAATTAATTGAATTTTTTCTAGATAATCAGATTTGTCATTTACCTTGTTCTGGCCAGTGCTGGACAACTACAAAGATAGTGAGTGAGATTTTTCCTTTTATTGAAATTCCTGTTACTGCGACAGTTTACCGTGAAGGGAATGGCCAGTGCATTGTAATACATACTGCGAATCCGGCATCTGTACAATAGGGTGTCGATGCGTTGTTTGCTATAAGATGGACAAGTCTTTTTCTTGAAATTTCACAGCCCGTCAGGCCTGTCCAGCTTAAAGCTTATACAATTGAAATACATACCTAGGTGAACAACTGTTTTTCCAACTAAAAGTATGTATGTAATCCGGAATAAGTGCAGATTAAAATGTAATTAGATCTTGAAGAGATACCAGAATTATATATTAAAATTTTCATTTTGAATATTTTTTGATCCTTGTTAAAAAGGATTTTCTCTTGTGAATATATTTTATCAAATTCCAAGTTGAATCATAAAATTCATCAAACTATGAAATACAACTAGATATCCTTTTGTGCAACAGATACATATCGAAGAAAGCTACAAATGAATCTCAAAATGATGATTTATTTCACACTGTGTTGAATCACAAATTACATAAATTATTTTTTGAAATTTGAGAAAAAATAACAAAACAGAAATCCTTTTGTTTTTCCTAGGAAACTTTAGTATTTTTTAATTTCCTTTGTCATCGGTTTCAAAATTTTCAACGCCCGTAGGAACCACGAAGAAGGCTGAAATACGTGTAACATGCTTTCAAGAATTCTGAGTAATTTGGTAAACTCATTGTATAAATATTTCCAATGGAAATCTATGAGAAATTTGAAAATTCGAAATTCAGTTAATGCTTAAAATTTGATTTTGAAAATCATACATGCAATGAAGATTGACTTTTTTTCATTAAGAAAATCACTGCAAATTTGACCTCTGGTGTTGAATCATACCACGGAATGTCATAACAAACTTCAGCAACTTTTAGGTGCTAAAAATACGAAAACAAAATTACAAATTAAATTTAATAGGAAAAAGAAGAAAGCTCACTTCTGAAGAGATATCATCTGCAAAGGAAAACATGAAATAAAGCAACTGAAAGAATATGAATATGCTCCCAGTTAAAATCAGTATGTTGAAGATATCGGAAGTTGTAGTTGCCTTGAAAGAAAAGAACAATTATTTGTATTTTATTCAGTGAAAATATTATTTCTTACCATGCTCATGAAGAAAATTACAAAAGAAAAAAGTACACAAAAAAGTATTATTTCCAGTAAATTTACATTCGCAATCAAAGCGTTCAACTCCCTTGTTAATCTGGAAAATAACAAGAGAAAATCATTATTTTTGAAGCTGTTTTTTGGACAGGAGGTGAGTTTTTAGAGTGTGCGAATTACACTCAAAGATTCCAAATTATACCTTATAATTTTCAAATGAAATTCTACAATTTCTGAAATATCCTGTTTGTTTGCATTTGTAAGATTAGTTTTTATTCGGTGCTGAAGTATTTTGAGTGTGTTTTGAATAAAAATCATGTACGAGATTGACAGGTGAACAAACGGCAAATAACAAAATAATGTTAGTTTTATCAAAACTACTTCAGTGTAGACATTTAAGAGGACGTATGGGAATTTTGACACATCAATTCCAGGTACAGATATGTGAAAAGTAATATCTTGAATAAAGCAAAATTTTGAATTGTAAATCCAAATTCACTATTTCGCAGTGTAACACGTCCCATATACTTACATTTGCCGTTCATTAAACTTTGCAACAGCTTTTTTAAGAAAATGATGATACATATCGCCATTACGTTAATTTTTGAAATTTTATTAAGCAGGTTTGTTGATTGTTCCAATAAATCTTTAGAATATTCACTGTCGTCCTTTTGAATATGAAAAGAAAATTTAAAAGATTCAACGTTATCCTTGCTTTTGAAAACTTGTGTTTAACGTTTTTTCTAATGACCTTTAATTTCTTGTACATTTCATCAATGTTTTCCATGAACTTTTGAACATTTCTAAAATTCAACGATAAACACATACAACGAACAAAATACATTGATAAAGCAAATGTGAAAATAAAATCCTCTAGAGAAGCTTTCTGTTTCTCTTTATACAAATAATACCATTGTCCAAAAATAGAAAATAATGGTAAGTTGAAGATAACGAGATTTTTGTAGCGTGTTTCACTTGAAATTCCAAAAAAATTCAAAAGTTTCAAATTAAATGAAAACAAAGGGTTCTCTTGGAACATCTTGTTAATTTCAATATGAACTGTTTAAAGCTTAGGTGAGAGGTTAAAGTTGAAGTATCGTTCTTACCGATTAGCGTTCAGAATGTAAACTGAACCTAAAGTTTGATTATTTTGTCTTTGGAATTTTATTTCCGTTATTTATTGATTTTCTCTATTATTTCGTTGGCTTTTAAAACACACATTACTTTTTAAGGACGTAAACGAAATTGATCAATTAAGTAATTTTCAATATTAAAAAATGTTGTGCCGTAGTACCTGAAAAAGTTTCCAAGGTTCTTTAATTTTTTCAACTTGTCGATTATTTAAAACCGCCTCCATTGGTCCGGAGGTTGGTACCTGAAGGTAAGGTAAGTTATGTGTAGCGCACGGTACTTATTTATATGTATATTCATGTCTATATGTGTATACATAAAACTACATTTAATAAGGATTTTTGTTTAAATTTCAAGAACAACAAATGCTGACCTCTAATAAATAGAATGAAGAAAAAAAAAACTTTCCATAGCAATAGTATTTTCAGGGTGACAGGAAACTTTTTGACATTTTTGAACTGGCACCGATCTTAGTTTTCCTAAACTGTGGCTTCGAACCAAATTCAATACTATTCTATATTATATGCGGGAAATGTGGTTAAAAATTTGGTTTCTAGTAGCTGAGGACTATTGAGAAATTATGCACAACTTATTTTGAATAAAAATTTAAAAAAATATTTTTGTTTTTAGTAAATTTTATTTGGAAGTAAATTAAAGTTCGAACAACATGCATTTTAAATTTTTATTAGTGACTGATATAATTGCGAGTTTCAACAATAAAAAATACACAAAAGTTGCAACTGTCCAAAAGAATCTATCGGTAGGAACTTCGAAGAAGATTGAAATACGTGTAACATGCTTTCAAGAATGCTGAGTAATTTTCCACGCTCATTGGATAAATGTTACCGATAGAAATCTAAGAAAAACAAAAAGAAAAAGTATAACTTTTTTTTTTAAATTGTTTTCTAATTTCTTACATGCAACGGAGTATGACATCTTCTCATCAAAAGAATCACTGCAGATTTCACTTCTGGTGTTGAGTCATACCACGGAATATCATAACAAACTTCAGAAACTTTAAGGTGCTAAAAATATAAATTAAATAAAGAAAACTTTTTTTTTACATTCAATTAAAAAGGCATAAAGCTCACTTCTGAAGAGATATCATCTGCAAAAGAAAGCACGAAATATAGCAACTGAATAAGTAATATTGCGCATCCAGTTAAGATCAGCATGTTGAAGCTTGATGTTGTCTGTATGAAAAGGAGGAATATAAATAAATAGTGAATTTGTTTTGAATGTTCAACAATTCTCACATTGATTGTGCAAAAAATCAAAATCGAAAACAAAGAACCAAAAAAAACTATTTCGAATAAATTGACATTTGCAAACAAATTGTTGAGATCCTCCGTTAAACTAAATAAAAGAATAAAAAACGGATCAGAAAAGAAAAACAAGTGAAACAACAGTTTTACATGTTACAAACCTTGTAGCTCTTATGTGAAATTTTATAATTTTCGAAATTTCCTTTTTATCAGCGTTAGCAAGGTTATCTCTTATTTGATGCTGAAGGACTTTGAATGCATTTTTATTGAACGTCATGAAAGTGAATAACAAGTGTAAAAACGGAAGGTAAAAAAAAATAAAAAAATTCAACTTTGTGACGATTTGTCTTTTAGTTAGTTGAACCCTTTCAATATGAAGTTTTTTTTTTTAGAATCAGGGAAGCTAGGAAAGAAATTCACATACTTACAAACACATAATTTGTTTTAAATTCCGTGAAAATAAAAAAAATAAAGTTGAAGTTATTTTGAAGAGTAAATTATTACAAATGAAAATACACAAAAATTTGTTATAAAAAATTTCTGTAAATTCGCTTTTAAAATAATAATTAAAAAATTCCAATAATATAAAGAAAAATTTGAGTATATTATCTGAACTATTGCTTAGATACTCTTCTACTGTACTTTAATTTGTTACCGTTACAAGCTTTTAAAAACATTGAAAAAAATAACCGGTCCTTCAAAAGTGAAAAAAAAAACATACAATTTCTGAAGTTTGTTATGAAGTTCCATGGTATGACTCAACATTATTTTAATGAAAATGAGTCAAGATTTCATGATACGAGTACGTATGAGTTCCATTTATTTTTAGTTTTTAGTTTTCTGGTCGATTTTAAATACATAATTTGATTTTAATGATTTCCATCGGAAAAGTTTATCCAATGGATTTGAAAAATTATTGAAAATTCTTGAAAGCGCATGTCACACGTATCTCAGTGTTCTTTGTGGAGCTTATCATTGAAGATTTTCAGAGTTATGGGAAAAAAATTTATGTTGTACTGGAATTAAAAATATTGGTTTTTTTTTTTAAATTAACGATAGTTCAATTTTAAGCATTGAAAATGGTAAAGGATTATTAAGCACTATTGGAAAATTTAAATTCAGAAAGATTTACTATACGAATGTCATAGTCCGATAATGAAGAGAAAAAAAAGGTCCTTAATTAAATATTTGTTGAACATTTGTTAAATAATATTTTGTAAGTATGTGTATTCAAATTTTGAAATTAATTTAAATGTAAAATTTTTTGACAAAATTTTTTTGTTCGATTGAAATTACTTGTTTTCAAAATCTTATTATTCTTTTTTTTTTTTTTTTTTTGCTTTTCCAGTTTGAAAATTAAATAAAGTTTTTTGTTTTTAAAATAAATTTTGCTTCTAATAAAATCTTTATTGAAACATAAATTATGAACGACACCTTAAACATTTATTAAAAACGATTTAGAAAACGAAAAATAAATTTACGAAAATTTATTTACATAAATAAAACAATTTTATCTCAGATTTATCGTTAAGTTTGTTTTAAAAATATATCCTTGAAGTATTAATCATCAATGTTACTTTAATAGAATGAAGGAAAAAAATGTCAGGTAATTTTAAATAATGTCGAAATTAAAATGCCTTCAGCGTATAATTTTCAAAAATAAAACAAAACAAAGAAGAAAAAATGAAATAGGATTTAGAGAATTGAGAAAATATTAGATTTTTGTCCTTGATGATATTTTTTTTGTTTGTTTGTTTTTTTTTTTTTTTTGTGATTTGTTATAAATAAGAGTTAAAGACAGATTATGTTTATTCATTTTGTTCTATTCTTTCAATTTGTTGTGTCATAAATCTGAATTTAACAATATTGAGATAAATTTAACAAATAAATTGTATGTATCTTTTTTTTTATTAAATTACCTTGAAAGAAAGATTTAAATAATTCCGTTAAAGATGAAAAAAGAAAAATAATACTATAAGATAAATTATATGTAAGATACAAGGATAATAAAAATACATAAGTAAGTGAAAATACTTCAAAATATACAAATTATTGTAATTATAATTGAGAGTAATTCAAATATGAAAAAGTAATTGGAAAAAAAAAATTTCAAAATTTTAGAAATTACGTATAGAAAATGAAAAAAAATTAACCCTAACCTTGATGTCTGTTTTATGATATAATTTTCCTTAGTTATGAAGTTCGATGCAAGAGTGAAGCCATGTTAAAAAATAAGCTGAAAGTGATATAAGTCCACTCTGTTTTATTGTGAAATATTTAATGTTTTTTATTTTAATTCCCATACCAATTTCAACAATTTTTTGGGGCATAATAAACTATTAACTTTAATATTATAAATAGTTGAAAGGGCATATCAATTTTCATCTGAAATTCACTTTATTTCATTTTACATCAAAAGTGGACTTTTTTTGACAAAATAAATTAGCAATCAAAATTTTAATTAAAATTTTCGATTTCACATTGATTTTCACATGAATGGAATTTTTAATAATAAATTTGTATAGGAATTATTTTTTTCTTTTTACAGTTAGATTGCATTAGTTAAAATTTACCAAAACTGTAAAAATAGTAGTAAATAATTTAAATCGATAATTTAAAATATTTTTTGAATTTGGAATTTTATTAAAATTTTATAAAATTCATTTTGTGTGATTTCTATGCAAATTATTAGTTTTTAATGAAAATTCAATTATTAGCATTGTTTCGAAACGAACCAAAAAATATATGAAAATTTAATGGTGTATATTTTAAGTATATGCATTTTAAATTTTTCAATATAAAATATAAATTAAAACATTCGTGTGTATCAGTGTGTGTAATGAGAATTGCACGTGTAAATGAAATGCGTTTGTAATTACATTTTGCACCTGATGAAATGTATTTTACACATTAATTTTTGATATTTCATGTGAAATCAGTAGCAATTTGAAAATTTTATTAGTGAAAAGAAGATAACTTGAGGTCTCCATTTGACAGTACAAATATCGTGTTGATCGTCTTGTATATAATTGCCTTTGTAGATGCTGATTGTCATTTATAAGGTAGGATTTATTTAATATGGTCTACTTTCGAAACAGCACTGTAATTGGTAAATTTGACAGTACTTGGTAAATACCAAATAAGATGACATGACATGAAACAAGTTTATAGTTCACGATTATTTTTTGTTCTGTCTGTGCACTCTAAATTTTACGTGCTGAGCTGATAAGTTCAGTTCAGTTCAATTCAGCTAAGCTCCGCTTTCTGTCTACGTGTAGCCTATAATATACGATTTTAAATCGAGACTGTTTTTTTTATCATTTGCAAAGAAATATCACAAATCCACCATATTTGCTAATTGCTAATGACGATTTTGTTGAATTTACGAGGATACAATGGCTGTAAAGCATGATACTTCTTATATGCATTTTTTTTTGTGTGGGCTTTTGTCAATTTTTCAAATAAATTGTGCTTTTCAATCGTAAAAATTTTGAAAATACAGTAAACCGTAAGACAGCATTATTGTCCAATAGAGACGTGCAGTAAGTAATTCGAAATTATTATTTTCAAAAAATGTCAAGTTAAACTTAAACCGGGTTTATACGGTCACTTCTTTACCTTGTAAAACTGGTTCTTTACATTCTACAAAGGGTAAAAAAGTGACCGTATAAACCCGGTCTATAAGATGGATTACTAAAAACTTCCTCAACCATTCTTTGTTTGATTCAAAAAATTTAAAAAAACTTTCAATTTTCCTTTCCTCTTTAAAAATACTAAAAAAATGTGTACGTACTTCTTTTTGAAGAAAAATGTTTCATAAAAGATTAAAAAAAAAAAGAAGGTAATTCTTTGTAATACTTTTCCGAGACCGTAAGGATATTTCTTTACTGAATTTTAGGTTGTGAATTACAATATAAACGAATTTGGAAAGGAAATATGAAAAGAGAACACCTTCACTGCGAAACACAGAGTAAATACAAAAAAAAAAAAAAAAATCCTGAAGGATGCTTCTTCAGATCCTGACAACCAATATGACAAATTACAGCTCTATTTTCGTTAAAATTTCATGAAATTTCAATGATAAAATACTAAGTTTAAATAAAAAACTAAATAAAACTTTTCTTACGAAAAACTTTAAACATTTCAACAAATTTCAACTTTGAATCTAAAAAGGATACAACCCCCTTTTTTTTCTCTCTTAAACAAAAAAAAAAAAAATTCGCCTTAAGAATATATTTTTTTGTTATATGATTTTACAAGGAGTCAAGCATAAATAATTTAATTTCCTAATCACAGAATACGCAGAAAATTTTTTTTTTTTTTTACGTAACGCACATATGAGAAAGAAAATTTTCTTTATTGAATTTTTGGTATAATGTTTAAATTTAATTTTATGTTATCTAATGCGTCATTTTGAGTCAATCAATGAAATTCAAAAGAGACAGAAGGAAAAAAAAAAGTTTGTGTACATAGAAAATTTATGATTTAGTTGAGAAATCGAATTTTTTTTTTTTTTTTTTTTTTTTTGTAAGTCAATGAAGCAATAATGGAATTATTTCCAAATATTCTCTTTTTTTTTTTTCCTTTCGTGGAATTGAATTCAATTTTAGTTAATAAATATTTAAATTGAGGAAATAAAGTATAGGGTAGAATATTTTCAAGAAATAACAAAAAATATAATATTTTATTTTAATAACATTTTCCTAGAAAATACGAATTATTTAATTATTCAATATTTTTCACATTAAAAACATTTCAATATGTTTTCGGTTCAATCTCACAAAAACAAGTCGAATTTCAACAAACGTTAACAAGAATTTGAGACCGTAAAAATCCCAGAAAAAAAAAATAAAAAAAAAAGCCAATTTATTCGCAACATGCCACTATTTGGTGTGTTTATAATGGACTGGAAGCGTAATAGAGTCTTACATTTTTTAAGGAACAGACTAAATACACTTCGCCTGTATACAATTTTTATTTTATAAAATAATCTGTCAGAATAAAGTTTAATATTTTACAGTTAAAAAATTACAATTAGTTTTCAGAAAAACCCCCCAGAGGCAAAAAAAAAAAACTCCTATTTAAATCAATTTTTTGCTTTCAATAAATTTTAAATGAAATACAAAACACACAAACACGCATAATTTTTGAAAATTTAATAGAAATGTAAAATAAATTTAGAAAAAAAAAACAAAAAATTAAATAAACATGAAATATTTATATTTTTCGAAATTAATTTAAATTTTCATTTACCAAAAACAAAAAATAAATACTCCCTCCTACAAGCACATTGAGTGTTTTAGTTTTCATTTAAATTTATTCAATTTTAATAAAATTAAATCAGAAATTATTTTTTTTTTTCAACTGGTTTTTAATCACTTTAAAATTATTTTCAATTTTCTCATTTTCCTTTAAAAAAAAAAAAAAACAAAACAGAAAGCCAATTTCACAATCCAAAATTACAAAATCAACACACAAATTACTTTTTGCCTCTTTAACATTAAAAACCCCATCCCTAAGAAAAAAACAACAACACAATAACCATTTTCACATCACAAATTATTTTATCCTTCAATAAATTTTTAATTTTTCAATTTCTTTAAATAAATTTCTTATTTTCTTTTTAAACAACAACAACAACAATAAAACATATTTCAAAACCATCTGTGTTGAAATTTAAAAAGAATGTGTTTTTGAACTTCCTATTTCGTAATTGTAGTGGTAGACAACAAAAAATCTGTGTTAAATTTTTGGTTTTTTTTTTTTTTTTCATCTATTAAATAGAAAATTTTTCGTGTGTTTGTGTGTGTGTTTAAAAAGTTTATCCTTTTTTGTTTCATAGTTAAACAAAATTATAGAGGCAAATAAATTTCTTTAATTTTTAGTGAAAAAATTTAAATGAACGCTAAAAAGGAAGAAGAACATTGAATTTTACTGAAATTTGTATATATAGGCAATGAAATATTTCTCTTGAATTTTATTTAATTTAAAAAAAAATAAAAATCAAATTCAAAAAGGATGTTTTCTGATATTTCAGCTACTCTATTTTTTTTTTTTTTTTGTGGTATAAATTAGAAGAAATTAAAATATTTGAAAAAAAAAAAAATATATAATTGCGGAAGTTAGTACTCATTAGGTTGATTTGATTTTAAATTAGCATTAAATCGATTTGAAATTAAATAAATTATGGAAAATTATGTAATTTTTACGCTTTTTGAAAATTTTGGTTGCCTGTTTTTTTTTTTATGTTTAACCAGGAAAATAATAATTATCCTAATTAGGTAAAATTTAGTATTTTATCATTGAAATTTCATGAAATTTTAACGAAAATAGAGCTGTAATTTTTCATATTGGTTCTCAGGAGCATCCTTCAGGATTTTTTTTTTTTTTGTATTTACTCTGTGTTTCGCAGTGAAGGTGTTTTCTTTTCATATTTCCTTTCCAAATTCGTTTATATTGTAATTCACAACCTAAAATTCAGTAAACAAATATCCTTAAGGTTTGATTCACTGAACCGTTGCGTTGGTCAAACTAATAATAAAACAAAGCAATGAAGCATACTGGTAAATTTTTGTTCATGTACGTCTTCTTTAAAATTAACAAACAACAACTGGACATCCGACATTTTCTTTTCACGATTTTCATTAAAATTTTTTCAGTCAGAAACAGAAAAAAATTTGTGATTTCACCTTATTTCCTCGACGAATTTTTTGTAAAACATTCACTAGATTATTTAACAGGATTTCGTACTGGTTTATAAAAAAAATCCATTTCAGACGAAATTTCTAATTACATTTTTTTTTTTCAATTAAAGCTTTTTCATTTCACTTCCTTTTTTTTTTGTAACTATTTCACGTTAAACGAGAAATTCACATCATTAACACGAAAGCATGAAACTAAAGAAGCAAAATTGAAATGGAATTCCTCTTTTGGAAAAAAAAAATACACACACACAAAGTAAAAAAAACCTAAAACAAACGGAAATGGAATTTTTTAATTGTGTTAAATGCAATTTTTCTTTACGTGTTTTTTTTTTTTGCTGCACCTTTAAAAAGAGATTTTGTGTTTTTTTTTCTGAGAAAAAAATTAAATGAAGCTGCAGAAAGAAAATTGTAATTAAATTTTTAATAAAGATGAAAATTTTGCTTTTAGTTGCCATTAAAACAAAAATAAAGTAGAAAAACAACAACAACAAAAAAAGTAGCGAAAACATATCACCTTTCGTTTTTCTTGAATTTTTTTTTTTTCGCAACAAAATCTTCTGTAGAAGTCAAAAAATGACAAACAAACAAAAAAATAACATTTGTCATTTTAAATAACAAACAACCTTTAATCCTTAAAATAATAAATTCTTAGAAATCTATTGTATGAGAGAATTCTAGCAATCTGAATTATGTAATTTTAGTTGTTATTTATTTTTTTTTTTTTTTCTTCAAACGTATAATAAACAATTCATCCTCATGAATTTCGGATTAATTTCCTTTAATAAGTCAAAATTGTGTTTATATTCTTTTACAACATGATAAGATTTCACATTGTTTTTGATATTCAAAAAAAAAAAAAAAAAATAAAATAAAAGCATAATAAGATATCCACGATAAAAACAAAGCAATGATAAATTGTAGGCTTTTAATCATTGTGCTTTTAGAAGAGTAAGAAGAAATTCTTTTGTTTTTCTGGTATTTGAGATTTTTTTTTTTTTTTTGATAGAAATTTATGCGGTATCATATTAACTTTTAGTCCTGAAATTTATTCAAAACATTTATCGCACATTTAGCTTGAAGCTTTGACTGATCTCGTATTAAATATCCTTTTTTTTTTTTTTTTTTTTTTTTTTTTTGGAAAAATTTAAGACTAAAATATAAAATTGGATAATCAATTACATTTAATGGACAATAATACATCAAAACAGAATTTCTGTAAGCTAAATTATGTAAGCAAAAAAAAAAAGATCTAGACTATTAGATGAAACCGCTAGAGGAAATGTTTCTTTTTTTAAATGTTTTTCGTGGAAAGCCTTTAACCAGTTATTAAGATGATGAGTCTTCTATATTTATTAATAGGTTTATAGAAGACCTACTTCTACGTATGTACGTGATAGTTATCGACACAAATGTGGCTGCTGTGAATAAAATACTGGATAAAGACCCACGATTGATAGAATAAATTGTAGCTAACAAACTAGGCTTAAATGTCATGGCTATTTAAAGAATATTAAATGATAGTCTTGAATACAGTAAAAAGTGTGCTCTATGATGAGTGCCTAGGATTCTGAGTCAAGAAGAAAAAACAGCAGGGGTGCGTTTTGCTGAATTTTCACTAGAAAAATTCAAAGAAAATACTTCAGAAAACTATGGAAATATTATCACAGATGACGGAACATGGATTTACAATATTCAGTATAGAGTGCTAAAGGTCAAGTCAAAGCAAGTCAATGCATACCGGCAAAAGTCATTAAGAAAATTTATGTTCGCAATAGGTGAATTTAAAGGCTCAATAAAAAAAAATCTAGAAAAATGTTCATGTAATAAAAAATTATTATTTAAAAATCCAAAATTCCCTAGCCTTTTTTCTCAGAAATTTTCGTAGAATTTTTTTTGTTCCCTTGTACATTCATTGTACGGTTTTAAGTGGAATTCGAACCACATAATCTTTTTTGTTTTTAATTTTTGGTTCTGCAGCAGATGTAGATATTTCTCACACTTCAAAGTTTTAGGTACACGAAAAAACCAGGGATAAGAATTTAATAAATTATGGCTACGAATCCGAATTTTTTACAAGTGAGATACAAATAGCAAAATTAAATGAATTTATTATTTATTCAAAAGGTAATGAACTTTGGAATCACGTTCTATCCTAACAATTTAAGCTTTTAAATTTATGTAGAAAATGTTTTTTATTTTTAATTAAAAAAAAAAAATAAATCTTAAATAAACTTGTTAATCCTTATGGCATACAAAGTCTTCATCTTTTTTTTTTTTTGTTTCAACTTTTATTTTATTTATTTTATTACAAAATTTATTTTATGTAATTACAAGCAAATAAACATTTACCTAAGCTGTACACACACACACACACACACAATTTAAAACTAAATAGAAAAAAATACACACATTTTGTTTTTTTTTTTTTTATTTCTCTTACACAATAAATTATCTGATAAATTAACACAAAATAATTAAATGGGATTTTTCTCATTATAATTTCACAAGAGCTAAATTAAATATATTCTTTTTTCTATTAGAAAAATAATTACTTGAATTTTTCATGTAAAATATACTTTTTGTGTATCTTTAAAAAACAAAAAAAAAAAAAATAAATAAATATACATGATACACCATAATTTATGTTGTTTTTGTTGTTGGTTTTTTTTTTTTTTTTTCTGTTCAAGAACATATTGATCCTAATTAACCTATTTGTGTATCCTTTTTGTTTATACATATTTACGAAAAATATTACACATATACGAGTACGAGGATTTATAACACAATTTGCTTTTTTTTTTTTTTTTCAAATATTCGAGTTTTATTTTTAAATCTTTGTTTTTGTATCTTTTTTTCTTTCATGATGAGATATATATGTACATACATAAAATGTAATTAATATTATTATTTTTTATACATGTGATGATACTGATCAATAAACTCAATGATTCGTTGTTAATTAAATTAAATCAGAAAAAATTTTTGTTTATTTGAATTTTTAATTTGAAATCTTTGTGTGTGTGTGTGTGTTGTGTGTTATTTTGTTTGTGTGTTAAAAATAAATTTTAAAAGTGATTAATTTTATCCTTTTTTTTTTTATTTTTATTTTTATTTTTATTGTACGTAATCTTTTTATTTGTAAAATATTTCTATAAAGGACATATGATATGTAAAAGAGTCTGTTTTTGTTTTTTTTTTTTGTTTTTTTTTGTTTTTGTATTTGAAGTTTTTTACAGAAACAAAATAATTTATTTTTAATAAAATCTGATACATCACATGAAAATTATTCACGTACATGATTATATTTATTTTCCATGTTCGTGATCCTTTATTATATTAAAATTCAATTATTTAATTATTTTATTTTATGAGTTTTTTTTTTTACTATCATTTTCACAATAAAAATTGTTTACATTTTCCCATTATCACGAAAAGCAACAAAAAAAAAACTGAAAGTGAACGTAAAAATATGAATTGCATGTAATTTCTTCAATTTTTTAAACTGACATCAATTGTTATTAATTACACGAAAGGATGGCAGGAAAAAAAAAGTTAAAAATGTGAATAAACTTACATAATTGTAATTTTATCGTCGTATCCTTATTTTGAATGTTGGTAATCGATCAAGTTAATGTTTTTGTATAACTGATGACTTATCCTTTTAGTGAAATTATAACTAACATTTTCATGTCACTTAATTTTATCACAATAACACAGAAAAGGGGAGGGGTGGGAGTCGGTGGAGAATAATTAAAATAGAGTGGAATATCTTCCGATTTCACGGTTTTTTTTCCTAGCTTTCATGATTTACGAAAGCTCACACAGAATATTCCATCAACACCATTTTACTTTTCTTTGTGGTTCTCACAATCTTTTTTTTTTTTTCTAAGTAGAGTAAACAATAATCTACTAAACACTCGCCAAAAAAAAACCCGATTTTTAATAAAAAAAAAATCCTTTAAGAAAAAATCTCCATTTACATTGATTAATATTTTTCATTCTAAAAATCGTCATCATTTTAAAAATAACATTCATTTTCTTTTATTATTATTTCGTCCTTTTTTCCTCATAAAAATTCATTATCAATCCATTTAAGAAAAAAAAAATTACAATAAAGGAAAAAAAAAACTAACAGTAATATTCAAATCCATCATGTACAAAAGCACATCATCATTATGAAAATTATACTATCATCTACTCAAGAATCCTTTTTCCAAGAATTACACATGCATTATTATTTTTTTTTATCCTTTTTTTTTTTCATTGCCATCGTTTATTTAGTTCGTCATTATTATTCTTTTTTTTTTTTTTTTTGTTACACCCTACTTGCAAATATTCGAGGATAAAAAGGATTCAAATGTTCTTTTAAAAATTTTATTTTTCTGAATCACCAAGAAGGACGAAAGTGATGAAAATGTAAAAAATGAAGAAAATCTTCAAACCCACAACTTCAATTTCATTACCACTAAAAATCTTTACAATTTTTATTTTTTTTTTTGCTCAATCTCAAATACTTCCTCAAATTTTCCAATATTCGCCTTTTTTTTTCTATTCAACATCGCCTTTAATTTTCCTTTCACTTAAAAAACATCCATTCATGAATACCATCATCTATAAGCTGTGAAACCTTTCATTTACATATTTTTCTTTTAACAAAATGAAAAAAAAAAAAAAAAACTAACCAACCAAAAGGATCTTCTATATAATTTCATGTCCTTTGACTTTGATTCTGATTTGATTTCCATTAATGTGTTTGAACAGTAAAAAAAAGAAGAAAAAAAAAAATACGAAAGAGAAAAGAAAATAACTGATTGAAAAAGTTTTCTGGTTAACAAAAACTAAATTAAATTTTTTTTTTGCTCTATTGAAAAAGAAAATCTTTTCGTAATTCATTTTTTCTGTGTTTCATTGAAGAAAAAAAAAAAGAAAGTAAAACAAAATGTTAGATTAGACTTGTGTGGGTGATTGTAGAAAAAAAAGTTATTCTAGAACACGAAACTGTTCAATTCAATAGAAAGTTTCAATAGATGTCCTGCAGTTATGATTAACAAATTTGCATCGGAATTTGACTGTGTTAAGGAAAACTTAAGTGTGATTTCTAGAACAACATTGTTTCAGGTTCTTGTCCTCAAAGTTCACACACAAATCATGTCTAATTATATATTTTATTATGTTAGTGTTACACCACACAAAACATGATACGGATCGATATTCGCAAACAACAAACTTAACACCGCGCGCAAACGGAATTTATGGTATGAGGAAAGAATTTCGAATTATTTTATTATTTACCACTTTTATTTTAGAATACAATTTACGTTATGTAATTTATTGGAGACTTTTTGTTAAGGCACTGATTAACTGAAATTCAGTATTCAATTGAAAGTTTCATCTTTTATTTACGAAGAACACTTCTTGCAATCTTAACTCAAAAATAAAATCGAGACGAAATATAGTACCTTGAAAAACCTGAACATAGGTACATCCGAGAACGCTTGAGACGAACGAATTCATTGTTCATTTCAAAACAATAAATGACAGGATTTTTACTTTTCATCCATGTATAAGTTTTAAAAAAAGGATACGAAATTTACTATACAGTAACAAAAAATATTATCCATGATTTAAAAAAGTAAATTCTAAAATACTTTCGTTCGATGTAAACTTTGAAAAGCTATATTCCGAAAACTATAAGTCGTACAGCAGAATCCTTTACAGATTTGGAATCAGAAGGTCGTCAATTATCAAATTTCACCACTTTAATGAAGCTTACTTTAAAATAAAAAATATTCGAATGATTTTTGTGTAAAATGCCTATCAATTTTTTCAATTTGTAGGTTAAAGACTTTTTTTCTGGAAATAGTTTTCTTATTGATTTGAATCTCATGAGTTCAGAACTACAATTATTTCACAAATTACGAAAAAATAAAACTGTCTACCTCGAATTAAATTTTATACGAAACTGAGGTATTCTGATTGAATTTGTTCAAAAAGGAATTTTTTATAATTCGTTTTAAATAAATTTATTCAAATTAAAAATTGAAACTTTTGAATTAAAATTATTTGTTTAGTTATTAAAAACTTTATTTAAAAAAAAATTATCTTGATAAAGAAAAAATAGTAATAATATATTCACTTTTTTATCTTCAGCCTTTGTGATTAGATGCAGAAAATCACAGGTGCCAGAATTCATTCAAACGTAGTTATTTATTCATTTATGTAGGCTCGAAATTAATACTCCTATACATAATAGATAAATTTTGTTTCGATTTTTTTTTTAGAAAGAAAAAACTATTGTTATAAAACATTTATGAAGAATTACTAGAACACTGGAAAAATTCCAAGCAATGTACTTTTTTTATTTTCTGTACATGTCAGTTCATAGTTTGTTCACAATTTCATAAGAACAAGACTTTTAACGGTTAGTTCAAAATATTCTAAAATGTTTCAAGAGAATCCATTATTTTCCCACAATTTGAAATTTTTAAATTTCTGCGGTGTTTTCAATAAAACGGGATATAAAAAATATTTCATACTTAGTTTATCGATAATTTGCAATATGGGACAATGGTATTATTTGTATAAGGAAAAACATCAAGCTTCAGTGGAAGATTTCACTTTCACATTTGCTTTTCTAGTATATCACATTCGTCCTGTGTTTTCAGTTTTAAACATTGGAGATATTGAAAAATTCATGGAAAAAATTGATGAATTTTATCGAGAATTGGTGGTAATTGAAAAGTAGAACCTTACTTTTCTTGGAAAACAATCGAAAAATAATTTCTCATCTTTTATTATATTTTTGATAGAATGAGAGTGAGTACTCCAAAAGTTTATTGGAAGATACGACAAAGCGTATTATAAAAATGTCAAGATTTGTTTACTTGATAACGTTTGTGGGTTTCACTTCAAAAACAATATTGCAATTTATCGTGAATGGCGGATGTAAGTATAATATATAAACTATATACATATATGATTTTTTTTCGTTGAACAAACTTTTAATAAAATGCTTTTTATTGTTCTTTTAAGACATCGTGTTACTCATCTCTATACCTGGAATTGATGTTTCAAAATTTCCATATGTGATTTTAAACGTATTGGCTGAATTGAGTTTGTTTAATATCTTTATTTCTTTTTACCTTCCGTTTTTACTCTTGTTTCTCACTTTCATTATGTTCAATAAAAATGCATTCAAAGTCCTTCAGCATCAAATAAGAGATAACCTTGCTAACGCTGATAAAAAGGATATTTCGAAAATTATAAAATTTCACCTAAAAGTTACAAGGTTTGTGACATGTAAAAGATTTGTTTGTCTTGCTTTTTTTTTCTAATTCGTTTTTAATTTTATTTTTTTTTTTCAGTTTAACAAAGGATCTCAACAACTTGTTTGCAAATGTCAATTTATTCGAAATAGTTTTTTATGGTTCTTTGTTATCGTTTCTTATTTTCTGCGCAATCAATGTGAATATTCTTGAACATCCAAAACAAATTCACAATTTATTTGTGTTCCTCCTTTTCACAGACAACTTCAAGTTTCAACATATTGATTTTAACTGGAGGTGCATTCACACTCATTCAGTTGCTTTATTTCATGTTCTCCTTTGCAGATGATATCTCATCAGAAGTGAGGGAGCTGTTTTTTTTTTTATTAAATTTGATTCTAATAACTTCTTTATTTTTGTTGTTGGTATTTTCAGCACCTAAAAGTTGCTGAAGTTTGTTATGATATTCCATGGTATGACTCAACACCAGAAGTGAAATCTGCGGTTATCATTTTGATGAGAAGAAGTCAAACTCCGTTGCATGTAAGAATGTAAAAAATTTCTAAAAGAAAATAACTTACATTTTTTTATTTCTTTTTTTTTAGATCTCCATCGGTAACATTTATCCAATGAGCATGGAAAATTATTCAAAATTTTTAAAAGCATGTTACACGTATTTTAGTCTTCTTCGTGGTTCGCACCGTTGATTTTTTTTGAAAAGTGATTACTATGTGGTGTATTTTTTGTACCTATTTAACTTAATTAAATGAATTGTAAATTTTTAATGATGAAAATTTATAAGAACATAATGTATGTGATTAAACTTCATTTCGCATTCAAATGAAATTTCTGTATAATCTCCAATTAGTCCACATATCTTACTACAAATCATCTGGTTTTTAATTTTTAATCACATTTTCAGTATAGAGTATCTTTTCTATTTATGCAATATACTTGTGAATTGTGCAATATAACATTTTACTTCAAGCCACATTTTAGGAAAACTATGGTCTGAATGTCATTTTTTAAATTCAAAAAAATCTACTGTCTTCCTAGAAACACCGTGATGCATATTTTTTAAGATACGACTAAAAAAGTCGTCTTTTCTTCTTTATACCTTTACTTGAGGTCCAGTATTACTTGCTATTAAACGGAAAACATATCATTTTTTCGATATTTCAATTAATAAAAAGTAAATTTTCTAGTACAATATTCATTTTTCTAGAGAATCATTAAATTAATTGAAGACTTATTATTTTGCGTACGTGAACGTGTACGTTCTTAATTATTATAAAGGATGAAAATTTATATATACTTATTTATACTTTATTACATTTTAATTTTTGATCACCCTGTTTTCAAAAACTTGAAAATTAAATCAATATCTGATTCGTTATACCTAGATTACTATTTTATCAAAATTGTATAAGAATCTATTCAACATAATTGTTGTTATTTCAAAATGTTAATGAAGTGGAAAATTAATTAACATCAATTTAATATAGACACATTCTAGTGATTATAATTTTAAATTTATGAATAAATTTTTCTTTATTTTATGGTTAATTAAGTCAAAGTAAGTGACTATTAAGATTTTCTCTATATATTTAAGACTTTCAATAGAAACAAAAAAGGAAAAAATGTGATATTATTTAAACTTTTGAGTGAATGAATAGATGAATATTCAAATTAGGAAAATATTTGATTTGAAGAAATTAGTCGGAATGGGAAAACATTGATTTTTTAAAATAATAATTTACAGCCATGTGTCTTAAAAAATCATAATTTCTAAAATAATATTCAAGAAAAAATTTATCTTTTATATAAAAAAATAAATAAATTATACAGATATGCTATGTGTAAATAAACAGGGTGGTTTTTGTGAGTTAGAAATTAGTTTCTGTTACCACGTAGTCCATGCTTTGCATTTATGAAGTAGTATAGGTACTTCCCAAACATATTCCAAACGAAGATAACAATAGAAATATTTTGACAAAAGAAATTCAAAATAATTGCTTTTGAGTTCTCTCTCTAAGAATGTGACTAATTGCTCTGTTACCCGATTTAGAGTGGGTAAAATTTGTTCACTATAGTTTTTCATTGAAATATTGAATAACAAAGACTGCTCTAGTCTATAGGGAAATACTTATATTCTTCCTCTTAGCCATTAAATAGTCTTATAGCCGTGACGTAAATTATGTATATTATAAGAACCCAGGATGTATCATGTTCTCGTACATTCTCTTACCCTCTGCTTTTTTATCTTAGAGTACACTTCCATTGTATGCGTTGAATGCTGAGTGGGGTAACATCTAAAATCACAAACGATATATTATTGAAAAAAACCCCTTTTACATATTCAAATGTACATTTTCTTTTTTTTTTCTTTTGTCTAACAAACTGATAAACCTTAATAGTAGGTATGAAAATCAAATGAGCCATACGTAACAGACAAAAGATAATGAAGCTACCTTTATCAACAATAGAGCTTTTGTACAGCCAGCAAATAGTAGGATAGGTGTGAATGAATAGTTCATCAATGCTAACAAACTTCAAATTTGAATGTGTACTTTCTGACGTCATGACGTCTAAACATCGTTCGATGCTGTTTATTAATACCACAGAAACACCCTGTAAAAATATTAAATCAATTTACAAATAATAAACAAAAATTGCCTGAAAATACGTTGTTTTTTTCGATGTAATAGCTTTTAAATTTCTTACAAAACGCAAGTTAAAAGTTGAATAACAGTTAAAAAAAAAGTTTTTAACAAAAAAAAATACGGAAAATATTGATTACAAAAATTTATAAAAGTTTTACAAAATAAACTTCCTTTAAAAGTTTTTATTTATTTTCCTTACCTTAAAAGGAAAGTTTTTTTTTTTTTTTTTTTGGAAAATTATGTAAAGATATTTGGAACAAAAATTTCAATACAAAGTTTCATTATTCGTAAAAAGATCTTTTAAATGCCTTCATAATATGAAAACAAGGTAAAAAGGATATACATATTTTTTTCTTTGTAATATTGTTTTTTTCCTTGTATAAAATTCAGGATTCATAATTGATTTTAAAATCTAAAAATAAACCACTTATCTTTATGAAAAATACAAAAAAAAAAAAAATCATACTGGTCATGCAGGTAAATATTTGATAACACGTACTCAGCTCATATTCAATTATAATATTTCCTTTTGTGTGTGTGTGTGTATGTTTATTTAATCCACTTTTCAATTAAAAATCCATTTTTATAGCAATGAAAATTTTTTATTTACACAAAAAATTTAAAACAATGGAAAAGAGAAATTGTATGATAAAATTAAAACAATGGAAAAAAAATGTGCAGTTGGTTTGTAAAAGTGTAACGTAACAGAAAGAATTTTCCATTGCATTGTTTTAATACGATGTACATTTAGTGAATTCATACATGTACAAATGTAAGCATGTCCTGGAGTAGGATGTATACGTAGATAGTTAAAAATTAAAAGAGGACAACTGGGTTCGTCTATACACTTAGTGCGAATAAATGAGGAAAGTAAGGATTAGAAAAATTCAAATTAACTGAACGAAGTAAAAGTTACCTTGATTTTGAATTGAAATGACTATGATGGAGTGAAATCAATATTACAATACAATTTAAAAGGATCCGAGAATAAAGGGTTAAAAGGATGTTAAATTGCTGTATTACAATTTTTTTTTGTTTTGAATTAACTGCCAAAACTGCACTTCATTCTAGAATCTGAATCAATCTAAATACGCTAGCATTGTACCTAATAAAAGTGCGGCAAGGATACTTTAAGGATTAATAACAGTAAAAAAAACCTTGATCTAGTATACACTCTCTAAAAAATATTAATAAGTCGTGTCGGCCAAACTGACACCGGTCTACCATATATATATTTTTTTTTTCATACTAGAATGAATTTACGTAAAAATTTTATCTGACGTAAACTCTACACAGAAATATTGACGAAGGACGAAGGTAAAGGTTTTATTTTCCAAAATAATAATTAATTTAAGAAAAAATTCACGAGCTATAAAAAAAAATAAAAAAATATATTTTCTTATTGAAATTTTGTATCAAATTACTATGACAACATTGACACAGGATATGAACCAATCCATAAACTTTTTTTAAATTGATTCCATTCTATGATTGGTTCTATGGAAAAAATTACAAAAAAAACAAAAAAATAGAAAAATGACAAAGGATGTACAAGTTATAAATCCTTTTCAGTTTTTTTTTGTTGTTTTTCTTTTTTGATTTTAAATGACACGTTGTTATTGTCAAAATTCTAAAAATAATATCAAAAAGGTCTTCAAAATTAATATAATTATTTCGAAGTAGGATTCAATCAAATGAAATTCCATTCATTCCTTTTGTATTTTTTTTTTCTCCAACACAATGACACAATAATTCATAAATTTTTACGCTAACGACAAAAATAGTCCTTTTTTCTAATTTGAAAAAAAAAAGAATTCTTTTTGTGCTTACATATTTTTCAAAATAATTTTACAACGTTACATTCAATGAAAAGTCCTTTTAAATTTTCGATATTCAAAAAAATCAAAAAAAAAATCATTTCTAATTTTCAAATGATTAAAAAAAAAAAAGTTCAAACAAATGACCTTTTTGAGTATCTCAATGGATGAATATTTAATTAAATTTGTTCACGTGAAAATTTTTAATTTAATAAAGAATTCTAAAAAGTCACACACACACACAAAATAGATATACTTTGAAAAAATCTATAAAAAGATTCTCAAAAATAATCTTTTTTTGTTTTTTTTCTCATTAAACGTAATATTTATGCTTATATCGTTTGAGATATTTCAATAAAAGTATCTCGTATCACAGAAAAATAATACAAATTTTGATAAATAATCTTTTAATTAAGAAAGAAGCATCGAAACTATTTTAATGACTTTCTACAAAAACAAAAAAAAAAAAACAAAAAGCTAAAGTGAAAATATAATTAAAATTAATGAACCTCTCACTTTTTCTACTTATATTATCTTCATTTTCTTCAAATTTTTTATGATTTATTTCTGTAGATACTTTTCTTTTTTTACGTTCCTTTTTTTAAAAAAAAATTATTTTTCTAAAGAAAGGCATTCAATCAAAATGACACCTGTGAGATTTAATAATGTTCGTTTTATAGTCATTAATTTAATACTCCGTTTTATTTTTTTTTACTCATACTTCCTTTTTTATTTTTTTTTTTTTTTGCATGATAACTCATTAATTTTTATCAAGTGTATACAAAAGAATCGTGTATAAATTATCCTTCGACTTTATGGAAGAAAAAACCAAAAAAAAACAAAAAAAAAAGTACTCATACCATAATTTATTTTTAAACTTTTATTATAGTTTAATATTTCACAGTATGAACGGATTTTATATCCTTTCATTATTGTAAATGAAAAATAATTATTTAGACGTCATAAATTAATGACGACAGTAATGATGATAATAAGGATACGATACGACAATGTCTTCGAAATGGTATAATGTTATATGCTTTTTTCACTTCTCAACTTTTGCCCTTTAATTGAGGAAATGTCATATCTAGGCTATATAAATTTTACTTTATCATTTTTTGCTTTTACTTTTACTTAAATTTTCAATTGATATTAATAAATTTATTATATTCCCGTTATATTTATGAGTATACTGTAAATAAAAGGAAATATAAAAAAATTTTTAAAAGTCACTTAATTATAGAAACTGTGAAGCTTATATAATTCATTGAATTTAATTAAAGTTTTGAAAAAGTAGCGATGGGGATGGGAAAGGCGATTTAAAAGAAGAAGAAGAAGAAAAATTAAGAAAAAGAGAATAGTCTTGAAAATAGAAAATCAATTTAAAAATTAATCATTTAAAGTCAAATTTCAAATCAATTATGTTTCTGAAGTTAAGGTCATTAATTATTTCGTATGTCCTTTTTTTTTTTTCTGAAAGGATGTCGATTATTGTTTTCTAAATCATAAAAATCCAACTCGTTTTAGTTCTCAAATATAATAAGTGACATTTTTTGAAAAAAAAAAAAAAAAAAAAACAAATTCTGAGAAAGTTTTCTTTTTAATATTTTTTTTTTGTGTATTTAGGGAAATGGCACCTGTAAGAAGCTTTTATTTTGAGTTGACTCATACAAACTGAAGATTTTTTTGTTTGGTATTTCTAGTTAAAATCATTGATATCCTTTGGTTATTATAACGTTTTATTGTATCCTATAAGATCCTTAAGGTTAGTATCACGTTTTTGTTTTTATCCTACAGGAAACCCTAATTTTAACATTTCAAATTGAATCAAGAAAAATTTAATAATTTAGGTATTTTTGTTCGAAAATTATAGAAGGTAAATTTAAGTATAAAATTTAATATTTAGGATCTTAAAATTAGAAATCTAATAAATTAAGAAAATCGTTTTATCAAAAACAGAAACTGAATATACGCCACCCATCAGTCAATCAAAATTTGTCAAATACAATTAATTTCTGGTAGTATTCCCCCCACACGTAACATACACGAAGGATATAACAATATAAATTAATGAGAAACTTTTATGAAATGAATTCAAATAATTTGAAAGTAAATTTTTGAAATTTTAAGTCTATAATCAGTTAAAAAAACAGTTACATTTTTGGCACAATCGTAGCGAGAAACGGGGTAATTTAAAATGCAAACTTTTGCATAATTTTTCATAGATGAGGAATAGTGGGGTATTTAATTCACAATATTTTACAATTTTAAGCACGCGCTTTAGAGAAAAATTTCTCCTTATTCTACAAAGTAGAATCTATCGAAGCTTTCTTCTGTTAAAATTTTTAAAGAAAGCATTTTAGAAAAAAACAACAAAATGTTTAAAATTCAGTTAGCCTGTGATAATTTTTGATACAGGATGGATTTCAAGTAAAAATTAAATTGAAAAAAGTTGTCGCTTTAAAAACGAAATAATTTTTTTCACAAAAGATACTCAAGATAAAAATTTCAAAAAAGTATAAAAGATCTTATAAAAAACTTTAAGCCTTTATTGTTCATTTTTGTTTTGTGTTTTGGAATTTTTATAATCCCCATTTGTCTACTTCTACAAGCGAAATAGTACTTAAGGAGTAATTTTTCTGAGAATTAACGATAAAGGATGTTAATATTGCATTCTAAATAAAATCACTTTTTATATTTAAAAAAAAAAAATCGTGGTTGAAATTAATATAAGTATTTTGTTCTTGTGAACTAATATCCTAATTCATTTTTGGAACACAGCCAAAAAATTTAAAAAAGAACAAGATTTTTTTATTGATATTCCTCATGGCATTGAAGGCAACAATGTTATTCACATTTCTAAAATTCTTTTAATATTTTTAATGCAAAATAAATGCAGAAAATAGAAACAATATTTTTGATTTTGAAGAAAATAGAAATTACAACAAAAGCAAAAATACAAAAAAAAAAAAAAATCTAAAATTATAAATGTTAATATCCTTGAACGATTTTTGTATTCTTTATCCTTGAAATATAAAGATTGTGCTTTTTTTTGTTTTTGGTCACATTAATGTAATCGAAAATTTGTTCTATAATTTTTCTTGATTGATTGTATATCCTAGATTACATTGAACAGCATGATAAATGAAAAATTAGCATTACGTAAGGAAGAAGGTTTTTTTTTTCTTTCTTGGAAACCCCTATAGTGTTTGACGATAATAGAAAATTAATGAAAAAAAAAAAAAGTTTGCTCTAATGGAAAAAAAAAAATTATTCCGTTGAAATTATTTACGTAAATAACTGTCTACTATTTTTCGCACACACAATCAATTTTATTTGTTCTTAATGGACCAGAATAAAAAAAGGAATTGAACAAAAATACACTTTAGTAATACAAAATTACGTATTGGTACTTAATTTAATTCAATTCTCTGTATTTGCAGTCACTATAATTAATTAAAGACCATAATATAGCACACATAACACTTGAAAACTCTTGTAATTCAGTCGAGTACATTTTGTGTGTATTGGAATGGAATGCATGTCCTTGGCAATTAATACTAACATTCACTTTTTGAACAATTAATGAACTTTTTTTTTTTTACTTGCTTTTAAGCAGCTTTAAAAGGATTTATTGATAGTTGACTGGACTATCATTTTGTGTAACTCATTTTCAAACATATTGTGAATTAATTGTTTTAAGCTTTACCCAGACTATATGCATCAGGCATTCCAGACAGAGTCAATGTTTCATTGAAATCTTATTCAGTTGATTTTAAGGAAGGTTGGATTGTATCGTCTAGCATTTCGTTTACAATTTCAAAGACGGCGAGTTTAAGAGAGAATTTTTTTTAATAAATAAAAGAGAAATTAATTTATCGGATTGGCCTAAGCTGATATGACAGGCTTATTAAGCTGCTGTGAAATTGGAGTTTTTGGTTGCTTAAAAATCTCTACAAAAACATTTTAATTTTGAAAATGTTTACTGATATTTTGATAGGCATAAACAATTTATGCAAAATTTGAAAACATGAATAAAGGACTTAAATGAGAAGGAAAAAAACCAACAATAAAATAAAATTTCCTTTAAAACCCTAAACAATTGAAAAAAAAAACAAATTACTTATACGTTTATCCAACCGTGTAATACAAGGTGCTCATTTTCGTTATTTTTTTTTTTTGTCAAAAACCTTTTCCATTTTTATGATTTAGCCATATTTAAGGACTAAACAAAATCTTATTTGAATTATTGTTATTATCCGCATACGTTATTTAAAATTCCTTTTTTTATGTTTTCTACGCAAAGTAAAAGTCGTTTTCAAACCAAGTAAAACATAAAAACAATATTTTTTTTTCTCCCACTTAAACAGAAATAAACTTAAAAAGAAAATACTCATAGGTCCTTTCAATTTTTATATTTTTTCACTATATTGTTTTTTAAAAAGAAAATTTGGGTCAATCAATAAAAACTATTCCGAAAAAAAAAGACCTTTTGTAATTGGTTTTTCTTTGAAGAACTTTCAAAATGTAAAAGATTTGTTTTTTTGTTTCTCTTCCAAGTTCGTTATACTTTGGTTATACTTTATGTTATTGCTGGTGGAATGCTAAAAACAAAATAAAAAAAGGTTCAATATTTCATGCATAAAGGATATCTTTACAGAAGAATAAGAAGAGAACAAAAGTACACGAAAACAATAAACAAGACGATTGATTTGATTGTTTTTGATTGCTTTTCGTTGTAAATTGTAATTCACCATTTTGTTTTTTATTTTATTATTTCCCTGACCTTATTACCCAAAATAAATTGTAAACAGTAAAATGGGAAAAACCAAAAAAAAGAAAAAGAAAATTATAATAAGCCCACTCACAAATAAGTTTCGAATTTTTTTTTTTTAATTTTTTTTTCAATGAAATTCCAAGAAATTTATTTTATGTTTCCAATGAGCGTTGTTTTCTTTTTTTATATTTTAAATATTTTTATCTGACATTTTTTTTTTTTTTTGTCAATATTTTTCACAAAAGAAAAAC
The DNA here is from genome assembly GCA_939192795.1 of Bombylius discolor. NCBI lineage: Eukaryota > Metazoa > Arthropoda > Insecta > Diptera > Bombyliidae > Bombylius > Bombylius discolor. The sequence continues at coordinate 6,040,277 of OW584240.1, read as the reverse complement.
AAGAATTATTTTCATAGAATAATTTTATTGAAACCTTAAAAAAAAAGTGTAGTAGGTGGGCAATTTTCATTATATGAACTAAATTAAGGATACGTGGTATATATAAAAGCTTCTGGTACGAAATTAAATTTAATGATTATATAATAAAATTTAAATTTTAACGGTTTTTTTTTTTTTTTGTTAATTACAAAAATTATAATTAAGTGTTTTTTTTGTTTGTTTTGCTTTTTTAATTTGGGCAATTTTATGAGAAATAAATTGTGTAATAAAATAAATACAGTAGAATGAAAAATAATGAAAATCATTGTTTTTTGTTGTTTTTTTTTTTTGATTCCATTAAAATAAAATGATTTTTATTGATAATTTTTAACCAATTATTGTCACGCATGATGCATTCACCATATGTGTCATGTTTATGATTCATCATTTATTATGAAAGAAAAAAAAAAAGTCATATGTTAATGATTCACTCATGATTTTTTTTTTTTTTAATTCGAACAAAATAAAAATGTTCATTATAAAAGAGGAAAAATATTTGTTGAAAAAATTTCATGCATAAATCAAAAATGAAATAATTTTTTTTATTATGAGTATTTATCAGTAATCAATCCATTGTAAAAATTATACATCATATTTTTTTTAAATGAACGGAAATGAAAGATAAAAGAAAAACGATTTAAAATTGGTAAAAAAAAAAAATGTTAATTAAAAAATCGACAAATGGCTTTTAAATCTGATGAATACGAGTATAAATGACTTCCATAAAAGTTTTTGAAAAAAAAACACGTTTTTTTATCTTCTTCATTATCCCATTAAAAAATCCACTTAAATCTCTATCCGGTGGGCCATTTATTTTTGACTTGTAGGCACGGATTCTCTAATTGCTATCGATATTGATTCTCCAACAGGATTGTTTAGGTTACCACAATTTATCATCAGACTGTAAAACTTTTAAGTTCCGATTTTACGGTTTTATTTACCCCTTCAAATATCCTAAATAGTGATGCGACTATTTAATAGATTTCATGTAGTGATGTCAACAAATTGTAAGATGATACACTTCTTTACTTACTTTGAAAAGATTACCAGTCCTTTGATTCAATTTCAAGAACTAAATCTAACTTTTTGCCCTCGAGGTCTTTTTAAAACATTTTAATGCGTCCAATTTATCTTTTTAGAAGACACCCACAGAAACAAATAACAAAAAACTTACAAAAATGCGTAAATGCCGTAAATAATTATTTATCATGTTTTTTTTTCGCAAGGAATTTATTTTATTCTACTTTTTTCTTTGTACTTGCGAAATTTTTTGTTACTAACCACATTGAATTCTATTAATTTATTTGTCTGCAATTTATTTTGAGGCAATGAAATTTGAGAAAAAATAAAAATAAAATCTGCAAAGGAATACTTGAAAACCTTCAGGGAGATTTTAATTAATCTCATTAGTCTGGTTTTTATGTTCGTATTACGTTAATCAAAATGAAAAAGTTTGTGATACCTGAAATACTGGACGCACAAGTAACAAAATAACCTACTTATTTTGTTACTAATTTTTCTTTCCTTTTTGTAAGTAAAAATAATGTTTTCTATTTTTTCGAAATTACATACTTCAAATCTAAAACATTCTTTTTTATGTCTATTTCTGATTTTTATGACAATAATTCTATTCTTGTATAATTCACTCGATTTCATAACAAATTTCTCTTATTAAAAAAAAAAAAGAATGAATATCCTTTGCAGAAGTATCAAATTAAACACCCATACAAAATAAATTCAAAATTACTTGTTTTTTTTTTTTTCAACGTAAAAATCTTTTACATCTACTATAAAGCACATACAACTCATAAATCACAGGCTTTATCGTCCTATCGTATCCTATCGTACATTATATCCTCATCATTCATTTATTCAATGTCAAGATTAGAAAGCAACTTTTCACTTTTCTTTCACACCCGTCTATTTTTTTTTTTTTTTCTGGATTGTTACAACCAAAATAATGGAATACAATGTTAACCAGAAAAGCTAATAAGATTAAATTGAAAATTTATTTTTGACCAAAAAAAAAAAAAAAAAGGATGTTACGAAATAAACTCTCATTTTCTTATAAAAAAAATTTTTTTTTTGGTAAAGGAAGGAAGAAAAACATTAAATAACAATAATGTAGTTCTAAAGTTGAAAAAAAAAATAAGAAGGAAAGGATAAAAAGGATTTTTTTTTTTTGTAATTTATTTTATTGATTGTGAAAAAGTTTTTTTTTGTTGTTTTTTTAACAATGGAAAGAAATAATACATATATTTTCAGGTTCCATGATTTTTTTTTTTTAAATTCCAAACTAATTGTCAATTTGTGAGTATTTAAAATTTGTTTTAAAAGGATAATAGGTACAGTTTTTTCCTTTTCGATAATCCACTCTAGCTACAAAGCTCAAGCCAAGACCTCTTTCAGTCCAAAAAAAAAAAAAAATAAAATTCAAAAATTAAGTAGAATTTTTAAATATCATTTCAAGAACTAAAATGCATCCTTGTAAGTATTTTCTCCGTACAACCATAAAATGCAGAAAAAACAACGCTTATCTTTCTATTATTTAAGAAAATATGAATTTGTTTTATATCATCGCTCCCATCTTGTTAAAAAAGCAAAAGCATTAAAGCTTTAAAATAAATTTAAAAATAAAAGCATATTCCTTTTTATGAGATTTCATTTCCTTGTTTTAAACGAAAACAAAAAACAAAAAAAAACCTTCATAATAAACCCTTTCTGTTGTTCCGACAACATACTTCTAACAAATACATTTTTTTTTGTTTGTTTTTTGTTTTTGGTTTTTCTTCTTATTTTTTTTCTCCGTATGTGTACATCCTTTTAGTGCATATTTAAAGGAAAAAGGATTCTTTTAATATTTTCCTCAAGAGAATAAACATTTTGTATATATAAAAATTTTTTTTTTTTTTTTTTCAAATTTTTTTCATCATCACATATACATACATATTCATTTTTTATGTTTAATATCATCCCATTGGGCAGTGACTTTATAATATTGAAACTTATCTAAGGATATAAAAAGTTGAATATCAAAAAAAAAAAAAAAAAAAAAAAAAAACAAACAGAAAAAGAATCTACACAAAATTATATCATCAGAGAGAAGATGATCTCAATTTAAGAAATAATATTAGTAAAAAAAAAAAAAGAAAAATTTAAAATAAAAAATCAAAAAAAAAAATCTTATAATGGAGAAGGATGTTAAAACATCCCATAACATTATCATTTTATTTTATTTTTTATTTTTTTATTTTTTTTTATTTTATGAATAAAATGATTTTAAGTTTTTGCTTAGGAAGCGTATTTTTTTTTTTTTTCGTTTGAGAGTTTATTTTAAACAGACTAATAAAAAAGATACTCTCTGTTTTTTGTCGAAAAATATAGGGTCAATGATTTTGACGAAAAAAAATTTTAATATGATAAAGGGTACTTTTTGCATTTTTTGATATTTCAGGAAATATTAGAAGAATTTTCATTCAGTTTGACAATTCAGTTTCTTGACGATTTCAAAAAAAAAAAAAAAGAAACCGACTTGAAAAATAGTAGAAAAAATATAAATAGACCCTAATCTGACGCTGACTCTGCAATCTCACTCAAAGGTATGAATGCAAAAACGATGTAGGTATAATCTGACGAATAGAACAAAGAAATGCAGCAAAATCTACTTTTCAACCATGGTATGTAATCCAAGCATAAAAGTCTCAATTTTTAAAATAGCCAAAATCTTTTTGTTTCGAAAGCGCAAACAGTTCATGTAGTCAAGAAAAAAGAGGAGTAAGCTTTTAAAATTTTTAAATTTAACATGTGGCTTTGTGTGTTTACTTTACCATACTTCTTTAGTATCGGCCGGGTAATGATGGAAAATCTCTTAAAGAAATGAGTATCTGAAGAACATTTGACACCCCACTAAAATTATTATAGGAAAATGGTCGAAAAGGGATACAAAAAATGTCTATTTCAGGGCATTCTCGAGAATATTTTCATTTATTTACATTTTTCATATGAAAAATTCGCTCTCTACACACTGTGTGATTCTCATTTCACGTAAAACTTCAAGTGAATGTAGTATATAAAAATATTCTAAAAGTCTTAAGTGAATTTAAATAGATCTTTGCTCGTTTTGGTTTATTGTGCCATTGGAAAAAAGGCAAAATAGAATTTACTCACTTATCCTGAATTTTCTTCCTCTAGTGTTCAATTTAAATCAAAAAAAAAAAAAAAAAAGATAGTTTATTAACGTCTTTCTTCATTTAGCAAATAAATTTCTCAAATTTTGTGTGTGTTCAAATCAAAATTTACATATTTTAGAAAATTAAAACAGAATTATTGATTCAATAAATTTATTCATCCTTTTAATTCAACATTTCGTAATATGCACGATTTTACCTGTTTCTGAATTAATATTATGCAATTACGAAATTTGCAAAATGCTTTATTGACTTTTTTTTTTTTTGTGACAGTAAAATACTTTTAATTTTGAAATTATTGCGGTTTATAATCTCTTTTCTCTCGCATATACTATATTGCATATCAAAATGACTAATCAAATGCACAATTCACATTTTATTTCCTTTCAAATTCAAATGGATTCCTCTGAATATGCAAATTAATGGAATTGTTAATTCCTAAAGAAAAACAAAAAACAATATAGTAGAAGTAATTTACTAAATTGAATGCTTAAGATATAAATTATATAACAGAAATTTATTACACATGATTTGAGAATATGTAATTTATATGAGTATATGTGCTTTGTTCGAACAATGAAATCAAAACAATTTTACATCTAAAATAACTTAAAATATTCATGAGATAAAGAGAAATCATTGAGAAAATTATAAATGTAGAATGTGAAAGGATCAAAAGAATCTAATTCTTATGTTGTTGGAATTTAATCAAATGGTATTTTCTGTTATTTGAATTTTGTTTTTTTTCTTGTGCTTGAATTGTTTTGATTCTGTTAAGAAATACTGGAGTACATTTTCAATCAAAATCTAACGAATAGAAAGGATTTAATTTTAATACAACAGTCTTATGCAAAAAGAATTCGTATTGTTTTTTCTTTCTTCAAATATGTAGTTATTGCTTGAATTTGAAGGTCATTTGGAAATAAAAAAAAAGGAAATTAAATTTTATGCACTTGAAGTTGAACAAGAAATAAAGTTTAGTATCTGTTTGAGGATCAAATTTGTTCCTGACAGTTCAGATGGTTTGGTTTGGTTTTTAGGGGAGACAGGGAGACAGGAGAGTCCATTGTACTCAAACCCTCTCAAATCTTCTCGTTTACCTAATAAAGGGTTAAGTACTAATTTGAATAAATTATGTAAAAGCACTTTCTTTTTGATGACATGTGCCTTAAAGTTTTACTTAATTTAAGCTTTGTCTTTAGCTTTTTAAGCCACTTCACAAAAAGAAGTTGTTAATCAACTGAAAAGCTCTTGGAATGGAGAATCATTTATATTCCTCTCCGATTGCCTTTGACTTTAGAACTTTACTCGGATAAAATATCAATTTTCCTGAAAAGTACTCAGATTACCAAGGTCTGCGAACAGTTACATGTTAAATGACAAATTAAATAGAAAAGATTTAGTACGTCTATCTAAAGCCAGAATTATGTGCTACAATTCGAAATCTACTTCAACTATAAACTCTCAGACAGTAGAGAGAAAAAAAAACAGTCTGCCATAGACTATTTTCTATAAATGACTTGAGTAGCTCACAATTTACGTAAAAATACAGATTAACGAGGATAAAAAATTCTACAAAAATTCAATGGTTTTTATAAGATTTCGTATTGATCTTTTATTTTGTTTCAGAAATTCAATTTAAATGTAATTTTATAGAAAATATTTACCATATTTGTTTTAGAAACGATATCTAAAATTTTCATGTGAAATCTTTTGTTTTAAGTATTTAAAAATTTCTAATATGAAATAAATTGTTCTAAAATCCTTCAGAAGTACCTACTTCGTTTTATTAAAATTCATCTATATTTCATGGAAAATTCATTATTTTATTATCGTCTAAATTATTGTTCATTAACTAATTATTATATTGTGGCTCTTTTTTTTTTTTCTCTCTCTCATTTCAACAAAACAATATTATAATTTTCATATTTAACTTTTTGATGTTTCCTTGTTTTTTTTTCACATCGAATTTCATAAAACATTAAATTTAATCTAACAAAAGATGAAGGATATAAATTTTTCTATACTGTTATATATAAAAAAATAAAAAATTGTTACTTATTCAAACTAATTAAAACTTTAGTAAACTTGAAAAACAAAAAAAAACAAAAATAAAATGAAAAGTATGAAACAGTCTTTCTGATGTATTTTATATAATAATAATTCCATTTATATGGAAAACTTATGTTTTTTGCATACAGAAAATAAAATAGAAAAAAAAACACACACACATACATATATATTTTAGAATATTATAAGTTTCCTGATGTACGTGCTTTACATTTTTATTGTTTTTTTTTTTGTTTTTTTTTGTTTTGAAGGATATTTTATTTCTTTTTTTTTTTTAAAGTTGTATAACGTTAGATACAAGACAGACTTACAGGATTCTGACACAGACGTTTTTTTAGAGAACATTCTACTGGATAATCCTTCTAGAAATTAAATAATTTTCAGTTGCAGATAAATTGAACAAAAACAAAAGTTATAAATCCTTATTTTTCTCATCTCATACACATTCTGTTTTTTTTTTTTTTGTTGCTAATCAAGCAAAAAGCTCTGGACTAAAGTGAAACAATGTTTGATGTCTGTCTCAGGTATTAATTTTCTATACAAAAAAAAAAAATTTATGTTCTACATTAAAAAAAAAACAAAGAGTTTTTATATAATTTTATTGTTGCATAAATTTTTTTTTATTTTGATTTTTCTCATGCTTTTTCTTCCTTTTATTGTGTTGTTCTTTTCTAAGTAATTTTTTTTTTTTTTGTTACATTTTATACAACTTTTTCTTTTATGATAAAGTTGCTGCATTTCTGGTTTTTACAATTAACTTTTTTTTTATGATTTATTATATTCTCTCTATGATATAAAATACAAACTACCTGTAGCTATTTTATTAACAAAAAAAAAAAAAAAAAAAGTAAAAGAAAAAAAATTCTAATTACAGTTGAATGATTTAATATGCACATTAAATAAAAATTTTCAGTTTTTATGGTTACGTTTTAGAAAATGAACAATTTTTTTTCATTAAAACAATAAAATGAAAGAATACAAAAATCATCATAAAATGTGCATTCTAGTTGGAGGAAATGTTAACAAATTGTTTTTTATTTCATAGAGAAAAAAGTAGAAAAGAACAACATTTTTGAATTAAAATTGTGAAACAACAAAAAGAAATGAAGATAAATTATTATATATTCCAGGAAATCTGTGCGTATGTTTCTTTTTTAAAGTAAGAAAAAAAAAAAACGCTAAATTCGTGGAATACCCTTTTATCTTTTGTTATCTGTTTTCAATTCAACATTTTCAAGCGCTTACAAGAAATTATGGTGTGTATCTTCGCTAGACCATCTACTACCGGTTACACTTATGAATTTTTCATGATTAGATAAAAGTAGTTACGAAATATATTAAAATTAATTGTAGTTATTAGACTCCAGTTATTTAGAAGGAATGGTACAGTGTTAGGATAAAGGTAAAGGATTACTTATTATCCATAAAAAAAAAAAAAGTGTCGTTCCATTTAACCATTTATCTAAGACACAAAATTAGTTCTCGCAAGCGCTTGAAAATTTTTAATTTGAAAACAGTTAACATACAACTCTCTTCCCTTTTTATAATCTGAATGAGTTTAATTGAGCAAAATATTGGTTATTACTTTCTCTCTTTCCTCCCACGACTCTCTTCTATTTTTCTTCTATCATCATGTGCAAGCGCTGCACCCAATAGAAAGAGCAATAAAAATTCACACTATGACTCATCAATTAAAAAAAAAAAAAAGAACAACCTTTACCCCTTCGTGTTAGTTGGAAAATAAAGACTTTTCTCCTATTACTATTTTTATTAATTTTTTATAAGGGACAGCTGGTTCTATTATAGACTACCTCTATATGTGAAACCCTTTTATCGAACTGTATATACTGTTTTGCTTCAACTACGTGAGTGACTTCAAAATCCCGATTTTCCTAAAACTTGTCTTCTATTTGCATCCTATCGATTGTCCTCTATCTTTTATCTTCCCTTAAAATTTGCTTTCATTTGCTTTTTTTGAAAATCCTTTTTTATCGTTTATGTGCTACCTTTCATCCTACAACAAAAATTTACCTCCATAATTTTTGGCATATTCTAAACAGAACAAAAAACAAAAAAAAAAAATATTTTAATCATCGAAATGGAAACATTACAAAATAATTGAATTAATTTGACTCTGGTATTATTTTTCTACAATAAATTTTCCAAAATTTATCTAGAATTTCAATTACCTTAATAACTATTTTATTTTCAAAACATGTTTTGCAACAATAAAAACACACAAATAATAACAAAAAAAAAAATAAATAAAAACAAAACAAAACAAAAAAAAATTAAAATGAGGGTTTCTTAATTAAATTTCACATGACGTCTGATACTTTGTTTTGTAAAATATAATTTACGCTATAATATGTCAAAATATAATTTTAAAGTATGCGAACAGATGAGGTTATACATTCATTCATGGAATTTTTTTTTCTCAAAGTACTAGAATATATCGTAAAGTTTTTATTTGAAAATTTTCTCTTTTATTTTATTTTTTTTATTTACCTTATTTTGTTAATTAACCCTGCACTACATGTCGTAAATATATGTAATTGGTATTCTAGTAAATTCGGATAATTGTTTATGAGTTTCTTAATTCTTAAATAAATTGGGTCTTACTAATAGACGGATTTAATTTCGACTTTAATTTAGTTATAACTTAAAAAGCTTAAAATTAAATTCATCTATTAAGGCCCATTGTGTTTGCTTCAGTAAATATCTAATTTATTTTATTCAATATTCGTCGTGAGCTACCGAACGTTTTTCGAATTCATTCTAAGCTTGGATCTGAACCTACTTTATGTAAAACTGATCTAAATTCAAATTTTAACCTTAAAATGGGAATTTCTTAAGTGTGAACCATGCCAAAAAATAACAAGTAGTATTTGTTTAAAACTTGGATTCGAACCAAATTGAAAATCAGGACAGATTCTTCATTCCTGTTATACCTAAAACCGAATTCTACTTTTGATAGGGTTAAAAAATAATATGTATATAAAGCAAAAACAACAACAAAAAAAGACAAATTAAATTTTTGTAAATTTAAGCATCATTCTGTTAGTGGTAATTTAGAATTTTACAAAAATATCTAAGAGGGTGTTATAATTTCATGTATCTCATCGAATATATTATTTTCTTTTATTCTATTTTAATTTATTCACACATATTTACATTTTCTATATACACATTTAATTTTTAATGACACAATACAAATAGAATTTCAAATTAAAATCAAAAATTTAAATTTAAATAGAATACAAACAATATATTTTCAAATTTTATAAATTACACGTTCATATTTTCTTTTCTATTGAAAATTTTTGTTTTTATGACCTAATTTCAATTTGTATTTAACATAAATTTTATAACATTTGCACACATACATATGATTTGTTTTTTTTTTTTTGTGCCTGTATGGGGAAGACTAACATATGTGTGTATTTACAGCACATTAGAAATATCGATCAAACAAAAATTATGAGGTAGCTATATCTGTCAAAACAAAAAACCCTTTAAATTATTGATTTTCATTTTCCAGTACACATCAGAGCATAAATAATATTTTGTATTTTAATATTGTATTAATTATAACCGTTAATTTTCATTTCAATAAACTTTCAACATGATGTTACATCAATTGTTTTATTTATGTATATTTTTTTGTGTGTGAATTTTTTAATAACAAAAATATGTTTTTCTTTATACTTTACTGCATAATACGATTACAGATACAAATTCAAGTTAACACACGAATCAATTTTAGAACATATTTTCGTCAAAAATAAGTTTTCAAATTTGAATATTTCTGGACATTGTGATACGAATAATTTGAAATTTCTGCAAAATATTTTTCTCGTCATTCTCTACAAAAATCTCTAAAAAAAAATAATAAAATAAGAAATCTCTGCAACAGGGAACGAGTTACAGACGATTGCGTCCCTTTAAAAAACAGTATGTTCCTGGGGGAGTGAAAAGTTGGAATTAGTCCAGGATGTTTTTTGAAGGATTCTCTTCCATCGACTAGGGCAACAGTTATAGAGTAAAATACACAAAAATGTCATTATTTGAATAATTGACGTTTATCTTTTCTACTGCGTCCTTTCTTATTTTTGCACTTATACTAAAAAATCCTAAAAAATGTGCAGTTATCCGGACTGAAAATGGTGTGAAATAGCTCGAAATGTAAATGCATGAAAAATGCTCATTTTTTCAAACTTTCTTACATTTATTTTTCTATGGTTGATATGTGAACACATGAGGTATCATTGTAAAGAGAACAAAATAACCTTTTATATGATATCAAAAAAAATGTATGTCCTTTTTCAAGTTTCAGAGATATATCGTCATCAAAAGAAGTTTAAAAATCGATTTTTTTTTTTAAAAATACGAAGTTTTGACTTAAAGCGTTAATCCGATCGAAATGAAATAAAGTGTGTTAGAAAGAAGAAGAAGTTCTCTTTACAATTCATTATTAAAGTGTTATACTGAATTATTCTAAAACGGAGAAATAACTGTTTTTGTAAAACATATCAATTTTGTGACAAAATTTTTAACGGTACTTTTTGACTATAAATGCGCCAATATGTCACATTGAAAAGGACTCTCCAAAGTTTTAATATCAAAAGGTTTTATTTCGATATCTCGATTAAGTATTAACTAGGAATAGCGAGTGTTATGGCATCGGATAAGGCAATTGATAGAACAGTGCCCCGGCAAGACAAAGGTCTTGGGTTCGAAACACAGTCAAATCGAATGTCGTTTTCTTATTTTTAGTCTACTACAAATTGTTTAACGCGCGCATTTTTATGGGGACAATATAAACTTGAGTACATCTTATTTTCTTTTCTAATAAAACATTTTATTTTCATTTTATATTCATATGTGAGAAAATAAATTTTATAAAAAATACACGTACCTACCTTACTTTTTTATTTTATTTTATTAATTAAATCTTCATTTAATTTTGGTTTTTTCAAACAAGATATAGTAGAAATTTACAATAAAAAATTTCTTTAGTTTCTATAATATGTATTATTTGAAATTTATTTTACATTGATAATAATTTTTCATAATATGAAAAATGAAAAAAATAAAATAAAAAACAACTATAATAAAAATTTTTTAGAATAAAAATGATCTTAATCGTGAAAATACATTTTTAACACCAGATACTAGAAAATAATTTTTTGTTAATGTAGCTGATGATTTTGCTGATGAACATATTAATTCTTTTTCTCTTTTTCCAGGTGCATTACATATAAAAGTATCACCTGGCATACATAATTTACAAGTAGAATTTTCTGAATTATAACATTTCCTTTGATGACTTATTTCAGTTGAACAACCACGTTTAACTTTACCATTTTTTTTTTCTACATAACAATATGAATTAATTCCAGTTGGTGCTGGACATCTAATTGGTTCAATTTTTGTTGGATCTTTATCACAATTTTTATCCTAATATATAATATATGCAGAAAGAAATTAATTCTATATAGTGAATATTTAAGAATTTTATGTATATATTTAATTTTAGAAGAAAAAAAAAAATGAATTAGATACCTTTTCTGAATCACATTCAACACACAAAAAATCTTTTCGACCATATTTATTACAAAGATCACCCTGACAAATATCACATTCCAAATTATTTGGATCATCACATTTTGAACGTTGTTCTTCTGGAATACTTAAAAGACATCCTTTTCTGTCAATTGTAACTAGATACATGAAAATTATGTACATTAGTTTAGAAATCACATTAAAACCAAAAAAAACAAAAAACAAAAACAAAACAAAACCAAAAAAATTAATTAAAATTAATTATCCTTACAATCTTTAAAAATTGTTACACAAACATCCAAAGGATCAGTACAGTTTTCTTGTTTATTTGTTAATGTTGTACGTAAACAATTTATACCATTACAACTATAACATGTTGTTGTTGCTTTAACATAATTTAAATAAAAAAACAAAATAGATATAAAAATCAAAAAAATATTATTAAAATTTGCCATTTTTTTTTTTGCCTCTTTTGATTTTTTTTTTTTTTAATTTTTATTTTTAATATAAAATTTTGAATTAAATTTTATTTAATTTTCACACAACAATTGGAAAATTTTTTATTTAAAAGAAAATCGAACATTTATAGAAGTCTTACTGGCAACTAATTTCTCATAGGTAAAATTTAATTAATTTATAATGTAGTGTGTTATACTTCAAAATACACTTGAAATATTAATTATTGAAATAGTTAATCAATTAATTAAAAAAAAAAAAATAGAAAGTACATATATGAAAAATTTAAATCTTATCATAATATAAATTATAGATATCAAAGATATGACAATCATTGGTTATATATATTCAACTGATAATAAATTAAATGTAAACTATTGAATAAACATCAAATTAGATAGTTTTTTTTTTTAAATTATTTTTTAAATTTTTATCGTTAGACGATGACTCTAAAAAAAAAGAAAAATAGATTTGTATATTTTACAATCCTTCCAGTAGAAAAAAAAAATTATAATATCTTTAGTACATCATAGTCAAAAACCAGAACAGACGGTTAAAAGACGTGACATTAGATAATTTCCTTCCAGTTGTAAATGACTACGATTAATAATAAATTGAATCTATAATTTCATCAATATTAATTTTTTATTATTTTTAAACTAAACAATCACCCTATATTTCAAATTATGTAAGTACATATATCATTTCAATAGTATCGCTTTTACTTGACTTTTCTTACGTACATAATACACACATACATACATATATTCAAATATGATTTTAAAATAATTATTTAATTGCATTTTGTCAATAAAAATATAATTTTATTGATAAATTATTATGTTTGTGATTTTTTGATTTTATTATAAAACGGTTTTTATTTATAAGTGATGTTATTTTTTTGGCTAAACTTCCGATTAGCGAGCATAAGATATCGAAACGGGACTTATTTCTAACGGTACTTTGAAGTGTCTTCTTTAACGTGACATATGTACATATGCACATATGTCTTTATTGGCGAAAATTCCATTTTATAGCCGAAAGGTACCGTTAAAAATTTTGTCACAAAATTGATATGTTTTACAAAAACCGTTATTTTTTCGTTTCAGAATATTCCAAGATACACTTAATAATGGATTGTAAAGAGAACTTCTTCTTCTTTCTAACACACTTTATTTCATTTTGATCGGATTAAGGCTTTAAGTCAAAATTTCGTGTTTTTTTTTTAAAAATCGATTCTTAAACTTCTTTTGATGACGATATATCTCTGAAACTTGAAAAAGGACATACATTTTTTTTTATATCACATAAAAGGTTATTTTGTCCTCTTTAGAATTACACCTCATATGTTCATACCGTTAGAGAAAAGTCCCGTTTCAATAGCTCACGCTCGCTAATCGGAATTTTCCTCGCTACTTCCATATATGTAATATTCTAAAAAGGATAATTATACTTGTTCATTGTTGTTGTTGTTTTTTTTTTACAACACAATTCATATGTTTTTTTTTTTTAACCATGTTACAATTTTTTGTATACATATAATTCATTCATGTGTTTTGTAACAAAGGCAAAAAAAACACAAAAGAAAAGGATAATAATAAACAATTTATTCTCATGCGTATATAAATTTCAACCCAAATTTTATCCATTTTCTTTGTGTTTTTTTTTTCTCTTTTGTTCCTTGTAGTATGTTTTATTTTGAAGGTCAAAAACATCCTCATTCCTGTTTTTCTTTTTTGCTTTTCTTTTGTATTTTTGTAACATTTTTGAATTATTTTTATACTTTTTAACAAATATGAAAAAACAAGTGTAAAGGGATAGAGTGGGTATTTTATTTTCGTTTAATTTAATTTTAAAAATTTCTCATACATGAATATATGAAAAAAAAGGAGGGGGGAGGGGAGGATGTTTATGTTTATTGTAAAGAAATAAGTTACAATAATGTTGTAACATTTTGTTGTGAAAATTTTATAATTTATATTTTTTGTTTTGTTTTTTAAATTAATTACGGGTATGGTAATATAATTCAACTATATTTCTATTTTATGACATTAATATCTTAAATAAAATTTTTATATGTACCTACAAGTACATATGTTGTACATTATGCGTATATAGGAATTACATACATAGAAAAGATAAATTATTACTATTTATAGTAAACAAACATAATTTCATTTCTCATTATGATAAGCCTTAAGGATTACTCTTGTTAATTCATACACAGCCCCCCAGCATATATGTAAATAAGAAAAGGGTTAAAAAAAACAATATGTAATTTTAATGAGTATTCTTTAAATTTATACTTATACTTCACATGGAATATAAAAAACATTTAGCTAAAATACTGTTCCGGGTTTTAACACACAGGATGTTCTAACCAAAAAAAAAAAAAAAATATATGTCGTTTACAAAATTTATGTATTTAAACTTATTTTGAACATACTCGTAATTCTTTCGAGCTATGTCACTGAAATTTCATTATTTTCCTATCCTTAAGAAATTTTACGCAACCATCCTTTTTAACGAAGCCTAGACATAACTATACGAGCTTGAAAATTTCACTTTAAACAGTATTTAAAAATATCCTTTTTTATAGATTTTTCATTATAAAATTTCCTGAAGAATTTAACATTTTTTGTTTTCGTGGTAAAATATCACAAAAAAAAAAGAATGTTTAACAATTTCATTAAAATTGACAAACACTAAAGAATCTAGTCCAAAAGAAGCAAAATTCTAAGTATCAGTTTGTTGAATTTTATCAACATTCTAACTCAATCCTTTTTTTTTTTTTTTGCAATATATTCACAAAATTTTTATGAAATTTTTTTCATATTTTCAAATTTTTTTTCATAATTTTTTCATAATAATTTTCTGAATATCGCATATCGAATAATTTTATCTTTATTACAGTAATAAAAAAAATGAAATTATTATTATTTATGCCATTGAATTCATGTATAATTCAGGAGGTTCTAGTTTACTTCTCCTTCACTGTTTTTTTCTTATGCTTGTCCTTAAAATTACTTTTTTATCATAATTATTTTTATTTATGGTTTTTATATTTTCTTCAAATGAGAAAAAAAAAACAAAAACAAACTTTATTGTACACATGCCACATTTTAAAATTTATATGCAATTTAAAATATGTCATGATTATTTTGTATTCATGTTCTGTTTTATCAAAAATCGTTTGCTCTTATAACATCTTTGTTCCAAATTTATACACATGTTTTTTACACAAAAAAAAAAATAAAAAATAAAAATAAATAAAATACAAGAATTGGAAATAATGCCAAACCAAATAAAAAGGAAATAAATTTATTTTAATGCATTCATGTATTCAAATGCAGGGTATTCTTATAGCTAATTTTGAATTTTTAGTACACACATTCAGGATATCATTTTTTTTTTTTTTAAAAACAAAATCCATGATGTGGTTTCTCTATACAGTATCTTTTTGGTGTGTGCGACATCTCTTTTAGTAGACGTTTACAGATTATGTATTTCCTGAAAGATAAAATATAGTAAAGCCACGTTACATGACCTCGGTAAACGTGATAAAATTTTAAAATTAAATCGACACCCTTTTAAAGTTTATTTGAAAAAGCATATTATTATTTGCAATGATTTTATACTCTGTGTCTGTTTCCTTTTAAAGGTCATGACGTATGGAATAGCTATTCAAAAAAAAAAAAAAAAAAAAAAAAAAAAAAAAAAAAAATACCACTATAAACCCACCTACACAATATTTTGGTGTATTGTATACTTGAATTTGTACACATCAATTCACTTTAAAATATTTTTCCTGTACAATATAAAGTGAAAATATGTTTTCTGTTTATTTCTCTTTTTTTTTTCTCTCCTTTCAAAAAAAAAAAGGAAAATAAGAAAATTTAAATTTAAACAAAGAAAAAAAACCATTTTCACAATTGAATAAATCGTAACAATAAATTACATTTTCACTATTTTATTTAAAATTGAAAAAGATACTAATTTTCTTTTCAAAAAAAAAACACACACATATGTACATACAAGAAAATGTATTTTGTAATTTGCTTGAAATGTATTCATGAGCACAATAAGATGAAAATTTAATTTATTTTTTTTTTTTTAAGAATTTTTCACTTTTCTAGTTGAAAAGTGCTTTTTTTAATGAAATTTTGAAAAATAAAAAGTATCTATATACTTAGTTTTCATTGTGCTAAAGAAGTTCAAATCAAATCAAATAATATTTTACAATATTTTAATTAATATTATTATTACAATTACTTTATAATTTTCTATTTCAAGAGTTGCAATTTTATAGTCATTTTATTTTTCATTTTTAAAGGACTTTGATTTTTGATCAATTATGATTTTTAAAGGGTTCAGTAAATACTTCAATTTTCAGATTTAATGGCATACTCGTAAAATTTTTATTCGTAATTATTTCTATTGTATTAAAAATTCTGAAAAGAAACACCAAAAGAAGGTTGGTAGCGAAAAAAAAAATCCAAGCTTGAAATCATACTTTAAAAAAGTCTTAGACAAAGTTCACAATCCTCATTTCGGCTAATCCTTGAAAATAAGAGTCATAGATTCGACTGTGACTTTTGAATGTAACAGACTTCAAACTCATTTAACCCTTTTAAGCTCTAACAATTTTTACAAAAGTACCCGTTGTAATATTTTTTTTCTCTTTTTCACAAAAAGCTCCTGCCGAAAATTCTGCAATTCCAAACAGTTAATCTGTCTCAAATTTTGACATATTGCTACTGATGCAAACAGTTTTATTTTTCTCTTGTTTTTTTCCTATTCAAATTTCACGCACTGTTGTTACATATCAGAAAGACGTAAGTAAAAACGAATTAGACCAATATCAAAGATCCTTGAAGTACTTTTACTTCTACCTCTAGTTTCTTTGCTAATATGTATGGTTACAGTTAAGGCTTAGAACAACCGGGCTTTAGACTTACAGTCATTTTTCCATTCGGCTGCTGTTTTAATTGAGCTATAGTCTGACTTAGCCTTTAACACTGAAACTCCCAAATAAATCAATTTAGTATCTTCGTGAATATTCTACAGACTGATTTAGAAAACGTAGCTAAAAAATAAAAAGACTTACTTTCTATGTCACATTTATATGTGAAAATGTTATGCATAATTTAAATAAAGTCAAAAAACTATTAACTTATCAAAGATTCATATACAACACAAGGAATTATCAGATCAAAGGAACCCTCTTTCTACAATGTGTGCACTGATTTTGTTTTAAAATTGCTTAATCGCGTTTATTTATTTATTTTCTTGATATGTGCTCCCCTTTAGTACAAAGTGTAATAAATTGTAACCGGTTAACCCATTAACAAATTACGTGAATAAATTATAGAAAACTTTCAATTAATTCAATTTCTTTATTTGAAATCATTTGTATCGTATCAAACATCAACCGTAATGTAATTATCTAATAAAAAAAGGACACAGATACATTTATATTGGATTTGATATTCTCAGGCTATCACAATTATTTCAATAATAATAATAATTAAATAACTTATAACATGCAATTACGAACTTATTAAAAAAAAAAACAAGAAAAGGTCAAACGATAATATGATTTCATTATTTCACCTTTTAAGGATTCACACTATAACTTTTACTTTTAATGATTAAAGTTTTTTTCTTTAATGTTAATTGAAGAAGGATATAGTATAACAACAAAAATACAGGAAAAATGAAGAAAAATGAAGATAATTTTAGTTAATGAACCCAATCGATGTCACATGTCATAGATTCTTATTTTTGTCTTTTCATTAATCTTTTCCCATTAAAAGATAGTTGTACTTTGATTACTAACACGTAAGTTTTTTGAAGAAATTTTTTTTTATATTAAAATAAGGATAATGACTTGGAACATTCAATTGATCAAAATTGATTGTATAGTTTTTTTTTTCATAATCTCTTCTTTAATCGAAGAAAATGAAGGGGATGAATAAGTTTGTTAAAATTTTTGTAAAATTTTGTAATCCTTCAAGCTAGTTAGACTGAAAGAGAAACATCCTGTAAATATCAAATTATTCTTACAAAATTTCCAAAGTTTACTGTTTGATCCCTTTTCTCTCTCTTTATTTCTCACTTGGCGCCAACCCAGCTAAACTTGATTTTTTGAGATGATTTTTCTGTCATACACCACTCTTTTCTGTCTCTTAATGGATCAAGATTTGCCACGGAGAAGCAATGTTTTTTATCTAAAAAGAAAATATGACAAAGAAGGGAGGAATGTTCAGAATACTCCCACAAAGTTCAAGGTCAAGGCTCGAAAGAGGATATTTGTTTTTTAATAGCAGTTTTAACTTCAGGCAATGGTTTTTTTTCTTTCATAAAGTTCAGTGTTCAATTAGAATCTCCTGTTATCTACTGTAAATTCTATACAAACTGATAATTCTAAAAATGTGACTTTTTAAACAAAAATAAATAAAAGTAGTTACTAAACACGTTGAATAAATACCAGGAAACTAATTCACATATGGATGAAAAACCTCAACACATGAATACTAAAAAGGAAAAAAAAAAGTCACAAAACAAAACACGTGCTATAATTTCCTATAAATGTATCCTTTTTTCAATGGAAAAACAAGCTAAAATACTTAAATTGACATAATATACACACAATATATATGTACATGTACTCATATGTGAAGATTTTAGATTTATGTTCACAGTTAATCTAGTTTCGTACAAACCACGTGTTATAAATTCTTCTTTCATGAAATTTTTATAAGATTTATCGATTTCTAGTTAATTTCGAATTTTATCAACTGGAATGAATTTCACTTACCTATTGAAATTTTTAAGAAAAGAAGAAGAAGAAAAGTATTTTCTTAGAAAAAAAAAAGGATGTATAACGGACCTCGCACTAACACTTTTTCGATGGTAACAATTTATTAAAGTGTTGTGTATTTTCAGTGCTTGTGAATTCAAAGAATAGTTATAATGATATATCATCCTAATGTTTAATTTTGATAAATGAAAATACTTAAAAACAAAGTAACTAACGTTCAATTTTCATTCAAATGGAAAGAAAATTTTTTATTGCTTTGAATACATTTACTTATACAATTTTGTGTAATTTTATTGTTTCAGGATCATTTAATTATTATTTAAACATACTGAAAGCACGCGAATAAATTATTCAATGCATCAATTAAAAATAATAAATTTTCCTTTTGGGAA